>CM034154.1:15137471-16337471 GCA_019776745.2 Taxus chinensis | reverse complement strand
AAAAGTGCACAACCTACTACATCCACCTCCTACTCTCTAAGGCAACAGAAAGAAGATGAAGAAATGAAGGCCCTAATTAGGAACTTTTCAAATAAAGTCATATCTCTTGAGAAGCAGTAGGTGCAAGCCTTCAGAAATAATTCCAATCAGGCACATAATCAAAACAATCAACCCTAGAGGAATCAATATACAAACCATAAGTACACATAGAACCAACAAAATGATAGATGGCATGCTAATGCACATCTACCCTTGCAAGTTGTTCCTCCCATGCCTTCTCTTCTAGCACCCAGTACAAGTTAGGCACTTGTTCTAGTTCAGAACAATTTGGTGCAGGAGTCTGAATGGTGCTTCCCTTGCAACATGCCTCACATCTAGTATCACTACACTAATGTTACACGTGCACAATCCTATATGATCTAGAATGCTTCCAACTATGAGCCTTCAACAAGTGCACCTGAAGCAGATAACCAAGAAAGGCCATAAGCTCCTCTAGAGGAAAATCTGATGTTCTTCGGAGCTGAGGACTTTTGTGTAATCAACCAAGCTACAGATGATGCAAGTAGAACACACGCCCAAGTTACAGACAACACAAGATACAAAAGGAGAATGCTAGAGTCTAGCACGCAGGTCATAATTCCAGCAACATAGGCCGACCCTTAGAAGTAAAAAGATGCAGCTAAGGCATCCAAAAGTAAAAATACACAAGTGCTAGCATGCGAGGTTCCACGCAAAGCTCCTCCAGAAGTAACACATGCCCCTCCTTTGGTAGGTCAAGCCTTTGTTTCAGCTAAGGCCCCTACCTCCGTGCCTGAACAATCAAGAAAGGATGTTGTTGTTCCTCAAATGCACAAGTCAGTGGGTTTTCCATTTAGCATTGTGGACCAGATGAAAAGGAAAAACATAAATGTCACAATGTGGGATGCCCTAACCATTCCATCTCAGCGTGACCTATTGTACGAAGCTCTGGCTCAACTTTCACATGTTGATCCAGCTATTCACAAACCACATGTTTCTGTCAATATCTGTCAAGCAGAGGAGAAGAAAGTAAGTAATGTTGCTAAAACCCCACCTTTTTATATGTCCTTGATCATAGGTAAACACCTAGTGCATAATTACATGATAGACTCAGGTGCTAGTACTTCTGTTATGCCTAAGAAAATTGTTGATGTCCTAGGTCTTAAGTACAACCCCTTGTCTAAAGGAGTCTTGCAACTTGATGGCTCAACTATCACTACCTTAGGATTCATTAAGGATCTTGAGTTAACTCTCCATGCATGTCCAAGCCTCACCATAACTCAAGATGTGTCTATCATTGACCTACCTCCTTTGTTTGCCCTATGTCTATCAAGAGAATTTACTGCAAAAGTGGGTGGTTACTTGTCTTTTGATTGGTCCCATATGTTACTCAAGACAAGGTATGGTACCCGGTTTACCATACAAGATGAGCCTATATTTTCTTATCATGTAGAGTCATATGACTTATCCCCTCTCCAAGCCAACTGCCTAATCCAAGAAAGTCAAGACCAAGTTTCTGAAGAGCAGCTTGTTCCTCCTCCTCTACCTAACCTTGTGCTAGATGAGTGGTCAGAAAGGCACCACAAATTTGATCCATATGTTGAAGATCTTGAAGCCTTTGAAACTGGGCTTGGTACTTATTGCATCCTAGAAGAAGAAGTTGTGTGTCGTGTGCGCTCAAGAAAGACCAAGCTGAACCTGGTCTATGGAAGTTATATTTTGATGGTTCCAGAAGTAGAAATGGCATAGGTGTAGGATTTGTTCTCATTTATCCTAAGGATGAGAGGTTCTTCTTTACACACAGGTTGCAGTTCACATGCTCCAATAATGTAGCAAAATATGAAGCATTGGTGCATGGCCTTCTCATTGCTGAGAAGAAAGGGATTAAGGCATTGCAGATATTTGGGGATACAAAATTGGTTATCCACCAGGTCACCAAAAAGTGTCAGGAAAATAATAAGCTTCTCAAAGCTTAAAAACACAGATTTTGGTACCTCCTTGAGATATTTTATACTCTAAATCTATAGGTGGTGCCATGCATATTGAATAAAGAAGCTAATCAAATGGTCGTGCTTGGGTTACAGTTCTCTCCTGCTGAGAAAATTTTCAAAGGAAACACTCAGTACATCAAGATGGTGATCAGACCATCCATTCTAGACAACAATTCCAGATGGAAAGTGTTTGACAAGTGACGTAGATCATCTAGTTCATTTAGAATGAGGTTGAGTTCTCCTCAAGCATACAAGCTGACTTGCATGATAACTATGGTGACCAAGTGATACAACTGAAGACAAACAAGTTACCTAAAGGGCTGGTCACCTTAGAGAAAATGTTTAGCCCTGATGATGAGTTCAAGGGTGAAGAAAAATATATGCACACAAGAAGATTGTATTCCAGTCAGGATTACACATGGAAAGGAGCTGTTGCTCAGTAAAGCTTGTACACATGATGAAAAAAGGCAAGCCTTCATATCTATCTACCAAAAATACAGTGATATCTTTTCATGGGAATATGAAGACCTCAAAGGTTTTGATCCAAGTGTTTCTCAACACTCCATTGACCTTGATCCTAGTATCAAGCCCATCAGACAAAAAGTAACGACCAATCAATCCAAAGATAGAGCCCCTCATGAGAAAGGAGTTATCCAAACTCATTGAGGAAAAGATTATTTTTCCCATCAAGTACTCTACTTGGGTCACAAATCTAGTTCCAGTGCACAAGAAGAATGGTGAAATTAGACTCTGCATTGATTTCAGAGATTTGAACAAGGCATCCCTCAAGAATCATTATCCTTTTCCTTCTATGGAGTAGATTTTGTAGACTGTGGCTGGTGCGCAAAGATTCTCAATGTTGGATGGATACTCAGGCTTCAATCAGATCCTGGTCAAGGAAGAGGATCAATTCAAAACAACATTTACAACCAAGTGGGGAACATATGCATATCAAAAGATGCCCTTTGGTCTGTCAAACGTAGGTGCAACGTTTTAGCGCGCCATGGATATTGCCTTCAAGGGTTACATCAATGAGTTCATCTTGGTTTACCTTGATGACATTACAATCTTCTCAAAGTAGAGTGCAAATCACATGGCACACCTGGAGAAAGTATTTGAGAGATGCAGAGAGTTTGGGGTGTCTCTTAACCCCAAGAAGTGTGATTTTGTAGTGGCGTAGGGCAAGGTTTTGGGCCATGTGGTTTCAAAGGATGGCATCATAATTGATCCTAAGCACATTTCAGCCATCCTAGCTCTTTCCCTGCTAGTGCACAAAAAGGCCTTGCAGTCCTTCCTTGGTAAGATCAATTTCATTAGGTGCTTTATTCCTAACTTTGCAGGAATGGTTCAGCCCATCACCCTGATGCTCAAGAAGGACACAACCTTTAGATAGACAACAGAAGGAAGAGGGATATTGAACAAGATCAAGCAAGAAATTTCTTGCACGTCAACACTCATCAACCCAGATTACTCAAAGGATTTCATCCTTTATGCTTATGGCACTGATGTAAGTGTTGTTGTTGTCCTAACACAAGAAAATGAACAAGGACTAGAACAACCAGTGGCTTTCTTTAGTCAAACACTGAAGGATTATGAGTTGAAATACAGTCACATGGAGAAACAGGTCTATGCCATCATGTGCACCCCCAAGAAATTCAAGACTATGCTCACCACAAATCATATCAAGTTGTTAGTTTCTCACTCTTCTGTTAGAGATACTTCATCATGGGAGTAGAAATCAGTGAGAAGAGAGCAAGATGGGTAACCAAGATCATGGAGTATGATGTGACAATCAAAGCCACCAAGCTGGTAAGAGGTAGTGCACTCTGTAAGTAGATTTCGGAGGATGCACAAAATGAACCTGAGAGACTTCATTGTTTCTAGATGAAGATCTCCCACACGTAGAGCTTGAAACAGAATGCAGATCCTTGGCACATGCAATTGGATGAAGGATATGATCACATTTCTTTCCAAGGGTGCATACCCTCCTAGTTTAAACAAAGTAAAGAGAAGACATCTGAGGTTACGATCTATTTCTTATGTTTTGATTGATGGCCTTCTCTTCAAGAAGAATCTGTATGGTGTGTTATTAAGGTGTATTGAAGACATGTATACTGAAAAGGTGTTAGCATAATTTCATGATGGATTCTCTGGTGGACACTTTTCTGCCAAGACTACAACAATGAAAATCATAATGGCAGGTATCTTTTGGCCTACCTTGTTTGCAAATGCACACAAGTGGGTCACAAAATGCAAAGAATGTGCTTTCTTTGTAGGAAAGAAGAAATATGTAGTGCTTCCCCTCCGACCAATCCAAGTAGATCAACCTTTTGCACAATGGGGTCTTGACTTCATAGGCATGATCAACCCGCCTTCAAGTGTTGGACACAAATGGGTGTTGACAGCTACAGATTACTTCACCAGATGGACAGAAGCTTTCATGCTCAAGGAATCAACTGAGTCAGTCATCCTTGACTTTCTCAAAGGTATAGTGACAAGGTTTGGCATTCCTCAAACCATTATCTCTGATAATGCAAAATCCTTCCTTGGCACTAAAATCACTAATTGGGCTCTAAATCTGGGCATCTATCTGAATACTTCTTCCAACTATTACCCTCAAGGAAATGGTATGGCAGAGTCAACAAACAAGAACCTGATCAGGATCATGAAGCACATAATGAACATCAGCCAAAGACAATGGCATACAAAGGTCTCATGCATGCTTTGGGTGGATAGAATTACAATTAAGAAAGTAATAGGAACTTCACCTTACAAGCTTGTCTATGGCAAGGAGGCTACTCTTCCTTTGATGCTTGAGTTGAACTCATTAGCACTTGCCCAACAACTAGAGTTTGAAGGTGCAAACCAGAGAGAAATCAGAATGGCAGAGCTGATTAATCTTGAAGAATCAAGGAACTCTACCATGATCAAACTAGAACAACATCAACAAGCAACAAAGAAGTGGTTTGACAGAAAGGCTAGGCCATAAGCTTTCAAAGTTGGGGACTTGGTCTTAAAATGGGATGTTGATAGAGCTAAACTAGGGTGTAATGCAAAGTTTGATGCACTTTGGAGTGGCCCATATATCATCAGTTCATGCAAGGAGGATAACTCTTTCGAGTTAACTCATCTTGATGGAGGCACACTGCAAATCCCAGTAAATGGGATCTATCTCAAACCCTTCCATTGAATTTGATATATCATCTTGTAAATATTAGAGTAGTTTCAATTCCTCCAAGTGTGTTGTGTGCACATTGTTTTGTACATAGTTCTTTCTTCTCGTGTGCTCCTATAAGCACTCTTTTATTGCTTCCAAGATGCCAGTTATGTTCAACAGTTTTTAGGATTCAGAACAGAGTTCAGAAATGATTCTTCAAATGACTTCAGGGGCAGTTCTTCAAAGCTACAGATTAGAATTTCATGATTACATAGAAAAATCCATGCCCAATGGATGCTTCAAGATACCGATCTACTTCATCTAGCAGGTAAATGACCCCAAAGTCGCCAAAACTATTATCCACAATAACTCTCCTAGTTATTTGGATAACTCATCTCCCCATTTTGGCTCTATGGTTCTACATGCAGGTTGCGCACACTTCACTTGTTCACTTGGCACATTTTCATGGTGGCAGATTCCCTGTACTCCTTGAGTGCACTTCTCCCTTTCATTCCTTCTTTTCCATTTTCCTTTTCCTCTTTTCTTTGTTCCTTTTCCCCTTATGTGCGCACTCTCTGCACTCACCTTCTTCTCAGCATTACATTCACCTTCCATGCACACCTTGGCCTTTGCTTCCCAAAAATGGCTAAGTCCTTGGCAACCCCACACACCTTTCCTCATCCCACTCGCACATCATTATGTAATGATTTATCCCTTGACATAAATGTCTTCCTCAGCCGTTTATCATTTTTTCCTGCACGCATTACCTTCGCATGCCTTCCTTCTGTCATCTTCCCATACCTCATTCTTCCATACACATACCTTTACACCCTCCTCTATGCCATCCTGTGCCAATTCATTCTATGACATACTTGATTGTGCCACATGCAACCAATCAAAGCGCGCCAGCAGGGTGTCAAACCCTTACAACAAATCAATGAGTGACACGTGGCAGAAATGACAAGAACATTTGCACAGTTGGCCATCCTTTCATCCAATCTGTGTGCGCATGTGTCTTGCATGTGCAAATGACTCTAAAATCTTCTGAACAGCCATATATTTTGCTACAGAACTCCAATCGGTGTGTGCCTAGTCTCAATCGATAGCTACTGATGTAGGCTATAATGCTAGATATTCAAATTCAAATTCTTGGTAGATCTGGTAGGTGAGAAATGGGAAAACATCTTTCTGGGCATTAATGAGTAGATTTGATTTCTCTAACCACCTGAGATTTGATCCACCTTGCCTTCCTTCTCCAACATGTCAAACAAACTTGGGGAAGCACATTTGATAGATTTACAGGTGATTTGTAGGCATTGAATGCTTCTTGTTGGTGGTTATATTTCAAATTTAGGTTTTCCCTCCTTCTTCCCTTCTTCTTCCATTGATTCATCTATAAATGTAAGAGTTGGGATCATTGTTAATGTTGGACATTTTGGATCCTTACACATTTGTTAAGGACTTCATATCTTTGTATTTTGAGTTGCAGACCTCTAGATTTGACTCGTGCATGTGAATATCAACCTTCAGTCACCATTGTACTACCTTGTGCATTTCTAGAAGTAATGAAAGCATCATTTTGTGGCTATTCTATGTCCTAGCGTGTTTTCATTCCTTCTTCTTGCCTTTCTTTTACTCTGTTTTCTTGTTGTGTCATTTACATTCCTTGCATCACCATTTTCTAGTTGTGTTTCATGAAAAATGATCGTGTAAATACATGTTGGTCTGTGCTACGCATGCCTAGCCTCCCTTGACTCCTTTCTCTTAATTTTCACTCAAAACAGATAGTGTTCTTCCCTCTTTTTTGGGTGCTATCGCCTTCCTTTTAGATCAATTTTTCATTCTGTTATCCTTCTATCCCTGGTCCCTTAACATTTTTAGCTTAGTTTTTCTTTTCAACATTAGGAGTAGCAATAGTAGTAGAAGTAGATAGAGAAACTGAGCTTCTCTAGAGATCTGTCTCAAGCGTGCAAGGTCCCAAAACTTGGAGACGGTTCCATTGTTTTCTCAAATGACTTGGTTCTTCTAGATCTGAGAAAAAGGTGCAAGTTTGACAACCAAAAAATTCCTTTAAGGGTGTTAAATCATTTTACAATCAAGTGATAATTATAGGAAAATAATTTACAATAAGAGGATGATTCAAAATATAAGGGAGAGAGAGATCCCGCTCTATGTGATAGGTAGCCCATGAGAGGGATACGCCAAGCTAGAAATCCAAGAAGTAATCAAACTAGGATTATTCAACAATGTATTGTTCTTCGTGTATGAATGCAAGTTTATATTCAATGTATTCAACATTTTGTGTCAACGAGATGACACAAAGACTAAGTTCATGTGTAATGTAGAATTGTTCCCAAACTATTGGTTGTGAAACAATAGGAAGGTCATATATGGTTGAAATAGGATGTTCTCGACCTAGTACAATTACCTACAAAGAAACAACTTGAAAACAAGTATATTAGAAAGAAAAGAAACTGATATGGTTGTAAATATGAGAAGTGTGATTAAAATGATCAAAAGACAAGAATTTCTAGTGATTTTAGGTAATCATTGGTGATTCAGATAAATAGTTGGTGATTACTGTGGAAAAGGTTGATTTCCAAATAAGATGTGAATAAGATGAAAAATAAATGATTTGTAAATTGATTTGAGCTTTAAGGTGATGTGTTAAATAACTGAATATGCAAACATATGAAAAGAGCTTACTTTGGATGAATAATGCTAAGAAACAATGTTTTGGGAATCTTACAAGATTTATGAAGCTTCTAAGGACGTGATAAGGATCTAGATGATGTCGAGGTGTTTGTAATGATGTCATCCAGGTATTTAGAGAACCAGAGCTTCGCTGTAAATGTATGAGGATCCTTTGCATGAAGATTTGATGTTGCTTATATAATCACCAACGATTATTTAAAATCTTTGGCGATCTGAAAAAAATGGGGAAACCCTCTTAGAAGTATTTTCAACTAATTCCAAAAGGGTTACTTTGGGTATTGGGACAAGTGAATATGGTTAGGAAGACGTTGACGATATTAGGAGGTTAGATGGTTAGGGGAAAATGGGTTAGGATAAGTTATAGGTGGTTTTGGTTGTTTAGGGTGAGTAAAATATATTTTTTACTGAGGGTAAAGTGTGCTTTTATGGGGGTGAGGACATGGTTTATAAGATAATAAGATAGTTTAATATTTGAATATGAATGTGAGGAGTATGGATAAATAATGTAGGGTACCAAAAATAGGTGTCTACATTTTCCCCCTTTTGTTAAGTGGTTTGTGATGGACAGGCCGTTGAATAAAAATGAGGAGAATGATCAACTTTGTGTTGGATAAATGGTCCCCCTCAAACTAGGGGTGATTGTGATGAAGTGCAATGGTCACCAATTTGAATATATTTCTAGATGGGATAGGCTTGTGTGTTTTTTTGTTTCCATTTAAGATGGCCTAAGACTAGGCATGGAAATAAATTGCCACAAAGGTGGACTTGTGCGACTAGAGAGTAAAGTGATAGGGGAGCCAATGGGTTCTCACACTATAGAAGTATGACTTGAGAGTGACAAAGGAATTTTTTTTTCCTAAAAGGATGCAAAATATGAGATGGATTTGATAAAGGTAGGTTTTGTATAAATTGATTATTTTTTGTTTTAGAGGGTTGTGGGCCCCAAAAAAGGAAGCACATTTTTTAAAAATGTACAATTACTGACAAAGATGACTAGAATGATGGTTTAGTGAGGTTCAGAGGCCAATCAATGATGTTTTAGATAAATGGGAGTTAATCACTTGTGATTATCCTAGGTCAGTGGTGATTTCACAAAAATCATTGGTGATTAGCCCAATCACCGACGATTGGGTGGGTGGGAATTTTTTTGATATAAAAGATAGTTTGGAGGTTCATTTGGTACTCTTACGATTTGAGAATCTAAGAGAGCAAATAAACCCTTGTTTCAGATTTTTTTTTATATTTTAGTGGGATGGAGGTGGCTGGAGGTGTGCAGAGATGATAGAGGCCCACTTGTGCTAGGGTAGGTGATGTTTTTGAATTTCATTTTGATTTTTGTTTTATTTTTTATTTTTGTTGAAAATGGCAGTTCACTATGAAATCATTTGCGATTTCATATGAAATAGCTAGCAATTTAGGAAATCATGAATGATTATAAGGGTTTTCCAACAATGTAATGCAATCACCGATAATTCATCTGTTTTTGATAAAAAATTGTGATTTTTAAAATTTATTTGATTGATTGGTAATGGATTGTTTCTGATAGTGTATTGTTGTATCTTTTGGATGTAGGCTAGAGAGAGACTGATGACACAAGATTAGATCCCAAATATATTGGATAATGTTCATGATCATTTTTAGGTGAAAATTTGGCTCACTTGGAGGAGGTTGGATTATGAGGGATGCGTCATTACTGACATATCCCTAGAGACATGGGATTGTAGTTAGCTTTGTTTGAACGATGGGACCATGTCACATGTACATTCTGGTTTCCCATAAGAGAGATGATAGTTACAATAGATGGTATACATAGGATCTTGTGCTTACCAATACAAGATGAGTAGGTGTGTGTGATTGATGAGGTAGGTGGGGTGCTGCAGTATAAGGATTATATAGTGATTATGCAAATGATGTCGTTTATACTTCTAGAGATTTTTCATATGGAGAATTATATAGTGTTAACAAGGAGGGTCGGGCCCTAGTCACGATGATAATGATGGGTATTAGCTGCTACGCATTACCATATTCAGCTAGAGGCCAATTTTTTTGGATATTGACTTGGGTTGTAGCTGATATGATGGACTATAGGACAAATTTTTCTTGAGCCCCTACTTTATTAGCACAGGTTTAGAGGGAGCTATGGTATTGGAGGACTACATGTAGATTTAGAGTGGATATATCATTTTTATTGAAGTGTTGGGGTTAAAAGAACATTGCACTAGCTCGACCGAGGGGAGTGCCATGGATGAGATGTTTTGACTTGGAGTATTTGGTGGGATTTATGAGGTGGTTATCAGATCATGCAGCCACAGGACTTGTTATAGGTAAGGATTACTATAGATAGTTCTTAGTCAGATTACAAAGTGGAAATGTGGTTTGGAGTCCTTATATAGGTTTTCCCATATGACCAGGTGCATAAGGGGAGTTGAGGTCCCTACATCAAGATAGGTGGGTATAGGGTTGGAGGAAGAACTAGTGGGAAATTATCATATTTCGACATGTTAGGCAATATTTCAGACTTATAAAGGATGTGCTAGAGGTAGCATTGGCCTATAGACAAGATGATGGATATTTAGATGTGGTACTGCTAGCTGTACATGATCCAGTTGAGATGGTAGATAAGGAGGGGGTATGGGTGAGAGTGGATGAACATGGGGTAGTGGTGGTGTATGATGATGCTAATGTGATGGAGGATTACGTGGCCTAGTGGAAAGGACAACCAAATGGATTTGAGGGGCGGGTGAGGGCTTGTGTAGAGGTTGTACCAGAGGGTTACACTGAGGGAGGGGACGAGGATGATATGATGGATTTATTAGAGGTCACTATAGTGATTTTAGAGGCTGAGAAGGTTGCATTGTTAGCTTAGTAGGCCAGATTGATTGGTGAGAGGGGCACTATGACTAGAGAGAGAGATGGGTTGAGCCAAAAAATCACTATTATATAGGCAGAGCTTACACATGACATAACTGATAGAGAGATATATAAATGAGATAAAGAGGCCTTGCAGTAAGAATTTGGAGTAACATGCCCATCAATCTTAGTGGATGAGCTATAGAAAACTAGAGGTCAGACTAGTGGTTAGATGGGGCCACCTAGTGATGTGACTATGGTTAACTACGAGGCCTTGTGTGACAAGATTCATTATTATGAGGACATAGTGAGGTAGAGGCTTCGAGATGTGCCTTGTTATAATTTGTTTTTGGCTCAATGGTGACAAGTTATTTTAGGTAGTTTCGTGAGCATTGGTCATACTCCTAGAGGTCTAGGCGAAGGACCATCCAGAGGCCCAAATGATGATCAAGGGAGCAACACCCAAGGGAGTGTTCGATTGATGGATACTTAATTCACTAGGTAGTTTTGTAGGCCCCTTTAGTTAGATCTTGATGAATAGAATTTTTATGTATGAGGCTCAATTGAAGCCCTTGTCGATGATACACACACACACACACACAAACACACACACACACACACACACAAACACACACACACATACATACACACACACAAACACACACACACACACACACACACACACACACACACACACACACACACATTTGATATGTGAGGCTGTTTAAATTGCTTGATGATGTATAAAAACTTTTGACATGTATATACATGATTTTGGAGTTTCAGTTATGTTTTGAGTTTTGTAATGATTGCAATATGATGTATATAGACATAACTGATGATGATTTTAATGAGTTTAATTATGAATTTAATATGATGAGTTATGGATGTATTAGAAATGTATATTTTGATGTATGTTTGTGATAGAGAATGATCTTGTTGTTTGATTAATGCACTATAGATGGATAGGAACAAAATGCGGGATGTGTGTTTGCTTACTACTCTAGACATATGTATAGTGTATAATGGTAAAAAAAATTATACGTATGATATTGGATATGTGGCCTTGAAATTAATGTTAATATATGAATCATAATGGTTAGATAAACTAGGATCATAGATGGATGTGGGATAGTTATATCTATCATTTTCTTGAAATGTGAAATGTTTGTGCGTAGAAAGCATGGGGAAACATATTCTTCTTGATAGTTCTCGGGTTTTTACCCCAGCCTTTATTATATTGCAGAAGATGATCGATGCATGAAGATTTCATTTTATGAGAAATATGATGAATGCAGGAAGCTTTCTTGGGATGGTTTCTTTTTTTATTTTTGATATGAGGGTTGATCGATGTAGGAAAATATTTTTTATATGAGGAAAAATCAATACAGGAAGTCCTTATTGTATATTTTGATTGGTCTACAACTTTATTTAACATTATTTTCTTTTTGATATTTGTCCTTTGAGGAATTAGTCTATATTTTTATTGCATCCACCTCATGCACATTTTGATTTTTGAGTTGAGGGAAAGCCAAGATAACTAATTTAGAAGGGGATAAATAGGAAGGCAACATACACTTCTGTCCTTGTCATGTCGTAAAATGGGGTAAGCTAGGGAGATGATGCAAGTAATGATTATGGGGTGTGCTGATGGAAATCCAAAAAGTTCTAAATCATTACAAGAATGATAAGATGTGTGGGTTGATGGATGGAGATTGTAGTTTGAATAAGGTTTTGTGAGTTAATATTTTAACATTAGAACAACCATAAGTGTAGGGCATTAAGAGAATCCTTTTTAGGTTTACCATCGAGGGAGGATAAAGGGTAAGTGCAGGAAGTTGATGGACAAATATAGGGTCATCCGTGGACATCATATTGCAAATAACAACATAATATCAACTTGTAGGGATTATTAGCAATACATACACTCAAAATTAGACAAAATTATATTAATATGAATCGTAGAATCTAGAATCTAGTTTCTAAAATACTAATTTTTGTAAAAAATGGACAAGATTAGCTATATTAAACACTCAAAATTCAATGACTTGGTATTTTTTTTAAAAACGTCGATAAGATTATAGTCCGTTTGCCCACAATTTGGATGACCAAAAATTGATATAAATTTTTTTCCTTTGGTGAGAAGTTATATGCCACTATCTATCTTGGGATGGATTTTATTTTGTATTTTTTTGAGTAATATTTTATTTTTTATGATTTTTTCCGTGAAAGTGGTATGAAAACATAAAGAAAACAGAGCACTTTCCGTTTGCCGGCCATAACTTCATCAAAAAATATTGAAATCAAATAATTTATTTTTTGAACATGTATAAAATTTCACCACGGTTGGGATGGTATAATTTTTATCACATTCTAATAAGTGAAACAAATTTTGTAGTCTTAAACGTAGACATAAACATTCACAGGAAAAAGTGCCTTAAAGACCTACTATTAGTAAAAAATTATAAAATGATATTTATCCTCTTCTATTCACTTTAAAATCAGTATTTCTACAAAGCTAATAGTCTCCCCTACGCAATGGTACCATTTTTATGACATAGTTTTTACTTTTCGGCATGGTTCAAGTCCACGGAAGACTAAATTTGATGTTTTTCTGTTTTTAATGTAAAATTCAGGATTTGATGTCCACTTAATTGTCCCCCAACTTGGTGCACTTACCCTAAATGATAATCCCTATATCCATATTTATGTGTGATAATATATGGTCCAAGTCATTTTGGAGCAAAATTCCCATTTTTAATCTCTTCCATGTTAGTGACATGTTGATTTTATTTGAGAACAAGATCACCAACGATAAATTCATATTGTCTAAGAAGTTTTTTATATGATTGTTTGATTAGTTATTGATAGACATTGATATGTTCAAGGGAAGTTAAATGACACTCGTCTAAAAATTATAGTTGTGATAGATGTTCTTAATGATAATCATAATCAGGGATGAAGTATTTGAGATAAACACGTAGGAATGGGATTTGAAATTTGAGAGGAAGAAATAATTTAGTTTCATATACAAAGGAGAAGGGTGTAATGCCCATAGGAGTTTGAAATCTAGTCCTATATGCCCATAATGCAAATGGGATTTAAAGATGTTGATTTATACCAACATCGTCAATAGTCTTCATGATAATTTTGTTGAATATTTTGTTGGATGCTTCAGCTTGGTTGTTATCATGTGGATAGTAAGGCAAGGAAAAGATAAGATTGATGTTATAAGTGTCACAATGTTTCTAAACTTTCTTATTTTTGAATTATTTTCCATTATCTGTCATGATTTTATGTGGTATATTAAAGCGAAAGATAATGTGATAAAGGATGAAGTCAATAATTTTATCCAATGTAGTACAGATAAGGGGGATTACTCCCACACATTTTGTAAAATATTCAGTTTCCTTGATGATGAAATTTTTTTGTTGTGATGAGAGAGGGTTGATAAGGCTGATAAGGTCAAGCTCCTATTGTGAGGAAGGCCATAGGTCCTGCATGGGTTGAAGAGTGTGGTTGGGGATATGTGTAATATTGGAATCTTTATGACATTTGAAGCATTTCTTTACGTAGTCACAACAATATTGGTTAAGAATATGCTAATAATATCCCATGTGTAAGATGTGTTTAACAAAAACTAAACTGTTGAAGGGTCCACCACATATGTCTTCATGGAATTCTTGGATAACTAGAAAAGACTCTAGAGTTTTAAGACACTAGAGGAGGAGGCCATAAAATTATCTTTGGCTAAGGATACCTCCTAGTATGACATAGCAGGACACACATTTTTGAAAATATTTTTCTCCATTTCTGGATATATTTGCAGGTACTTTTCTCATATATTTGCATATACCAAGAATTAGATGAGTTGTATGTTATGTGATTGATAGTTGGAAGATCAATGTTGGTATATGATGGTTTATCAAGTGTTTGTAGGACAATGAAGAGTTTTCAATTGTTTAGTGATAAAGGGATGAGAGAGGTAAGTGATGCTATGGTGTATGCAAATTTGTTAGATGAGTAAGGGGTGGTTTTTATTTCATACTGGTAAAAGAGTTTTAGTTGTAGTACCTCATTTTTACATTGGTAGATCCCTTTGATTTGGTTGATGACAAGTTGTGAGTCTTCATAGATGTTAAGGATTTGTACACTAAGAAAGGTGGTGGTTTGAAGTCCCATGATGAGGGCCTCATATTCCACCATGTTATTAGTGCATTCAAAATTAAATTTGTAGGATAATGGAATAGGAGTGTCCAAAGGGGGGATCATGAATAGTCCAACACCTCCCTCTGCCTATATTTGGATCCGTCAAAGAACAAGGTCATTTTAAGAGGAGTTTTGTCATGATCAAGAGTGTTGATAGATTCATCAAGAAATCATTCGTGAAGCAGTTGATTGTTAAGAACGGGAGATTTAGTGAGCTGATAAAAAATGACCTTCCCTTTAATGTATTTTTGAGAGATAAATTCGAGGTCAAATTTAGTCATCAACATGAGCCAATAATTGATACAATCATTGTGATATGGTTTGGAATGTGTATATTTGAGTGGATTAAATTTTTTGATGACATAAGTTTTTGGATTGAGGAGATAGTGATGCAGTTTGGAAGTTTAAAATTATAAGGCACAACACAACTTTTTTATTTTAGGGTAATGACTATCGTAATCATGAAGGGTGCGGATAATATAATAGACAACTTGTTCCTTGCCTTGTTCATCTTTATGTGCCAACATGGCTCCCAAGACATGGTTAGTTATAGAGATTAAAGATAGAATGGATCCCCCTTGCGTTGAGGTGTAAGCAATGGAGGAGATAAAAGATACTATTTGAGAGCTTCAAAGTCTTGTTGACAATTATCGTCCCACTTGAAGTGGGTGTATTTTCTCAGAAGGTGATGGAAAGGTTGACAACGGTATGATAATTGAGATATGAAATGATAGATAGACTAAAGTTTTCCTTAAAGGATACAAAACTACTTGAGATTAATTGGTGGGGGAATTTTGATAATGTATTTGAATTTAGCGGGGTCAACTTAGATTCGCTTGATAGACATTATGAATTCTATGAGTTTTCCTATGATAACTTTGAAAACACACTTAACAAGATTAATATAGAGATAATTGTAATAGACACGTAAAGATCATGTCAAGAATAGCTAAGTGGTCTCTTCAGTGTTTGGATTTACCTAAAATATCATCAATATAGTCTTCTTTTTTTTTTGTGAATGAGGTCATGGAAGATGTAAGTCATGGTGCATTAATAAGTAGCTCTTGTATTTTTCAAGCCAAAGGGAATTACTCTATAGTAGAAAGATCCTCATGGGGTGATAAAATATTTCTTGTGCTGATCTTCTGGTGCGATAAGGATTTGATTGTAATAAGAGAAACCATTCATAAGAGACAACATATCGTGGCCTGCTGTTAAATTTATGTGATGGTCGATGTTGGGTAGAGGAAAATTGTATTTGGATAAACATGGTTCAAGTCTCAGAATTCCATGTAGATGTGCAATTTTCTAGTGGCTTTAGGGATGGGTACGATGTTGGAAACCCATTATGGATAATCAATATGTAGCATGAAGTTGGCTGAAAGAAGACGTTGAAGTTCTTCCTTGACTGGTAGTGCAACATGAGGATGCATCTTATGATCGTTTTGATTTACAGGTTTAACATCTGGGATGGTAAAAAAAAATTAGATAATGATGTTGGGGTCTATGAAAATAATGTCACTATCGGACCATGTGAAGGCTTGACTGTGTTTAGATAATAAATCGGTGACTTATTGGAGTTCACACGAATCTAAGCATTGGTATATTTTGATAATGTGTAGTTCTTGTGGTGTGTCAATTTTGACGGTGCACAGTTCTTACGGTTCCTGGGGTGAATCAGTGCTTCTAAAAACTTTGAATTTTTTTCAAATTATCAATAAGACAATCAATTTTAATCCATCTTTACCATGTTAATACAATGACACTCACACACATCCAAATGAGAAGAAAGTACACATGAACAAAAGGTTTAATGTGGAAAACCCGTAAAGGAAGAAAACCCACTGAAATCAATGCACTAACTTAGACAAATTGTCCTATCACAAATTACAAGGATTTCCATTTTTTAGCATCAAATCAACTTGAAACATCCACTCCAAAATTTAACCAAGCACCCACTTGATCTTTAACAAGCTCCTACTTGCATGGAAGAAAAAACTCCCAAGAATTCAGTCAGGCACCCACTGACCTTCTGTAAGCTACAAATTAGAAGGAAGCTTCAACTACCTATTTTCAAAGAAACAAACTTAGACTTATAAGAAGGTTTTGACCACTCTCAGATATTTGTCTTTCATAACAAATTGTGACCTATAAATCATCTCTTAACTCTTAACTGTTCTCCTCTCATGATCACCTGGATTCACCTCTTTTATGATCTTCTTCATCTACTGACAAACTAATGTCATAGAAGGATCCTTTTACAAACACTTTTTTATCAGTTTCTCTCCTTGGATAACACATTCACTCAAATGTACTCCTCTCTCATAGCATTCATATTGCTACAAAAATTACAGTCATAAAGGCTTCATGCATACTCCTTAATTCACCTAGTTTTTCATATCAATGTGCTACATCAAACATATTCCTTAAGAAAATAATTTTCATGCACACTTGAACACATAATATACATTAGGATGACATCATCTTCCTCTTCCCATTCTAACCCCTTCACATACTTGTCATCTATTCAATTTGAACCAAAGGAAGAGAATGACATCATCAAAAACTACCAACTAATGACAACATTAGATCTGCAACATGTCATTTTTGACATCTGACCTTTATTGTAATTTTCGTGACACCCTTCCATACCTTTTTGAAGGTGACTTAGAAAACCTTCCTCATTAGCTCATTTCACACATCTGAAGTAACTGAAAAGGTACCATTTTAAAATTGACATATGTCACTTTTGTAACTACCATTTTAAGTTTTGTCTTCTTCTTCCATACATTGTAATATTCCTGTCTTTTAGATTAATTTAACACATGCCAAGAGTATTTGAAAAAGAAAAAATCACATTTCTAAGGTGACCCCTCATATTCTTCTTAAGGCCTTTATGAGACCTCTTCAAAACTCACCATTTATTCCTCAAGTCTCCGTTAGATCTCATAAGCTCAAGCTAGGTGTGCACAAACACAAAATCTTCAAAAACCAGTCAAAAGATTGCCTCACCAACAATAATGTATGATCATTTTAAAATTATAAATTCTTGGATAATGTTTTTGGGGACCTCTACTCAAATTTCACAAATTTGGAGCAACTCAAACACCTCCATTCTCTTCAAGACAAAGTGATTTGGACAAGGTCTTAAATGAGTTGCAAAACCATAAAATCAGTCCTCTCAAAATGAGGTATAACTTCATTCAAACACTTGTTTATGGATCATACCACACCTTTATGGAAATATCTTGACCTTTTTCATATTTTTATCTTACCAACAAGCTTCATTTCAAATATTTTAGCATAATATGTTGCATTTCTGAGACATTTATGGCTATGTTTCAAACCACAAAAATCCAATCTTGTTCAAAAAGACTTCTAACACACTTTTCAGACTAAACTAATGCTTGGAAGACATCATAGGAGTCCTATAATTCAACTTCAAACACTCACATTTAGGTGTTATGAGGAGAAAATCATGCTTACACTTCCATTTCTCAAACCTTCTTGACAGGCCTAAAAGGGAAGTTTTGGCCATTTAAACTTGGCATAAAAACACTTCACCAAATCAAATCATGGGATCAAACATGTCATATAATACATCTATCAACCATCAAAGCTCACAAATTTCTTCAACAACTTGGACTTACATCATCATCCCTTTAGTTCAACTTGGCTAATTTTGGTTTTTCTATCCCTTCAGAAGTAGGTTGTCTTGGTTGAGTTGTTTCTCAAAATTTTGAAAATAAATTACGTAAAACTCTTCATATAAACTTGGGGCACATCCCAAGATTTCTTCCCACATCATACTTTCACCGTGAAACCTTCATCACATGATTGTACCATCAATTTTCTTCAAAACAAGCATATTTTAGTGCCTTACATGTTGACCTGGAGAATGAGACTACCACTAAAATGAAGTAGAAGGAGTCTTCTACATGCCCAAATAATAACATAAGCATTACCAATATATTTCATGACGTAACTCTTCAATTATTCTCCATCACTTTGAAATGAGGGTTTTAGGAGGGTTTTAAGTTACTTAACTTGTTAAACTTTGTTCATAAAGTATAGGCCATAATTCCAACTCATTCTTCTTGCAAAATTATACATAATTAATGCTCCAATATTGATGAAGATATTAGACCACCATGCAAAATTTTAGCATTCCAATGAGCAACTCAAACTCAACCCTTGAGCTAGAAATGGTCATTTCAAGAGCTAGTTTGCACTAAAACTTCATTTTCTTGCTTGTCCTTTAAAATTTTGACCTGAAAATTTGTCCACAAGACTAGGAAAACCTCCTTCACATGTCCCAAGACTTATTTTAGTTTGAAATTTCTTGAAACTCATCCACCACCATGGTTTGTGCATGCATATCTAGCTTGTTCTTAAGAATGAACCTCCAAAAGACCTCAAACATACCTCTATCAGTCAAATTATGACTTGTGGAACCTTACACATCCTCTATACACCATCACCATACATAATCCATGCTTTCATTACTCTACCTCTACTTTCTTTTCTCCATACTCCATGCTATGCTTGCACTAGGTCTCTAAATTAGGCCTAGTTACATTTTTTTCACCTCATGCTTCATGAACTTGTCTTGTTTTCATCGTGTACCTTCTTTAACGTACCCTCTTCATGTTTTTCATGCCTTGAACAGGCTTCTCCATCTATCTCATACCTTCATTTCATCATTCCAAGTCATTATGTTGACTAGGCCTAAGGATTAGACCATCTGGACCAAGGAATTATCAATGTTTCCACTCATGTCATCATGCTACCATATAATTGACCATGTCATAATCATACCAAGCCTCCTCTCAACCTCATCCACCTTTTTCATTAATTGGTATACACCTTTTTCATCAATGAAAACACTATACACTCACATGCCAATAAACTTCCCCTTTGTCATTAATGGAAAACCTCCTAGTTGTTCTCCCCCTTTTTACATTAATGACACAATACATACCTAAGAAAACATTATTCATCTTCTTTAAGCATATTATGATCTCTTTTTGGTTATAAAAATCAACCAAACTTGTCATTTAAGCTCACAATCTTGTCTCTCCTTCTTTAACTCTGTTTTTGGCCTCATTATAGCACCAAAGTCCCTGTAACCCCATAGATAGATGAATTTAAAGAACAAAAACATGCCAACAAATCATATTTGAGTGAAATCATCCTTATAACTCAAAAATATGTGTATTTCAGCTCAAAATTCCCAAGACAAGCTTAATTTTTTAATACAAGTTGTTTGTATTATTTAGGACTAAGGTTCCTAAACCATGTTTTAAGAGCAAAATATCCAATCTTACTCTTACTATAGATGCCTACATTCAGCTTAACACTACCCCTTGTTTCTACCCCTGAGTTTATACCTACTATCTCTGACTAATCATATAAAAATTGGTTCAACAATCTTGATCTTATGTCCTATATTTGGATCAACAATTTAACCTCTACCCTGAATTACATTTTCAGTGTTTATGGTATTATTGATGTGTTATAATAACTCATTTTGTCACGAGCCTTACTTCCCCTATTAATGTACTTTTAAACCTTATTAACTTTGCCTACTTAGCCTCATCAATCCCTAACACCTCTAATAGAGTGTCATTATCCACTCCCCTACTCCAAACATACCTTTTTGACCTATAGGGCACCATTTTATACCTTTAATAGCTTGTAGTACTCTATTATTATACAAATTAAGAAACTGTGTTAGATTTGGGCATTTCTAGTATCACTTCCTAGGGATAAAGAGAGTTTTTTTTCCTTAGTTTCTTCTTATCTCAATTCATTGTATTAAAGCATCATGAACCTTCAAAGTTAGGCTGAGAATAGTCAACCTTGTTGTTTTGGATCTCCACCAATCATGTATCACTTTGATACAATTCACTATTCATTGTTGTCAGTCCTGTACTTTTCTAGCGTTATCTTCTAGTTGTAAAGGGAAATGTATCTTCTTCTCACCCGCATTGATCAAAACACATCATTATAAACCTCGTGCACATATTATAATCATGACTATGACTATGTCACTCTGTTACACTACCCTTAGAAAGCTTAAGAGGCATAGCTTAGACTGTGATGTTTTTTCTCAAGCTAGTTGTCCTCCATTTAGTCTTGACTTCTTCATTCTATACCTAAGTGTAATACTATATTCCCTTATATATTTGTATCTTTGTTTATAGATAAGTTCCAATTAATGCATTCAACATGTTAGAACAACAAAATACCTCATTCACTCTAAGTACTTTGTTATGAGTTCTTTTCAAACTAGCCTAGAAGAGCTTAAATCAATTAAGAAACTTATATTTTGAAGAATTAACTCTTCTACCCAATCAGTGTACCTTGTGTGATCACTCCATCCAATGAAATGACAACTTTCATGAAGCTAGGACCCAAAATAAAACCACTATACTCTATCTTTTCCTATAAACTGTACTCTTGCAACTCACTACACAACTCCAAAATGGTCCTCAGATAAGTGAAATTGTTCTTTTGGTCTTCCAAAATATTTAAAACTTTTTCCATACTCCCATTCAAGGTTTTTCCAACCAATGACATGAATTAAATAGAAGAACAATAATATTCTTTTACTTAACTGCTCCAAAATGTCCTTTATTGCTCTTAAGAACATGGTTTTAGTGAATCCATTATTGGAAGATTTTGTAGACACTCCATGAAAAATGATACCACTTCTCAACACCCTTTATCCCCAATATGGTGTAGGGAGAATTTAAAATTTCAATTCCTTAAGCTTATTTCCCTAGCAACTCTTCTCCTTATCTAGCCTCATAGTCTCTACTAGCCTCATAACATAGTTTTCTAGGCATAACTTTGGGTTAAATGACTAATTCAACAAAATTATGACGTTTTAAGGTACACATTTGGGGTTTCCATGTATGTAAAAAGTTTCATAGTTATTTTCTTTACAAAATTTCCTTCAAACTCACGGTTCTAGTTGTAAACTAGGGTTATAACATTTTCCTACAGGCCTATAAAAAGATTATCATAAAATGCAAGACTTTGAGCACTATTCAGGGGTCACAACTTACAAAATATATTTTAGAATACCTTTAAGATGATATCTTACCAATTTGGAGTCTTAGTTATAAGTATAAACCTTAAAAAAAAGTTTTTGACAAACCCTAGTGAGGGTTTCTAATTGAACTTGAGAAGAGTGTTTTTTGCTATAAAAACAACTAAGGATAATTTCAAGGTTTATAATCTAGCATTAACACTTGTACCATCATTCCTGAGCATAATAAATTAATATTTCTTCACACTTCATTCATTTGTGAAACTGAAGATATATCTAACTAAACTACCATGAGAAAATAGAGTACCCATATTTGAAGCTTAGATGAACCCTGTCACACAAAACTTGTAATATTTTTTCGTTCAAGGGTATTATTGAGTCTTTCAGTCCTTTACATGTGTTAGGTAACTTATTCGCACACAATCTCTAAACATTTGAACAAATTCTCCCTTCAACTCTACCATCTTGACATGACTGTTAAAGCTACACAGTTTGTTATAGAATCTACACACACATGATGCCAAACCTTCACTTGCAATGGTTTTGAAGCTGATCTCTAGTATATTCACTCTAGATAAAACCATTTCCAAGCTCATAATTCCATCTCTATGATCATGTTACTCTTTGATTTTTCTTCACTGACCAACATTAACATATTTCCTTCAAACTATTACTGAGCACATATTGACCTAAGCTCAATGACATCTTTATTGAGACTTTATTACATGATACAAACATATCCTCGTGACTTTCTCAAAATGGGACCAATGCATACAAACTTGAATGAAGTTCAAGGCACTTGAGTGACATTATAGCCTTGATGATCCTTTATTCTTGCACTATAGTGTTTAAGAACTCGTTCACAGTTTGGTTGAGTTTTGTTTTGAATCTTCATAATTAGTTGTGACTGTATTCTTTATGCCTTCATCAGAACATGATAGGCTTTTGATGACTTGAAGATTATGGTTGGTTCCCTTGAGTATACTTCAAGATTTTCACTGATCCTCTTAGAACATTTGTTGAACCATTAGGAGAATTTACTTCTATTTTCACTGGTGGACTATGTATTTAACCTCTTATGGAACATTTGATAAGTTTAGCATTTGAACCTTATTATTATACATATCTGATGGGCATGTGACTTAAACACTAGTTCCTCCTTACAGATATCAATCTATATAATGGACCATCTCTCTCTTGATTGGTTAGTACAACCTTTGCCAATCATGATAAAGTACACACACACAGTCTTCATGGCCATGACCCTTATCTTAAGAATCAAACACACTTAGTTGGAGGCCTTAACAACCCTTGACACTTCTTTCATGATTCCGTAACACACTTTGACAGACCTTGTACACACTCTGTGTACTCATAAGACATACTTTGACACCATTACATATCCTTCATAGCAAGGATGCTTACTCAAAAATCAACCAGACTTGTTGTAGACTTTGTTTACTTACTATGACAACACTTGATGAGCTAATTGGGGCCATACCTATACAAGGACTAATGAGCTCACGACAGTATGATACGTTTCCACAACTTTACACTCTCTTGAAGACATCCTCATACCTCTATACAAGACCTCAATAAGGATGATTCTTTTGATCAGAGCAATCATGACTCGTCTTTGACAACATTGAGT
This sequence comes from Taxus chinensis, assembly GCA_019776745.2. Classification (NCBI taxonomy): domain Eukaryota; kingdom Viridiplantae; phylum Streptophyta; class Pinopsida; order Cupressales; family Taxaceae; genus Taxus; species Taxus chinensis. Next base: position 16,313,823 of record CM034154.1, on the reverse strand, counting down.
ATGGCAGACAAAAACCTTGTGACCTTGTTGTACAAACTTTTATTTGCATGAACTACTCAAGAAAGACCCTAAAATAATTTATTCAAACTTGCATATATGCACCTTAAGAACCTCAATAGGAGCTAAACAAACATACCTTTTGAACTGTTCACTACAAGTGCAACATGGTGAAGTACTTTGATCTTCAGGTGGATTGATGGTAACTGCACCTTCAAGACCAAGACACATATTCTCTTCCTTAAGATAGTTCATGTCTCCTAGTAAGCCAAGAGGATGGCACACACTTGCTCATGTAAGACTCATTAAAGAAAGTAGAAAGTCATCAAAAAAGCTCAATGACTCCTCCTTCATCTCTTTTTTACTTTAAGATCTTCATATTATTCTTGAATGGCCCTTTAGGTGTGACAATTTCATCACCTATATCTTCTTCTTCTGATTGCATGCCTGACAAACATACATAATGCACTTCCTTCACTTGTTCTATAACAGTTTGGGGTAAGAATTTCTTCAGGGCTTGCATTAGGCTTGTCTTTTTCTTTCTTGAATTGGTATGAACACCTTATGATATCTTTCTTGTATTTGAATCTCTCTCATTACTATTCTATGACCTGCTTCTCCTTTCTACCATCTCCACACACTGCCTTCTTATCATGCTGTTACTTCTATTCACTACCTAGAGTTCAGTTTCCTTGACTTTGTACTTCATACTTAGTTTTCTTCTTTTCACTTTGATTGTCTCAGGTCATTGCTGATCTTTGTCTCAATTCTAGGATTGGTCTTCATTTTGAATGCCCTCTTAACTTTCCCTTTGAATGCATGAGGTTTGTATGTTGTACCTAGGATATTCCTTTTGATGAGCAATGCTTAGCAAAGTGTCCTTGTTCATGACAAGTTGTAACACACAACACTGATTTTTTTCTTTTAGATTGTTGTGAACTGAAATTCCAAACATAATTAGACAGCTGTCATAATCATGAACATTTCCTAGCAACATGTTCCCAACCTTATTTCAATTGTAGCATATTATCTTGGTTCATACCTCTTATGCCTTCTTCTCTCCAAAACTGATTAGATGGTTCACATAGGTAGTACTGAACACTATGAAATATCTCTTGGAATTGAAGCATACTCTATTCCTTTATTTCTCATCTCTGATATCCCTCCATGTATGGCCATCTATAACATGCTTCCTACAATCTTGATCTCTATGTACAAAATTATGGCAATTAAAGCAATAACCATGGAAATTTCTCTCATACATTGATGCATTTGGTTTCATGACTAAGCCTAGCCATCTTGATCTTGTATCTGAGGTATCCTTAATGGGTTCTTATCTACTTGAGCCTGCCTTATCATATTCATACTTCTCCATAGGATATACTTTGAATCCTATTCATGTCTTATCTCCTGCTGCTATTTGATTCTCCAGGATTCTATCAAGACTTTCTAAGATCTTCTCTAACTTTCCATACATCTTCAATCTATTGTTTTCTTCTTCATGTCTAAGGAAAAAAGCTTCCTTGTCTTTTAGGGATTTTTACACATTTTGAACTAGATATTCCATATCTTTAAGGGCTTGACCATGCACATCTTCCATGTACTTGATTTCCTTTTTCAATCCATCAATCAAAAACTCAAAAACTTCAAATTTCCTTTTAAGATCTGCTTCAGATATTTTACCCATGCTTGTGCTTCAAGGAACTCCTTAAATATGTCAGACTTGTTCCAAGAGGACTTTGCTTTGATACCAATTATTAGAAAACACAAGCAATTATAGGGGAGGGGTGAATTAGTGATTCTCAAAATGTTGAATTTTTTTCAATTTCTCAACAAGAAAATCAATTTTAATCCATCTTTACCATGTTAATACAATGACACTCACACACATCTAAATGAGAAGAAAGTACACATGAACATAAGGTCTAATGTGGGAAACCCTTAAAGGGAGAAACCCCACTAAAATAAATGCACTAACTTGGACAAATTATCCTATACAGATTACAAGGATTTCAATTGTTGACCATCCACTCAACTTAAAACACCCACTCAAAAATTTAACCAAGCACCCAATTGATATTTAACAATCTCATACTTGCATGGAAGCTCTAACTCCCAAATTCAGTCAAGCACCTACTAACCTTTTGTAAGCTACAAATTACAGGGAAGCTTTAACTCCCTATTTTCCAGGGTTCATTTTAAGATCCCCTCCAAAGAATTATTATACAATGGATGGTGAATGTGCCGAAAAATCTATTCGCATTATTGGAAAATCTTGGAAAGGAAGGTTTCAGGATGGTGGAAAATCTATTATTTTTTAACATTGTTATCGTACGGTAAAAATTATTGGGTGTCGGCTGGTAACAACCTATGGGTGTCGGCCAGTGATGAATAATGGTTATCACCTGAGGATAGAAGTAATTTGATGTGCATCAAGTTCATGGGCGCTATCACCCGGTAATACATTTTTTTTGCTGTATGTTTTATATTGCTAGAGTTTTTAGTGTACATGATCTTTTACACCTTATCAAACATTTGTGGCTTCATAATTCTAGTGGGTAAAAAACTCGTGATATTGATGCCATTTGGCTACACAAAGGGGTTTTCAGATGTCATTTAGATGCATTGCCACATGGTATCCTGTTAGTTCTTCCACTCTGTGAAATTCCCTTGTTACCAGACATTCCTATTTCCATGTTTCCGTACTTGACCAATGGGCCCCTCCTTTGCCTATATATATACCTATCCCCATTCATTTTGTCCCATTTGCATTTACATGTTTCTTCAGACTAGATTTTTTTAGAGATTCTACCACTATTGAAAATGGTTTGTAATATGATCCTTTACCACTTCTAGTATTAATCACACAATGTTTTCTATGATCCTCATATATAGGTATCTATCAACACCTCTTTTTTTAAGATTCAAAAGATCATGATTCAAGAATCATGTCACCAAGAAAAAATTTGATTAGCACTACTTCCTATGTTTATAGAAACATATTGTATGCGTAAGATGAAGAAATTAGCCAAAGTATCACATATGACGATAAAGCCGATAGAGTTCACGGATGAGCAAGTGAGTAATGCCTTGATGAAAATGGTGACAGAGGTGGCGCAGAGAAACTTAGATAAAGCAGCCATACTTAGGACATTGCTAGAAGATAATAATAATAACACAAACAAATTGAGAAATTGACTGAGGTGTCAAAGGTATGAGAAACTGAAGAAGGATATTTTGGACTTTACTACCGAGATTGAGGGTGAAATTTTAGAGGCACAACTAGAGTTCGATGAGCATATGCATAAGACCTACCCCTCAGCCATGTATTTTATGCAATATTGTGTCCATATTATGCTAAAGGAAAAATTGAATGTTGAAGGGAATATTGAGGAACAAGTAAAATCCAAGAAAGAAATAGATAAAAAGATCATAGTGCGCCAAATAGTAGAGTATGATACCATGCTACAGACCCTGAAGGATGAATTGAATAAAGTGGGCTGGGCACTAGGAAAATGTGAGGATCCTAAACATATCCTTAAGGCATATATGATACATGAAGAGAATGAAGTCTTAGAGGCCAAAAAGGATGAGTCTTTGAGAAGAGAAGAAAAGTTAGCCGTAGTTGTGAAAAATTATGATGCTCTAAAGGATGCAAGGGAACCACATGAGGACAAAATAAAGGAGTTTGGTTCCTTGATATCATGAAGGATGGATTATATGGAAGGCATGATCTTAGGCCTAACAGGATTCATAAGAGAGATTAAAGATAAAAGGGAAGATATGACTCTAGATGAAATGGTGAAGGTACTTGGTGATTTCTCAGATAAGGTGAAGAAGGGGCTAAGAGAGTTGAACGAGTTAGAGGATGATCTCAATAAGGAGTACCCTAAGCTCTTAATACATCATAGGAGAAGGACACCAATGCACCTTGAAATATTTTCCATTCTTTATATTTTGATCTTGTATATTAATTATTTATTCTTTCATTCTTTATTCATTGTACTTGGAGAGATAAGTTGAGAAACCCCATTGTCGAGGGTGGAAATGTCATAAGTGTGGGGTAATGTTGGGTTGGAAAAAATGACTAAGTGTCAAAAGAGTGTGTAGAAAAATGAGGCATACAAGCGGGGAACATGAACGCATGCAAGGTCTAGAAAAGTGGCGTGCAGAGGGATCGCGTCTAAGAAATACAAGTCCCAAGACTTAGCTGATTTTGCACATACTGGTTAAAAATAGGAAAAGTGGTTGGAGTGCAGCCCAAGTAAATATAAAAGCAATAAGACTTCATGGCTAAACAAGATATATTTTGGGACTAAAGTGTATATCAAATGTCATGCATAGTTCGAGCTAATAATAAGACTAAAGTAGAGTTTATTTATGGATAATCTATTATTAGTATCGATAGGAAAGCATTCATTGATTTATTGATGTACACATGGCGATTTTGAGCATGAAGTCTATTTTGAGATGTATGGGTGGTGAAAGGAAAGGCCTTACCCTTATATATAGTAGTTGGTATTCATAGTTCTAGACACCATGTATTAGAGACCGTATATATTTTACTATTATGTTGTTATGATGTTCTAGCACGCATAACTCTATGGAGATTGGTATTATTATCATGATTTATTCAACTTATACTATGTAATACTTTTGGTTATTAATGGATAATTATGGTTGGATTCTTGTAATTGATGTATCTGAGTATGGTGATCACATGGTGTAATTGATCTTAGTTTTTATTTGATCTGCTATGTTTCCTTATGATATCTATGATGATCTACATTTGAATGCATGCTAAGATCTTGACAAACCATTACAAAGGAGGGATTCGGTAGCTTTGCATGCTTTGGGTGAGCATCCAAATCTATCTGGATGAAGCGCCAGCATGCCTAGGAAATTGGGTATAAATAAGTGAATACATCAATCAATCATTTATATTCAAAGAAACCATCATAGTTCACACATGTTTCACATCAAATTCTATATTTATTAACTACATCAAACCAATATGTGACATAGTAAAAACTAATAACTTTAATCGATAACATCGTCACAAAATGACACTATTTGAACTCAACACACACACACACACACACACACACAAATATATCATAGGTTCAAAAATGAAAATACAATGAGGGCCATGCCCTTCTAAAAAAATTCTATACATCATCCTTGCATGACACTTGGATGTAATTTTAATAACTCATGAATTCCCTTATATCTCTATAATCAAGTTTGTGTGACTGTGATATTTATTTTCATAATATCTCATGTAGGTTCCCATTTTGTGACCTATCCTTTGCATACTATGCTTGCACACTAATTAATCTTGTCAATAAGTCCTATACAATATCTTTCCTAGGTAGAGGTTAGGGCATCTGTATTATCTTTGCTCTACTCTCATCCCTATCACTCTGTAGTACACTACAGGTGGTCATTTCCATTGCTACATAATTAAATAGATATGCATGTTATCTTAATACATCACCTACACACTCTAACATCATGTTGATAACCACATCACTCAGGATATTCCTAGTAAATATCCTCACATATGCATAAGTGATTATCATCTAATATGCATCACATGAATACAAGACACAACATATCTACACATTAGTCACTACTTAGTCAATATTTTTTCATATCTCTCACACCAATTTGTTAAAAAAATACTATATAGAGGATTATAAGATATTTATGTTGAGAAATGGATGTGGTTATGGAGTCATCTGCGAGGGCATATCCTTCACCTACACCATGTCTTCCCATGTTTGGGGGAATCCTTAGTCCATCCCCTTCTCCTGAATTTGGGGGCATACCTACTCCATGACCTCCTCCCAATAGTACTCCATCTCTTGGAATTCATATGATCATTGAAAAAAATAGTACCCATTGATCCTTTTCCCACTATAATGTATATGTTGTACCTACATCATCCATAACATCTATTACAACCATTGGGTCCACCTCATTAGCTAGTGGGGGAAAAATTATATTGATTTTAGTCTTGGATGACTCTCATCTATTAACATTGCATGTGTATACCTCCTTCAAAGTTATGGTGTTGGAGGTACATCCTAAACTAACCCTAAATAGTATGTCATTTGGTCTCATTGGTATAGCTATCTTATCCCAAACACTCAATCTTCTAACCACATGGTATGCTGCACCCTATGTAGATCCATAACATCCTTTGCCAATCCTCTCGAATTTTCATATGGATTCCATATAGTACCACTAGGGGTCAACCTCTTTAATATGGCTTGATAAAACATCATGTATAGGCCTACCGTGTCACCCACTGTGATGAAAATATCTCATAATAGGCCAAATCATCCCTACAAACTCTAACTAGGTGAATAAAACTATATTATCATAGTACCATATATGAAATATAGTAATGGATGCCATACCACCTCCATGTATTTCCAAAGTGGGCCTATACAAATATCTATATAAATGGGCTGATATATTATGGTCCTAAGCATATCTCACTCTGTTATCCGCTATAAAATGGAACATCTACCACATATAATATGAAATGAAAACCCCACCACCATATACTATTATAAATGACACTAATAACACTATAATAAATTTTTTTAATCACAGAACCCATGATATCACAATCAAACTCAAATGAATGGTGGGATTTAGAAGGCCATAGGTGCCCAAACAAAACCTATGCACCCTATGCATATGAATTTTTTTTTATAATACATGTACCCTCTCTCCCACAATTTGTAACTATAAAATATGATATACATCCTCTAAGATCACCCTCATATCCCCTATTGTGAACCAAAAAGTAAAAGTGTTTAAATTCCTCAGCTCACATAATGCAGTGATCAAATGCATATTTAGCGTAACCTCCCTGACCTAGCTACATTTATTAAAATGGATCTTTCTAGTACATCCCATCCATCATCATCTAGGCCTAGACTAATTAGGGTTTAGAAACCAATTTTTTTTTCTCTCGAGTGGACATATCTTTATAATCATATACCAATTCAAACATATATTAGATCATTTTTCATCAAGAATAACTCTATAATAATCATAATGACATACTCATTATCAAAATTAAAAATTACCAATCAATATCATTTAGTATTTTTTACACTGGTTTGGACCATAAATATGTGGTTGATATCGTAAAACTACAAGTCGGTAATGTAACAAATAGTATGGTTCCAACCCCAAAGTAAAAAATGCACCATTCGACACTATATACCTTGACACTCTCAAATTTAACAAAATTAACGATTTCACAAAAGGGTAAAAACCACTACTCGTTTTGAACATTACAAGTTTTTGACATTTACTAACTCATCTACTATCTACATCTAAATGGAATTTTTCATCTAGTAAGATCACAATCGCATGGCCTCCCTGGAATGTGGCATACTATCTCTCTTAGTGCAGAAATCACTATTAATAAAAATAATAATGAAAGTTTTATTTCACTCTGCTACTATATAATTTAAAGTCAATGGGCCTCTCTAGGCATATAGTCATATCCTAACCTACTCCTACTGATTGATTAGTTCCTAAAACTTATACACTTCATATCTTGGGCACAATTCCTCTAATTTGTATTCCATATTTGGAATTTGGATCACTATTTACCTTATTTTTGTACTAAAATGTGACACTCCATTCAAACTCTATTTGGATCCCATAACCCTCATTTTATATAGGTCTATTTATACACTTTAATCCTATGTGTTCACTATAAAACTATTTGTAAGTCACTATTCATGACAAAATCAACATGTATCTACTCTATTATACCAATATTCAATCTCCTTCATGTACTTTCTACACACTTTGTATAAACATATTCTTTTATTCACACACTTCTACGAATCCAATACTCATCTATCAACATACAGTCTCTATTTTACACTTGTTATGAAATCAATACTGCTATATCAGACATTTTCTCTCTTTTAAAGATACAATGTATGCTCTAAATTCTATATCAACATGTTCACTTGGTTTGATCACTACTTTCGATATTGGAATTTATAAGAAATGTGACGTCACTCCAAATTTTCTCAATCATAAATATTATCGTCGGCATTTTTTTAGCTCTAATGACATAAATTCAAATCTCTATCAACGATGAGTATTATTCACATTTTTATCAACAATTACTCTAATATCAAGTGAGTATATATTATATTCTCAACACTCTATTCAATTATAATGACATAAGTTGAATTGTATATAAATAATTACTTTAACATCAAGTGATTATATATTATATTCTCATAACTCTCTTCAATGTTAATGACACAAGTTCAAGTTATTTTCACCTCAAATAATTATATTCTCTATCATCCCTTTCATCCAAATGGGGAAAACTATATGGGGTGGCTATGCAATAACATCCCCTCCCCTTGGAAAACAATGGGAAAACTAAATGATGAAACAATCAGCTATGAATATAAATATGTGCTAAACAATAAGGTTATTAAGTTGTAGCTAGTTATTAAATTCCATCCTTTTTCCTATATAAATAAATATGCAAGCTCATGTGACCAAATGGTCAAATTTTGGACACAATGATATACTAAATGCTAAATTACAAGTGAATATGCTACTAAATTTATTGAAAATACATGGGAAATAACACCTATTTAAATCTATAAGTTATCAATATTGTTTTAATATTTGTATAATTCATAGTGACGATTGTCAAGGTTTTTTTTAAAAAAATTGTGGGACCTAGATCCATTTGTAGTGGTGTGGTCCCACAATATGGGAAGTTTTTATTTAGGATCCAACTAAGATTCCTTGTGAAACTATTCCCTTAGCAATGGGACACCTAATTCCCTCGAAAGTAAATCTAACACTTATTAGGGATTGATCATCCCCATCTCTACAAGAACACCAAGTCAAAAATATCCAAGTATTGAAACATACCTTTTACATATGTTACAAAGTGCAATGCTTACAACACACTATTTCCTATCTATAAATGGATCACATTGATGGCCCTCATTATTCTCAATTTTTTTTACCATGACTACATGTCATATAGGCTATTATGCTTGAAAACTATTATATACACTCATTTTATCCTTTACACTAGTAAATTTTATTCACTAGAAAAAAGGGTGGGGGCAAATGTAAACTCTACAATCTGCATAAAATCAATATTACATCATGTTTATGTGAGCCTTATACATGTGGTTCTTGAACGATGAAACTAAGTCTTAGTGGGATAAGTCCTTATTGTTTTTATTTATCTATCCTCTTATTTATGACTTACTTGATACTTGATTATGCGTTATTATGTGTAAAAGATATCTATAGCATTTTCTACTATTTATTTGAATTTTTTTGATTTTGGTCCACGACCATATGTATTGGTCAGAATTTTACTATAGTCCTAACTGGGAGGTACAACCTCCCCCCTTCTTGAATTTTAGGTCCTTTCTTCCTGATGGGTATTTTGGTCACGTTTTTGTCTTTTACATTTTACATTATTAGTCATCTTTGTGTGTCACTAAGATTCAAATTTCAAAGTTCACCTTAATAATTTATTATCTAGTAAGCACCTACTTATATACCACATATAAAGCTAAGGAATTAGGAGTATAATATTTATATTACATATCACAATATAAGAGGGCATAAATATATTTTTGACATCTACACATAAGGGTTTCATGGGAGAAAATTAGCATGTCCCACTATTGGTGTGGAATCACAAGGTCAAGAGATTAGATTTCATACACACTTGAAAAATGCATTAGGATAACTAGATTAATGTTGAAATGCAGTGTGACACTTAATGAATCACAAATGAGGTGACCATCGAGGTCACTTTGAATCAAGAATTTTCATTTTTTTAATTTTTAGATATAATGAGTGTTTGAGGCTCTTGCATGAAGCTAGGTTTGTTTTATAAGTATAGGTGTGAAATTTAGGGTAGCAAGTAAATTTTAACATACACAAATTTTATATAGGTAACAACAAAAGAACCCAAAAAAATCACATCTCGACGAGATAACAGTATAAGATTGTAGGAAAGGTTGGTTTATGGGATCCATTTCAAACCTTCTCTATAGTCTTTCCCTTAGAAGAATTTTCTAAAGAATAATTGATCTAGGATTGTTAAAAATCTTTCATACATTCTAAAACATGTAGTGGCACAATCTAAAACTTATTTGAGATAGATAAGTCATCTTTCTAACCCTCCTTTTGTTTTAATATTTGTATCACTTTGGCATGCTAGTAAATAACCCAGTTCTATTACAAATATGTAAATTATGGTATTATTCTCTACCCTATAACATATATTATTCAATCTTAATTAAAAAAATTGGGTTAATTGGTTACGATCAATGTAGGGATGATACGGGTAGGTCCATTTTTGAGGTATATTATTTAACAATTCTACTTTCATTCTCGTTGCTATAGTTGATGGATTACACATTTATAGTGTTAGTAGTTTTTATTGTGTTTTTTCTAATTCTATCATGTTTGTTTGCATTTGTAGAGACTACTCATGAGTGGAGGGATATAATATGAGACACCCTAGTGGAAATGTTTCCTTGGCCTCAGGGAATACTCTAAACAAGGTATAGGTGGAACTCAAGCTTCCTCATAGCTTTGGAAAACACGAGGAAATATTTTCTGCATCCTACCATGGAGCACATTTATTGGCCACCAAGAAGGTCAAGTCCAAACATTGGAGGCTAAGGTACAAAATCTACAAGAGGCGGGTTTGATTGGGAGGTCATAGAGTTATTTCTAACTAGAGGATGCTAACATAGTCAACGCCCACAAATTATTATAATAGATCCCAACATAGGAGTAAGCCGAGGAGCACTCACTAATTTGTGGTTGGATCCCATTAGTAAAGGAATAATAGTCCTCATAATCACTCCAAGGTAGATTAACATTAGTAATCCTACCATGCTAGCTAGCTTATTCATACATATTGTACATTAAAACATTTTTGTGCCCCATGTTTTTGTATTTTTTATTTCTGGGCCCACCCTTACCCTTTGAGTGTGGATGCGATGACACGATTGTACTAAAAAAAAATCTTACACACACACACACACACACACACACACACACACACACACACACACACACACACACACACACACACACACACACACACACACACACACACAAGTCCTTGTCACATGATGCTATGAGACTCTCTTATTTATGTGTGTTTTTGTTTATTTTCTTGTTTACGTATATATATGATCTAGTGGATAACATAATGAACCAAATTAATGGTAACCTATACACTTGTAACAAAACATATGATAATGCAATGGATGACATATAAACATGAACTACCAAATTATTTTTTGGGTGAGATAAAGAAGTGTATCCACATGTATGACATTTGTAGAATAAATAAATAAAATTCAACTGACCAATGTTGAAGGCAAATAAGGAAATCATGACATATGGAGATGAAAACATATTTATAAGTGAAAAGTCAAGTAACTAACTAAATAATTTTCATGAAGTAGGATTATAAAAATCCTAGGAGGAAATAAATATATTGGATCCATTCATAGGAAAAGCTTTAAATATTTTTATGGTTTGTCATGACAAGAAAATTGATAAGGATCTTCAATTTCCATTTGATCACGAGCAACTAGTTTTTCTCTAGGATTGGGAAGCTCTCGTTGTTTCAACTTTTCTCAATGTATATAGCTATTTTTCTTTTGGAATCAAACATGACCCCTTATTTCTAGACTCACATGACTAGGAAGACACACGGGCTCATAACTGAAGGATAGAAATTTGTGAGTAAGCACATCACTCCCAAATATTATCCTCACATGACCAATAAGACACTTGGGCTCAACACCAAATATTGACAAGGGAAAGTAAAGTCATAAATTAGATGATTCTCTACTTTTTTATATGTATACTTTCTTTAGTTGTGTTTTATTCTTTTGAGATCATGATAGAACATTTATCCCATGCCCCAACCCCTGTAACTGGTAAGATACAATGGTTCGTCACTGAAATTCAGAGTAGGTCAGTTGGGTCTCTAGGGAAGAGATATACCAGTGTTTGTTCTCAGATAGAGAATGTAGGAAGGTAAGTCACGAAAAAGTCTTTATAACTCTATATGGACCAAAATACTCATGTCTTTCTAAAGGTTATAGGGAAGCAAGATACTGCAACACTAAACCACTAGGAAACTTAAAGCTTCATTGTGAGTGAAATTTGGAGAATGATAGTAAAGTGTGAATGGTAATGGAATGAAAAGAAGTAATGAAATGGGTGAAGAACAAATCATGAAAACTATATTTCAACTTAAAATAACTTAACAGGTATGTTGAGATGCCAAAATGAAGATGTTGCATAGTGAAAAATGCAAAGTAGGAAGAGTGATGCAAAATATAAAACTAGACATAGTTATATTTGAGGTGGAGTGATTTTTTAGACTCACCAAATTCCTCACCTTCAAGCGTGCACATAAAGCCGCATTATTAAATTATTCAATGATAAAGTAGGGACCTAACTAGTTTGGTCTAAACTTGTAGCTTTCACTTATTTTCTTGCCTATATACTTTTCTTGGTAGAGAACAAGATCACCAAGTTGAATAGGGATCTTTGGAATGTTTTTTGTACCTTCAAGACATGTGGGAAATATATACATCATGGTGTTGGAAGGCCTTGATATATTTCTTTTCAATATTTTCTAATGCAATTAAACTTTATTCCTTATCCTTGTCCTCATCTAGGATACCCTGAAGGGAGACCCATATGTTACGTAGTTGTATTTCCAATGGAAGGATACTTCAACACTAAATATTGGAGAGAAATGGATAGCACATATAAATCAGATATATCATAAACATGTAATATATCAACTTACAATGATAAGAAAGTGTAACCAATAAGAGGATAAGAGTGACTTAACAAATATATGACTGTCTAGACTGGATTTGGGCTAGATAGATGGTGGAAAAGGATCATTGTGAACTGTATGTGTTTCTTTTAGAAAATAATGATCTGAAAGTTATGTCAGACAAAATCATCTATAAGTTGATAAAATCACCTAGGTGCTAGTATTTGAATTATGCGTTAATTTACTAGCAAGGTGTGTAGATATGGTTATTTGAGTTTCTAATAATGTTCCCTTCACTTAACTATGAGTCACATCCACTTTGTTGTAGGGTTATTCTGTCACACATGTACTCATAAAACCAACCCTAGCTACTTGCACAAGACTCAAGTGCACATTATATGGAATAAAATATACATATGATTGATTCAAACTGACCTCGACAGTCACCCCAATGTGATTATCACCAAGCACTACATTACATTTCAGACTCAATGTAGTTTTGGTGTAACATGGGATTATCCTGTGGTGTGGGACCTTATAACTAGGATAATCCTCCAGAGAAATCCAACTTCTTCCTCTAACCTCGTGCTAACTTCTCCAAAGTGTAGATAATGGCAAGCTAAACTAACACTATTCTAATGCTTTCCAAAGAGACATGGGTAGAAAGATGCATGATATAAAACTACTCTAAGTGAAGGTGATGCACCAAGAAACGGGTGTGACAATCCAAGTGAGTGAAATATGGGGAGGAAACTGAGGAAGAGAGGGATGGTAGAAATACCACAATCCAAGACCATATTCAATTCCCTATATTCGTAAAGCACAACAAACTATGGACCCTGCAAAGAGATATATACATGCACAATATACTTATAGATATAATGGAAGGTAAAAGGTGAAATTCATATAAGCTAGGGAAAAATGGCTACAAAACATGAATTTTATTGCTGAGAAACATACACAATCCATCATATCATAAGCATAAGACAAAATCTTTTACAATAAGCCCAAATTCGAGGCCTTTAGCTCACAATAGATATGGAACAGTTTTGACAGAGTTCCTTTGCCTTTTGGAAAAATCCCTCCCAAAATGAGGTGAATTTTACAATATATAGGAAAATTGAGTCACCAACTAGTAGGATGCATTAAAGAGGTATGGGTAACCATTCATTTTGGTACTTTTCCTACACAGGCAGTCATGGGTGTCATGCCTCATTAACTCTAGGTTGTTGGGATGTCATTCATTCACCTACCCTCATCTTGTTTGTAACTTTTCCATCCTCAGAGTTGATGAACTGATGAGCTAACCAAATTAGTGACTCACCTAATCTCATGTTTCCGACTTCAACCATCCAACCCTTATGTGGGTCATACATTATTGCAGTCGGCCGTACCAACCCCGACTACCATCTCTACATCGTGGGTCGTCCAACTCGAGGGGGGTCAAATAGACATCTATATCTATCTGTACAATGAGCTACCCAACCATCATGATGGTCATCCATCTACTGGGATGAAAAAACTATCTGTACATCTCAAAAAATGTGACCCGACCAACCTAGTGACCCAACCAACCTTGTGACCCGTCAAACCTTGGTGACCCGTTTTGTTGTACCATCCAAAATTTGTGACCTGATCAACCTGTCCATCCTTGGTGACCCGAAGGTGTGTCTGGCAATACTATCCCATCCTTTGTGTTAAAAAAATGTCCATGGGTGTCAAAAAATGTGACCCGACCAACCTACCCCAAACCAACCATCAAGCGTCCAACCCCCAACCGTCCAACCCAACCGACCAATCGTCGGGAGGCCAACTTCCGAAGGCAATATCTTGAGCTTCCAGATGAGTTTTGGGGTGAAATGTTATATTATTTCACATGGAAACAACCCATTGGATCAAATGGTGGTATTATAAAGATCATATTTTGACATTTATCACTTCAAAATGGATCCTTCTTTCTCAAGATTTTCGGTTGTGCGCTACAAGAATGAACTGCCTTGGGAAGTGTATGATGCTTCAAGATGTATTGTATTTTCCACCATGTAGGGCATGGAAAATGAATTCCATAGGAATTTTTTTGGACTTATGATTCCTGACAGGGCTATTAGAATCTTCTATTGAAGCTCAGGTCCTTTTTCATGCTGCAAACTCCTTAAGGCCTGAAAGCCTACTTCTGATGGATGGCCCCAAGACCTCTGAAACTTCCCTAAATCACTTTAAATGCTTCCAAAACTTGAAATATCAGATGTATCATTCTAGATTGCTCCATGAATCCCTATATGGTTCTCAAACCCATCCTCCCAATTTGTCTATTTTACCAGGGGGTAAAAATAGAGAACAATTGGTGACCTCTCTAGGACATTTGCCTGCTAGATGTGAGACTAGCTACTTGAAGCGTCTATTGAGCATGTAGTCAGGATTGGTAAACTTGCAAAGTGATCCTAAAATATGAATTCTTCTCCTAAGCCATTAAAACACTAATGCTTGAACATAGAACTTCTTTCTCCTACAAATATAATTTATAGGACGAAGGTTGAATCCCCCTTGAAATTGTCCTTAATTTGATTTCTTGTTAAGTATGAAATAAAATCAATTGATGATTGCTTGACAAGCATAAACATTGTAGAATTTGTGGGAACACAAGCTAATTCGGAGAGGCTGGGGACTATTGTTTGAATCTAATTTTTCCATGTGAAAACATGCCCCTTCCAAAGAATGGATCGTGTAAGGGAAAAAACACGCTGCAACACACACTATGTATAAAAATGAAAATCATACACACCCTAAGTGGGATATGTAGAAGTGTGTGAAAAAAAATTCTTACAAAATTAACCTTAAATAAAACAAATGCAATGTGATACAAGCACTTGGAGGAATTGAAAATCCTAAACTAATATGTACAAGAAGGATATATCACTCAATAACAATGCTTGAGATAGATTCCATTGACTGGAATTTGGAGTTCTTCTCCAGTCCAACCTTGATAGTTAGAAAGCATTGTTTTCTTTACAACCTGAAATCATATAAGGGCCACTCCATATTGCATCAAATTTATAGTGCCTTCATGGTTTTTCTCTTTCTACATCCCATTTAAGGACTAATTCTCCCTCTTAGAAGTTTCTATCTTTGGCCTTTTTGTTAAAAATCATCTTGATTTGAGCTCGGTCTTTCTCCATTGTTTTCATGGCTTTGTTTCTTAGCTCTCCCAACTCCATGAGCTCTACATACCTGACTTCCATAACTGTAAACTCAAACAACTCTTGCTACTTAATAAGCTCCAAGGTTGGTAAATCAAGGGACATTGACAATTCTGCTTCTCTTCCATAAACCAACTTGAAAGGGGAATAACTAGTTGATTTCTTGGGAGTGATTCTATCAGCCCACAAGGCTGATTTGAATTTGGTATGCCAAGTCCTCTAATTCTCATCTAGAGTTCTTCTTATGATTCTTAGCAAGTTCTTGTTCGTGGACTCTACTTGCTCGTTACCTTGGGGGTAGTAGTTAGAAGAGGTGCTCAAGTAGATGCCATTCCTAACAACCCAATTAGATATCTCTTCTCCAAGAAAAGCTAAGGCATTATCTGATATTATAGTGGAAGGAACACAAAACCTTGTTGTAATACCTTCGTAGAAATCCAGAATGCTAGCTTCATTTGCTTCCTTAAGTGAAATTGCTTCTTTCCACTTAATGAAGTAGTTTGTGGTCATAAGAATCCATTTGTGACCTAGGCTAGAACTTATATTGATCATCCCAATAAAATCTAGCCCCCATTGCATGAAAGGTTGTTTAACTGAGATATGATGGAGTGGGAGGGCTGTTAGATTCTCTTTACTTGTGAAAAAGGCACACTTCTTGCATTTCTTGATCCATGAGTAGCAATCATTGAAAATATTAGGCCAGTAATAACCAACCCTCATGATTCTAATAGCTATTGCTTTTAAGGAAAAATTACCACCTACCTCTCCATCATGAAACTCGTTGTAATACCCTCTTTATCTAATTTTTCTTGATGCACCTTAGGAGGACACCATTCACATCCTTTTTGAAAAAAATATTATCTACAAGCATGTATGGGATGCAAAAAAGTCTAAAATACCTCCTTTTGGATTTACTCAATCCCTGAGGACTTTGACCTGTTTGAAGAAAATATTCGATATCTTGAGTCCAACAAGGAATGGGTATACCACATGTAGTCTGTTCTTGATTACCTTGCAACACCTTAACAAATTCTGCCTCCTCTCTTGATTCATCAAGCTAGGTTAGAAGCTAGCTGCTCACACAACCCTTTTCCCCTAACTAATTTGGTCACATTTATATCAATATCATACTCCATGACCTTGGTTATCCAACCAACTCTCTTTTCATTAATGTCCTTGTTCAAAATAAAATATTTTACACCAGAGTGTGAAACTAATAGATGAATTTTGTTGTATGACACTAAATGTTTGAAATTATTCAAACTTTATGATCATAGAAATGACATGTTTCTCAATGAATGAATATTTTACCTCATAGTCCATAAGGCTTTGGTTGAAGAATGTAATAGGCTGCTCTAATCCTTACTCTCTGCTACACCAAGATTGTAGAGATGGTGTCTAAACCACCGAAGGCGTATAGAAATAAGACTTTGGAGAAATATGGATTAATGAGAGTTGGAGCTTGAGATATGGCATGTTTAATAGATTTGAAACTCTCCTTTCCCTACATTGTTCATTTGAAAGCCAAATTATTTTTTAGCATCATCGTTAATGGCTTCACAAGAGTGGAAAAATTTGGTACAAACCTCAGAACAAAGTTTATCCTCCCCAAGAAGCTTTGGAGAGCCTTCTTATGACTTAGCAATGGTAGAGTGCAGATGGCTTCTATCCTCTTCTGGATCAATTGTCAGTCCTTCCTTCGACTTAATATGGCCTAAAATTTTACCTTCATGTGCCATTAATATGCAATTTTTTAGGTTCAAGGACACTCTAAACCTCCTTACACCTTTGGAAGACCTGTCTGAAATAAAAGAGGTGACTTTATGCATTTTTAAAAAATATAGTGATGCCATCAAGATATATAAGCACTATTTTATTTAACAACCCCTTAAACGCCATATCCATTGCTCATGGAAATGTTACTCTAGCGTTTAATATCCTAAATAACATCTTCTTGTATGCATAGGTGCCCCAATTTGTGGTGAAGGTTGTTTTTGAACTGATCCTCCTCTTTCACCATAATTTGATTATAGCCTCGAATATCTGTCTAAGAGGGAGAATCTTTCTGAAGTGGCCACTACCTATAGAATCTGTTCCATAGAGGGCAGTGGATAGTGATCCTTGAGGGAGGCCTTGTTTAAATCCTGAAAATCCACACACAACCTAATTTCCCCATTGCTTTTCCTAATGGGCACAAGATTTGTCACCCAACTTGAGTGCTTGATCAAGAAAATAATATTTTCCTCAATGATCTTATTCAACTCCTTCTTCATGAGAGGCTCTATATGAGGGTTGATCGGCCTTTATTTTTTCCTGATGGGCTTAGCCTCCAGATGCAACTCAATGGTGTGTTGTGCCAATTTTGGGTTAAAACCCTTTAAATCCTCATAGATCCATGTAAAAACATCTAGGAATTCTTGGAAAAGCTATACAAGGTCGTACTTTTCTTGTTCGCTACTCATCTCACCTATTTGGAGTGTCTTACCTTCTCCAACCGAAATGGGTTTAGAATTCTCCTTTTTGACTTGAATGTTGGGTTTCTCTTGTCAAAAATTGATCATTTGGGTTGAATATTGACTCTAAAGTCACTAAACCCTTTGGAAAATTGTTTGTCCATAGCTACACTACTTGATCCCCATATTGCTGCTCCAATTTCCCTTGATTTTTAGCTGAGAACTCAGCCTCCTCCTGTAAAAAATTAATGATTTGCTGATCATTATTGAAAACTTGTCAGCTTGTGCTATTATCTGGTACAATTGGCATTACAATGACATGAATATATGGTTTTGCTTTATCTCTCTTAATACTGTCCACCACATCAAATGTTTGATCTAATTGCCGCAAGCCTATCCGTTGCTTAGTTCTTCTTTCTTGGTATGGCTTGAATATTGAATGCTTTAAGGTCTTCAATCTAATCCCATACCCAATGCTTGTAGGCTTTGAGTAGATCATTCTTAGCAGCATGTTGCCCTCTAACTTGGTTCATGATTAACTCACTATCCCTAAACACTTGCAAGTTTTTAATACCTCTCTTTCTTGCCCAATGCAATCCGTGGATCAAGGCTTCATACTCAACTGTGTTGTTTGAGAAATTGAACTGAAAATGGAAAGCTGAGTAATATTTTGTACCTTGTGGTGAAACACAAGCATAGCTCCTCCTCCAACACCCTGCCTACTCCTTGAGCCATCACATGAATAATTCCCATACCTCATTATCATCTTTAACATCTTTCCTAGTGATACTAGGAAGTAATTAATTTTCTTTGTGTAAGGATTTTATCAGCTCCTATATAATGGAGTGCAATCATCAATAGTTGTACCCCTAAAAAAATAGACCTTCCTAATTTAGTTTCTTCCATTTCCTTGTAAGGTTAGAATGCATGTCTCTTACTAGCCCAATCATTAAGGGTTAAGTCTGGAATGTTTCTAACTTTGGTATCTATTTCATAAGTTCTTAGACAATATTCCTGATCGAGAGCTAAGAAATTTGCATTGATTGGGTTCGGTGTATGAGGCTCAATATGGAAGTTTGCAATAGGCTCAAATCTAATCATAGCCTTATCTCCATACCTTGTCCTAAATAACATGTGGGACCAATCAACAGACAAATAACCTCCAATTTTAGTGGTGAAGTCTCTTGATAAACACAATGCAAAGAGTGGTGGCAAGTCTATGACTGATACATCTTGCAAGACGGTCACATTGGGACATGCATGCAATGTAAGTCTCAATCCTTTGATTACTCCAACCATTTTTACCACTGTCCCATCCAATTGCACCACACCCTTTAAAAAATGAATTCATATTGAAAACCCAACTGATCGGCTATATTTTTTGGCATTACAAAGCTACTTGCTCCTGAATCAATCATGTAATTATGTACCAACTTATCTCCGATTATCAATGAGATATATAATGGTGGGGGCTTCAAATTTTTACCTTGTTGGTCTTCTTGATTTCCTCGTTGCCAAGATGCATTGGTGAGAACCTTCTCCTGCTCTTTGGATGATTGATTTGATGCTGAGCAATTCACCATAGTACCTTGCAATAGGTCTCTTTGTCCTAGGATAGTTAATGAATCCCACATTGAGATGTTTACATTTGTTTTCCTCATCTGCTCAATAATGTTGAATGGAGATGAGCTCTCTTTTCCACCCCTTACTTTGCACAATTTTTTTCTTGCACATGGGCTGTTACAACCGGCACTTGAGCTGGTCTAGAAGGTGTCCTAGGATCACCTTGCACATTGGGAGCTGCATTTTGGTTACCGATACCTTGTTGGGTGATAGAGGGATGTGGATCATTAGAATTGGATGATGTTGCTCTCTAATATTTCTCTTCTTAGACTATGTATTGGATGCTACACTTTGAGAAGGGGCTTGATTGTTTTGGGTTTCAAATTTTCACTTAAGGTGAAACCACAGTCAGGGGACAAACAAGTCCCTCCTATTTGATGGGAGAGGTTCCCTTATTGAAAGCCAAAAACAAGATTATTTACAAATCTACAACTTTCATCAAATGTGGTCTTCTGACATATGAAAATGTGTTTTCTTCAAGGAAAAACACCAACACAAGAGAATGGAATAATGAAGGGGAAAGAGAAGGTAGAAGAAGGAAATACTTTTGGGGAAAAGAGATTACAGAGAGAACCCCTAATTGCATTGGATAAATGAATTACAGAGAAAAATCATTCATGTTTTTACCAGGTGCAATTACATAGACAAAAAGTTCTCAAAATTACATTTTGAAGAACACAAAGTTTCTTAGCTTCTATTTAATCAAATGATTCACAAAACAAAGTAGAGGGAGAGAGGGAAACAGAGGAAAAAGAAAAATAAGCTCTTGTATTGATTTTTTGGTTCCAAAATTACAATTTCGACATATCATATTGTCTAACAATGACAATGGCTTCCAAAACCCATCAAATAGCTCGTGAAAAGTGGTTATAACTTCCTCCAGGTGAGAAAAATAGTTTACAAATGGATTTCATCCTTCATTCCCATTCAAAATCATCCATTCACAAAGAAAAAACCATGACGAAAAACCAATTTATGCCAATACACAGACATTTCATTTTATTTGCCAGTTTCACTATGAACCATTGATTTGCTGTGAAAACATTCAAATCAGGCTGTCCACGTGGAAGGAGAAGATTGGAGTGGGTGTGGGAAAAAACCCCTTTCATTTTCATGAATTTTTTGTGTTTTGACACTTTGGAACAAATTTCCCCAAACCCCCGCCTTGACTTTTTGACTTGGACACGTGGCGGGCTGTGATTGGAAATGGGGTCGCGGTGTAATTCTAAACATTTTGACCCATTTTACAAAAAAAATGAAAAATATCATTTACCTCCACCAACCCACTACTCCGATTCAGCATGGACATGTGGTGCAATCTGGTTGGAAACAGGTGCGCGGCTCTCGTTGTAACATTTTGACCGTTTCTACAAAATGGCACAAAATCTCATTTACCTCCGCTAGCCCGTTGCTCTGCATCAACTCTTTGGACATGTGGCACCCTTAGATTCACTACGGATTATGGGGAAAATAACGTACCTTAACACTTTTTAACCTTTTGGAAAAAGGTTCAAAACCTTGAATTCGTCCATGGCTCCACCAATCCAATCCTCCCTTTGGGCATGTGGCAACCTTTGATTCACTGTGGGTCCTTAAGAGCTTTTGTTTCAATTATCCCCATGGGCTCATGGGCCAAATCCTACCAACTTAGCTTTTTGTCAAAAGAGAAAAGTGCACAAATACCTCGGCATCTCCGCCAGTCTACCGAAGGGAAAAGTTTTCAACTTAGGCCCGCCGAGCCATAACTTACAAAGTACAAGGAGTTAGGAGGACTTCTTTACCTTTTTGGAAAGGAGAAGAAATTTAACGTCTGGTGCAATGATTTACATGAGTCTGAAAGTCCTTAGAAAGTTCCAATTTTCAAAATACCTCTTTCAAGCATACTTTAAGGGCACCAACTCAAAAATTTTACAATTTTAGACTTAGAAATTAAAGGGAAATTTGAGGGTGACAACAACTGGCTCTTTCTGGGGATGACTTGGCTTGAAAAAAAAGCACTAGGCAAGATCAAAAACAACAGACCAACTCTAGGAAATGAAGACTAGTGCCTTATCCATTGGGTGATAGAGTCAAGAGGAAAAACCAATACAATACAACACACACAAGGTAGGAAAGGAAACAAACCAAGAAGGAGGGCCCAAAACAAACACCCCACACAAGGAAGAAAAAGGAAACAAACAAGCCCAAAACAAAGAAAATACACAATGTACAGATGGACTCCCTAATCACCTATGACTTGAACAACTTGAAGGTACTACCCATTATAAGGGAGTGGGAGAGAATATCCATCCATGTAACTCAAATAAAAAGAGTTCTCAACCACAAAATTCCTGATTCTGAAGGGGCCAAGCCAAAGTGAATCAAACTTACCATGGCTTCCTTGAGGCTCATGTCTCTTATCCCATAGAAACACTATGTCCCCCACCTGGAAAACTTTGGATTTGGATTTCTTTTCAAACAAAACCTTCACTTTCAACTGATGGGATGATATTATATCAACTACCTACAATCTTTCTTCATTCAACTTTTGGAGATACACGATTCTCTTGTCTAGAGCACTGCTAAAGCTTAAATCTTTAATAGTTTCCATCAAATGCAAAGCTAGAAACTCCACCATCACTGGTAGTTGAGCTTCCACACCATACACTACTTGGAAAGGAGACATTCCAATGGCTCTCTTAGGTGTAATCCTATCAGCCCAAAGTGCATCATATAATTTCTTATGCCAATTTCTTTGAGAATCATTCACAAGTTTCCTGACAATGGTCACCAAATTCTTGTTCATTGATTCAGCTTGTCCATTCCCTTGAGGATAATAATCAAAAGAGTGAGCAATAGATATTCCATATCCATAACAAAAATCCATTATCTCAGTAGAGGAGAAGTTAGAAACATTATCAGTCACAACTTTGTTTGAAATTCCAAATCTTATCACTATGTTTTCCTTTATGAAGTTGCATACTACTTTAGAAGTAGTACTCTTGACTGGGATGGATTCCACCCACTTGGTGAAATAATCCATGGCACTCAACACATGAGTATGTCCAACACTTGAAGATGGATTGAGAGTTCCGATGAAATCCAAACCCCATTGTTGAGAGGGCTCCTCGATCACCACTGGCTTGAGAGGAAAAGCAGCTAACCTTGGTCTTCCAATAAACATTTGGCATGCTTCACATTTACTCACCCACTTTGATGCATCTTGGAATAGAGTGGGCCAATAATAGCCAACATGAAGGATTTTGTGAGCTGTTACAGCAGAGGAGAAATTCCCTCCACAAGCTTGATCATGAAAAGCATAAAATAATTTCTTTTGCTGCTCTTTATTTACACATTTTAAAAACCTTCCATCTACACCTCATTTGAAACGAGCATTTCCCCAAAGAACATATTGTGCAGATATAAGTTTAATGGCTCTTTTTTCTTTTGCAGTCAAGTGAGATGGGCATTCACCATAGGTTAGAAAATGAGCAATATCAGCATACCAT
Source organism: Taxus chinensis (assembly GCA_019776745.2). Classification (NCBI taxonomy): domain Eukaryota; kingdom Viridiplantae; phylum Streptophyta; class Pinopsida; order Cupressales; family Taxaceae; genus Taxus; species Taxus chinensis. Next base: position 16,290,203 of record CM034154.1, on the reverse strand, counting down.
ACATCTGTTAAGCTAAGAAACAAAACCACAGGCAGATCCGCTTCATCTTTGCACAACGTTTCATTAACACCTTCAGCAATGATCTCACACAGGCCCTTACCATGAACCAGTTTGGTTGGCTTGATATCCAAATCATATTCTTGCACTTTTACCACCCAATTACCTCTCTTAGTTCTAAATGCTTGTTGCGTGAGAATCGATTTAACACTTGTATCAGGCACAAACAACAACGTGAGAATTTAGAATATAAAATCTGAATTGTTTAACAACTTTTACAACAGCAAAAGTGTGTTTCTCCATCATGGCATATTTGAGTTTATGGGATTTCAAAATGTAGCTCATGAATGCTATCATAAATTCATGATTTTCAACATTCTTTCGAGTTAAAACAATGGCCAAAGTGTTTTTAGTGGCATAGCAATATATAATAAAATCTTTATTGAAGTCTGGGCATGCCAAAGTGAGAGTATTTGCAATGGATTTTTTGATATCTTCAAAATCAAGCTTTCCTTTAGAGGACCAGCTAAAAGTCTGCTTCCCTTTCATCATGTGAGAAATGCTCATAGTAAGTTCAGAAAAATCAGGTATGAATCTCCTCAAGAAATTAATCTTACCAAAGAAGGAATGAATGCCTTTCTTACTCATGGGAAGAAGAATCTAATGTGTGGACTGAATTATTTCCTGATCAATTTTGATTCCATCTTTTGAGACAATGTGTCACAAAAACTTACCTTTGGTTACACAAAACACAGACTTCTTAGGATTTAAAGAAACTCTATGCTCTCTACATTTTTGTAGGACTTTTTCAAGGTGTTGAACATGATTTGTTCTGATTTTTGAAAAGATAGTCAAATCATCTAGGTATACCACGATGCATTTCCCTTTCAAACTGCCAAAATCTAGATCCACAGCTCTCTAAAAAGTAGCACCAGTGTTGATGAGTCCAAAAGGCATTCTCTTTTAGGAAAAAGTTCCCCAAGAAGTGGTAAAGGCGGTCTTATGATGATCTAGAGTGTTTACCTCTACTTGGTTGTACCTTGAGAATCCATCCAACATTGATAATGTCTCCGAGATTGTGACAGCTTGTAGCACTTGGTCCATCATGGGAAGTGGATAATTATATTTCAAGGAATCTTGATTCAGATTTCTAAAGTCAACATAGATTCTAGTCTCACCATTTTTCCTTCTGACAGGCACTATGTTAGCAATCCAAGTGGAATGATGAATGGGAAAGATGATCTGAGCCTTTAAAAGCTTTTGTATTTCTTGAAAGATAGTGTCAGCAACATTTGGATTATACTGCCTTTGATTTTGTTTGAAAGGCTTGATGCCAGGCTTAAGAGGGATGGAATGTTGCATTTCTTTTAGTTTGAAATATTTGAGTTCTTCATATGAGTAAACAAGCACATCAACACACCTCTTCAAAATATTTATCACCTTCTCTCTTTCTTCTTGAGTGCAACATTTCCCGATGTTCACCATTTTAGGTTCATCTATACTTCTATATTTATTTTTTCAATTTCAGCAGATTGTTGATTTCCTTGGGAAACTTTAGATTTGACATACCTATCATGTTTATCAAAAAGATCCTCCAAACTCACCAAACCCTTAGGAATTTTTTTTCCTTTCAGTCTGATACATCCATCATGATCATCACTTCTTTGACACTTTCTTCATTTGAAGACACACATTCTCTGGGAAAATTATCACTTCCTTCAAAATACAACTAATCAAAGTTATCTCTCAACTCAAAGAAAGAGAGTAGATGTTGGTCATCAATGAAGACCTGCCAATTATTTACATTGTCAGGAACGCTAGGCTTGTGAATCATTTCAATGGAGAATTTTTCCTAAGAGAAGTGAGGATGAGGAATTAATAGAGATCCTGAGACTACCAAGGAATAAGCCCTAGTATTTTCTCCTCTTGGCACTACTGCAATAGAGAAAGCATCAAGAAATTAAATAGAATCCCAGACCAGATTCTTATAGTGTTTCAATATTCTATTTTTTACCTGATAAAGGTCTCGGACCTTCTTTACAATTAGCTCAACATCTCCATGAGAAAAAAGGTTCTTCAATCCCATCTCCTTTGCCATATTCAACCCAAGAATGAGGGCCTCATATTCAGCAGTATTATTGGTATTCTCAAACTGAAACTTGAAGGCAAAATGATGAATCTTACCCTCATGAGAGATCATCACTATACCAGCTCCAGAGTCGGCTGAGGAAAAAATGCCATCAAACTTCAATGTCCAGACATCATTAAGATCAAACAATAATCCTTTTGATGGACTTGCTTCATCTGGTGACATAATCATATAGTTCCCATGCCCAATGTCTTCATACAAAATATGTGCTTTTGGATCATCTATTTTTTACACAATATACTCAGCTTGCTTCTCAGGCATTAACTTCTTCATCTTACCATTAACTAGAATAATGGCATGTGACCAATCCATTTTGATTTCCCCTTCAACATCCTTGTAAAAGTTCCTACTCAATAGCATTTCATAAGGAGGAATGTCAGCAACTAAGATGGTTGCCAAAACCTTTTTCTCTGGCCAAACAACAAAAGCTACTTGTGCATCCTTGATTCTCCCAACTAAAGGCACTTCCCTAATCTCCATAGAATAACAAGAACCATATGTGCGGGTAAGAGTGAGACCCAAGGCATGAGCTACTTTAGTAGGCATTACATTGTCAAATTCTCCAAAATCAATAACACAATTACTAAGCTCGTGGCTTACTATAAGGAGAGTCACATAGAAAGGTCTCATTTTCTCATTGAGTGATGTGACAACAGCTACAATATTTAGTTGAGTAGGGGAAGAAGGAGTTGGAAAAATACCTTTGAAAACATGGGATGGGATTTTAGATTTGGAGTTGACAAAATCAACCATTTTGGAAAAGGATTTGGGATGGGTTTGATAAAACTCAGCCTCAGAAATTTGAACCTTAGTTCTCTTTATGTGATCAATAACATCAAAGGATCCAAATGTGGATGGCATATCATTATAAGGAATAGAAGAGACCTTAGACCTATCAGCTTTATTAGTTGACACAACAAAAGCTTTAGAAGTAGAATTGGAGGGAGAAAAACCAGTAGAGCTTACCTTTTGTGTGGAGGTGGTGGGGATAGGAGAACCTCTCTTTGCAAGCACTTGAATGGTATTGGAAAACTCCTTTGATTTCTTTATAGGCTGCAAAAATTTCTCCTTTTTGCTGGTCTGTTCTCAAGTCATGAAAACATATGACTCACTATTCATGTCAGCCACTATATCATTATAATCATCCTCATCATCAACACCTTTAGTGGTGAAGAAGTTGACTCTAGAATCACTAGGCTGCTCTAACTCTTCATCATCATCATCTTCTTGATCATCATATAATTCATTCTCTTCTTCATCATCAGGTTCAAGGACTTCACATGTTGCGTTGACAGGCACTTTGAGAGGTGGACCTTCAATTGCCAACCTAGTTTGAGAAGAAGGCAGTCTGTTCCTAAGCTGAAAATTATTTCTTGAAACATCCTAGTATGGAGCATGTTGAGCCAATTTTTTTTTGTTTGTAATGAGGTCATTGGCTAGATTTTGTACCAACTGATCCGAATTACCTTCAGGAGAAGAGGGAGAAGATGATTTCTTGGATTTCTAGGATTCTCTTTTTAGTTTTTCTAACATGATCAAGTTGTCTTCCACGCTGACTACCAGCCTCTGATCCCCATCCAAAGTTGTTATATTGTCTCTCCTCAGAGCATAGCTTACTTCAGGTAGTTGTGCATTCAAAAAGAAACATTTTTGGATCTGATCAATGGGTCGGGTGTCTTGTGGGATCTTGTTAATAAGATTATTAAACTTAGCCACAAATTCTCTCATGGGCTCTTATGGTTATTTTTTTATTTGAGAAATTTGGGCAAGCAAAGCATGCACATCTTCTCCAAGTTTGAAATGGTTCTCAAATCTTGTTCTCATCATGGTCCAATTGGTAATTGATCCAACAGGAAGATGGTAAAACCAATATGCTGCATTGCCTTGTAAGGTCTCCACAAACAGCCTAATAGAGACATCTTCATGTTCCACACCGAGGACTCCACATGCAACAATGAAGGCTGCAATGTATTCGTCAGGGTGCACTTTCCCATCACCCTTGAATTTGGGGAAATTATTTCTGTTACCCCTAGGTAACTCATGCAAAGGTTGTGGAAGAGCCAAAGGACCAACTCAGTGGCCCCAATGTAATGGAACTGCCATCCTTGGAAAAACTGCTTGAAGAGGAACTAAAACACTAGCAAGAATGAAAGCACAGAGATTAGGGCTGAGTTGCTCTTGAGGGATTCCACTCCCAAGGGTTCTATCTTCAATAGGGAGTGTGCTTGTAGAACGAATCTCTTCTATTTCACCCTATTGAAGGAAGAGGAAAACCCTTTTGCTCCAAGAGTTGAAACTAAGAATCTTCGATTCCAAGAGCCTTCCTACCATAGGTAAACCTTAGAGTCGCCAGATCAGAAAATGATCAAGAAATTGTTCATTGAAAAATGGAATCCGTTGAAAACAAATCCCCAGTAGAGCCACAAAAAACTATTGGGTTTCAAATTTACACTTTAGGTGAAACCACAGTCAGGGGATAAACAAGTCCCTCCTCTTTGATGGGAGAGGTTCCCTTATTGAAATCTAGAAAAAAGATTATTTACAAATCTATAACTTTCATCAATTGTGGTCTTCTGACATATGAAAATGCGTTTTCTTCAAGGAAAAACACCAACACAAGAGAATGGAAGAATGAAGGGGAAAGAGAAGGCAGAAGAAGGCAATACTTTTGGGGAAAAGATATTACAGAGAGAACCCATAATTACATTGGATAAATGAATTGTAGAGAAGAATCATTCACATTTTTACCAGGTGTAATTACACAGACACAAAGTTCTCATAATTGCATTTTGAAGAACAAAAAGTTTCTTAGCTTCTATTTGATCAAATGATTCACAAAACAAAGTAGAGGGAGAGAGGGAAATAGAGGAAAAAGAAAAAGAAGCTCTTGTATTGATTTTTCAGTTCCAAAATTACAGTTTCGACATATCATATTTTCCAATAATGACAATGGCTTCCAGAACCCATCAAATAGCTCGCAGAAAGTGGTTATAACTTCCTCCAGGTGAGAAAAATGTTTTGCAAATAGATTTCATCCTTCGTGCCCTTTCAAAATCATCCATTCATGAAGAAAAAACTATGGTGAAAAACCAATTTATGCCAATACACAAACATTTCATTTTATTTGCCAGTTTCACTATGAACCATTGATTTGTTGTGAAACGTTCAAATTGGGTCGTCCACATGGAAGGAGAAGATTGGAATGGGCGTGGGAAAAAACCCCTTTCATTTTTCATGAATTTTTTGTGTTTTGGCACTTTGGAACAAATTTCCCCGAAGCCCCACCTTGACTTTTTAACTTGGACACGTGGCGGGCTGTAATTGGAAATGGGGTCGCGGTGCAATTCTAAACATTTTGACCCATTTTGCAAAAAAATGCAAAATCTCATTTACCTCCACCAGCCCATTGCTCCGATTTAGCATGGACACATGGTGCAATCTAGTTGGAAATGGGTGCGTGGTTCTTGTTGTAACATTTTGATCTTGTCTACAAAATGGCACAAAATCTCATTTACCTGCGCCGGCCCGCTGCTCTGCATCGGCTCTTTGGACATGTGGCACCCTTAGATTCACTGCGGATTATGGGGAAAATGACTTAATTTAACACTTTTTAACCTTTTGGCAAAAGGTTCAAAACCTTGAATTTTTCCATAGCTTTGCTGATCCAATCCTCCCTTCAGGCATGTGGCAGCCTTTGATTCGCTGTGGGTCCTTAGGAGCTTTTGTTTTAATTCTCCCCATGGGCTGATGGGCCAAATCTTACCAACTTAGTTTTTTATTTCAAAATAACAATGTGCACAAATACCTCTGCATCTCTACCAATCCGCCAAAGGGAAAAGTTTTCAACTTAGGCCCACTGAGCCATAATTTACAAAGTACAAGGAGTTAGGAGGATTTCTTTACCTTTTTAGAAAGGGGAAGAAATTTCCCATTTGATGCAATGATTTTCATGAGTCTAAAATTCCTTGGAAAGTTCCAATTTTCAAAATACCTCTTTCAAGCATACTTTAAGGGCACCAACTCAAAAATTTACAATTTTAGACTTAGAAATTAAAGGGAAATTTGAGGGTGACAACAAATTTATACAAAAAAAATCTTCATCCTACCAATTGACAAGTGTGGTCTCATTCAGAGATGCCTCTTGTAGATTTGTTTCCTCCTGATGATTTCCTTCTTGCCTATATCTTGTTCCACACCTGTTGTTGTCACCATAAGATCTTGATTCAAAGAACCATTGAAACACATTGACTAGTTATGAGGTTGATTGTATGGGAAACAGTAGTCATATTCTTGAGCCATGTTGTTTTGAGCTAGGACCAAATCCCTAGATGTTGAAACTGCATTAGGGTTGTAAGGTTGAAATGGTCTAGCAATTCGATACTGTGCTTGGTTTGGATTTTGCTTTATTTCCTAAGTGGGAGGCCTATTAGGCTAATATGGAGGCCTATTTGTTTCATCTTGAGGTTGGTAAGGTCTGAAGCCCTGAGCTTACTGCCTTTTGATTGTCACCAAATCATTCCCCAAATTCTACAATTGTTTCACGACCTCCTAGAGCTCCTTAGAAGTACTAGAAGAAGTGGAGGCTTCATTTGAACTATGATTTCTCAGAGCATGGATGGGGCTATTATGGGTGTTTGATTAGGATTAGGATTCCTCATATTTGGATAGAGGGGCATAGGTGGCCTAGGTGTAAGTTTACCAGCTTGAATTAGGAAATTCTCATCTCTAATGGCTATGGCATAGGCATCTGGTAGGGTTATTCCTCCCATAGATTGTATCATAATAGATATGTCATAATTTAGAGCTTTAAGAAAATAGAGAAATTTACCTTCAGCTATTAGTTTGACCACAAATAGGATCCTTTCCCATGTTCTTTGAAATCTGGAATTGAATTTTGTCATTTGCTCAATTAGTGCCCTTTTGATTGTAGTCATCTGATCCAAAAGAGATTAGCACTCTCCCCAAACTGGCCACATAGGGTTGGGCACAATTGATCCCAATTCTGAATTGACCCTACTCCCAAGCCTTTGAACCACTGCAATGCTTTTCCTCTAAAGAAGAAGCCAACAACTTGAATGCAACATCCATCTCAAAAATCTCATGTATGGCACAGACATTTACACACTCTTGAATGTGGTTGATGGGAGTTGTGTGATTTTGTCCAGTGAAGTATGGAATATTATTTAATGCGACTATCGGGACTAGATTTTATGCATTAAGGGCAAGTGGACTACTACCCATGAAATTTACATAGGGGTTCGGAGGTGGCTGATTTGATGGTTGTACGTGAGCCATCCTAAGTGTCCTTAGAAACCTAGTTGATTGAAGAAAGGGTCCACTAGGTGGAGGTGTGGATGTTCTATTTGGTGGATATGGAGACTTCTGTACTCTTCTTCCTCTCCTTCCTCTACCTAGAGATAACTGCAAGTATTCAAAGATACCTTCTTCTCTTGTTCTAGATCGGGTTTACACTCTTCTCATGAACTTGATAAACTTGGGCTACTGAAACCACTAGATTTGAATGATGGAGTCATTAGATGTGTTGCTGCAAAGCCTTTAAAGGTTAGAAATTCACCAAGACACACACCTAATCTTGATAAAAACTGAAAATATTAACTTCTCGTCCCACTGGGCATGCCAAAACTGTTATGTCAAAATTACAACACCCCTAATTTCTTGTGGTTTTTTATACAAGGTAACCAGTGCAACCTGCATAACATGAGATTATCCTACAGTGTGGGATCTTGCAAGTAGGATAATCCTCTAGATAAATCTGACTTCTTCCTCTAACCTAGTGCCAACTTCTCTAAAGTGTGGAGAATGGAAAGCTAAACTAACCCTATTCTAATGCTTTCCAAGGAGACATGGATAGAAAGATTCATGAAATAAAAATACTCTAAGTGAAGGTGATGCACTAGGAAAGGGTGAGACAATCTAAGTGAGTGAAATATGGGAAGGAAATTGAGGAAGAGAGGGCTGGTAGAAATGCCACAGTCTAAGACAATATTGAATTCCCTATATTCGTAAAGCACAACAAACTATGGACCCTGCAAAGAGATAGATACATGTACAATTACTACAAGCTAGGGATAAAATGACCATAAAACATGAATTTTATTGCTCAAAAACATGAATAATCCATCATAGCATAAGCACAAGACAAAACATTTTACAATAAGCCCAAATTCAAGGCCTTAAGCTCATAATAGCTTTGGAACAATTTTGACAAAGTTCCTTTGCCTTTCGGAAAAATCTCACTCAAAATGAAGTGAATTTTACAATATATAGGAAAAATGAGTCACCAACTAGTAGGGTACATTAAAGAGGTATGGGTAGCCATTCATTTTGGTACTTTTCTTACACGAGCGGTCATGGGTTCCATGCCTCATTAATTCTGGTTGTTGGGATGTCATTCATTCACCTACTGTCATCTTACTTGTAACTCGTCCATCCTCACAACCAACGAACTGATGAGCCAGACCAACCTTGCATCACCTATCTTTGACTATCCAACTATGTGGACCATACAGTACTATATTCACCGACTAACCCCGGCCGCCATCTCTACATTATGGGTCATCCAACCCAAGGGGGTCAGACAAACATTTTTTTTTGTTCATACCACGAGCTACCTGACCATCCTGATGGTCGTCCATCTGCTAGGCCAAAAAACCTATTCATACGCCTCAAAAAATAAGACCTGAACAACCTAGTGACTTGACCAACCTCATGACCCATCCAACCTTGTCATACTGTCCATCCTTGGTGACCTGAGCAACATGTTCGTACTGTCCAATCTTGGTGACCCGACCAGCCTGCGTGTCATGAAAATGTGATGGGTGTAAAAAAATTTCTATGGGAATCAAAAAATGTGACGTGACCAACCTACCTAAACAACCTAGGCGTCCAAGTGAGCCGATCAATCCCCAGCCATCCAACCCAGCCAACTAACCCTGGGAGGCCAACTTTCGAAGGTGATATCTTGAGCTCTTGGATGAGTTTTGGGGTGAAATTTTATATGATTTCGTATGGAAATAACAAACTGAATAAAATGGTGGTATTATAAAGATCCAATTTTTCATTTATCACATCGAAATGGCTCCTTATTTCTCGGGATTTTTGGTTGTGCGCCACAAGACTGGACTGGCTTGGAAGTGTATGATTCTTCAAGATGTCTCATCTTTTCCACCATGTAGGGCATGGAAAATTAATTCCATAATAATTTATTTGGAATTATAATTCTTGACACAGCTATCAAAATATTCCGTTGAAGCTCATGTCATCTTTCATGCTACAACCTTAAGGCCCAAAAGCCTACTTCTAATGGATGGCCCCAAGACCTCTGAAATTTCCATGAATCACTTGTAATGCTTCACAAACTTGAAATCTAAGCTGTATCACTCTATATTTCTCCATGAATCGATGTCTGGTGCTCAAATCCATCCTCCCAATTTGTTTATTTTACCAGGTGGTAAAAATAGATAACAATGCCCCTTATAAATCTAGTAGGTCGTGTATATATATATGATTAATTTTCTTTAATTCCAACATTAACACACTAGAATATAACCCAAGGTGATCAATTCAAATTTATAAAAGATAAACAAGTGATGGGTCATTTTTAAAAACACATTGTGTGATGTTTAAAAGTAAAGGGATAATTCCATAAAAGCGGGGATAAAATATGGAAAGATAAAACAATATCAATGTAAAGAAAAAAATTTATTATCAATATCTAATTTTATTGCTTAGGAATCATGTATATAATAACATATTAGAGGCGTAATGTAATAGTACTAAGTGCATACTTTTGTGTCTACATTTTCCCCCACTTTATGTTGGCAAATGAATATTTGGTAGCATAAAGTATATAAGAAGAGTGTACCTTTTGAAGAGACAAAGAAGATTATAATTGATAACATGTTGAATGGAAATTATAGGATGTGTATCATGGAGTCTAAGAAGGGGATAAGAACCCTAAGGGTGATTTATGTGTGTAGAAAAAGGGTACTTACATTTGTATATGAATATGACCTTTTCTTGAGCATCTTGTGCTCGAGATTACTCTTTGTTCCATTTACGTTTCATTTTTTTTTGGGATAAGGAAAGACTTGCAATAGAAGAAAAGTGTATTCAATGCTAATAGTATATGAAATTTAACTTTAAATTAAATAAGTAAAAAATATAAATGTTTAAATCAAACAAGCGAATCAAGGATAGAGTACACCTAAATATCGAGAGAGAAAGGATATAATGTCCCTATGTATTTTTGTCTTGGAGAACTTTGCCTTGTAGAATTTTTTGAGGGTGTCAGGGGTGATCAATCACCAAACTGATGTGAATGATCTTATGAGTTATGGATCTTTTCACCAGAGGAAGAGTGTTAGGAGAGTGGTTAGCTTTTCCCTTCGTACATGATGCTTCTTCATAGATAAATGTCATTGCATATGGTCACCGGCCCAATAATAATTGGTCATGGATGACATTTCATTCTAGAAAACTTGTTGTCCCTGCATATTCCCTAGGTGCCACTCCTTATTAGATACTAGTAGGGAAAATTTGAATCGAGAAAGAAAAGTAGTTAGTTACCTTGCCCAAATTATGAAACATTCCATTGATTTTTTCCCTTCGTTCTGGATAGTAAACTGGAGTTGAATGCATGTTGTGAGATTCTATAAAAACCAATCACTAAGAAACTATGACACCTTTCAAATACATATGTTTGCCTCAGCACCTACTATCACTATCTAATCTAAAGCTTTCATTCCTACATTTATTTTGGCCCATGTTTGATTTTAAACCATTTTTTGAGTCCCTATTTTTCTGAATTCTTCTTTGTAACATTTTTGTCTCTAGATTCTAAATTGATGAGAGGGTGAAATAATAACCCGATGGTTTCCCCTCTCTTTTGTGGCACATGATATGGATCAATGCGAGAAATTTCAAAATGAGATTTCTAGAATATAATGTGCACATCTGAAGAAGGATCCATGCATGGGGAATATGGTATGTTTATGGTAACAACCATGGAACATGCAAAATGATGGAAATAAATCTAGCAAGAAGTTTTAATGATGAAAAATTATGACATGTAAAAGAAACAAGACAAACATGCAATAAAAAATCAAGAGGAAAACATAGTAGCTGGTGGAAAATATGGGACACCACTCAGGATGTCACAAGACATTCAAGGCCTTCAATATTATACAAGAAAATAAGCAATCATAGGGCATATCCCACAAACAATGGCAAACAAGTCACAATCATAAAAGACAAGACACAAACAAATAAGATAAGTAGATAACCATGGTTGGAAGTAACACTTCAAGATAAATGTTACACATAAAGCACCCACTAGCATGTTAAAATAATGAGTAGTATTTCACAATGTGTATAGCTGAATGAAATAGAAATTAAAGTAGTATATATTGCAATGATAACACTTGAATAGGGAAATGTATGGTAGGTAGATGTCCAAAAAATCCTTTGTGGGGATAGTAGAGAATAGTGCTAAGAAAAATTCATTGTGTGATAACCTATATATTCTCCTACATTCACTTTAAAGTATCATATGAATGTGTGTGTACATATAATAGGATAGAACATACTATGAATCAAGACAACTTGATACGCAAAATGTAACATGTGATTTAATAAAAATAGATATTAAATATGATTTTAGAGTAACTAAAATTGTACAATAAGAAAAAATACAAATGCTAAGCACTCAAGCATTTAAGACTAATTTGGATGAATATAAAATTCATTATGCATTCAAGAAGTTAGGAGGAATCAATAATAGCCTTACACCACGCTCTGTAGAAGAAGATCTTTCAAAAGCCTAAAATGGCTTATTTTTGTAGTTTTTGACCAATTTAACCTTAATACATTTAATAATTACTATGCCATATTTAAAAATTTCATTCCATAAATAAATACATCTTCACAATGATCCATTAATCAATTAAACAACCATCTTACCCTTTTTCTCCAATTTGCTCTTTCCTTCACTTCACTAGCTTCTTGACTTCAACCAAACAATTTTTGTTGTTTTAGCATTCTATGGTGCATGTACCATGTTACTTACTTAAAATAATTTTTAAGTAAATTATAAAATTGATTCCAAAATATCAACATATCATTCTTTCACACATCTTACTCAAACTTGCAATTTTGTGCCCTTTCAAACAATCTGTAGCAAATTTCCATCATGAATATATTTTTCTGCACAAATCAAATTTCTCTACAAATTTGATATATTTTATGAGTCTCTACAAGGAACATATTTTCCAAATTTTATCCATTTTTACTATGTAATTTAAAATTTATAACTGTTTTACCCGGGAAGACATTACGTCAAACAATTTGCATGCATTCTCAGTCTAGATATGAAATACTTCAAAACTCCAAAAATACTTAGAATTAATGTAAGATATTAAAAATCCATATTAAAAATTTATCACTGTTGTCCCAAAACAGATCATTAAAACTTGCATACATAGTCACTGTATCATTTTTCAAGCCAAGAAACAAGTAGTTCAACTCACTCTTTCATCAAAAACTCCTGAAAGGGTATAATTCACACTTTAAAAATTCAATAAAATGTAAACAAAAATATTTTAAACAAATAAACTTAGAAACCACCAAGATCAAAGCAAGAAATCAATACAAAAACATAGCATTCTATATCAATATACTTGTATTCTTACAAAATTATGTCTTACTCTTCTTCATTCTCATTCCTTAGGAATCTCTCTCCTTGAGGAATCCTCTCATATTAATTCTTGGAGAATCAATCCCTCATTCATTCAAACTCTTCTTTCTTTTATCTCATTCACCTTCACTCTTTTTCCCTATCTAATTAACTACATGACTCTTTATGCTCATATATGGCCAAAGTTGGCACTATACATCCTTTCAAAACATATATAGACTCATCCCTCACCTTAAGACACATGAGAACATTTTCTAACCTTCATACACACTTCAAAAACCATCAAAATCACCATGACCTCATAATTACATGATTTAGAATTTTGAACTGCCAAAATGGAGAGAAAAGGACAAATTTGAATTTCATAACACTTGATCACCTAACTCTCTCTCTCTCTCTCATGACCTCAAAACACACTGACATGTTCATATTGAATATCCATGACTATGTTTGAATTAAAATTTGCATTATTGAGTTCTTTTGATGATGTTCCTACATCAAAGACTATAAGTAAATGGGAGAGATACGTGACTTAGCTAATTTATGTGCAATCTATAGATAGTCGAGACTGCTTATATGTTGAGTTTGGATAGGAATGATGTCACACGAGCTCACTAAGTATTATGAAACTTTACACAGAGGTTGGATAGGGACACCCAGAGAAGGAAAATGTGCCTAGATGTTGGTGTCTAATAATGGGTGTCGGTGACTATGCGAATCTTTAAGATCTAATTTATTGTGTGTCACAAAGGTTTTGTTGTTGCTCAAAATGATCTCGCCCCTTTTTTCTAGAACAAGGCTTCAATTTTTTTAAGTTGTTTGGTTTGTCCATGTGAAAGTACGAATTAAAACATTACAATCATGTTAAATCCATTTGAAAATCCCATGTTTAGGTTATTTTTCCTCTTTTTAGGTCGTAGTTGTGTTGTTCCCGAAGATCCCTGCAAAAAATTGATCATGAATTGGTTTTAAATCATGAAAAATGCGTTTGTATACCATTCCCTGGTCATGTTGTAAATTTCACATTTTTCTGTGTCATCTGATGATACATGGTGTTCTCCAGTTTGTTACAGTATGTTAGGTTTAAGTTACAAAGTTACAACAATCATATAACATTAATAATTTGCTAACTTGGAGTCCTAATGAATATTCCTTTGAATATTCACAATCAAAAAGTGTAAAAACAAAAATTTACTCTGCCTCCAACAAGTACATGTGTCACAAGTTGGCTGAATGTGGGGAGTTAAGGATTAATTTTATCTCTTGACTATTAGGTGATAAAATATAAAAGTACAAAGAATCTCTCGAGACCCGCCAAGGACATGTGGTACTTTTTCATGCATAGAGCAGGGAAGTGGGTCAATGGAGGAAATTGGTAACTTTGAGTTCAAATAGAATGAGAACAAATATTCAAAAATGGCTCATAGCTTTACCACTGTTGGGGTGAAACCACGTGTCATACTTGGGATGGAAGTCAAGGGTGGGTGACCAGGTCAAATAGCTCAATATGTATGCAAGACACAATGCAAGAGTGCAAAAATTTTCCCCGAGCCCGTATTGCATAAGGATTTTCCATGTGGATGGCTCATATTTAAAATTGGGAAAGGCAAAATGGAAGTCCATGATGCAACGCATTAATGACTACCACCATTAATGTGTTTTTCCATAAATCAAGGAGGAATTTTGAAGTCTTCGAATGCATTGAGATTTTTGTTATCGTTTGTTGAGATCAGGATGCCATTGTTAACAAAATTCCTTGAGGAACAATGTGAAATAGATCATGGAACATAAATAGAGAACCAAATATTGAAGAACCTTCAAACCAGAGACAAATTACACGGATATTCACTAGAAAATTGGTAAGAACTAAGACACACCCATCTTCTTATTCATTTACAAGGAAATTCGAAGTAAAACTAGGGCACTAAAGATGAAGACCATGTCATAGGGTTTTCCTATTACTTCCAGAATCACTAGTAATCTAGAAAAAATCACGGATGCAAATTTGATGAATGCCAACCTAGATGAATTCTTGCAAAGAGTCAATGGCGCAAAAAAGAGTTAATTAATGGAAACAATTCAAACTAGTAATATTGGTTTAGCCAGTGTCATTTCACCCTTAGTACACTACTCAGAACTGGTAATACTTTACGTGATGAATTACAAACATGAGAAGAGAGAAGTACTGGATGGAAGTGGTGAAGTATTATTAACTTTGACACATGCAGCCATCAAGATAATGCTAAAATTTCATGTGAGTAAAAATTTGATAACCCTGGGTATCGAATCAGCCCTACAAGATTATGAATATAAGAAAAAGAACTATGCCTGAATTATATATACCAAATGGCTTTTAATAGAGAAGAAAAAAACCACTTGAATCCCTAAAATATTTGTTAGGGAACAATTCATTGAGGAAGCAAAAGATGTGCATGTATTGTGATTCACATGGTTGAATTAGAGACAATGAATGAATTTAAGGAGTGGATATGCACATATATGTGGATAATTTTAGAGAAGAAGGGGAACATTTGCTGGGAAACCTTCATTGTAGAAGCACTTCATGACCACATGGTAATATTGAAAACAAAAATGCATATGGATGACACTAGAGAATTGGAATTTTACATGATGAACTACTTGATTTATAATATTGTAGGCCATAGGTGGTTCCCTGGCCTTGTGCCATGTGCTGAATTTAAGAAGTACCAAATGCATAAGATCTTCCCTCAACTACAGTTTAGTAACTAGAGAGAGAATGTGAGATTAATTAATGATGTGTTCTTTGCACTAATCATCTGGTTATTCGGGATAGAATAGGAATAGTACAAGATTTTTGAGGAGGATAGACAAGTAATCATGGAATATGGATGTTATTTCATTTAGTACAGGAAGTTTACATACATCAGGATTAGCAGATTTGAAGGCTAACCATGTAAGATGCCCAAATATTTAGATGATAAAATGGCCTTGTGTGAATTGGTGAGAAAATTGACACCAGTTCACAAATTAATTACTTGAAAACATAAGACAAACATTAAGTTCCCCATCAAGATTGGAAGGTACTCATGCCCTTCACTTATAAAATCCATATTGATGGAAGATGAGATGAAAAGGTTTGAGATGGAAAGCTTTGAGGTAAGGGCCAACCATGACATCAGGTGGGTATTTAATAATATTGCAAACACTTGTGAACATGAGCCTCAATTTGAGGATTATTGGATGAATTGCAGAGATGAGGAGGAGGTCAGGCTAAGATATTTCTCAAGAATGACCCTTACTGAAATTATAGATTTCAAGATTGTCCTCATCACTAAGGGAGTTATGGATGATCTACATATATTGAGTAAATAATATCTTGATCAAAATGTGGAGGGACAACCAATGGTCCCCTTGAATTGGAATGAAGAGGATTCAAATTAATCATATGCCTGAATAATTGATGTAATGAGAAGAACATTGAATTTGTTGGTCTAGAAAACCATTGATTTTTCAATTCAAAGCATAAGAGTTTTTAATAAGTTCAGGGATTTGGAAAAATTGAAAGATGACCTTCCTCCCCTGAAAGATGGAGGTGACACAATGGATTCCTTGGGAGGAAAATATCATTAATTTCCTTCACAAAGGCCTACTTTATGAACTTGTTGATGAATGGAATTCTACTACCAATGGAACTGGTACTTCTATGTCTATCTCTAAATTAGAAAATTGAAGAAATGATCCTAAAATCTAATACAAAATCCTACTATAACGTTTGCAGTTCCACTACAATCAGGAGAAGGAAAAGGTATTCCTACTCATAGGATTCCTCCATGGATGTTGTTCCGAAAACCCTAAAGTGCTGATAAATTAATGAGTGGGGACATAATAAGTGGCCATGCAAAACCTGAGGCACATGGTGAAGAAATGAGAGCAACACCAGACCTTAAGAAGTTTGAAAGGGCAGCAAAAGAGACACAAATATTGTGTATGAGTCCAATCCTGGTAAAATAAAGTGCTCATAGATACAAGAAACATAAGCACATGGATTTAATAATTGATCCCCCAGAACATGAGATAATTGATGTTTCTTAGGTACAACATGTAGCATCAGTGCCTTTATTTTCATCTTTGTCTTCAGTGGGAGTGACAATTGGGAGAACTTAAGAAACAAACAGCTCAAGGTAATGTCTTATCTAATCCAGTAGATGATAATGTCTTGAATCAAGGTGATAAAATCATCTAAAACCATGTCAGTTGTAAAATATCAGTGTACCTTGATTTGAACAATTGCAAGATTCAACAAAGAGTCGGTTAGAGATAATGGATGTTGATATCGGTGTGGATTTTTCCACATTGGATGCATTTGACATATCTATTGATGAACAACCAGTAATGGATATAAGTGATCCTTAATTGAGTTGAAGGAGTAGAAAAAACTACTCATGTGCCAACTACTGAAACTATAGTTCAAACATCGGAGGTACTCTCTGCAGATTAGGAAGATCCAGAGTTGAGCAAGCCAAAAGTACCTAGTGGAAAATGTGTAAGTATAAAGGTATTGGATGAGAAGGATCCTTCCCATGAAGTCAACATCATTAAGGATAATGAACCATCTCAAAAAGGAAAATTTGTAGATGAAAATATAAAAGAGGTTGCATAAGATGAAACTATTGAGGGTAAGCTTATTGATAGTGTGGATGTATAAGATTTGGGTAAGGATAATGAACCATCTCAAAAAGAAAAATCTCGAGATGAAAAGATAGCAGAGGTTGCACAAGATGCAACTATTGAGGGTAAGATTATTGATAGCGTGGATGTACAAGATTTGGGTAAGGATAAAGAACCGATAATGGAAATCCAACCCACCATGCTATAACATGATGTATCAACATAAGGAAAAAAGGATGATAATGTGTCAACTCAACAACCTCCAAAGGATATGGGAATCTATGGAAGGAAAAGGAATGCTTGCAAGAGAGGTACCAGTTAAAGAAACTCCCAAGGAAAAGTTTAAAGAAAATATTGCATCAATTGAGGAAATAAATAAAGAAAATATTTTAATCATTGATGTAATTCTGATGGAGAATGGCCACCCCCAAAATCAAGATCAAGAAGGAAAATAGTCATAGAGAAGTGTCAGTCAAGAGTAAGAGTAATAACTATGGGAGTTGAAAAAGAAAAGCAAGAAGAATCATCTATCCAAGAGGTGTCCAATCAGTTGGTGATTTTCCCCAAGAAACCCCCACAAGAACTATAGGAAACAAAAATTGGGACCACTCTGATAAAAGGATGCATATGAGAGATGATCTCAAAAGAAGAAGAGAAAATTTTCCCTGTG
Organism: Taxus chinensis; assembly: GCA_019776745.2. Taxonomy (NCBI): domain Eukaryota; kingdom Viridiplantae; phylum Streptophyta; class Pinopsida; order Cupressales; family Taxaceae; genus Taxus; species Taxus chinensis. The sequence continues at coordinate 16,272,023 of CM034154.1, read as the reverse complement.
AAGGCTATAGATCTCACAACTCTATCTTTTCCAAAACCAATGAGGATCTCCAAAAGATGTAGAGTTCTCAACAAAATTCATATTGATCCACTGCGATCTAAAAATTTATAAGTGGCAATCCCTCATGAGGGAAAAACTAGAGAAAATATAACAAGCCAATGATTATAGTGTCTAACTTATTACCTTAGGAAATCCTTCAAGAGAAAAATTGAAATAGGGAGTATCAGAGGCAATAAGTTGACTCATTCTAAAAGGTGGATGAGGATAGGATAACTAAGAAACAATTCAAATAAAACAGGCAAATCTTTGAGTTCTAGTTTACAACAATTAATTGGGAAATCTAATCAAACTCAAGAAAGTACCTCTGTCAATACCCCTAAAGGAATGGAAAATATTGATAAGGTTGTTAAGAAATTTTAGGTTGTGGACACATGGGTTGAGAAGTTGACAAAAAAGGGAAAAGAAGAAAATTGAAGAAGCCATGACAAAGTATGAAGAACTCAAGAATAGGCTTAATGAAAATGATGAAATGATTGAGCAGTGTGATAACAAAATATTCTACTTTCAAGCAATTTTTGCCCAATTTCAACCATATAACTCAACTCAGTGATGAATTGGTCGAAAAATAAGGGACTGTGCCAAAGGAATTCAAAGGAACTCAACATATTATGGAGGAATTAGAAAGGATTAGGGTGGAAGTTTTGAATGGGATCAAATAAAAAAGGAAATGGGTTGATGATACCTTAGATGCTATTGATTTAAAAATTAAAGATATGGTTTTTGAAAAATTCAAGAAGAGCTATGGTGATCTAAAAACTAACTTTTTATTTAGTTCTTTTGAGAAAAGCATTCAGAAAGATGAGTTTTCTTATGAAGTTATTAAAGCAATGAGGAAAATTGAGACCAAAATTGTAGAGCTGAGAGCTAAACCATTGGAGTTTAAGGGTAAAATGGGTCACTGTGTGCATGCAATAAATATGTAGATACTAATTTTACAACATCATACAGGGCCAGATGAAGAATAAATCAATGATATTTTTTGAAGGTATGATGCATATTTAGCAAGGTTACCAGAAGAATCAGGAGAAGAAGCCAAAGAATAAAAGCATGTAGGCATGAAAGATGACGAACAAGTGATGAAACCTAGAATTTACTGTGAATAACCTAGGTGTGCTGACACATCACTTAGCCTGAGCTGAGTGCTCACCCAAATCATACAAAGGCATTAGGTCCCTCTTTAGAGTTGTTTTTACAGAATGGTAGCATGATGGTGTATATAGGTATTTAGATTCATTACCAATAGTAAACAACACAGTGCATAAACCAGATCTAGTTCTTAGAATATATATATGATAAACTAAACAATGACTATAACAATATTTACCATGCAAGAATCACATTTAGTCATGTTCAACACCATTATCCATCTAACATGAGCCATTGTATTAAATACTGTAAAACACAAAATTTTCTTACATTACATAAGTATCTCCATGAGTCATGTGCACGATAAAACCAGTAGCATAACTCTACAATTTGACACATAAACACACACACGAAAAAAAATGTGTAAATTAATACATATATATGGGGTGGGGACTTTCCCTTCACCACTCATGCACTTCTCAAAATAGGTCACATGCTAATAATAGCCATGCACCTTTACAATAGGATGCACAACATGCAAGTTCTCTAACAATAGACTTCCTATAGTTAACTCTAAGTAGAAATCCTATTATTAGCCTAAACTATGCATGGCACTCAATTGTCGCTTGTTCCCAAAATACCATTGCATGGAATGCAAGTCTTCATGTCTTTGTGTGCTTAGCATGCTAACTCTAAAAATAGCCATTATCCACCAAAAGGATAAGTCCTGATCCTGGGTGCTTCAACCCTATCATAGCGTTGCGTGATTCTTCTAGCACCCTGCATTTGCGTGCCCAATACTTAGTCCATTTTTGTCCTTTCAACATTACCCCACACTAGATTACATTGTCTTCCCCAACAATGGGTAATCACCTTATCCCTCCAAAGAATAAAGGATAAATGATTAAAAGAATAAGGAATAAAGAATATGGTGAGTCATTTTATTATGTACCCTTTTCATCTTCCGGAAGAATGAATTCTGGATATTCACTTTGTATTTCTCCCTCAAACTCATACCAGTCCTTAAGTGTTGCATTGGTCTTTTCAGGGATGTCCACAACGACACCATCTAACTCATCCATAGTCATGTTTCTGCCCTCACTATTCAAAATTCTAAGGATGTTGGCCATACCTAAGACCATCCCTTCCATGACATCCACCTTCGGGGCAATGAGCTTCTCGATGCCCTTGATCCTATCCATATGTTGTTTCTTCGTAACATCCAGTGTGTCTGCGCTTTGTTTTATACCAAGGTAACTCATTTGTGTGCCCGGAGTGTTTCATCCTTTTCTACCTATATAACTTCATTCTTCTCTACCTTTGTCCTTACATGTATTAAGTTATCAGGCATTGTACACATGGCCAATATTATATTTGCATTCTTCATTTCATCTTTTAAGTCTTGTAAAAATTCGTTGTAGATGGATATATTTCTTGCAATTAAAGCCTTGACCCTTGATGCTTCTTCCACAACATCCTTTTTCTTAGGGAGGCACACTAGTCCTTCCTCCAAAAGTAGTATTCGAACTATCATGCTATAGATAGTGTAATTCAAACTTGAAGTCCCAGACACCTTCTTCTATAAATTCAGGCCTCTTTTGCAAAATCTCATATGATCTACTATTCCATAAAAAGAACAAGTAAGGCCTCAGGTACTACATTATCTCGCTGTAAGTGAGTCACTTGATCTCTATGTAACATTGTTCCTTCATATAATCTAATAGAGTCGTATTTTTTCACAGCCTTATCAATATTTCACCATGGTACTTCTATTGACACTTTGACCAATGCATTACCCAAAGTGTTCATTTTTAAAAACTATGTTGGATTAATAGTCATCATGGTCATGTGTAACGAACCTTTATCCTCATAGTTCTTCAAAACTACACGCCTCCTCATAGACATCAAAATAAAGCTCATCCATGTGAGTTTGGATACTCTAAGATAGTTGTTTGTCATGTGTTGTCCATTTCCAATTCCATCCAATCCCATCCATATAACTTCTTATTAGGTAGAGTATTCTAGAAGCGAGTGCAATAATTTTTGAAGGGTCATCCATATAACCCAAGTTTTGGGTACCCACTACCTCTTCCGTAACATGCTCACCTACATGCTTGTCAACTTCCTCATGTTATGTATAATGCCTATGATATCCTGATTCACTTCTCCTTCATCCTCTCCTTCCTTATGTGACAATCAAGGCGTACTATGAATTTATGGTCTCCACCATAATTGACTCTCTCCTTCACCAGAGTAAAATGGGATTGTACATGAATACTTACAACAAGATATAGTCTCAAACCTACACACTCACCATTTCTTGATCTTCTTAGAATTTCCACACTGGGGGTGATAAAGTCTGCTCTATGCCCACCATGTACTTGGAGGCCCCCTTGAACAACCTACAAAATGTTGAATATGGCCACACAATTTCAGTTGGTGTTTGGCGTAACAAGATTTTATTTCTTGCACTTTCATCCTGTTCTTCCTTATTTGCATATTGTATGTGTGGAGAGGTCACAGCGTAATGAGAAAGCTTATTGGCTGTGAAATTATTGACAAGTTGATACAATTGTATGAGAGGTCCACCATAGTATGTTGGAGCCAATGTTATGTGCAATGAAAAACCTCAAAAGGTTCATGACTTCGATAGGGACATCAAGGATAACAGGGAATATTTCTACCCAGGTTTGGAAGATGTACTTGCTATTTGATTCAAAGTCTTGAAATTGTGATAATTCAACTCTACCTCTTAAAGCTTAAGGTACAAAATAGTTGGCTAACGTACTAGTTATCACTAGAATACTTGAAAACCAATTCTTTCCTAGGTTAGAGTAGATTTAGATGGTGCACAGTGTACTAAGTTTCAACAGGAGTAGGTGTAAGCTCTCATTATAATCCGAAGGGTTCTTGGTGCTTTGTAATAATGGGGGATTTCCATAGATGCTTTTCCACTTACTCTATGTTCCTCTAAATCCTGTCACGAACCATCATCTGTTTCTCAACTCCATCAATTTTGTTCAGTGTTATGTTAATTTAAATCCCTTTGTCCACCGAAAGCTGATTGAACAATCTATGCCTTCCTTATGTGTTCCTCTCTGGTATAGAAAAGGTCCATAAACCTTCACCACACTGTGTCCTAAAGGGAAATGTGGTGGGGTTTTGCTAGCCAGCGATGAAAATTCAAGAGGTTACTCATTAAGATCTAAAGACCAATACGTAATTCCATGTAGATATGCTCCACTGGGATATACTCAAGGAGGATTGAAACTTTACCTGAGACAATAGTAAGTGGAAATTGAGTACTCCAATAATATAGCATTCAAAACACCAAGGAACCAAGGGTCCACAACGTGCATCCATATTAGATCAGATAAGTAGTGGCGTGCCATGAAAGTTATGACTGAGGTGCTAAAGTGTGAGAAACCTCAAGAGATTGGGGTGTAGGACAAAGAAGCATAAAACACACTCAAAGGGAATTAATACCATTGATGGTAAAGCATATGAAGTGAATTTTTGAAGTGCATAAACTTGGTTTACAATTCGGTGTTTTCCCAACGTCATTTGTCAACCTTGCGAATTTGAAGAAGTGTATTGGGAAGTGCGAAGAATATCTGGAGATGAAGAGATACTTCTACAGATGCGAGTAAACCTGTCACAACTTTGAAGCATGGTGTTGAGCTTCTCAGAAAAAGAGCCAATGATGCAACCTAGAATTTACTGTGGATAACCCAAGTGCACTAGCACATCACTCAGCCTGAGCTGAGTGCTCACTGGAAGTGCACAAAATCAACCATGTCCCTCTTTAGATGTGCTTATACATAATGTTAGCATGACGGTGTATATAGGTATCTAGATTCATTACTAATAGTAAACAACACAGTGCATAAACTAGATCTAGTTCTTATAATATATATAAGATGAACTAAACAATGACTATAACAAGATTTACCATGCAAGAACCAGATTCAGTCATGGTCAAAAAAATTATCTGGCCAATATAAATAATTGTATTAAACACTATAAAACACAAAATATTCTTACATTACATAAGTATCTCCATGAGTCATGCACGTGAAAAAACTAGCAACATAAATCTACAATTTGATACATACACACACACCAAAACTGTGCAAATCAATACATATATATAGGGGTGGGAACTTGCCCTTCACCACCTACACACTTTTCAAAATAGGTCACATGCTAATAATAGTCATGCACCTTTACAATAGGATGCACAACATATAAGTGCTCTAACAATAGACTTCGTATAGTTAAATCTAAGTAGAAATCATATTATTAGCCTAAAATATGCATGGCACTTAGTTGTCACTTGTTCCCAAAATACCATTACGTGGACTGCAAGTCTTCATGTATTTTTGTGCTTAGCACACTAACTCTAAAAATAACCCTTATCCATAAAATGGCTAAGTCTTGATCCTAGGTGCTTCAACCCTATCATAGTGTCGCGTGCTCTTCCAGCACCCTACATTCGCACACCCAATACTTAGGCCATTTTTGTCCTTTCAACAACAAGATTAGGCTTGTAATTCTTAAAACTTTATCTTCTTTTCATATTTCATTTATAATTGAGGCTTAATTTGATACTATTGCTTCATAAAGAATTGATATTACTTTTAAAGCTTGTTATTCTCTGGTGTAAGTTGTAGTTTGATACAACGCATTAGATTTTATAGTGCTTGGATGAAAATTTATGTCCATTGTGAAATCATATAAACTAATGATATGTTTTGTGCTTTCTGTATTTTGAAAAAGGCAAAATGGGGATCTATAGGGGCCCCATCCCATGAAAAGAAAGATTACATATATCCTTGAGAGTTGTATCATAAAAGGGAACAATAATAAGAAACTTTAGGCATCCAATACTACAAACTCCTTTACAAAATCCTCTCTATAAAGATGAAGCTTCTTTACTAATTTGTTTTTCCTAATCCCATGTTCATCTGTCCCTAGTACCATAAAAATAATATCTCATGCCAGTGTGTGAGACATGCCCATTTGTAAAAGGTCATCCATACTATACAAGGGACCATCTAAAATAATAAGCAATTCTAACCACTTCTTGTAAGAAGAGACCCATTCACTCATATATTAACCACCTTTATAAAATTCCCTTTTTCCTCTGGTTTTGGCACAAGAAGTTGGTTGAGAAGCTTGAACTAGAAGTGTGACCACAACTGACCCTAGAACAACTAGAGTAGAAGGCATGGAGGTAGTACTTAGAGCAGAAGGCTTGGAGCTAGACTCACCCTTATGTTTTTTCACAAAAGGAAGTGATGGTTTAGGAGCTTGATGGGGGTGTGCTCACTAGTTGTTTTGCCTCCAATACTGAAACACGCTTCTCCAATGCATTCAATTGACAATAGAGGGAAGGTATTGTGTTCAAAAAAATCTCTCCATTAAGCACATATGAATCTAGAGGGATTTATTTCACAACAAATGCCTCATTAGAAATGTATGGGAATACATAATTCAAAACACAGTGCATATGAGGTCTACTCTCAAGCCAAAATTTCCTCAGTGACTCAAGAGTTCTCTAAAGTTCAATCCTGAACAAGTGAAAGTACATCATCTGAAAGGAAGAGAAAATAGGACTTATCTTGACAAGTATCCTTACTAATTCAGCTTGAATAGCTGGAGGAATCAAGGACCCAGTGTAATCCTCAGGGTCATCAATTTCAAAAAGTATCCTAAAAACTGCTTCATCCGGACCTGATAAATCAAAAATGGAATGCAATTCTTCACGGGATATTTCCTTCAGACTAGATGCTATTGGTTCCCTCGCTAAGATATAAATTAATTTCTTCAAAGTTCTTATACGCAAAAGAATAAATTATGAATTGATTAAGTGAATGACGTGTTTTTGTAGGATTTTCAAAGCATATGAGATGAGTTGGGTGCAATCATGGTGAAAATCATTCCTAAGATCCTGATAACATATCTGTACAAGGAAATTGAATGTCAAAATGAATTGGCATTGAGAAAAAATGGGAATTGATATGATTTGACAAGAATCATGCATGATAACTAACCCAAAAGGCATGAAAATAAATGTACAACATTCAAAATGGATTATGGAAAAGAAAATAGGAGTATATGTCAAATCAAATCACCTGGAGGCACTCGGAAGTCCCCAAAAATGGATGTCCAGTCACCGAGGGAAAAAAATGATTAAATAAATGGCATAAACTGATGAAATTGCATCCCAGTCATACATAAACATAACAAAAACATGAAAATCCCATATTTCACACACGTGGCAGCATTTGATGAGTCATCTACATGAGGATAACATAAATTGAATTGTATATTGTAAAAAAGGATATTCTCTTGAAGATCCACATTTTTTGGGGGAAAATTGGGGAGTAAGTGAGCAAATATAATCGTATAAAGGGAATGAGAAGACTCTCACATAAAAGGGGGGTTAAAAATTTTCTGATATTTTTTGAAGAAAAAGGAAAACTAAGAGGAAAACTAATTTCCCAAGAACTCATCTGAGAAACCTGTTACTTTCTTTGAGCCTTAAAATTAAATCATGTCAAGATGGTTGCAAGTGTATAACCATTGACAAGCACTGAGACTGGAGATCTACTTTCCCTTGCTGATAAATTTGATGAGCCTTGAATTAATTGCGTTAAACATAAGCATTGTTGTATATGTTTTCAAGATGATATACTTTAAAATATTTATTCATGCTCCCATTGCAATCTTACTTTAGAGATCCTTTAAGTCACACAGAACTTTATCATTTTTGTAACATTATAGAAATTGTAATTGTATTGTTGAGAAGAAATTTCATTTCATTTGTGTAATAAACAATTTTAAAGTCACTATGTCTCCACTTTGTTAAATGTTTCTTGTAAGCGTTTGAGTGTATCTTAGGCATGATAAATTGTGAATCTCTTATGTTTTATTAAGTCTTCACCATGAGATTTTGTGTTTGAATCCTTAAATATTGCGTGAAATAATGCATTCTTGGGCTTCCATGAGTGTACATATTCTAGTTGAAGGCTCATTGTGAGATATTTGAGTTATATTTGTCTTACACTTGGTAGATCTCCAAACATTTGTTAAAAGTTCCTTGAAATATGGTATAATCAAATTTATACCACTTAATTCCCCAAATCAAATACAACTAAAACTAACTAATCCTACCAAAATTACCGATGCTTGCCTCATCAAATCCATTAATATGCTAAATAAATCTGGTTCCATACTATCTTTAGTAGTTTGAGCTTTGTTTAGAAGACATCTACAATGTCTAGAAGTGAAAACTCATGAGAGTTATCCTTTTCTTAATTGACCATGTTTTCCCATAGTTGTTTTTCAATTACTCTCCAAAGGAGTACCAAATATTGTTGATACATCCAGCCCACTCAAAATTACAAACTACAGAAGGAGTCCTCTCACCCTAGCTAAAGGAAAATCCTAAAGTAAGAGGGTAGGTCATACCCTCAACACGATGTTACCTGACTCCTCCAAGTGCAAGTGATAAAGAGATGATGAGATCCTTCCCTAGCTATAAAACAACAAAAATCTAAATTTATCATCCTCTAAGCATTGTTCTCATTCTGTAAATGTTGCTTGACCAAAAAGGGAGGAATATCTATCACTTGAGATCCACTCCTTGATTTCTGAAGGTACCTGTAACCTGAAAAAAAACCCTAGCCACTTACACAAGCTCACAAACACATTAAAGCTGAATCAAATATGCAATATGTGAATTTGAACTGACCAAGATGATCACCCGATGGGTGAACTTATGACCGAGCATTGCACTACATTCCAGACTCCATGTAGTTTTTTTTGTGTGTGTGAAATAGTGTCCTTAGATTTCCCTTGCACCAATGATGCCCATATAGTGGGTTATAGCTAGATTTGATGTAAATTTGTGGTATGTAATTTAGCACTTCCCTTTCCTATGCACTGTATGCAGCCCAAAAATGCATTCCCTTTGATAGTAGTGATAATAAGTAGTTGTGTTAGCCCCTTTGAATTTCCATTCATAATAATAGTGTGTATGTTGTGTGTATATATGGATCTCTTGTTTGAATTTCAACACTAGTGACACAAAAAGACCAACTATGAACATAGTATAATGATAGGAAAACTAGAAAGGCCAACCAAAAATGTCAAAATAATGTAAAAATAATAGGCAAATAAGGAGCACCCAAAATGGACACATATGCATGGGCATCAATGTTTAGAGTGGGCACTAGTGTCCTAGGATAAATGATGACAGACAGGGATCCCTGTGACCTGACCAAAAGTAGATACATAAATGATAGATGTTTGAGAGAATCACAATAAAAACCTATCAAGGAACACAAATGGAAAAAGGATTTGTTTCACTAGTGAATACTTTTCTTACTTAAGATCCATGCATATAACAACATACTGAGGACACAGTAAAATAGTAATATGTGCATGATTTTGTGTCTACAACATGGAATAGAATAAGAAATAAAAGATACATCCAAGTAAGATCTAAGCTAATGATTTTGTATTTTTTTAAATATCTAAATATTTTTTATAATATTATAATTTGAGATCTTATGAATAGGGAAGGTAAGCAAGGTTACCACCTAGTGTGTATGTATGAAAAGTGAGGTTCATGTGTGTAAGTGCACCGTCAACAATCATGTTTGAACCTAAAAACAAGAGTGTGTCATCATGTAATAGGGTGTTTTTGGTGAATTTCAATTTACTTATAATATAGAAAATCACCAAAACTCATAATACAACAGGGTTTAACGATACTTGCGTCGATAATGTAATGTTGAGGTGTGTAGATGAAATATTTCCGTGGTACTCTTGCTCTAACAAAGGAGAGAAACCTACACATAGATGGATAAATAGAAAAGATAGATATTAGATAAGGATATGACAATTTTTTCAGAAAAGGTCGATCCCAGGAACCAAAGGGCTTCCTTAAAGGGTGTAAAATTGTTTTACAATCAAGTGATAATGATTAAAAAGATAATTTACATGAAAATGATTATTATAATTCTAGATGGATAGAGAGATCCTACTCTATGTGATAGGTGGCCTAGGTAAGGGCTACAGTGAGCTCAAACTCCATGAATTAATCTAACCATATCTGTTCAGTAGCATCTTTTTCTTCACGTATGAGTTCAAGTTGATTTTTTATGTCGTTTACGTTTGGTTTCAAGGAGATGGCACAAAGACTCAACTCATGTGCAACGTCAAATTGCTCCCAGACTAAAGACTATGAGACAATAAGAATTTCGTAGATTTTTGTAATTAGATGTACCTGACAGGGTGTATTTATCTACAAGCAAACCAACTTGGAAATAAACCGATTATATGAAAAATGGTTGATATATTGATTGTAAATGTGAGAAATATGATTAAAATGGAAAAAATATAGGGATCAATAGCGATATGAGAAAATCCTTAGAGATTCAGATGAATCATTAGTGATTACTATGGAAAAGTTTGATTCCTTAATAAGATACAAATTGGATATGAGAAAAGTGATTTTCCAACTGATATGGTCTTTAATATGACTCGTTGATAAACTGAATATGAAAGTAAATGAAAGAAGCTTACCTTTGATGAGTAATGTTAAGAGATAGTGTTGTGGGAGTCTTACAATGTTTGTGAAGCTTATAAGGATGTGAATGAGATATAGAAGATGTCAAGATGTCTATAATGATGTCATCTAGGTCATTAGAAACCATAAATTCACTCTAAAAATCAAAGGATGCCCATTCATGAATTTTAATGATCCTTATATAATTGTCAGTGATTAGTTATAATCATTGGCGACCAAGAAAAAGTTGGGAAACTTGTTTCAAAATGGTTTCAACCACTTCCAAATGGGTTAATTCAGGTATGGGAATGAGTGCGTATAGTTAGGAATGTGTTGAGGGAGTTAGGAGGTTATAAGGTTAGGGATAAAATGGGTTAAGATGAGTTTTAGGTGGTTATGGTGGTTTAGGTGAGTAAATAAGTATTTACTAAGGACTAAGATGAAATTTTAAGGGGGTGAGTACATGTTTTATATGGTAATAAGATAAGTTTGACATTTTGAGTGAAAAATGTGGATAGTATGGATAAACAATGTAGGGTACCGAAAACAAATGTCTACATTTGCCCCTTTTTATCAAGTGGTTTACAATGGCCAAGTCATTTGACAAAAATGAGTGGATTGATTGGATTTGTGTTGGATAGATGGTTTCCCCCTCAAATTGGGGGCCATTATGACAAAGTTTAATAGTCACCAGTTTGAATAGGTTACTGGTTGAAGGGAAAGGTTTGTGTGATGTTGTTTTTCAATTTAAGATTCCCCAAGATTGGGCATGAAAATAAATTTCCACAAAGGTGGGTTGTGCTGCTAAAGAATCAAGTGATAGGGGGAACCAATGGGTTCTCGACCTATAGACATATGACTCATAGGAAGTGGTGGGAAAATGTTCCCAAAAGCTAAAGTATCTACAATGTATCAAGAAATGAAGGATCAATGTAAAGTATGTTACCATAAAGGTGGGATTTCATGGCTAGGAAGTCAAGTGATTGGGGAACCAATGGGTTCTTGCCCTATAAACATATGACTTAATGACGGTAAGGGAATTTTTTTCCTGAAGGCTATGACATTTGAAATGGGTTTGATAAAGGAAAAATTCATAGAGATTAATTGGATTTTTATTTTAAAAGGGTCATGGGCCAAAAAATGGAAGCACGTAGTTGGAATTGTGTAATTTTTGACAAGGATGATTAAAAATGATGATTTGATAAGGTTAAAGGCCAAATGATGGTGATTTAGATAAAGTGGAGGTAATCTCTAGTAATTACACTATTTCATTAGTGATTTGATGCAAATCATTGGCAATTAGCTCAATCACCGATGATTGGGTGGGCAGGAAAATTTTTGATATAAAAGGCGGTTGGGGGCTCATTTGTTACTATTGCAATTTAAGAGCTTAAACAAATAAACAAACCCTAATTTTAATTTTTTTTGATATTTTTTAAGAGATGAAGGTGGTCAAAGGTGTCCAAAGGCAACGCAGGCCCACTCATATCGAGGGAGGTGGTGTTTTTTGGATTTTGAGTTATTTTTGTTTATTTTTTTGTTTTTTCAGAAATTTTGGAATCACTAGCTATATAGAGTTTATGGGTGATTTTGATAGGGTTGCTAGAAATTAAAGTGGAATCACTGGAAATTCGTGTGTTTTATTTTTATAGTTTATTTTATTTATTTTTTATTGATTCATGATGGATTATTTCTAATAGTGTGTTGTTGGTTCTTTATGGATGCAGGCTAGAGACTGATTGACTACTCGGGATAGGATCCCAAAGATACTAGATAGTGTTTTTGATTCTTTATCAGGTGAGGATTGAGCTCATTTGGAGGAGGTTGAATTTTTAGGAATGTTTCATTACAGATGTATACCTAGGGACATCGGATTATTGTTGTTTATATTTAGGAGATGGGACCATGTCATAGGCACATTCTAGTTGCCTATTGGATAAATGACGATTACTTTGGAGGATATACATAGGATCTCATGTTTATCAGTATAGGATGGGTAGGTGTAAGTGATTTATGAGGAAAGCAAAGGTTCTTTGATATAGTGATTATATGGTGCACTTTATAATGATGACGAGGAGGGTTGGTCCCTACTCACAATGATAATGATAGGGATTAGCTGTTATGCCTTACCTGATTTAGTAGGGGGAGATTTTATTAGATGCTGAATGGATTTGTAGCTGATATGATGGATTTCTGGATAGAGTTTTCTTGGGCCACTACTTTAATATATACATACATACATACATACATACATACACACACACACACACACACACACACACACACACACACACACACACACACACACATATATATATATATATGTATGTATGTATGTATGTATGTATGTATGTATGAAATTGTGGTCTTGGAGGATAGGGCATAGGTTTGGGGTCGATGTATAATTTTTTGGAGTTTTGGGCCTACCAACACATTATAGTTTCTCAGTCGAGAGGGGTTCCATGGATGAGATGGTTTGATCTAGAGTATCCAGTGGGGTTCATGAGGTGGAGATCAAATCATGCACCCAAAAATACTGATAGAGGTGAGGATCACTATAGACATCTCCTAACTAGATTACAAGGTGGAGATGTAGTTTGAAGGCCTTATACATGTTTTCAAGTATGGCCAGGTGCATAGGGGGAGTTGAGGGCCATGCAATAGGATATATTTTTATGGGGAAGGAGGGATGAATAATTAGATATTATAGTTTTTGGTCATGCCAAGTTACATTTGATACTTGTTTAGGATGTGTTGGAGGTAACAATTACCTACAAATGGGATGATGGAGTTTTGGATGTGGCATTACTAGTTTTATAAGATCCATATGAGATGGCTAATGAGGAGGGAATAAAGGTGATATTGGATGAAAAATTGGTAGTGGTGGGTCATGATGATGGTGGTGTGACATATGCTTACGTGGATTGGTGGTGGGGAAAATTAGATGGGTGTGGGCTTGCTTAGAGGTTGTACTAGAGGGTGGTTCTAAGGGAGGGGATGAGGATGATAGAGTGGATTTGTTGGAGGTTACCATAATGATCCTAAAGTCTGAGAAGGCCACATTATTAGATGAGGGGGACACATTGATTGGTGAGAGGGACACTGTGACTAGAGAGAGAGAGATAGCTTGAGCCAATAACTCACTAATGTACATGTGGAGATTACACATGCTAGAGCTGATAGAGACATGTATATATGAGATAGAGAGACCTTGCCTAAGGCCTTTTGTGTGACAAGACCATCAATATCAAGGTTTGAGATATAGGATGTTGGGACTCATACTAGTGGTGAAATGAGGCCACTTGGTAGTGTGAGTATGGCTAACTACCAAGCACTAGCTATGGAGCTTCATTATTATGAGGACTTAGTGAGGTGGAGGCTACTAGATGAGCCTCACTATGCTAATTTTTTGATCAATGATACCAAGCTCCATTACATAGTTCTATGAGCATGGGTTAGCCACCGAGAGGTGCACATGAGGGACCAACTAGAGGCCTACATGATAGTCAGGGAAAAGCACTAGAGGGAGTTTCTGATTGACGACATTTAGTTCACTAGGTAGTTTTGTAGGACCATTTTAATAGATTTTGATGTATAGAATTTTGATTAACGAGGCTCTTCTGAGGCTCTTATCGATTACATACATATATATATTGGATACGTCAAGCTCTTTGAAACCCTTGATTATGTATAGACACTTTTGATACACACACGCACGCACGCACGCACATGCACGCACATGATTTTGATGTGTGAGTTATGTTTTGAGTTTTGTAATGATTGCAATGTGATGGTTATGGATGTAGTTGATGATGATTTTGTTAATGAGTTTATTTATGATTTCATATTGATGAGCTATGGATAAAAATGTATATTTTTATATTAGAGATGTATGAAGTTTTTTTGATGATTTTAGATATGTTTGTGACAAATGATGATATTTTTGTTTGATTAATACACTATATGATGGAAAAGAATAGGATGTGGGATGTTTGCTTCCTTACTATTCTTGTCATGTATAGTGTATGATGGTAAATTGTTTATATGTATGATACTGCACATACAACCTTGTAAATAATGTTAACATATGACTCACGATGGTGACTTCATACTAGGATCATACATAAGTGTGGGATAGTTGTATCTATCCTTTTCTGACACAAGCAAGGTTTATATGTAGTAAACACGGGGAAATAAGTTCTTCATGATAGTTCCTGGGTTTTGCCTCAGCTTTTCTTGTATAATACACAAGTTTATCTATGTTGGAAGCTTGTGTTTTATGGGAAAGATGATCAATGCAGGAACATTTACTAGGATGATTACTTTTTATTTTTATATGAGGGTTGATCATTGTGGGCTGATTAATGTGGGAGTTCTTTTTTGTATATTTTGATTGGTTAGTCATCCTTTGAGGGAGTGGTCTATGAATTTTGATTCTTATGGTAGACATCCTTTGAGGGAGTGGTCTACAAATTTATTTGATATATTTTTCTTTTTTATAGTCATCCTTCGAGGGATTGGTCTATATTTTGATTGTATCCATCCCATAGATATTTTGATTTTTTAACTGATGACAAGCCTAGGTAACCACTTAGAAGGGGATATTAAATGTGCAATCTACATGTATTTCCTTGTCATGTCGTAAAATAGGATAAGATAAGGGGTTGGTGAGAGTAATGATTGTGGGGTTCCCTAATCATGAGCAAGGAACTTGTCCATTAGGAATATGCTATGAGTAGAGTAGTGGTACCCATATTTAAGGTCATGATAGGTATACTGACATAAGAGACTACATGATTCCAAATCATTACAAAGGTGATAGGACGTGTAGGTTAATGGATGGAGATTATAGTTTTACTAAGACCTCGTGAGTCAATATTTTAACAATAGAAATATGGAAAGTTTATCCAAAAATGGATCAGGAATACCCAATACTATGTATTCTCCATGTTTGATACTTTCTTTTTAGGATCTCAGCTCATTGTGATGGTCTAGTCAAGTTGGGGGTGATCTGAAAACCTTTAAATGATGTTCTTAGGCCATTTTATGTTCTGATTAGGGGAATTCAATCAAAGGTTATGCAACCACCCCGGTAGTTACGTAATTGTCACTTTGTGTAGAGTGGTTGTTGCACAATTGCCACAAAGGCTACGTAACTATCAACCTGTGTTCAATGAAGGTCTTGTAAATAATGGTCTAGAAACATGGGATGTCAACAGTTGCAAATGTTTGAGCTTACAAGATGGTTTGTTTCAGATTTCCACGCATCCTTGAGTTGTGTAGCTATAAATACAAGTTTGTAGAATGATTTCAGCAAGTGAGATTGAGAGAATTCTATGGTGAATGAAGTTGATGAAGTATTCTTTCTTGATTGTTCATTAAAGGGGATTTATTTTGTTGTTGAGAGATTGTGAGAAAGTGATTACAATAAGAGAGAGTGACAATCTTTCTTGAAGGTCCATTTGGACAGTGAGTTATCATTTCTTGAGAATAACATAGTAAAGAGGAGCAATATTCTCACCCATTGGAGTTTTCCAAAATTAGGTTTCTACAAGATAAATTATGTCTCCTTTGTCTCTATTTTCTCTATTTGTTTCAACTTATTTGTGTGAAAGGTATTGCACATTAATTTGGTAAAAAAAGAACTCTGAATTTCATTATTTTTCATGAGCATAGTGATTTGTTAGCTTTGAGAATCAACAATTTACAGATCAGATTTATATCAGAGTTGGTTAGATTTAATTTTTATGTGGTTAACTATGCTGATATTACTGTTAGATGCCCCTTACTTGAAAGGAAAAATAAAGTGGTGAAGATAACCTTATTCCTTTTGAAGTAGATATTTCTATAAATAAGTGGAAGAAAGGAATTCGAGAGATGGCATGAAGAGATGATGTGGTTGATAGCGGTGAAGAATATTTATAAAAATTTGGAGGTGAATGTGGCAAGTATTTCTAATGATGTGGGCAGAATTTCCTTGTCCCTTGGGAAATTGGATTCCATCATTGGATTGCTCATGGAGAAACTTGGTGTTACAAATGAGACATCAAAAGACTGTGAAGAAGAGGTTCATGAAAAATAACTATCCCATGCCATTCCCACACCTCCATTCAAATAAGATGAGAAGATAAAAATTGAACCTTATGATGGAGACGTTAATTATGAGAAGCTAGACTATTGGTAGGCTCAACTGGAGGTATATTTTAGTTTGCATCGAATTAATGAAAGTCAACAAATTTCCTTTGCTTGGTTAAAATTAATCAAACATAATTTGACTTGGTTTAGTATTTATGTTCATCCGTTGGTTTTTAAGAAGCTTCATCCTATTACTAAGTGGGATGTTTATAAGAAATTAATCAAGAAGCAGTTTTCTCATATTTATAATGAGGAAGAGAGGTCCATGTATTGGAAGTATCTCAGGCAGAAACAAGGCTAGATTGTGCAAGAGTACACTAGTGAGTTCCGGAAGAAAGCTATTCATATGGGAAAGGATATAGTGGATCAGGACTTGTTGATGAAGTATATTGGTGGAATCCATATCCACTTAAGGAGACTTGTCCTTTTGGCCAAGTTGATGGATGTAGATGAGGCTTGTACGTAAGCTCACTACCTAGAGATGCACATGACAAAGATTTTTTCTACCTCTCAGTAATCTTTGAACAAACAAAGTGACACAAAACAAATGGATAAAGGAGAAGGAAAGGGTAAGAAAAATTCTACTTCTATTTCTAAAAAAGGATACTAAAATTCAATGTGGGCATTATGATGTTGACACACATTCTAAGGGAAAATGTTGTAATCTCCACCCAAAATTACATCCCTTTAAAAAAATGAAGAATAAGAAGGCCATGGCTTCCCTCCAGGGAGAGGAATTATTTTTCACCAAAGAGGTGGATGATACTATGTGTTGTGCCTCCGTCCATAGAGAGTTATATTTGGGTAGTAACAGTGTTGCTCAAGAGAATGAATCAACAAATATTTTCCATTTAAAATTTCAAGTAAATAAAACTAAGGTGTATGCTCTTTTTGATACATGTTCTTAAGATAATTTGATTAGTAAAGAGTTAGTGGAAAGGCTAAAGTTGGAAACTTACAATCACCCAAGTCCATATTCTTTGGGTTGGGTAAAGAAAGGTGTAGACATCAAGGTTACTAAGCAATTTAAGATCACTTTTGGTATTAACAAAAAGTTTATTGATGAAGTCACTATGGATTTTGTTCCTTTGATGTGTGTGGTGTATTATTTGGCACCCCATATTTTTATGTCAGGGATGTTATCTTCATAAAGAGAACCAACCAGTACTGCTTGGTAAAGGATGGTAAGAGCTACATCATTTCAGCCTATTCAAGAGATTCGAAGATATCTTTGGTAAGTGTCAATGAATCCCAGAAACTTATTAATGCTAGTGGTAAATTCACATTCCTTCTTTTGAGGGATATTCTAGATGATGAGGTTGTTACATCTAAATCCACTTGTAGCATGTTTTCTAATCAAGATAAGACATAGATAACATAGTTGGTTCAACAGTTCAGAAAAGTCTTTCAGGGACCTACAAGGCTACCCCTCGTTAGGGAAATTTAGCACAAAATCCATTTACTACCTAATAGTCCTCTTCCAAACTTGGGATTAAACAGGAAATATTTGAAATATGCCAATGAGGTAAAGCAATCGTTACAGTCTTTGATTTAGCAAGGTATAATCCATCCTATCACTTCTCCATGTGGTTCTTCTATTATTTTAGTACCAAAACAATATGATTCATGGAGGATGTGTGTTGATTATAAAGCTTTAAATGAAATAACCATAAAGAAAAAGTACTCTCTTCCTCACATTGATGATTTATTAGATCATTTACAACATGTTAAATATTTACTAATCTTGATTCGAAGTTTGGGTATCATCAAGTGCGGATCAAGGAAGAAGACATTTGGAAGACAATGTTCAAGACTAGGCAAGGGTTATATGAATGGTTGGTATTATCATTTGGGTTATGTAATGCACCAGCTACCTTCATGAGTTTGATGAATGAGGTAATGACACCATTTATTGATTCCTTTGTTATTGTATACTTAGATGATATTCTAGTTTTAACAGAACTTTTTTGGGACATATTGATCATTTGCGTCAAGTTTTGCAAGTTCCTAAGGAGAACTGACTTGTATTTAATGAAATGAAATGTGAGTTTTCACAACACTTGCATGTATTTTTGGGACACATGGTTGGAGATGGGGAGTTGAGAATTGATTCAGCTAAGATAGAGGCCATTCAGAAGTGGCCTACTCCTTCCAATTTGACATAGACCAGAATTGTTTTTGGAGTAGTTCAGTATTTGCATAAGTTCATTAAGAACTTCTCTTCCATAGTAGTGCCACTACATTCAGTGACAATGGGGGTAAGACATTTGATTGGGGTAATAAACAACAACTTTCTTTTAAATATTTTAAATATAAAATTAGTCATGATCCATTTTTGGCCTTACCTAACTTACAACTTCCCTTTGAAGTGGAAACCGATGTCAATGACTATGCCATGGGGGTTATCCTACTTCAAGGAGGTAGGATGGTATGCTATCAATCTGAGTTGTTTCATGGTGCAACTCTGAATTATTGTACATAAAACAAGGAATTTTATGCTCTTGTTCAAGTAGTCAAAAAATGGAAACATTATTTCATGGGTAAGGAACTTGTCTTTCATACGGATTATCAACCTCTCCAATATTTGTAAGCTCAAAGTAAACTTCAACAGGCTAGATATTATAAATGGATGGGTTTTTTAATAGAAATTTCATTTGGTTATTAAATATAAGAAAGGTGTGACTAATAAATTGGCTAACATGTTAAATATACCTCATTTAATTTCAGTTGTGGGCATGTTAACTCTTCTTGAGCCTTTTTGTGTGAAGCATATCAGAAAGGTTATAAGCAGGATCTTGATTTTGCAGAGACATTTCAGTAGAAACCCCTAAGTGAGGGATTTTCACCTAAAGGGGAATACTATTTCTAGGATGGTTTTCTCTACAAAAATGTGAAACTTTTTATGCCTAAGGGGGAACAAGTGAAGTTAATGAGAGAAGCACAAACTTCCATGATAGTTGGTCACTTTAGTGTAACAAAGATTGTAGCTCACCTACAGAGGTATGTTTATTTTCCAAACATGCAAGCAGAAGTTACTAAATTCATTAGGGGTTGTTTTTTATGTAGTACAAGTAAGCCTAATAACATGAAGTTGGGATTATGTCATTACTAGTTCCTTTCTAGCCATGGGAGAGTATCTCCATAGATTTTGTGGGTGGTTTTCCTACTTCCAGAAAAGGTCATGATTGCATTTTTGTGATAGTAGATTGATTTAATAAGATGTGTATTTTTGTTCCTTGAAAAAATATGATCAAGGCTAGTGATGTAGTTGAGTTATTGTTTGCTAATGTGTGGGTTCACTTTGGTTTTCCTACCTCTATTGTTTCAGACATGGACTCACAGTTCATAGGGAAGTTTTGGTCTACTTTGTGGGAAAAGATGGATACGAAGCTGAAAATATCTACTATTTTTCATCCACAGATAGATGGGAAAATGGAGGTAGTAAATCGTACTTTAGTTCTACTTTTGAGAGGGTATAATAGGAAACATCCAAAAACTTGGGATGATAACGTGGTGTATATGCAACATTCTTATAATAGGGAAAATCATGCTTCAACCAGTAAAACTCCTTTTGAAACATGTTTTGGTTATTTTCCTAAGGGTGATTTTGATATTGTTTTGAGGTTACCATGCAGAGACAATGGAAAAGTAGAATTGGAGGTCCACAAGGCTGAAAGGTTCATTGATAAATTTCATCAGATACACCTTCAGGTATAGCAGAGGTTGACAGAGTCACATGACAAGTACAAAACACAACATGATCAACATAGGACTAAGAATTATTTCCTTTTTTGAGACAAGGTATGGTTGTATTTGAGCTGAGAGAGACTACTAGGAAAATATAAGAAACTAAAACCTCTTCGATATCGCCCATTTGATATTCTAGAAGTGGGTAAAAATGCATTTCACTTGCATTTACCTCCTTATATCAAGATTTATTTAGTTGTTAATGTTGTAAAATTATGTCTTTTTTAGCCCTCCATGTAGGATGATGAAGAAGGGGGAGTATTGCTTTCATATATTGATGATATTGCTCCAGAAAGTTAGCTATAATTGGAGGAAGATGTGGTTTTATAGTGGAAAGAAAGGAAAACATAGAGAGGAGTGCAATACAGGTGGTTAATTGGGTTTAAAGGCCAGTTGTCATCCAAGGCCAAGTGGTATTCTAGAGAAGATGCGGGGAATAAATTTCTTCACCTCATCAGTCCTTGAAGCTTTTAGGGACTTAAAGCACTTAAATTGGGGAGGTATGATCCAAAAATGGATTAGGAAAACCTAATTCTATGTATTATCCATGTTTGATACTTGCTCTTCAGGATCTCAGCTCATTATGATGGTTTAGTCAAGCTAGGGGTGATCTAGACACCTTCGAATGATGTTCTTAGGCCATTTGATGTTTTGATCAGGGGAATTCAGTCGACAGTTACAGGAGTGTCATGGTGGTTATGTAACCCCCACTCTATACATAATGGTGGTTACTTAACCGTTAGTCTGTGTTCAATGACGGTCTTGTAACTAATAGTCTAGAAATGTGAGATCTCAATATTTGCAGATGTTTGAGCTTATAAGACGGTTCCTTTCAGCTTTCCATGCATCCTTGAGTCATGCAACTATAAATGTAAGTCTGTACAATGGTTCCAGTAAGTGATATTGAGTGAATTATATGGTGAATGAAATTGAAGAAGTATTCTTTCTTATTTGTTAATTAAAGTGGAGTTCTTCGGTTGTTGAGAGATTTTGAGCAAGTTATTACAATAAGAGAGAGTGAAAATATTTCTTGAAGGCGTATTTGGGTAGTGAGTTGTAATTTATGGAGAATAACATAGTAAATGGGAGTAATTTTATCACCCACTGGAGTATTCCTGCATTGGGTTTCTCTAGGATAAATCCTATCTCCTCAAGTCTCTATTTTCTCTATTTTGTTTCTACTTAATTGTGTGAATGGTATTGCACATTAATTTGGTAAAGAAAGAACTCCAAATTTCATTATTTTTCATGAGCATAGTGATCTGTTAGCTTTAAGAATCAACAGTTTATGGATCAAAATTATAGTGCATTAAGAGGGTCATTTTTAGGTTTACCATCAAGGGAGGCTAAATGATAAGCCCTAGATCTATATTTATGAGTGATAATATATGGTACAATCCAGTTCGGAGAAAACTTCCCACGTTTAATTTTTTCCATCTTAGTGAAATGTTGGTTTTCTTTTAGAATAAGATCACCAATGTTAAATTCATGTTGTTTGAGATGTTTTTTATAGGATCCTTTGATTCGTTCTTGATATATTTTGATATTTTTGAGGGTAGCTAGATGACTTTCATCTAACAATTCAAGTTATGATAGGTGTTCTTGATGATAATCCTCATCAGGGAATTTGAGAGAAACACATAAGGATGGGATTTGGACTTCGAGTGGAAGAATGGATACATCATCATATACTAAGGAGAAGTGTGTAGTGCCCGTAGGGGTTTGAAATCTAGTTCGATATGCCCATAATGTGAATGGTATTTGAAGATGTTTATTTCTACCAGCTTGGTTGATATTTTTCATGAGGACTATGTTGAGGTTTTTGTTGGATGCTTTTTCTTTTCCATTTTCTTATGGATAATAAGAAGAGGAAAATCTAAGATTGATGTTTTAAGTGTCGAAAAGTTTTTGAAATTTCTTATGTTTGAAGGATTTGTTATTATCTGTGATGATTATATGAGGTATAAAAAAATCACAGATAATGTGATGATGGATGGATTTAATGATTTTATCTACTTTGGTGGAAATAAGGGGATTTCTTCCACCCATTTTGAAAAATATTTGGTTACTATAATGATGGAATTGTGTCATCATGATGAGCGAGGGTTGATAAGGCCAATAATGTCAAGCCCCCATTGTGGAAAAGGCAAAATATCTTGAGCAGGTTAAAGAGTGTGGCCATAGATGTGTGTGAGATTGGAATGTTGTTGACATTTAACACATTTCTTGACATAGTCGCAACAATATTGGTTAAGTGTGGACCAATATTGACTCATGTATATGATACATTTAGTGATAGCTAAACCATTGAAGTGTCCACTATATATGTCATCATAGACTTCTTAGATAGCTAGATGATCCTTCAAAGTCTTACAACATCATAAGAGCAGGCCATCAAATCCTCTTTTGTAAATGATAACCCTTAGTATGATATAGAGAGATGCACGTTGTTGAAAATATCTTTTTCCATTTCTAGATAGATTTAAAGGTATTTTTTATTTGAAAGATAGTTGTACATTTGCATTTACCATGTGCCAGATGAGATATAGTCTATTCACTTAATGGTGGGAATTTTAGTGCTTGTATAGGAGGGTTGATCTAGTTTTTGTACGACAATGAAGAGTCTAGAATCATTTGGTGATAAAGGAATGAGAGAGGAAAGAGAAGCCATGATATCCAAAAAAAAATTAGATGAGAGAGGGGTGGTTTGGATTTCATAATGGTCAAATAATTTTAGTAAGTATTCGACAATGGTTTTGTATTTTTGCAAGACTTCATTTTTACAATAGTAAATACCTTTTATTTGATTGATGACTAGTTGTGAATCTCCATAAATGTCAAGATTTTGTACACTAAGAAAGGTAGTAATCTGAAGACTCCTGACGAGAGCCTCATATTCTATCATGTTATTAGTACATTCAAAATTAAGTTTGAAGGATAACAAAATAGGAGTGTCCCAAGGGGGAATTATGACTATCCCGGAGCCTCCCCCTTATATGCATTTGGACCCATCAAAAAATAAGGTCATTTTAAAGGGGTATTTTCATGATCAAATTTTTTTTATAGATTCATCAAGGAAGTGTTCACAAGGTGTAGACATAAAATCATGCACTTTGAGTCATTATTTAGTCCCAGTCTCATATTACTATTCATATGGTTCTTAAGTGAAAAGAGTAATAATTAACACATGTATTTGGCCATTTTTACATTGCTTGTTGTTGTATTTTCAATCTTACACATGCACTTACCCAGTTTGTATTGCCATTATGTGGTTTTCCTATTTCAAACTAGGGCACCCAGCTAGGACTAGGGTGCCCCAGGTGCCCTGGTCCATTCTGGGGTGCCTTGGTCCTCTTTGAACTTTACTATCACCTTTTGGGCACTTTCTAGTTGTTTGAGATTTCCATGTTTTTAGTGGTCATAATTTTTGGGGCTAGCTAAGAAATTAGAATAAAAGAACCATATAAATATAAGGTTATGTGACCATAATGAGGGACCAAGCACTAAGCATCTACTATAACCACCTAGAGTTACATCCATTAAAGGCATTTAAAGCTACATTATCATCCATCTAGCTCCATCACAAGGCACACAAGGTTGTTTCATCTGCATCACACTTCATAGGAGGGGATTCTATTGTTTCCATTCACACATTTACTACATTCTAAATCTAGTTATTTGATCGCTACTTCATAAAGTGCAATTGGTATACGATCAACCTAGGGCATGATTGCACACACCTAGAACTAAATTGGGTCTGAGATATAGTGCAATGCTGAATGATAAGTCCATTAATTTAGCAGCTGAGGATAGTCCAACCCATTTCATATGCATATTTATTTTTTAGGGTTTTGATACTTTGTTTGGGGTTTTGCAGGTGATTCTTCCATCTCATATTCACAGTAAAAATGGTTGTCTCCAAAATGAATCAAAGATTATGAATAGAAGAATAGAAAAAATTTAGATGAATGAAAGAATGTTTTTAACCTGCAGTTTCTTCTTCTATCACCAGAATAATCAATTTTGGATATTCCTATTTTATTTCCACCTCTAATGTCTGCCAGTCACTGAGCACAGCCTCTACCTTCTCTGGAATATCCACTACAATTGATTCTAACTCATCTCTTGTAATCTCTCCTTTTTCATTCTGCAAGACGAACACAATGTTGGACATTGTAGTAATCCTTCCCTCTAGAAAATCCATCTTCTACGCAATAAGTTTCCCAAGCTCCTTTAGCTGATCCTTGTGTGATTCTTAGGTTGATGTCAGGGCATCGCACTTCTTTTTAACCATTTCTAATCTTTTTGCATGGCCCAATGTATCATCCTTCATCACTTTCTGGACCTCATTGTTCTCCTCCAAGGTTTTTATTTTGATGAGTGCCTCTGGAGCTGTACAGATGTTCAAGGCTTGGTTTTCCTTCTTTAGTTCTTCCCACAGTGCTTGCAGCATTCCTTCATATAATGCAATCTTTCACATCATGGAAGCCTTTTCTTGCTCTACATCTTGTGTTAGATCCTTTGGCACTGGCATTCGTAGAGGTTCATCTTCAAGCACTAAGTCCACTAATGTACTTACATAATGTATTTCCGAACGAAACGTCTTGGGTACCCTGGGCTCTAAATGTGGCCTAGCCTTCATGACATTGTCACCAATCTCCTCTGCGATGTTAATAAACATAGCATTCTTCTTCTACGCTAAGTCTCTTTCCTGTTGTAGGAACACTATCTCCTCATCCTTAGTTTTGATTTCTTCCCTTAGTTCCCTAATTATGGCAGCTTTGTCCATATTCCATCGTGCCACCTCCATTGATACTTTTACCAATGCATTTCTCACATGTTCATCTAAAATAACAATAGGCTTTACTGTTATGTGTCTACCTTGAGGTTTTTTTTCAACCTCCTCAACATGCATGACTCCTCACACAAATCAAAATCTAGTTCATCCTTGTGTGTGTGCATCAACCATGATAATTTTTTCCTTGTGTGCATTGTTGTCATATCTTCATCCATTAATTCCCATCCATATAACTCCTTTTGTGTCAGTGTGCTCTGGAAACAGGCGCGGACAATATTAGTTGTTTTCTCAGCGTAACCCATGGCTGGTGGAATGTGCTCTCCACTTGTTCTTCTTGACCTAGGCTACTTAGGAACTTGAGCTTCTAGATTTGGGACTTGTGTTTCTATGTCCTGAGCAGTCACGGTTACTGTCTCATTTGTTCTTTTTTCTTCCTATTCTTTATCCTTCATTTATTCATCTTTTTGTTCTTCTACATTCCCTGGAGGTGTACGATATTTAGGTGTGCTTTCCTCAGACTCTTCTAATTCCTCATTAAACTTTAATTTCCTTCTCCTTTTCTCGATTATATCCTTCTTTGGAGAGATTTGGGGTGACCTACACACCATTTGCGGAGTAACACCTTGGGTCCTTGTTCTCCTTAACACTTTATTGAATCGACACTTTCCTTGGACTACATTCAAGTCCTCATCATCCCCTTCTTGTGGCTGAGGTGGTGTAGTTACGTGCTCAGCTTCATCCTTATTTGTAGTATGTCTTCTTCCTCTATGTTCTAAAAAACCACTATCCTCATGCTCATCCTTCTCATCATCTACTTCGATTGTCTCTGTGGGCTTAGGAACTAGAATGTTCTCCATGGTATGCTTACCCTTCGGTGACCCTGGGAGTGCGAACTCATCTTCCACATACTTTTTTGTTTTCCATCTTTGGCTTTAGTTGGAGGTACATAAGTGCTACTCTAATGTCCTAATAGCCAAACTTACTGGCTTTATAATCAACACATATGAGATAATCCTTTCCATATATACATTACATCTTGGATATACATACTTCTTCCTTAGTGTGTAGTAGTCATAATCTACCTTTTCTGCATTTAAAGTTAAGCGGTGCACATCTAAGAACCGATGAACTGATGCTTAAAAATACTTTGTTGTGAAGGAATACGATAGTTTACACCATGGGCTCCAAGCCTTGTCCTTCATCATAAATCACGTGATGCAAAAATGTTGGTATATGGAAAACTGAACTACCTTACCCACCACTAATGGAAAATCCTTGGGTATGTTCCACTCTTCCTCAAACATCACGTGAAGTCTATCATATCACATCTCCACCCTCTGCTTGAATGGTCCACTCATTGATCCATTACACAAGTACTTGACAAACCTTTCCTTAAGTGACTTTTGTTCTGTGGGGTACTCCTAAATATTCCTTTTTGGCCCATCAGGAACCCTAATCTCCATGAATACTAAAGACAATAATACAGTGCCAAAACCTATTATGTCACCTTTCTAAGCTTCTTCAATGATTATCTTTGCTATGTGATCTGCAATATTGTAGACTACTCCTTGAGACATATTCTTGGTGATGTGTAACCACATTGTATTTACCTGTGACCACCTTATTTGGTCATTTAGCTTTGTCACAAGATGTGCAGCTGCCTGCACTATTGGGTACTTCTTCAACTTATCAATCTCCATGCCACATAGACCCTTGGTATACCCCAGCTCCTTCCTCATCTCTAGGATTATAGATTTATCAGTTAAATCATTATCCATATCCAACCCTAAGGCGCTCAATCCTATCACCATTGATATCAATGCCATTGTGATTCTCACCCTCTGTCTGATGAAGTAGAAGAAGTCCTCATAGAATCTGCTCACTAACCACTGATACAATGGCTCATACTTTTCAAAGTATGGAAGCTCGTACAACTGGTAGACTCCATTTTTCTTCAACAACTTCTCTCCAGTGTCATCATAAACCAGCATATCCTCTATTGTGTGCTTGTTTGTATTCATGCTCAGCAGCACATCAAGATCCTTCTTATTGTCTGAAGTTTGATGGTTGTAATAATTGATTTTACATTGGTGGATATGGGAATCCCATTATTGTCCCACAATCATGCCCTCTAGATACTGCATTTCTAAAAAATTACTCTTGGGAGTAATTTTGTCTTACACTTCAACCTTCTTCTTCCCTTTATCTCCTGATGTGGGTGCTTTCTTTGGTGGAATTTGAAAAATCTCTCTCTTTTCTTCCTTCTATAATCAAGCAAGTCAAAACCCTAGTTGAAATCTTCATACCCTAGTCGAAATTACATACCCTAACTTGTTTACAATGCTTCTGCTTTTCTCAAACCCTTCTCCTATGGGAACGAAAGATTCTCCTACGCACAAACCTTCTCCTCACATCTAGTTTCACACTCTTTACAACTCAACACAATTTCTTGGCTCATTTACACTTCACCCTTTTCAAAATTTCTCAATTGCAAAAATGAACTTGCATCCAATCCTTATATAGAATTTCAAAAAGTTAGTGCATTGATTTCTCCTCCACCTACCAACAATCCTCTCATTAATTGACCATTTTCATTATTTCCGCGTGGTACATCTTCGCACCCAAGCTACAACCTTCTAGCGCACCCTCCTACCTTGTGGCTGTAGACTTCTATTCAACATGCTTCCCTGCGCCTGAGTACCTCATCACTGCGCCTTCCACTAGTAGTCTTCCAAGCCTTTACTTACCTCGCATTATACTTGTTTCTTCAAGCATCTCTTACTATGGTCCCTATATCTAGAAGCAATCTCTATTTAGATTATTTCAATTCTCCAACCTTGAACAACACCCGTACCAGTTTGTTTCTTTCATGTGGACATATTTTCAATAGTATTGTACCTGGATATCAACAACTTACCCCACACTAATAGTATGTGTAGTCCTCTACGCATAAAAATTCTTCAAATAGTAATTAGCTTCTAACACGTAAACATGCTTATTCCACAATAAAGTAGGAACACATTAAGGGAATTCAGAATTGAAAACCTAATATAAATGGAAATATTGCCTTATTACAAACACCAATAAGACTTATTTATAGTAGGGCTTTAGCCTACTCTCGTTGAAGTAACCGGGTAGCCGTGTTTCATCAAGTGCTTCTAATTGAAAAGCACATGTTTCAAGGATGTAAGTGATAACATACAAAACCAACTAATGTACCTTAAGTTTTCCTGGATGGTGCAAGAACTTAGTGTCAAGAGAAGCACAATTTGTCCAATCCTAAACTTCTTATCCTTTATGTTCCTTTCATGCCATGCTTTCTGCCTGGCCTTTTCTTACTTCTGACTCCAATGTGTTATGGCATGTCCCTCTCCATATTAATGATCTTTTAAATCTGTTCTTCTAAATATTTCTCATCAACTAGACCTCCTGCGCGCGTAATACGCAAAGAATGTAACATAAATTCCATAGGAAGAATGACTTCTGCACCAAACACTAACTGAAATGGTGTGGCCTTGTTCAACCTTTTATATGTTGTCTAATATGCCCAAAGTACTGCACATACTTTATCATCCCAATCATTTCTTCCAACATCACATATTTTTGTCAATGTATGGCTCAAAATTTTGTTGAAAGCCTCAACAGTTTCATTTTCTTGAGGATGATAGGGTGTAGTCTTATGGTGTGTAATCATGAATTCATCCAATAAAATTATGATTCTCATTAATAAAATGTGTGCCCCTATCACTAGTCAAACTTAAAGGACATCCATACCTTGTAATAATATTTTCCCATAGAAATCGGGCTGCTATAGCCAATGTACAGTCCTTTATAGGTGTTGCTTCTGGCCACCTTATCAGATATTATATGCAATTTATGATCTAGTGTGATACAATTCTGTGTGTAATTGGTGAGACAAGACCGTCAAATTCTATAGCCCATTTCTGAAATGGATCTGTGCTAGTAATAGGTCTTAGACACATTTCATCTCGTTGACATGGTTTTCCAAGACATAGACAATGATCACATGCCTTACAAAATTCCTTACAATCTGTATATAGGGTCTCCCACCATAATCTAGTGAGAAGAATCTTATGCGTAGTGACATCACTAGCATAGTGGCCACTTGCAATACCACCATGAGCGTCTTCCATAATATTCGTGCACTCATGTTCCAATACACAACGGTACAATACCTCATCTTGGCCCAATTTGTAAAAGTCACCACTAAGTAATGTATAAGGTGTTGTGCGTATAGAAAGTTGTTTCTTCTCCAAGGATTTTATTCCTTCTGGTGTCATCCCTATTTATAGAAAGACAACAATGTCCTCTGGTTCTGATTGTAACCTATATAATTATGCATTTGGAATGGTATCCTCAATTGCATGTGCTTCTTTTCATGATTGTATTTGTGATAGATGGTATGGTCCAGAATTACTTTTTCCTGGTTATACCATGACTATGAAATCAAATTCTTGAAATAAGAGCACCCATTGACATATGTGCCCTTGTAAAACAAGTTTATTTACCAAATACTTCAATGACATGTGATCTGTATAAAAGATGAATGGTGTAGCTAGTAGGTACTAGTGGAATTTATATAGCACATATATCATTGAAAAAGATTTGCACTTTGTAGCTGTGTAATTCTATTCTGCAGGAGTCATCTTTCTACTAGAAAAATAGATAGGATGATCTACAATACCTTCTCTAGGTTGAGCCAACACCACGTCAATGGCCATACTAAAGGTGTCAACATGTACATGAAATGGTGGGTCCCACAAAGGAAAACATAGAATAGGCGCGATAGTAAGTTTCTCCTTTAGTGTCACTAAGGAAAGTTGTTGGTCCCATGAAGGAAAGATGTTGTTTTCCCCAGTAGAACATACCCTTCCCTTTCAATAACTCTTCCAATGGTGTGGAAACTTTAGCAGATCCTTTGATAAAATTTCTTTAATATCTTGTATGACCCAAAAATCCATGCACCTCACTCTGACTGGTAGGTTCCTTTAGGCCTATAATGACTGCAACTGTTGCTGGATCAACCAACAAACCTTCCTTGCAACACTTCTTTATGTTAAAATAGATGCTCAACTATCTAAACCATTCAAAAATTAAACACATATTTTCACGGTGATCCTTAACTAATCCATACACCGTCCAATCATTTAAATAGAGCTGTAAGAATTTGTGAATAAATTCCTTGAATGCCTTGAAAAATTGTGCACAAAAATACAGTAGGGACATTTTTTACGCCAAAAATCATTACTGTATAGGTGAAGCTAACCCATTCAGTAGTAAATGTAGTCTTTTCCTGATCCTCTTGGGCAATCCTAACCTAATGATACCTAGAGAACCCATCTGTAAACAAATAGTTGCAACGCCTTCTATTATTTCCCTTAATAAATGACATTGGAAATGGATTAGTTACACATGTAGCATTCAAATCCATGTAGTACACACATATCCTAATCCATCGATCCTTCTTGATCCTGATCACCATTGGACTAACCCATTCTGACTCATCAAGGGATCTGATAATCCTAGACTTTAACATTTTGTCAATCTCTTCTTTGACATTTTTGTGCAAGTTGGGGTTCATCCTGTAGGATCTCTTTCTAACTGGGCGCACACCTTCTTTAATTTTTATCTTCATCTCCCCTAATGATTCATGCGTGCCTTTAAGTTCATGGTACCCCCTAGGAAATAAGTCTTGGTAATCCCTTAGTAACTCTATGATTTTTTCCACTTTAGAGTCTTGCCAATAGTCTCTAATTATGGCTTCCTTAGCCTCGGTATCTATTCCAATATTCACCTACTTTGTCTTCATAGGTTAAAAATGGGCTCACCCCATTATCTATGCTTCAAACTACCTCAGCGTGCAAGGCTGCTTCAAGTGCTTCACGTGGATCAGTGTATGTATTATGTCATAATTCCCTCCTAAAAGGGATAATCAATCCCCCAAGAATCCATTGTGCATGTTTGTTTGCGTGTATGTCATAAGAAATCTTTGATAACAACATTTTAAACCGTATATCATACTCTCTAACACTTTCAGTAGTGTCTTGCTTAATATCCTTGAGCACACTTATCTCTTCTGCTCAAACTCAGGGATATGAAACTCTTTAAGGAATGTATCCTTTAAAGTCGTATAATGTATGCAAGTCTGATCAGGGTCAAACTTATTGTACTAACTGTGTGCGTACCCTTGTAATGTAGTAGAAAATTGGCTTTTTCTATGCTCCGAAGCCATGAATCCTTTTGCACGCCACAATATTTCACACATATGCACATGTTCAGCAACATCTTCTATGCCCTTATACTCTGAAAGATGAAGATACATTTCCATGTAAATATTTTAGGGTTGGTGCGGACCTTACCCACTTGATCCATAACCTCCTATGTTTCCCTTTCCTCCAGAACCTCTAGATCCACCTAAACCAGAGCTACCTATGCCTCTTGATCCCAAACCTGTTGTTGGGGTTGGACCAGAAGATGTACTTCTTCGTGTCCCAATAGTATAACTGAACTATACCCCGATAGTCTACGAAGAGTTACTAATCCCAGAAATTAGTCCAAAAATTGACATTCTTGTATTATGTGCTAATGATACACCCAAGAAGTTACTCCTATATAACAATGAATCCATTTTTGCTACCATCGTTATGCCTCTTATAAGACTCGTTCCTACTCTCTTACTGCTTGAACTAGCTTGTTGACTGCTTGGTGTACTAGATGCTAGAAAACCAAACGCGAGGTCAAGGTTACTAGGTGGATTCAGATGCACACCCACAACCTAGGTTATCTCTATTGGCGTGCTGCTACATGAGGCCGAGGAGGGTTCCCTATCATGTTTTCCCAAATAGGGGAGTTCCTGAGGCTCAGGTTCCATGTCTTCTACGTGAATTTCAACTCCTTCCCGAACTATCTTTCTTCACAACACAATTTTCTCTGCAACCTCCCTCTGCTTCTCGATCTCCCTCTTACACACCTCATTATACTTAAGCCATCTTTCCTCTCTCTACCTTTATGCCACTAGGTCCTTCATCTTTCACTAAAATTTCTCCTGCTCCTGCCCTTGCCCCTACACGTTGTGAGGTTTAGTTAGCCATCAGTTTACTCTCCAAATTAAAAGTTACCATCAGGATCTTGATCGAAAGTGGAATGCCTTACAGGTAAGATCCCCTTGGATATCGTAAAAACTAGAATTCAGCTACCTATAGACATGAATAAGTGGAAATTGAGTACTCCAAGATATAACTGTTCAAAACACCACAAAACCACATATCCATAGCTCGAGTACAAATCAGATCAGCATCATAAAGGGCTTGAAATTCTTCCTGTGTCTAGACAAGTGTGTGATACCTCTAATTCTGCTTAGATGTATAAGTAATCAGCCACTCGTACAATTCTACTAGAAAAATAGAGAAGAAGCTCTCATATAAACTGTCATACAGGTTCTGTTCCACCCATACGCATGTGTTAAACTCAGATCCAATGTTGAACCACTATGCGTATTCTTCTTCCAGATCATGTATCCAATCTTCAACACTTGTTAAGGTCAACCGATATGTCTTCATTGTGAACCATCCTGAAACAACTAAAAAAGAGGTCCTGGTAATGGAACCAATGATGCAACCTAGAATTCAGTACTACAAGCCCAATAAGACCCTAGGTGCACTGACACATCACTCATCCTAGACTGATCACTCATTCAAATGTGCAAAGGCACCATGTACCTCTTTAGAGTTTCTTGATCCAGCATGTTAGCATGATGAAGACTTAATCATTCAGATCTATAACTAATATGTCTTTCATACACTGCCTAGTCAAATCTAGATCTAGAAAATAATAGACTTAACAAATACCCATAATGAAATCAAGCATGCAATACTGAAATGTAAACATGTTAACACCTTAATTCATTCCATAACCTCCATTATATTAAATATGACAATTACACATAAGCTTCTTACAGTAGTGGCATTTTATGCCCATGCACACACAGATCTGATATAGTAGTCCATTCTTCTGCACATACATATATATTCGTCTCTCTACTATGCAGTTCACTACATATTTATAAGGGTGGGGACTTTCCCTTTGCCGCTTATCTAATCCCAAAATAGTTTGCATGCTATTATTAGCCATGCGTTGTTACAAAAATAGCCACACATGCAAGTGTGCTAATAATAGACTATTATTAGTTAACTGACAGTAGCAGATCTATTTTTGGCATGTGTCTATGTAAAGTGCTTTGTATCTGGTCCTCCAAAAATAGCCAATGCATGCTGCACAAGTCTCCAATTAGTTTGAGTGCTCTGCATGCTATCTCCAAAAATAGATCCTTGTCATGAAAATAGCTAAGTCCCGAACCTATTTTTGTTCCTCATGCACGATCCTTTTTTATACTTCTGTGCCTTTGAATGCGCTCTTTTCTCCCGTGTAAACCTTCGATATTTTATTCACTAAGTGCTAAGGTCTGACTGATCAACAAGCATCTAAAGCTAGATTATCATCCATCTAGCTCCATCACAAGGCACACAAGGTTGTCTCATTTTCATCGCACTTCATAGGAGGGGAGTCTATTGTTTCCATTCACACATTTTCTACATTCTACATCTAGTTATTTGCTCGCTACTTCATAAAGTACAATTGGTATAAGATCCACCTAGGGCACAATTTCACACACACACACACACCTAGAACTAAATTGGGTCTAAGATGTAGTGCAGTGCTCAATGATAATTCCATCAATTTAGCATCTGAGGACAGTCCAACCCATTTCATATGCATCTTTATTTTTTAGGTTTTTGATGCTTTATCTAGGGTTTTATAGGTGACTCTTCCATCTCATATTCATAGTGACATCCAAAATAGTTTGGAAAATTTAGTGTGACAAGAAGAAAACACATGCTAACATTTAATGACACCTCAGAGGAGGGTTTTTGGTCATTTCCACAGACCAGGGCACCCAGATCTCATACCAAGGTCCCAACAGGTGTCCATATCCCTTTCCATATGCCCCAGTCCAATCAAATAGCTCAGATATGTGCTTTCTCAGGCTTCTATGTGGTCTTTTCCTCCTCCTATTCACCTGGTCTACACTCTGACACATTCTCGTGACATATGCAAATCAACTAAGTCTTTTCTTAACTCTTCTTGCACATTAGGGTTTCATATTTTCTAGCTTAGTTTGTTTGGGTGCATTTCAGTATTTTATTACTTCATTTATTCAATTATTTTACTAATCCTATAGCATTAGATTATAGTAGAATTATTTTATTTTAGTTAATCATTTTGGTGAACTTGAATTCAATCTTCACGCTTAGGATCCTCATTTTCCCTCTATCATGGCTCCCAAAATTCCTTTTTTTTTTTGGTTAATTTGCTTAAGATGCATCCTAATTGCCAAGTTGTTCTTCAAAAATATCTAGACACTATGTATCTTCCTAAAGATACCCCGCTACATGAAATAAGCCCTATTTTTTATCATTTATTTGATGACCCTAGTCTGTGTGATCCTTCATATAATCAACCCATGTTGGAGTCAATTCAGGATTTACATTCTTTATTCCTAAAAAAATTTAAGGCTATGGAATCCACGATTACATCTCTCAAATCTGAAATCCAACATCTTAAGGACACTTCTCAGGCTCATGTTTTTACTCCTTATACATCTCATCTCCATTCTATATCTACTACATGTGCTCATGTTAGTGAGCCTCAAGTCATACCGTTACTAGATCCTCTCACCCTTAATCAAAATACTAAGCAACATAACATCCTTACTGATCTCCTTAATCATAAATTTATCACTTTACTACCTACTCATTATTATCCTCCTTATCGGCTAGAAAAATATCATGGTATTCCATATTGCCATTATCATCAAATCAATGGACATAATGACAACTATTATTACACTTTACAATGAAGAATCAAACATCTTGAGCATCAGGGATTTATCTCATTCACTGTACAACATTTTATTGCATGCCCATCTACAAATGCTACATCCACATGGTATCCTAAGTCTAATTCTTATACATCTAATGAGCATCATACTATCACTTCTGAGGTAACTTCTTCATTCATTCAAGTGCCACCTATTCCATCCACTCAACCTCCTATTAAGGATGGTCCCACTTCTCTTCCACTCAAGCTATTTGAAAATTTACCAAGTTAAACTAAGAAATCACCTCTCAAAATGTTTTATCCATCAACTTCTCCTACTAAATCATCTACAGTATTACCAATCCCATCTAA
Source organism: Taxus chinensis (assembly GCA_019776745.2). Taxonomy (NCBI): domain Eukaryota; kingdom Viridiplantae; phylum Streptophyta; class Pinopsida; order Cupressales; family Taxaceae; genus Taxus; species Taxus chinensis. The sequence continues at coordinate 16,236,348 of CM034154.1, read as the reverse complement.
GAAACCTCCTCTAAAGCTCAGTTCAATCTGTCCTCCACTCAATTCTTCCACAACTTCACTAAATAAACCACCATTGTGAAAGGTCCCTTCCCAATCACCACTACAACAACTAATCATTTTTGTCAAAGAAACTACTCCTCCTACTAATGGTAAAGACACATTTCAAATTCCACCACCATCACATTTTCCTGTTGTTACTCTTGCTACACATGATTCTATCACTTCACACAAACTTGGTCTTTTGTAGGTGAATCTTGCCACCTCGTTACCTTATGACGCACTCTTGTGCTTTGGTTCATACTTGAATGATGAGGGCATTCTAAACACATCAAGCTCACACATTACACAATAGTCACTACACATTAGGCATTGTATATCATCACATCATCATCCATGTATTGCACACCACATTACAGGCTATAGACATTACATGTCTTAATACATTCTACATTTTGCATCCCGCATCTTACCCTACATACATCACCCCATAGCTATAGCATATTGTTTGTTTTTCCACCTCATACATGTCATCTTACATTGTGTCTCACATATACTCTATATATACACATCTTAGGTCATCTACACATATTTCATTACATATTGTTCATCCTACCACACATAGTACTCATTTTACATATTCACTTCTACATGCTACGCTCACTACCCAATGAAGCACTCTAGTCTCGTGGTCCATACTAGACTTTTGAGGGTATACATCACAAATGGACCTTATCACACTTACACATTCATCATTCAACGTTCCTTTTATCATACGACGTTCCTAGGATTAGTGATACACGCTTTAGGCTATAAGGTCACTTCTTCTAGCATCATCTCGTGCTCATTTACATCATCACATTCTCTTACATTGTTTAGTGGTATACGCTTTAGGATAAATCACCACTCCTTTCTACTCATCTTTTCATGATATATGTTTAGGCTACATAGTCATGTATAGTTCATCTATATATCACATATCATCACCACATACTCATCATAACACGCTACACATAACACATAGTTAAACCATTTCCCGATGATGCACTCTCATTTATGGTTCATTCTTGACTGTTGAGGGGGAATACTAAATGAACCTCACTACATATAAATCTATCCACTTAGGGGGCATGCAGATCCTATCATCCACATTGCATTTCCATTCCATCCATCCACAACATACTACATTTATGGTTACATTTACTCATTTCACTTTCTCTTACATGGCCACTTTACTACAAATGTTAGATAGATATCTTGTATGTCATTATATTTACCATACACACATGTACATTCACGTCATTTTCTAGTTGTTCTCACAGATATAGAGATTTTACACGCATCATTGATGCTTGATACAGTACCTACTTGGGGCATCCCCATACTATACAAGTGTTATTGTTTCATTTTTGTTCATAACACACTACTTTGGTTTATACACGCTTTGAAATACTTGTTATTTTTTTGACATGCTAATGGGTGCTTCATGTGTAACATTTATTATGTAGGGTTATTTCCTTCCATACATATTTATTTCATTATCTTTTATTTCTTGTTATTATTTGTGGGATTTTCCCTTTGTCTTTTGTGTACACTTGTTTTTTGCGGCCACTATGGCCTTGAGTGTCTAGTGACATAATGAGTTTTGTCCCATATTTGCTACCTGATTTGAGCAGCCTACATTGTCTTTTTGGGTGTTTGCATTGTCTTCTTATGTTCTAGCTTCCACATTATTTATTTGGCTTACACTTGTTTTCTACATGCATGTTCATACTTGTTGTCTAGCCACTTCTTTGCGAGTGCCTTGGTCTTTACCCAAGGTAGGGTTTTTTGAAGATAGTTATCCTCAGCACCCAGATAAGTCAATATAGTGTCATCATTGTGGTAATGAAGGATGTTGATAGTAAGGGAAGCTTCCTCTATCATATGTGGTAATGTTAGGGGAAGGGTTCAGTTCTACCATTGGCTTGATAAGTTAGTGGTGTAATTATGATGACATTGATTTTTTTTAAGTTAGATGGGATGGAAATGGTATCATCCGTGTCAGAGGGTAAGTCTGCTAGTGATGATGGGTGTGGTTTTGATTCTGATATTGATGGTGTTGGGTTGGAAGAAGATATATTAAAACCAAAGACATAATTTTCACAGGGATTCCACCATTCTTCAAATGGTAATTCATGTGCACCTTTCTCATATTGACCCAAACCAAAGCCCTTCCACACATAGTGGTGGAGATAGGTTCAAGAAAATTGTGTTTTGTATAAGAATGAAAAGTCTGATGAGAATGGTTGAGCATGGGATTGACTGTTAATATGGGATGAAGGTCTATCGACCTCTATCAAAAATCTGTGTTTGGAGGAAAGTGGGGCCAAAGGAAATAATATTTTCTACTTTAGGCTCATATAGAAGTTGTATGTCAGGAATCCCATACATTTTAGGTGCATGGATTGTATTAAGGGCTAGAAGGAGATACTCCCCCAGCGAGAGATGTTACATGAATTCTTTAAAGGATTGATTGATGTAGCCTAGAATTCACTGCAAATAACACAAGGCACATTGAAACATAACTCAACAAGAACTGAGCGCTCACTTGAAGCATGCAAGGGTACCAGGCCCCTCTTAAGAGTTTATTTTCCAGAATGTTAGCATGATTTCTTTCCTATATATCTAGATTTATAACATATAGTAAATAATCCACAACGCATAAACTAGATCTAGATCCAAACCATATGAAAGATCAACTAAACAAAGATTATAATGAGATTTACCGTGCAAGAACCATATTCAGTCACATCTAACACCAATATCTAGCCAATATGATCCATTATATTAAATATTACAGAACACAAAAGCTTCATACATCATAGTAATGTCATCATGATTCATGTGCCAAACAAATCCACAACATAACTCTACAATAAATCGGTCTCTCTAATTCATGCAAATAAATATATATATAGTGATGGGGACTTTCCCTTCACCCCCATACACCTTCCAAAAATAGGATACATGATAATAATAGCCATGCACCTTTATAAGAGAATATAAAAGTTTGTCAGTGCTAATAACATATATACTATTAGTTAACTCCTAGAATAGATCCTATTATTAGACTAAGAATCTACATGGCACTCGAACTAATGCAAAACCCAAAATAGCCTTACGTGAACTGTAAGTCTTCATATCTTTGTGTGCTCTACACTCCATGTCCAAAAATATCCTTGACCTACGAAAAGTGGATAAGTCCCGTTTCCAACTATTTTTGGACATGCTCATGTTCTGCTATAATTCAGTGCTTCCTCGTGCACCCTATTCTTGCGTGCCCAAACCTTCTGTGCTTACATCCTTGAGTTATATTTAATCTAACCAACATTACCCCACACTAATGGTATAGCCACCCTTGGTAATGAGAAACCAACTTATCTCTCCAAGAATAAAGAATAAGGAATAAAGGAACGAAAAAGAATGAAGTGTCACGCAACGCTCTGCTCCTCTACCATCATGATCAATTCTGGATACCCATTGTTAACCTCTAACTCCAATGCCTTCTAGTCACTTAGCACCTCACCTATCTTATCTAGGATGTCTATCATAATGGATTCCGGTTCCTCCTTAATATCCTTGTTCCTATGATTATAGTTGCTGACCTTATAACAATGAATGTGTGAATCCTAGTCACAACCCATGAGAACCCGTTCTAGGTACCACATTTTGGAAAATATGCTCTCAGGGGTATCTTCCATTTTGATTTCAGCTTCCTTTTTCTTCTTCCCCTTATACCAGATCCAGGTTCTTGTTTGGGTGTCATAACAAATAAAAAGGTTCTAGCTTTTTACCTCTTCCAAGATCCATAATTTCAATCCGCTTTCCCCTAGCTCAAAAACGTTTGCCCTAGCTTCAAGCCAAACCCTAGATCTTTATTTCTCCTCCCCACATGCCTCTTCTTCGGTCAAACTCTTTTCCAAAATAAGCTCAAGTCAATCCCGTGCACTAATCATATATCACCACCAATTTTGTAGCTCTTCACACTTTACCACTATCTTTTGTAGCTCGCTCAAAAATTCATAATCGTGAAGGTAAAATGGCCTCATAACCCTTCCTTATATATATATATATATATGTTATCACATTTATTGCTCCTTCACCTACCACTAATCCTAGCATGAATGCATCATTCGTCAATGTTTATGCGCTGCTCATTTCTGCGCCACAGTAATAACCTTTTGGCATGCCTTTTATTTCTAGGCCACATACCTCCTTCCGCATGCCCTCATGCACAAAATTACTTCACCATTATGCCTTATTCCAAGTAGTTTCCACTACTGCAACCTACTTCATGTTATACTGTGCATCTATTTTTCCATCTACGATCTTCATTTAGGAGTATTTTGTTTCTATCTGTACTCCAAAAAGCACCTACACAAAATTTTCCTTATGCATACACATCTTCAAATGAAAATCAACTATATTTAACTTGGTAAGGAACCTTGTATATAAACCACCCCAAACTAAGGGTATGTGTGGTCCTTTGCATATAAAAACACTTAAATTATAATCAACTTCTAGTGCGCAAGTGCGCTTATTACACATAACACTGAACTAAAATGACAAAGCACAGTAACAATGAAGGAAACACATATAAATAAAATGCATTAAGGAAAACCTAATCTAAGTGGAAATATTTCCTTATTACAAACACCAAGAAAAATTATTTATAGTAGGGATTTAGCCTACTCTCATTGAAGTAACTAGGCAACCATGTTCCATCCAATGCCTCTAACTAGTAAGCACCTGAATATAAGTGATATCATACGATCCCAACCAATGCACTTTAATATTTCTAAGGTAGCACAAAAAAATTGAATCATATAGAAGTACCATTTTCCTAACCTCAAGCTTCATATCCTTGATGTGTCTATCACGTTATGCCTTTTTTAAAAAATTTTCTTGCTTTGAATCCATCTTACTATGGTGCACATTTCATCTAGTTGCATCAATTATTCAATACGTTCTTCCAATGCTTGATCATCATCTAGACATCCTGCACACACAATACGCAAAGAAGGTAACATGAATTCCATGGGGAGAACTACCTCTACACCAAAAACCAGCTGAAATGGTGTTTCTTTATTTAACTTCTTGTAGGTTTTCCGGTATGCCCAAAGTACCATAGAAACCTTATCACCCCAATCTCACCTTCCAACATCAATTTGTTTTTTCAAGGTATAGCTCAATATCTTGTTGAAGGCCGCAAAAGTTCCATTTACCTAAGGGTGATAAGGGTTTTTCCTATGGTGTGCAACCATAAATTCATCTAATAATATTCTGATAGTCTCATTAAGGAAATGATTACCCTTATCACTTGTCAAACTTAAAGGGCAGCCATACTTAATAATAATATTTTCCCACATAAACCTTACTATTTTAGCTGCAGTACAATCCTTTGTAGGGGCCGCATGTGCTAACTTGTAAGATAATATGTACAAGTTATAATATAGCACGATCCTATCATGTGCGTGGCTAGGGAAATAGGGCCCACAAAGTCAATTGCCCACTTCTCAAAAGGTTCTGGACTAGTAATAGGTCCCAAAAGCATTTCATCTCATTTCCCAGGATTTCTAAGGCACTGGCAATGGTCACAGGCCTTACAATATGCCTTGCAATCCTTGTAGAATGTTTCCCACCATAGACTAGCGAGTAGAATCTTATGCATGGTAACATCCCCTACATAGTGTCCACCTGCAATACCGTTATGAGCCTCTGTCATAATTGCTTCATGCTCATGCTTAAGCACACACTGGCACAAAACTTCATCAAAACCTAACTTGTATAAGTCTCCACTGATCAACATGTAAAGTGTAGTGTGAATAATAAGTTATTTCTTTTCTAAGGCCTTCATTCCCTCAGGTGCCACACCTGTGCATAAAAAGACAACAATATCCTCCAAGTCTGAGGGTGTGTAGTTTAACTTGAATGATTGGGCATCTGAAATTGTGTCCTCAATGCTCTATGCATCCTCTCCTAATTGAATCCTTGATAAATGATCTGGACCAGAATCACTCTTACCGGGCTTAACCACCACTATGAAATTGAATTCTTGAAATAACAAAAACTAACAACATATGTGCCCCTATAAAATGAGATTATTCACCAAGTACTTCAATGTCATGTTGTTTGTATAAAAGATGAAAGGGTTAGCTAGTAAATAGTGTTGAAACTTATGGAGCACATAGATCATAGACAAGGCCTTGTGCTTTGTTGTTGTATAATTTTTTTCTGCTAGAGTCAACTTTCTGCTAGCAAAGCAGATAAGATGATCAACAGTTCCTTCTCCAGGTTGAGCTAATACGGCACCAATAGCCATTCCAGAGGCATCTACATGAATTTGAAAAGGCTTAGAACATTAAGGAAAACACAAAATAGGCATTGTAGTAAGCCTTTCCTTCAGTGTATCAAACACGCGTTGATGTGCCTCACCCTAATAGAAATTCCCTTTCCCCCTTAGTAATTCTTCTAAGGGCGTGATGATCTTGGCATATCCCTTTATAAATTTTCTGTAATAACCTATGTGATCGAAGAATCCACGCACCTCGCTCTAGCTAGTAGGCTCTTCTAAGCCCAAAATAGCATCTACCTAAGTAGGATCCACTAGTAAGCATTCTTTACAGATGATATGTCCCAGAAAAATTCCAAAGGGTGTGGCAAATATACACATTTTAATGTTTAAAGATATGCTTAACTTACGACACCTCTCGAAAATTAACCTCATATTATCACAGTGATATTTCATAATCCCATAGACCATCCAATCATCCAAATACACCTGCAATAACTTATGAATAAAATCCTAGAACGCTTTTACCACTATGCGTGAAAATATTGTAGGTGCATTCTTTAATCCAAAGGGCATAACCATGTATGCAAAACATCCGCACTCAGTGGTGAAATTTGTCTTCTCTTGATCTTCTTGAGCTATCCTTACCTAATGATATCCATAAAATCCATCAGTGAAGGAGTATATTTCGTGCCCTACAACACCTTCCAAGATTTCCTCAGTAAATGGTGTGGGAAAGGGATCAATCACGCATGTAGCATTTAACTCCCCGTAATCCACACAAATCATGATTCTACGATCTTTCTTGATACTGATCGCCATATGGATCATCAATTTTGACTCCTCAATTGGCACAATGATTCAAGAAATTAATATTTTTTCAATTTCATCTTTACTTTGACATGCAAGTTTGGATTCATCCTGTAAGGCCTCTTACAAACTGGGTGTTGTTGAGTTTGGAGCTTAATTACTTCACAGGAAGCTTTCTTTTACATATTTCTAGTTTTTACAGTGACCGGAATTGGTCAGGAGGAAACTAGCATTGATCAGAAGGTAACCAACATTAGTTAGGAAAGGAACCAACATCGATCACCTGTGTGACAGTGTTTTGTTCTTTAAACAAGAATTAGAATAAATCTCTTGCTTTAAAGATGATTTATTGATTGTAAAAGCATAGTTAGTTGCCCAAAATAGATATATATGCATGTATGCATTGTATGAGGGTACGAGAGAAGAAAATAGCAATTAGTTTTTTATGTTAGTTTTCTTGGTGAGCAAGAAAGAGTAGATGAGTGAGGGAAAATAATTGGACACCCCGTGATGTGTTGGAAGACAAAAGATCTTCATTTTATTCCCTTTGTAAAGCACTGAATAATAATATTGGCCATTTCTTGGTGGACGTAGCCCACACTGGGTGAACCATGTTAAATTTGGTGTTATCTTTCTCTTGTTTATTTTACCTTCTGGTTATTTCCGCATTCATTGCTTGTATGCTTTATATTATTATATATCTGTGCAACATTGTTATATGGTTTAACCCCAAAAACCGGTATCAGAGCTTTGTTTGGAGGTTTTGTGTGATGATAAGATCTACTCAAAGAGGGTTTTTTCTGATTGAATGGGAGTAGAGAATTGGTAGAAGATAGTAAATACTGAGTAGATAAATTTTACGGTTATAATGATCAAGTATGGAAGATGCAAGTGGAGGATTATTTGTATCAAAAAGATCTATACTTAACGTTAGATGAGCATGGACAGCCGAACATGATGACTGATGAAGAATGAAACATTATTAACAAAAAGGCTCTGGGATCTATAAAATTGAGCCTGGCAGCATCAGAGGCTTAAAATTTTATAGATGCAAAAAACACGGTAGAGTTGATGAAATCTTTAGAAAATTTGTATGAAAATCCTAGTGCTTAGAATAAGGTTTATTTGATGAAAAAATGTTTAATTCTAAGATGCAAGAAGGTTGATATATATCTAATTATTTGAATAATTTATGGTTTATTGTAAATCAATTAAAATCGATAGAAATTACATTTGACGATGAAGTGAAATCACTTTTATTCTTATGCTATTTTCCATATTTTCCAAATATTGGTAATGGTTATTAGTAATATAATGACTGCTTCTAAAGGTTTGAAATTTGATGATGTGGTTAGTGTAATCCTTAATGAGGAAATACGTAGGAAAATCTCATGAGAAACATCATCTAGAAATACTTTAACTGTAGAAAGAAGGGTAAGATCTAAGGAGAGATCATCAAAGAGCAAGAATAATGGGAGATCAAAGTCAAGACATGGTAGATCTCGATCCTAGTATAGAGGTTTACTTTGTTAGAATTTTGGAAAGAGAAGACACGTAAAGAAGGAGTGTTGGTCTAAGGAAAAAAAGAGAATACATCAGACAAAGGTAAAGAAAAAGGTAAAGAGGCAAATGTTCCAAGTGTGGTAAAGTAAGATGCCCTTATTCTCTCCTTGAATAATAAATTAGAATCTTGGGTTTTAAATTTTGGAGCTTCTTTCCATGCTACCAATAATAAGGGTTGTTTTAAAAATTATGTTTAGGGTGATTTTTGACAAGTTTATTTAGGAGATGATGAGCCATGCAATATTATTGGTAAAGGTGATGTTTATCTAATGTTGCAGAATGGAAATCCATGGGTATTGAAAGATGTTAGGCATGTGCCAAGCCTCAAGAGAAATCTAATATCTACAGGGCAACTTGGTGAATTTGGATGCATGGTTACATTCATAGCTGATTATTATAAGGTTACCAAGGGATCTCTTGTTGTGGCAAGAGGTAATAAGGAAGGAACTTTATATTTGTCTACATGTGTTACTGATTTCTTTTCTATGCTATCTACTACAGATTTAGATATAACCATGTGGCATAATTAGTTAGGCCATATGAGTGAAAAAGTAATGCAGATCTTAAAGGCTAAGGGTAAGTTATCATATTTGAAATAGTTAGATCTTGAATTTTGTGAGAATTTCATATTTGGAAGGTAGAAGAGAGTGAGATTTCTCAAGGTTAGGTCAACAAAGGAGCAGAAATTGGAGAATTTACACTCAGATGTGTGGGGACCAGCTCAAGTAGCCTCTTTTAGAGGATCCCAATATTATATTAGTTTCATTGATGATGCCACAAGGAAGGTATGGATTTATTGTATTAAGTGTAAATATGATGTTTTTGAGACTTTTAAAAGGTGGAAATCCCTTGTAGAAAATGAAAAAAACTTAAAATTGAAGTGCCTTAGATCTGACAATGGTGGTGAGTACTGCAACAAGGCTTTCAATGATTATTGTTCAGAGAATGGAATACGAAGAGAAAGAATGGTTCCTATAACTCCACAGGAAAATGGAGTTGCAGAAAGAATGAATAAAATAATCATGGAACATGCTAGGAGCATGAGGATACATGTTGGCTTGCCTTTGAAATTATGGGAAAAAATAGTGGATATAGCAGTGTACTTGATCAACCATGGACCTTCAATAGCACTGGATAGTGGAATACTAGAAGAAGCCTGGTCTAGAAAAGAGGTATATTTTTTTTTTCTCAGATTTTTTGGCTCATAAGCTTTTGTGCATGTTGATAGAGAAAATTGGAAGAATTTGGATGCTAAATCTAAAAGATGTACTTTCATTGGTTATGGATCTTGTGATTTCAGATATTGATTTTGGGATTTAGAATATTCTAAGATTGTTAGGATTCATGACATTGATTGGAATGAAAAAATAATGTACAGAGATCAGGTTTTGGTGCCTAAACATGAGTAGGTTGAGGATATTTTGAAGGAAAATCAACTTTTAGACCTAAAGAAGAAATCCATAGACACCGACTTCAATTCTACAGAAACCGATGTTGGTTATGCTAACCAACATCGGCAAACAAGATAAAGTTCAGAGAAGATAGCTACAGAAACCAACATTTGTACTCCTAGAACTGATGTTGGTAAGGAAACCATAGTCAGTCGACAAGAAAAGGAACCGTGGTCAGGTATAGGTGACTAGCTTTGGTCATTAATAGAGATTGACGTAAATGTGCAACATGCACATAATGAGCACTAGACACCCCAGATCTCAGTGAGAAGGTCACAAAGAGTAAGTAGACCTCCAGATATATTTTCACCTTCCTTTTCTTATTTATTATTGACTGATAGGGGTGAACTAGAAATATTTGAAGAAGCAATGCAGGTAGATACCCACGAGCAGTAGGAACATGGCATGGGTGAGGAGATAGACTCCTTGGAACAAAATCAGACATGGTATTTGGTCAAGTTGCCAACGGGTAAGAAAAATCTATAGAGCAAATGATTTTATATAATCAATGAAGAAGAGGGTCGAATGAAAAGGTATAAGGAAAGGCTTGTGGTAAAGGGATTTACACAGAAATCACATATTGAATTTGATGAAATTTTTTCTCTCGTAGTTAAGATGACTTCTATTTGTATTGTTCTAATTTTGTTTGCAACAAAAGATTTACATTTAAAATAGCTTGATGTTAAGATAACTTTTCTTCATGGTGATTTGGAGGAAGAGATTTATATGCAATAACCACTTGGTTATGAAATTAAGGGTAAGGAGAAACTTGTGTGTAGATTAAAAAAAAATCCTATATGGGCTCAAGCAAGCTCCAAGGAAATGGTATTTGAGATTTGATAGTTTTATGCATGAGCATGGTTATATGAGATGTGAATCTGACTATTGTGTTTATTTTAATAAGCTTGAAACTGGGAGCTATGGTATTTTGTTATTGTATATGGATGATATGTTGATTGCAGAATCTAGTATGTAGGACATTGGTAAACTTAAAGACAGGTTAGATCACACATTTGTAGTGAAGGATTTAGGAGTTGCAAAGAAAATCCTTGATATGCAAATTCATCGAGACATGAAAGACAAGAGGTTGTATTTGTCTTAGGAAGGTTATATCAATAAGGTGTTGGAAAGGTTTAACATGCAAAAATCAAAACCTATTAGTACACCTATGGATGGACACTTCAAATTGAGAAAATAATCATGTCCTTCATCACACAAGGAGGTTGAGTACATGGCACGTGTTCCCTATGCTTCAACGGTAGGAACTCTTATGTATGTTATGGTTTGTACTGGACCATACATTGCACACGAAGTGGGAGTTGTGAGTAGGTTTATGGCTAATCTAGGTAAAGAACATTGGAAAGTAGTCCAATGGATTCTCATGTATTTGAGAGGGACATCTGGCATGGAGTTATACTATGGAGGGTAAAATAATTTTTTACTTGGCTATGTTGATTCAGATATGGCTAGAGACTTAGATGGTAGGAGGAGAACCACTAGATATGTTTTCATAGTAGGTGGAGCAATAGTTAGCTAGATTTCAAGATTGTAAAAGGTTGTGGCTTTATCTACTACAGAGGAAGAGTATGTTACAGCTACAAAAGATAGCAAGGAGATGATATGGATGATTAGGTTCATGAAAGAGTTGGGTAAGGAGCTAGAGGATTACATATTATACAGTGATAGTCAGAGTGCGATTCATCTGGAAAATAATTTAGCATTTCATTCAAGAATGAAACATAGTCAGTTGAGGTATCACTTCATACGACAGGTGTTGGAGGATGGGCACCTGAATTTAAAGAAAATTCATACAGATGAGAACCCTATGGATATACTAATGAAGCAATTAGTAAGGAAGAAGTTAGAGATTCACTCCACTTCTATTGGTCTTCAAGTTTGAGACTTTAAGAGGAAGAAATGGGCCAAGGAAAAGGAACCATGGATGGTGATGCATAGTATGGTGTAGAAATTGATCTCCAAGTGGGATATTGTTGTGTGTGGAGCTTAATTTCTTCATAGGAAGCTTTCTTTTACATATTTCTAGTTTTGATAGTGACCGGCATTAGTCAAGGGGAAACCGACATCGATCAAAAGTTAACCGACATCGGTTAAGAAGTGATCGGCATCGATCAGGAAGGAACTGACATCGATCACATGTGCGATGGTGCTTTTTTATTTAAATGATAATTAGAATAAATATCTTTCTTTAAAGATGATTTATTGATTGTAAAAGCATAATTAGTTACCTAGAATAGATATGTATGTATGTATGAATTGTTTGAGGGTATGAGAGAAGAAAATAGAAATTATTTTTACATGTCGGTTTTATTGGTGAGAAAGAAAGAGTAGTTGGGTGAGGGAAAAGAATTGGACACCCTGTGAGGTGTTGGAAGACATCAGATCTTCATTGTATTTCCTTTGTAAAGAATTGAATAATAATATTGGTCGTTTCTTGGTGGACGTATCCCACACTGGGTGAACCATGTTAAATTTGGTGTTATCTTTCTCTTGTTTTATTTTATCTTCTAGTTATTTTCACATTCATTTCTTGTATTTTTTATTTGATTACAGATTTGTGCAACATTGTTATATGGTTTAACCCCAATAGGTGTGCACCTTCTTATAGATTTATCTTCATCTCTCCCAATGATTCATGTACATCTTTCAACTCATGATAGCCTCTAGGGAACAAGTCCTGAAATTCACACAAAATCTCAATAATTTTAGCAACTTCAGAGTCATACCAGTAATATCTGGTAATGGATTCCTTAGGTTCAGCATCCATTCCAATGTTCACTTTTTTAGTCTTCATGGGCTCATGGTAGGCGCATGCCTTCTCATCTGCACTATCCAAGACTTTGCGTGTACCCTTTCTGTTCTCAATGTACAGGTTCTCTACCTCTTCCTCATCAACCATATAGATCATCTTACCCTTTTCCCATTCTAAATAGGTGTGCCCAAGCTGTTTTGCATCTATTCATTCCTCTTCAAAGTACACCACCAGGTATGATTCTCCTAACAACTCCTGAATTAACTCTTCAACCTTTGCACTGTCTCCCATAGTTAAGCAATTTATAACTTGCAATGCCTCATTCACCATAGGTTTAGAAGTGTTATCTTGTAAAATTGACAAGGGCAATTTTACGGGTAACCATACCAAAATTTCCATTTTGGTCCCCCGTTGAGGTCTCTTAACGTTCAGAATGGCATAAAATCCCTTTCCAGAAAATCTAGTATTTAGAACTTGGTCATTTTCACCCTTTTTTTGGTTGGGCGCAGTTTTCATTCGCGTTACATCAACCAAAACTGCGCCCCTCTATTCCTTTGGCGCATTCTAGGGAGTGTCAACACTCTAAATGTTGCGCCTCTCAAAACTGCACCTCTATTCTCTTGGCACATTCTAAGGAGTGTTAACACTCCAAATGTTGCACCTATCAAAGGTGTGAAGTGGGCACCGAAAACGCAGTGTTGACACTCCCTTAAGTGCACAATGGTGCAAATCTCTTCGTGTCGACATCCACTTAAGTGTGCCATAGAAAAAGTTGGTGGCGCATTTATTGCACTTTTTGCTATATATAGGTGCGTCTGACTTGTCATTTTCACAATTCAAAAAATGTGAAAAATTTATTCCTTTGTACTTGTTAGCATTCCTGGCAGCCCCGCATGGTTCCATTTGTCACGTTTGTGGACCCCACTTTGTCCCCTTTATTGTTATATATTCTTTATAAGTGGCCCTTGACCTTCTTGTGGATATGTTGTGGTTTTTATAATGATTTAGGTGATTAGGATTGATAATAAATAATTAACCCAAATACTCAACTCCAAAACCCCTTCTCCTCCTTCTAGATCTACAAATCTGGAAGGTTATGCCACAAAACCACTCAAACTCATTTGTACCTTATTCCTTGCTTTGCTAAGTTTTCCCTCCTAGACATTAAAATCTGAACCAAAAGAGTGAAAATCATAAAAAATTTACAAACAACCCACTATTTTTCCTTCGGCGCAAGCTTCATTCTTGTTACATCAAACACAGTCACGCCACAGGTGCACTGTCCTTACGTGCAGCATAAGCATTCTCCACACCTTATAAACATTGTTTCAAAATTCCCTAGGCACAAGTGCTGGCACCAAAACAACTACAACAACATCTTAATGTTGTGTAAACCTTTCCCGCGCTGCGCAAACTAAACCACTTGGCGCACCTCACTCTCATGCAACATCTACCACGTCTGTGCCAATGGTGCATCTTAGAACCTTGCTACACCAATCATACCTACACCCCGCTTAAAAAGACTTCCAATGGTACAATCGCACATCCCTTGACACCAACATCTAAATGTTGTGTGTAGCCTTTCTATGCCCTACGCCCCTTTTGGCGATGTTTTCTCCCATGCATCACTTTCCCAAAGTGCGCCTTGCACCCGGAGGCTCATAAATTGCTAACTTTTCATTTTGTAAGCTTTAATGGATGACTTAACAGCTAACATGGATCTTATGCAATGGACTTCCCTAATTCTTCTTGCAAATCAATAGTTGAACTCAGATTTACACATGTCTTCATCGATTAGGAAGTCAACCAAGTCCAAGGGTAAAGCTAGGCTAATAGAAGAAGAAATGAAATATAAATACCAGAGGGTCCGGATGCCTGAATCTCTGGCAGAATGTGATCTTGAGCTCAGAGATTTAGAACTTGGACACATTGACATGGAGAACTTATGGGTGAGAACCAAGAAGGTCACAGGCAGCCCATGGATGGATAAATTGGTTGGCAGTGATCTGCACTTTGCTACAGGGACCCCAATGAGCACAATCAACAATGTGTTCATGATGTTGGTGGGTCGTTGTTATAATAATGAACACAATATGTGTCAAAAATGAGAAGGGCGAGGTAATAATCAACCTCACGGCCCGACATTTTGAGATCATGTTGGGTATCCCTCACCACCGACATTTTGTAGCAGTAAGCCAGGAGGACTGCATGAAGACATGGACTGAAAATGAAGACAAATGCTTACAGATGATGAATGAGGTGTACCTCAAAAATAAGAAGGTGACAAGCAGGTGGCCATAAGTCATTCATCGCAGTGACTTTTCATAGGAGCTGAGTGACACCATTACCTCTCCTAAGAAGAAGCAAGAAACTCCTTTCAAGCCAAGGGATGACGACAAATAGGCTCCTTCCTCCTGGGATTAATCCCGTTTTTTGTAAAAAAATTATTTAAAAGTATGTTAGCACAAATGATGACATCATCCATGTTGCACCATGAGATGTTGTCATCCACAAAATTTCCCTAAAGTCAACATTTGACTTTTAGATATTTTGTAAATAGTTGTTGGCTCCTTTTTGTCTTCTTTCTCCTTCTCCTTCTATAAATACTTGGATACTTGTAGTATTTAAGGGTGAGAAAATTTGTATGAAAAATAGAAGTGAGGAGAGAAAGACTTTGAGATTTCTTGTAACAAAACAACTTATTAATACAAAAATTGAGACTTTGTACTGAATTTCTATGTTATGTGTTAGATCTTTCTTAAGTTAGATCTGCATGCTTATTCATTTGGATTCAACTATACTTTCGTCATTTGTTTATCAGTATTGCTTTGTTTGTTTATGTGAGTAAGTTTGGCTCTGGTTACTACCGGCCCAAAACATAAACCCTCTGACCTTTCTACTTTGGAATTCATTTCTTTTCTCCCTTCAGATCCATCTTTCTTTTTTTCCTTCCTTCATTCTTTTCCATTATTCATTGGAACTAACTCCTCCAGGATGAGATCCCAAAACCCCCCTGAAGGTAGAATACTGTAAGACTTGCACAGATTCCTACTGGTGGAATAGCAATAAACCATTTTCACTTTGCTGTCTCAAAGAGGGGCTATGCCCTGCACACTGTTGGCCTGTCTATCCATAGATCTACCCACCTGATAGATTTTCAAACCAATAGTTTTTGGTGAATCTTCTGGGGAAAGAACCAGATCTATGTGAGTGTTATGTCAGCTAAAAGACACCAACAGTTTTTATAGTTGCTGGGGAGACTAAGAATATAGATAAAACTGTTAAAATCACTACCTATTTGTAAATATTAATTCTTTGTTTAAAATCCAAAATTTTTGCAAAAGTGATCCAAACTGAAAATTTTCTTAAGAGATCCATAAATCTGGACCAGTTAGAAACCTTTAGTTCACTAGTTTTTTAAAAATCTCTGTATTTTCATAGATCTGAGATTCTGATAGTTTTACAAATATTTTCAAACCCTTGCAAAAAAGTCAAATCTAAGATCCGAAAATCAGCTTACTAAGTTAACCATCATTTTATCCTCGTTAATCTTTGTCATTAAACTGCAATCGGTTTTCAAAAGAGGGATAAAATTAAATATTTAGAAAAGTACATGCTGCTGATTTTTGTTAGAAAAATCAGAAAATCAGCAAGTACAAACAAAAAGAGTTTTTATAAATCTGCTCTAAAATCACTGCAGATCTGAACAGATACACTAGTGGGTGAGCCATTTACCTGTAGCAGAAGATCTCGTAGAGAAGTTGATATTATTTTTGATCTACTTCAAAGGCACAACTTTAGTATTGCACCAGCATGCTTCTCATCACTAAGTTTAGCTGATCGGTCAGCCAGAAGTGCCTCGCCTCCACGAAAGAACCGGTTTTCACAAGGAGCCTCCACATCAATTTGGAATGCCCTATTGCTAAGTGGAACCGCCCTCCTGGCTCACGTCCTCTTTCCAGATTTTCAAATGGCAGTACCAAGGGGAAATGCTATGGGCCCTCTTGCATTGCCGCATCCAGTTCACGTACTCCCTCATGGAAATCACAAAATTTTCCCAAGATTTGACGGAAGTGGAAATCAAATCATGGATTCACATACATTTGCGATCATTATGTCATGCATCATTCTAGATGTGACCCATGAAGATGTGTTAGTACGACTCTTTCTAGATACCTTTCAAGGACCCGCAGCAGAGTGGTTCCAACACTTTTTGGCTGGATCTATCACCAGTTGGGCCACATTACGAAATGCGTTTGAAGATAGGTATAAGCCTTCAAAAGACGCATTTGCATTACTGTTAAAGATTACTCACTTGAAGAAGGAGGCCAATGAAACCATGCATGATTTTATTGCCTGTTTCAATTCGCTGATTAACCGTGTGCCACCTACCATGTTGCCGACACTAGAAAATCAAAAGTGTTTCTTTGTGAACACCATGAACTCAAGAGTGAGTTTCTTACTCTTACAAGAACAAATCATCACCTTGGCCCTCACTTAAGCTACGGCCATTTGGATAGAAGACAACCTGCTTATATCTGGTGAGTTAAAATGAGAGTCATCCAAACCTAAGGCTTTAACTCCTTCTCAAGCCACTTCATCAGATCCGACATTCTAAAATATGGTGAATGACTTACTCGCATTAAAGAAGCAATTAGCTCAAGCTTCATCTACCACTCCATATCGGGATATCCCACAAAGGAACTTCACTCCCAATAACACCCCACAAATCTCACATTTTCCTACTGTTGCTTCAAGGTTAGCACTTAAGGCCCCTCTGGTTAATGCCCTGGTCGAGATCGAAGAAGAGGAGTAAATTTATGCAGAACCTTCATTGCAAGGTGAAGATGATCAAGATGTCGGTGAACCAAATGGCGACTCTACAATCGGGTATATGGAATTTGAAGATGAGGAATCTGATGAAGAGGAAGGTATCCAAGGGTATGCAAGTGGATAGTCATATGTTGTTTTCACCCGCTCAAAATGAAAACAAACAGAAGTTGCTGCCAGGATACAAAAGGAGAAGGTTATGTCAAGCACACCTCCAACCATCACTAAAAGAGGTAATCCTCTTCCTACTCAACCTCCTATTAAACCTTGTACGAAGAAATCTTTTCCTCCCATCTCTCCTCCAAATCAGTCATCTTATGTTTCCATAAAGACTAGTAACCCTACCCTACCATTGCGAAATGAAGGACTCATTCCTTCATCAACACAACCCTTGGTCGCATTTGACATAGTCGATCATGCTAAAAAGACCAAGATTCAAATATCTAAGGTTGAATATCTTCAGTCTAACCTTGAGCAGCTTGTAATATTGACCGAATATATCCAAAGCCAAGCTGTCATCCCCTCTCCTGTCTCCCCAAAAGGAATCCTTTTCACTCCTCCTGCATCTCACATAAATGTTGCCTTAACTTCCACGTCAGGCAAAATTGAACCTTTTTATCTCTCCCTCCTAATAAACGGTCACAAACTAAGCAACTGCATAATTGATTCTAGGGCTTCCGATAATGTATTGCCGGCAAAGGTCACTCATGCTTTAGGCTTCACCCTTACCAAGCCTTTTGGTAGATGTTACTCCATAGAAACCAAACAGGTTCCATTGATTGGTCAGATCAAAGATGCACAGTTCACATTTGCAGTGTTCCTAGAGAAAAGGGTAAAGATGACCATCCTCGTTGTTGATATCCCAACAGCATATGGAATTTTACTAGGAAGAAGCTTTTGCAGAGAAGTCGATGGAGAGATTCATATGGACTGATCCAAAACCAGAATCTTTCTTAAAGGAGTAATGAAGACATTGGAGCCTGAATCACAAAAGAAGTACTTGGTCACCAATTCTGACGACCCCAAAGCCCAAATTATTTTCAAATCATCAAGGATGGGGAACTACTTCTTGTCCATTGAGTCTGATAAAATGGACGTTCTCGTCCATGAGGAGGACCTTAACAAGATATGGACACTGCAGTTTGATGGCAGTTATGCAACAAGTAGATGTGGCACTGGAGCCATCCTGATATCTCCTAAAGAAGATATTTTCCCTCTTTCTTTCAAATTACAATTTTTTAATACAAACAATACCACTGAGTATGAATCTTTGTTACTCAGTATGCAAGCTGTAAAGGAAAGAGGAATCAAGAACCTAAAAGTACAAGGTGACACCAAACTAATTTTCAATCAGGTAAAAGGGGTGTACCAAGTGAATAATGACAGACTCAGGCACTACCACAATGCAGTATGGGAAAACATTGAGGAATTTGACGCTTTCTCAACAAAAGTTATTCCAAGAGCTCAAAAATGACATGGCCGATTCATTGGCCATCTCAGTGTCTCTTATGCTCCCTCACCCAGGGCTGAAAACAGACACATATACCATTGAGGTAGTCTTTCACCCAAGTGTGCCAGATAATTCTTAGCACTGGTAGGTATTCAACGATGACAATCAGCTTGTTGCTTTTCTAGAAAAAGCTGATAATTTTGATGAGCTTCATTTTGAGGGATCTAGTTCTGCATGCCGTGAATTTGTCACTAGTCAAGCAAACGAATCAAAAGAAGGTGATGGAGCTCAAGGGAAATAAAATTATGAAGGGTTTAGTCTCTCCGGAAATATTTTTTAACAAACATGATCATTTTGTTGAGAAGAAGTGACAAGATGATCCTAAATCCTCTCCAAAGACTGAATTTGTCAACCTGGGCACTATAGAACATCTGCAGTTTGTGAACATTGGGAAATGTTGTACATCCGAAGAACAGTGGAAGTTTGTCAAATTTCTGAAGAAATATATGGACGTATTGGCATGGTCTTATGCTGATCTAAATTCTTTCAAGCCTAAGGACATTCATCATGACATCTCATTAAAGGACGATGTCAAACCCTTTCGCTAGAAACAAAGGCATTACAATCCTAGGATATCAGTTACCATCCAGGTGGAAATATAAAAAAATTTGGGTGTGAGAATCATCTTTCCTATCCATCACAGTACTTGGGTCACAAACATCATGCCTGTACGAAATAAAAATGGTGAGATACGCATATGCGTAGATTTTCGCAATCTAAATCAGGCATCCTTGAAGGAAAATTATCCGCTCCCCATAATGGATCAAGTTCTACAGGTAGTAACCAGTTCAAAGATGTTATCCATGCTTGATGGTTTTTAGGGCTATAATCAGTTTGAAGTCTCACCTGAAGACTAATTCAAAATAGCATTCACTACTCCCTGGGGTACATTCACCTATAGAAGGATGCCTTTTGGCTTGACCAATGCTGGTGCCACCTTTCAGCGAGAAATGGACTTTGCATTCAAAGGTATGATGGGAAAGCTCATCATAGTTTATTTAGATGACTTAACTGTGTTCTCAAAAAAGTGAAGTGATCATTTAGAGCAAGTATTGATTATATGCCGAGAACACGGGATTTCCCTAAATCCAAAAAAGTCTGTTTTCGGGGTCACTGAAGGAAAGTTGCTGGGACACGTTGTTAGCAAGGAAGGAACAAAGATAGATGTCAAAAGGGTTAAGGTTATTCAGAGCCTTACCTTACCCACAAGTAAGACCGGTGTTCACTCCTTCTTTGGAAAGGTGAATTTTCTCATGCGTTTTGTTCCCGACTTCACTGAAAAGACTCGTCACATATCAAATATGATGAAAGGGTCGAAAAATTTTCGGTGGAGCAAAGAAGGAAAGATGTCATTCGAGGATATAAAAGCCTCCGTTACTCATGCACCCATTCTCGTATGTCCCAACTTCTCCAAGGATTTTATCATATACAGTTATGCATCTACACATACTGTATCGACCATCTTAATGCAGAAGAACTTTGAGGATGTTGAATCTCCAATCGTGTTCATGAGCTCCCCTCTCAAGCTTCATGAATTAAAGATGTCTTAGTTAGAAAAGCATGCCTTCACCATTGTCAAAGTAGTCAAGAACTTTCGATACTACATCCTAAACTCTCATACAATAGTGGTGGTCCCTGACACTGCAGTTAAGTCTATCCTAACTCAACAAGAGTTAGGAAGCTTGTGAGAGAATTGGATCGCAAAGTTCCAAGAGTAAGATCTAGACATAAAACCAACCAAGCTGGTAAGAGGCAAGGGCCTATGTCAGCTTATGGCTGAAAACAAAGATTCAGAGGTCCCTGAAGAGAAGGTTGATAGCATCGACGAAGCGCAGGGTCAGCTTAAGAAAGTAGATTCTCTACCTATGGTTCTATTTGTTGTGACCAGTGACGAGTGGTATTCAAACATTACTTTCTTTCTCACTTATGGTGAGTGCTCAGCTCATTTAACTTTAAAGGAAAAGAGGACTGTAAAGCTTAGGCTAGCTAGATATGTCATATGGGATGACGGTTTATACAAGCATGGGATTGATGTGATCTTCTTGTGATGTGTTGACAAACTGCAGCAGATCAAATTGCTTGAAAGTTTTCATGACTCAACCTGTGGCGGTCACTTCTCCTTTTCTGTGACAACGCATAAGATCATCCAGGCCAGGTACTATTGGCTAATGCTATTTCAGGATACAGCCACCTGGGTAGCAAAATGTGAGCTCTGTCAACAGTTTGTTGGCAAACCAAAATTGGCTACTTTTCCCCTCAGGCCCGTCATTATTGATGAACTGTTTAGGAAATGGGGAATTAACTTTATTAGAGCACTACATCACCAATCAAGTTCTAGACATAGTTATGTCTTAACAGCAACAAATTACTTCACCAAATGGGTGGAGGCCATACCTGTTAAGAATGCCACCTCTGAAGTTGTTTGCAACTTCATCAAAGAAAATATCATCATGAGATTTGGCATCCAACACAAGATCGTTGCTGATAATGCTTCCAACTTCTCCTCACGGGAAGTTATCAGTTTTTGCTATGGATACAGGATAACCTTGGCCCACACCTCAGATTATTACCCCCATGGAAATGGTCAGGCAGAATCCAGTAATAAAAACCTAGTGACCATCATATGAAAGCTGGTCGATGAGAATCAGCGGTCCTGGCACAAGTCATTATATGATGCTTTGTGGGAAAACCGTATTACTCCGAAGAGGTCTCTTGGTATGTCACCTTTTCAAGTGTTATATGGAATCGACGCTAAGCTTCCAATTTGCATGGAACTTCCTGCTCTATGCTTGGCATGAGCAATTGAAGATGAGACTTTCTAGAATTCTCTGGAAAAGAGGATCATGTATCTAATAGAACTTGAAGAAAAGAGAGTAAGAGTGGTCAATAGGATCACCGAACATTAGAATCAAGTCAAAATACTATTTGATAAAAAGACCAAGCAAAGGGATTTCCAGTTGGGAGATCTCATCCTTTTATGGGACAAGCGAAGAGAGCCAAAGGGTATGCACGGGAAATTTGACTCTCTTTGGAGAGGGCCTTTCAAGATCAAGCAACTCAACGGAGGGAATAGATTCTATCTCTCATATCTATACGGAATTAAGCTCCCACTCCCCTATAGCAGGAAACATCTCAAAATATTCAGGAAGTAGA
The DNA here is from genome assembly GCA_019776745.2 of Taxus chinensis. Classification (NCBI taxonomy): domain Eukaryota; kingdom Viridiplantae; phylum Streptophyta; class Pinopsida; order Cupressales; family Taxaceae; genus Taxus; species Taxus chinensis. Next base: position 16,213,930 of record CM034154.1, on the reverse strand, counting down.
GGTTGCTCTCTTCTTTGTACATTTTTCTTTAGTTGTGTGTTTGCTTTCTGTTGGTTGTGTGTTTTCCTTTCTTTTTTCGTCGCCCTTGTTTTTTACTCTATAACCCAATGGATAGGCACATATAGATATGGGATTCTCTACCCTTAAGCTTTGCTCAAAGTTTGTCCCCAGAAAGAGCCAGTTGTTATCCTGTAAAATTGATAACGGAAATTTTGTGGGTAACCATACCAAAATTTCTGTTTTGTTCCCCCGTTGAGGTCTCATAACGTTCAGAATGGCATAAAATCCCTTTCTGGAAAATCTAGTTTTTAGAACTTGGTCATTTTCACCCTTTTTTTTTGTTGGGCACATTTTTCATTCGTGTTACATCAACCAAAATTGTGCCCCTCTATTCCTTTGGTGCATTATAAGGAGTGTCAACACTCCAAATTTTGTGCCTTTAAATGTTGCACCTCTCAAAACTGTGTCGCTTTTCTCTTGGCACATTCTAAGGAGTGTTAACACTCCAGATGTTGCACCTATCAAAGGTATGAAGTGGGTGTTGAAAACACAGTGTCGACACTCCCTTAAGTGCACCATGGTGCATCTTCATGTTGACATCCAATTAAGTGCGCCATAGAAAAAATTGGTGGCACATTTATTACACTTTTTGCTATATATAGGTGCGTTTGACCTGTCATTTTCAGAATTCAAAAAACATGAAAAAGTTATTCCTCTATACTTGTCAACATTCCTGTCAACCCTGCGTGTTGCCATTTTTCACATTCATGGACCCCACTTCGTCCCCCTTTATCATTATATATTCCTGGTAAGTGGCCCTTTCCCTTCTTGTTGATTTGTTGTGGTTTTTATAATGGTTTAGGTGATTAGGATTGATAATAAACAATTAACCCAAATACTCAACTCTGAAACCCCTTCTCCTCCTTCCAGATCTACAAATTTGGAAGGCTATGCCATAAAACCACTTAAACTCATTTGTCCCTTATTCCCTTCTTTGCTAAGTTTTCCCTCCTAGACATTAAAATTTGAACCAAAAGAGTGAAATCATAAAAATTTTGCAAACAACCCACTATTTTCCTTCGGCGCAAGCTTCATTCTTGTTACATCAAACACAGTCGCACCATAGGTGCATTTTCCCTGCGTGCGGCATAAGCCTTCTCCGTGCCTTATAAACATTGTTGCAAAATTCCCTAAGTGCAAGCGCTGGCACCAAAACAACTATAACAACATCTAAATGTTGTGCAAACCTTTCCCATGCTACGCAAACTAAACCACTTGGCGCACTTCACTCTCGTGCAGCAGCTACCACATCTACGCCAATGGCGCATCTTGGGACCTTGCTACACCAATCATATATGCACCCCACTTAAAAATACTTCCAATGGTGCAAGTGCACATCCCTTGACACCAACATCTAAATGTTGTGTGTAGCCTTTCTGTACCCTACACCCCTTTTGGCGTTGTTTTCTCCCATGCAACACTTTCCCAAAGTGTGCCTTACTTTTCTAAGTCCCTGCAGCCTGCAGTGAAGCTGTGCCTTACGCATGGAGGCTCATAAATTGCTAACTTTTCATTCTGTAAACTTTGATGGATAACTTAACAGCTAACATGGCTCTTCTATGATGGACTTCCCTGATTCTTTTTATAGATCAATAACTGAACTCATATTTACACATGTCTTCATTGAGTAAGAAGCCAACCAAGTCCAAGGGTAAAGCTAGGCTAACAGAAGAAGAAATGAAATATAAATACCAGAGGGTCCGGATGCCTGAATCTCTGGTGGAATGTGATCTTGAGATTAGAGATTCAGAACTCGGGCATATTGACATGGAGGACTTCTGGGCCAGAACCAAGAAGGTCACATGCAACCCATGGATGGATAAATTGGTTAGCAGTGGTCTGCACTTTGCTGCAGGGATCCCAGTGAGCACAATCAACCATGAGTTCATGATGTTGGTGGGCCATTGTTATAATAAGGACACAAGATGTGTCGAAAATGAGAAGGGCGAGGTAATAATCAACCTCACGGCCTGACATTTTGAGATCATGTTGGGTATCCCTCACCACCGACATTTTGTAGCAGTAAGCCAGAGGACTGCATGAAGATATGGACTGAAAATGAAGACAAATGTATACAGCTGATGAATGAGGTGTACCTCACAAATAATAAGGTGACAAGTAGGTGGCCACAAGTCATTCATCGCAGTGACTTTTCAGAGGAGCTGAGTGACACCATTACCTCTCCTAAGAAGAAGCAAGAAACTCCTTTCAAGCCAAGGGATGACGACAAATAGGCTCCTTCCTCCTGGGATTAATCCCGTGTTTTGTAAAAATATTTAAAAGTATGTTAGCACAAATGATGACATCATCCATGTTGCACCATGAGATGTTGTCATCCACAAAATTGCCCTAAAGTCAACATTTGACTTTTAGATATTTTGTAGATATTTTGTAAATAGTTGTTGGCTTCTTTTTGTCTTCTTTCTCCTTATCCTTCTATAAATATTTGGATAGTTGTAGTATTCAAGGGTGAGAAAATTTGTATGAAAAATAGAAGTGAGGAGAGAGACTTTGAGATTTCTTGTAACAAAACAACTTATTAATACAAAAATTGAGACTTTGTACTAAATTTCTATGTTATGTGTTAGATCTTTCTTAAGTTAGATCTACATGCTTATTCTGTTAGATTCAACTATACTTTCGTCATTTGTTTATCAGTATTTCTTTGTTTGTTTATGTGATTAATTTTGGCTCTATTTACTACTGGCCCAAAACATAAACCCTCTGACCTTTCTACTTTGGAATTCATTTATTTTCTCCCTTCAGATCCATCTTTCTTATTTTCCTTCCTTCATTCTTTTCCTTTCTTCGTTGGAACTAACTCCTCCAGGACGAGATCCCAAAACCCCCCTGAAGGTAGAATATTGTAAGACTTGCACAGATTCCTACTGGTGGAATAGCAATAGACCATTTTCACTTTGTTGTCTCAAAGAGGGGCTATGTCCTACACACTGTTGGCCTTTCTATCCATAGATCTGCCCACTCGACATATTTTCAAACCAACAAGAAGAAAGGTAATCAAATTTCTAAGTCATACCTTCAATGAGTTACTACCAATTTCTAGTCACCCTATTCAATTATGCGTAGACATACCATGTGTGTGTGCAGCCTTGCAAGGTAAAATTAAACTTTTGTACCCATAAAGAAGGTGGTAAAGCTTCTTGCTCCACCATCTAGAGTCTCTAACACTGCTAAACATGGTTCTGAATAGGAGCATTACCATGAAAGGCACAAATATGAGTAGGTGCATGTTTTTTAGAAACCAAGCAGATAAAGCAATCCTTACATCTCTCCACTCTAAAAGATTATCCCTGTGAACCATCCACCAATACGTTGTTGTCTTGCATAAATTATATACTAACATGTTCCTTCCTTCCACCTAACATTCCCATTGAACTTCCATAGAAAGTAGAAATACTTATAAATTATCTTCTCCTGTGTACTTTGGTACCTTTTTGCTACCTAAATGCCTTATACTGTGTGGCTTACTGACATGCGCAGTTACACTTCGTACTTCATACCCAACCATTTCATAAGTTATGTGGACCCAATTATCACATACAATACTTTTAGTATCACTCATTGACTATGCATCATCCCATTAGAAAACTCCTTCCTTTGATCACTCAAGAAATTCATGATCTTGAATGGTGCGCACGTAAATTCTATTCAAGTCTTATTCACTTAAGGGCTCTACATAAGGCATATATTTCCCATTTGTCAGAGATATGATGACACGTTATTATTTTTCCTCAAAGCTGATATACCCCTTATTGAAATGTAAATAATTTTTTTTTGCATAGCACCAAGGGCGTCCAAGCAATGTAGGAAAATTATCTTTTTTTGCAAGCATTAAGACCTCAAATTCCCCAATGAACTTGGCCCCTTGTATAGTAAGGATGCATCTTTTAAAACTTCAATGGGAATTTTATTAGTCCAATTTTCCATAAACAACACATTAGAAGATGGTTGTAATGGAGGTCTTCCCATTTGAACCCACGCATCCAAAGTACATTCACTTACGCACCTGTGTCAATCAAGATGTTACTCAAAAGCCAACCATCAACAACAACATTTAGACTAATCTCCTTTTCATAATAAAAAATGTCTAAAGGAAAATTAGCATGTAGAAGTTGTCTCTCATGATCAGTCCTAGTGCATGGAGTATTTCCCTTCAACCAACTCCCTAACAAAGGACTAATGTTCTCTTGGCATAACATCTTGCAAACTTCTTTCAAATCATCAACATATGTCTTATGGAGATCAACTACTTTCTTTTTTTCCAACTTCCATGATTGTTCCTTCAAAAATTGTATCTCACCGTGTAAATTATGAATTACCTCCATGGTTTCTTGATAAACCTCCTTCTGATGTAAAGGGTTTGAATACTTGGCATGCAGGAATTCATCCTTAATAATGGTAGGATTTTGTTACAAAGCTTCCATGGCATGCATAGCCTCCGCGTGTGTAGTAATCTTTACAGGTACCAACTCAGTATATAGTGCTAACTTTTGGATCCATTGATATTCCATGGCGCATTGTACTCTAACCATTCTTGTGCCCTTATTTTCATGTTTATGTTTCTTGATTAAGTGTTCATACAAGTCTGGGAATTCTTCATAACTATGATTCTTTCCATAAAATAACAAACAATATTATGTGGACATCCATGCCTTTAGTGGTCAAGATATCCACATGTATAACAAGTCCCATGAGGGAAATCACTCCTTCCTCCCCCACAACATTGACCTTTGAATCCACCTTTGTAACCTCGACCTCTACCAAGGCTATCATCATAACACCCCTCACTATGATCATAGTCATGATGCTTATCATTTTCCTTGGAATTATTTGTAACACCAGTCTGTCATATACTAATATCAATGGCATCATGGATATGATAAATCAATCTACAATCTTAAGTGATTCGAGGACCTATAAATCTTATAGTAACTAGACACATTATTCTACTTTATCGTGCGCTGTAATAATGGGCACTGGCCATAATTATGGTCTAAGTGACATATCTCGCAATCCAGTAACAAGGAGCACATCAATTTCCAAGGGAAACTATCCTTAATATGCCCCTCTACTTCACAATCTGTAGACCAAATCCCATTGTGCACCTCATGTGTTAAATTAATAGATAATTTCTCCAATTGTTTCTTCATTGTTTCAAGTTGAGCTTCCAAGAACGGGCTCACTCCTGCATCCACATTTCCTATTGCCTCAGTGCTTTGAGCTACCTCAAGTGCCTCACCTAGATTTTTATAATTTTTGTGTGAAATATCCCTCCTAAATTGTGTGATTAGTCCTCCAATGAATCACTATGTATGTTGGCTTGCATGGATGTCATAAGATAACTTATACAAGAGAGCCTTGAACCAAGCATCATATTCTCAAACACTTTCAGTAATTCCTTGCTTAATGTCTTTGAGCACGCTTATGATTTTGTACTCAAACTCAAGGATATAAAATTCCTTTAAGAAACTATCTTGCAATGCTGTATAATCCACACAAGTTTGATCAGGATCAAACTTCCTGTACTAGTTGTGTGCGCACCCCTACAACGTAGTTGCAAACTGACTTACCTTGTTCTCTGGAGTTGTAATCCCCTTTTCATACCCCAATATCTCACACATATGCACGTTCTTAGCTACATATTCAATGCCTCAATACTTTGGGAGAGGGAGAGACATCTCCATGTAAATTTACTGAGGTTGGTGTGGCCCTTGCCCACCAAACCCAGAACCTCTTGTGTCTCCTCATGTATTTTCACCGCCTCCAGATATGCTAGCACTCGAGCCACAAGATCCTCCTGACCCACCCCCTCTAGTAGGTAATGGACTAGAATATGCACTTCCCTATGTTCTGACGATTGTGTTAAAGTGAACACCCACCGTCTGTGAAGTTTTACTACTTCCAGATGTGATACCAAGGTTTTGTGTGCCATGTTCTGTGTCGACGATGCGCGAAAAAATATACCTTCAACAGGTACTTCAAATAAAGTAGATGATAATTGCGCCATAGATGAATAAGCTCCCTGAATAACTCTTGAACTTGACTAAAAATTAACTCTATCTATTGTTCACACTAGCTTGATGTTTACTATTTTTTGTCGAAACTGGAAAACCAAGCGCAATGGCTAGGTCACTAGGTATATTCATATGCACTCATGTGGCCCATGTTCTATCTTTAAATGCGCCTTCATCAAAATTTGAAGAGGGTTCCCTGCCATGCTTTCCCAAATGGGGGATTTCCAGATGCTATGGCTCCAAGTCTTCTATGTGAGCTCCAAATCCTTCACAAGCCATCTCTCTCTGCAATGTCATTATTTCCACGATGTATCCCTCTCACTTGCCTCATTGAAATTAAGCCTCCTTTCTTCCCTCTATCTTTTTGTAGTTAGGTCCACCATCGTTACCAAACCTGCTCCTTCCCCCACGTGTGGTGGGGTTTAGTAAGCCATTGGCTTCTATTCCAAATCTAGGGTTATAATCATGATTTTGATCACCAGTGGGATACCTCACAAATATGATCCTCTAGACTTGTGAAAAAATTAAAACTTAGAAACCTCTAGATAAGAGTAATTTGAAATTACATACTCAAGAATATAGTTATTCAAAACACTACGGAACCAAACATCCACACAGTTCATCCAAATCAGATCTGCATCATAAAAGGCCTGGAATTATTCTTGCATCCAAACAAGCATGTGAAATATACAATTCCTCTTAGATGCATAAGCAACCAACCACTTGTACATCTCTATATGAAAGATAGCAAAGAAAGTCTCATATACTGCATCATACAAATTCTACTCAACCCATGCATGTACATTAAAATCAGGTACAATATTGAATCTGCGAGCATACTTTTCTTCCAAATCTACTAACCACTACTCAATACTGGCTAAGGTCAATTGATATGTCTTCATCATGCAACATCCTGAAAAGTAGTTGAGAAAGAGGTCTTGGCAATGAAATCAATGATGTATCCTAGAATTCACTGCAAATAACCCAAGGTGCACTGGCACATCACTCAGCCAGAATTGAGTGCTCACCTGAAGTGTGCAAGGGTACTAGGTCCCTCTTTAGAGTTGCTTGTCCATAATGTTAGCATGATTACATTCATATATATCCATATTTATAACATATAGTAAATAATCCACATCACATAAACTAGATGTAGATCTAAACCATATGAAATATTGACTAAATAATTATTATAATGAGATTTACTATGCAAGAACCATATTCAGTCACATCTAATGACAATATCTAGCCAATATGATCCATTATATTAAATACTGCAAAAAACATAAGCTTAATACATCATAGTAATGTCATCATGAGTCATGTGCGCTAAAAAATTTACATAATAACTCTATAATAAATCGGTCTCTTTGAGCCGTGCAAATCAGTACATATATAGAGGGATGGGGACTTTCCCTTCACCCCCACGCACCTTTCAAAAATAGGCTACATGTTAATAATAGTCATGCACCTTTACAAGAGGATACAATAGCATGTTAATGTTAATAATAGATCTTCTATTAGCTAACTCTTAGAATAGATCCTATTATTAGACTAAGAATCTACATGGCACTCGAAATGATTCAAAACAAAAAATAGCCTTGTGTGAAATGTAAGTCTTCATATATTTGCATGTTCCATACTCCATGTCCAAAAATAGCCTTGACCTTTGAAAAGTGGCTAAGTCCTATTTCTGATTGTTTCTAGGCATGCTCATGTTCTACTATACTTTTGTGCTTCCCCACGTGCCCTGTTCTTGCACACCAAAACCTTCTGCACTTACATACTTGAGCTATATTTCATTTGATCACTATTGATCGACTGGTAGTTTGGATGCGGGCATGGAGGATTTTGTAGAATCTTGATCTGAAGATGTGGAGTTTTGTAATGGAAGGAGAACATGTCATTAGGTCTATAAGTCATGTGGATAGGATCTAAATGGATTTAGTATCAGTGGGGAATATAAATTTTTTACCCTCATGTTCATAATTTAGGCACCTACGTAGTGTGGATGGGATACAACACATATCACGTAACCAAGGACGACTTAGTAGTATGTTATATTGGAACTCTCCTTTGACAAGATAGAAGATCTCATGAAGTATTTTAACACTTATTTTTATAGGTAAAATGATTGTGCCTAATGTGGGGCGATAATGTCATTGAAGGCATGTAGCATGACAGGTGATTGGGAAACTATGGTGTCAAATAACTTAAGTTGTTTAAAGGTGTGAGATGATATTATGTTGATGTTAACGTCATTATCAATCATTACTCTTTTAACCAAAGTGTCATTGATTTGGGCAGTGAAAAATAGAGGATGATTTTGGTCTTTGGGATGTAAGGAGAGAATTTCAATGTCCTCAAATATGATAGAGGTAGAAATTTTTAAGGGCACCAATGAGGTTGGAAAATGATTGGGGGTCATTTGATGGTACTGAAATGGATTGAAGAGATTCAATCATGGCTTGTTGATGTTGCAGAGAATTTTGAATGAGCTCATAAAGAGACATTTTAACAAGAGCTTGATGTAACTATTTGAGGACAATGGTTTTTTATATGGATGTAGTGAATTGATTTCAAGGTTTCACAAGGATAGAAACCATTTCTTTATAACCTAATAGGTTGGATTGTTCAGAGGGAGAAATGGAGATATATACCTTAGCCCCATTTTCATTTGAGGTATTTCAAATCCTAAGTGCACACTCTTGTGGTTATACAAACGAACATCTATGTAGAAGAGAGGGGCTTTACTAGAAGAAGCCTTATTTTTTCTAGATATAATGTCAAGCGATGGTTTAGAATTGGTGTGTTTAGGGAATTTTGGGGTGGGTTTGTTTTGTTTGGATTCTAGACTTATATGTCAAGGTTGGTGGGTAGTTTAGAATGATTTTTGTTTGTTCCAGAAGAAGTCATTTACTAGTGATACTTCATATTATGGCATGGATGGATTTGCAGTCCTCTATGTAATGTCCTGGTATTTGATGATAAGTGAAAAACACCTCATAGTTATACCAGGAAGGTTTCCACCCCCAAGGATCAGAGGGCTTAATAGGTGGTAGTGTTATTATTGATGATCAGATGAGTTTTTCAAGGATCTTAGTGTAATATCCCGATTTCACTAACTAGGATAATGATGATGGTGGTGGATGTTGAATATCATTTGATGGTTTAGAAGTACAAGATGTTTGAGTCATGTTTTGTGTGTTTCATTTAGGTGTTAGTCAAGAAAAAAATTTAGATTATGTGATACTAACTGTAATTTTTTATGAGGGATGCGATCCCAGAATGGAATGCAAATGCATGACATGATATGATGTGTTTTCAGGAAAACATGTGTCTTGTGGGATTTCCATTTTTTTAGATAGATTATTTTTAAGTTTTTGTATTGGATTATCAATATTTTTGTTTTGATGTTGGATGAGATGGTCTTTGAAAGAGTTTTTTAAAATTTGAATGATGGGTTTCTTTTCTTGTGATTTCGAAGGGATGATATGGGAAGTTTGTTTACTAGTAGATGTGATATATTTTGTATGTTGTGACGTGGATGGACTCAAGATCTCAGTAGCAAGGAGATCTGAAGAGTCATGTTCTTTGGTTAGTGTTTCAGCTATGGAAACAGTTGGTACAATAGATGTCGGTGATATTTTTTTGATAGTGTTGATGATATGATGAAATCCTATGGCGTTGGATTGAGGTTGACTACTAGGTGGGGGATGATTTGGGAAAGGTTGTTTAAACACATCCAATATTTGATTAGGAGGTGCATTTGGTTTATCAAGTTATAATTCACCTCGATCGATAAGGTCTTGGAGAAAATTTCTAAACAAATGACACCTTTCAATTTCATGTCCTTAGGCTTGATGGTATTTACAATAGTCATTGTCTCGATACCATGATGATTTAGGTGCAGATTCGTCGATAGGTTGGATGTGAGGGAGCTTAATCATATAAGTATCCAAAATTTTATCAAAGAAAACATTATAGGATTCCCCCAAAAGTGTATATTTGTGTTGAGGTTAATATTATTCAGAGTTTGAATGACCTTTGGATGTAGTTTTCAAAACAACCATGTTTGCTGAACCTTTAGATTTTTATTTACTAGAAGATGTATTAAAAGGGGAATCAGTATTTGGTTTCTTACATTGTAGTTTTACTTTACCATCCTAAAGGGCACAAAGTTCAAGTTTAAAATTCTCATCAAATGTTTGGAATGATTGAATTTAAAGAGCCGATGATATATGTTTAGCATGGGATCAATTAAATAACTTGATCAATTCAGTTTGTGGAAGTCAAAAGTAAAATTGATTGATGATCCCTCACCATCTGGCCACATGAAATCAATAACATAATCATCCTCGAAATTGTTTGATGGAGTACATGTCGGTGATAGATATTTTATGAGTGATGTTAATGGAAAAGTGTTTTAAGAACAATTTTGTTAGTTTTACGAATGAATAGAGGGAGTTTTGCATAATACTATTATACCAATCAAGGGCGGATCCAACCGAGGACATTGGAAGTGTCCTCAACATGAGGTCCTAATCATGAGAAATGAGATAATAGGTATAACAAAAGTCCCCGATATGTTGTTGTGGGTCCTCCTTGTTATAGAACTTAATGAATTTTAGGAGTTCCTAGTGTGGAGGGTAGGCCTTGAAAGGAACATATGGATTGATAGGTTCTTTACAGATTTTTTCGTAGGAAAGGTTGTTTTTGGGTCCTATGGTGGTGGCTTTGAGGTTATCTATTTTTCTTAACAGTTTCTGCATAGGAATGTTCTAAGATGGCTGACTGTTTGAAGAGGAAGGGTTGGTTTGGTTGTAAGTGAGAGGGTTTGATTGTTGATATAAGTGATATGGTAATGAATTATTTTGAGATAGGGGAATGTTTATTGGAATGTAAGTGTATTAAGAGACTAACAGTTGTGAGGAGGATTGAATATATTGGTATGGTTATGACTATGGTGGAATTTTATGAACCGAGATGTATCCGTAGTGTGGGACACATTAGATGAGATAGGTTGTGAAATAGGATGAGAATTGGTTATGAAACTCATGTTGATGGGTGATAAGGATGTATGGATATACATCACTAATTTTTAAACTATGGATGTGGGTTGCTGTGAAATGTTAGGTTGTGTGATGGCCAAGGAGCTTGAAGAGGTGGGTATACCAATAGATTTTTCTACTGAGGGAAGAATAGGAGTGGAAGATGTATGATTGATCACAGGGGATGAAGTAACATAGGGGTTTGGGGCACTCATGGATTAGCTAAGGAGTCATATTCTGCATGTCTCTATTGGCTTACCAAAGGTGGTGTAGTAATGGTGGGGTTTTGAGCACCCTAACAGCTAGCTGATGATGTAGATGATGAGGGGACTTATTGAGTTACATTATTTTGTGATGATATGGAATTAATCTTGAATCTATCAACAAGAGAAAATGAGGAATAAACAGATGTTCTGGAGTCACTATAGGTAGGGTATGGATAAATCTACTCTGTAACTGGTTGATAGTTAGGGCCATAAAGTCTGAAATAATTACACCTAATGATAGTGATAGGTGGGTGATATTATGGATTGGGATAACAGAGATGAATTCCTTTTACAGCAAGTTAGCTACTAAGGGTAATTAGATTAGATTCTAAGAGTTCTATAAATACTGGGTCACCACTATAGAAGAACTATAGAGGGTCGAGACAAGGAGCATATGATGTTTCAAACTGAGTGTTGGGAGAACCTGGAGGTTCTTGAGTTGATTCTAGGGATTTTTTAAGTGGATATGACATATTTGGGATGTTTTGAAGATGAGATTATTGTCTAGTCAAAACCATGAAATAAACAAACAAGAAATAAAGAAAAATAAAGATGATTGTTTATAGGAAATGGAAACCACACGGTCAAAAGAAATATTTCTTGTAATTATCTTTATTAATTTAGAACAATGTGAAATGAAAAGATGGGTGAAAAGGAACTAGGAGAGAGGCTTGCTAAGGATATTTTAAGGTGTGTTAAGGATGGATTCCTCGATATATTTGAAGGTACTAGAGGCCAAATTCTGCATTGGTGTTAGTATGAGGTGTGATATTAGGGACTACCCCCTCACTTCACGGTCCCATAGTGATAAGGATGTCGGGTGCTTATCCGATATACCACCCACTAGTTATTAATACTTGGTTAAAATAATGAGTCAGCTTCACCCTTGGTGATGAAATCCAACTAGGTAGAATTAGAAGGGATTTTTTAGATGTAGGTTTGATTTAGTATGTGGTTTGGTTGTGTGTGAGGGAAAGTTATGAATGTAATATTTTAACCCCTAGTTAAACTATGTGAGCAAGTAAGAATGAAGGATTATTTCAAGACCCAAAAATAAAGATTATTTTCATTGAAGACATATCATACGAAGAAATGTGATATTGAAAGAAAATATTTTTAAAAAAATCATACATGTGTTTGTTATTCCTTTTTAATTTTTTATTAATTTATGTGTTTTTGAAAAAGTGATACCAAATCACTCCAAGATAAAAAGTTGTATGATTTGACAAGAAATAAAACATGAAGATATAAAACCATATCAAAAGGGGACTAAGGGTCCCACTGGGCATGTCATAATTTTTGTGGTGGATTTCAGTTTATTTATTATATAGAAAGTCATGAAAACTTAGAAGATAACAAGGCTTAATGATGTTTGGGTCGACAATGCAATGTCGAGGTGTGTAGATGCAAAATGAGCATGAGAATCTTACTCCAATGAATGAGAGAAACCTGTACAAATATGGATAACTACACAAGATAGATATTAGATAAGGATATGACAAGTTACATGGCAAAGGCCAATCCCGAGAACTAAAGGGATTCCTTAGAGGGTTTCAAATCATTTTAAAATCAAATGATAATGATAAAAATATAATTGATGATAAAAAGGATGATTATAATTCCATAGTGATAAAAAGATCCTACTTTGCATGATAGGTGACCTAGGAAAGGGATAAACAAGCTTGAAATCCACGAAGTAATCAAACCACGCCTATTTAGCAATGTCTTATTCTTCACGTATGACTTCAAGTTGGTTTTCAATATCTCTAATGTTTTGTGTCAAGGAGATGGAATAGAGACTCATATCATGTGCAATTCAAATTATTCCCAGAATAAAGACTGTGAGACAATAGCAAGGTCATAGATGCTTGTAATTAGATGTTCTTGAAATGGTACAATCATCTACAAGTAAAACAACTTGGAAACAGACTGATTAGATGATCATTGGTGATTTCAGCAAATTTTTGATGATTTAGATGAATCACTAGTGATTACTATGGAAAAGGTTTATTCCTTGATAAGATATAAATTGGATATGAAATAAGTGATTTATGGATTGATATGGTCTTTAATACGACTCTTTGATAAACTGAATATGAAAGTAAATGACAGAAGCTTACCTTTGATTAGGAATTTTAAGAGACAGTGATGTGGGTGTCTTACAATGTTTTAAAAGCTTACAAAGACATGATTGAGATGAAAAATATGTCAAAATTTCCATAACCATGTGGTCTAGGTAGTCAGATAACCGAGATTCTTTGCAAAAATTAGAGGATCCCCATTCATGAAGTTTTATGATCCTTATAGAATTGTCGGTGATTAGTTAGAACCACTAGCAACCCGGAAAAGTGGTGAAAATCATTGATTTAACAAAAATGGATTTTTATTAAACCATATAGCAGAGTAACTGATGTAAACAATGATGTACATATGTTAAGATACAATATGACACAAGAAAATAAGTATGTAAAGTAAAAACCCTAAGCAAGAGGATGAGATGAAGAGACTTAGCTGATTTATGCTCAGTCTTGGGACTGATCTGAACTAGAAAAAGTGTTGAACATGAAGTAAATAGTGTCGTAACAAGTCTCTGTAAATTCAAGAGTCCACATACAATGTTGGAAAGGGGCACCCACACTAGGACAAGGATGCCTGGGCACTAGAGACCACTACTAAGCACCCATGACAACATAGATGGTCATAATATGATTGTTAATGTGTCGTACAAGTGTCACAAATATTCCCAGTTGATATCCTATGTGTCATTCCTTGACCACCGATGGTATATGTAACCTGTAAAAGAGAATTTCACCTTTAAAAATCCATAAAACCACGTCAAATCTAAAAAAAAAATATGTAATATGGGGAGTCAAAATGAACCTGATGGCCACCTAACAGAGTGAACTTACGACCGAGCATTGCACTACATCTCAAACTCCATGTATTTCTTGTGTGTGTGTGTGTGTAAGAATGGTTCCCTGGGATGACCTTTTACAAGATGCACTAGCTAGCGGGCTAGAATTTCTATAATATGCAAATGTGTGGATGCAATAGAATAAACTTCACCATCCTATGCAGTGTATGTAGAATATGCATTCCCTTTATCCCTTGAATGGATGTTAGATGTATGCCCTGAAATGATTTAGGTTCCTTTTGAATGCAATCTTAGGTGATAGTAGTAATTCTTAGAGTGTTATCCTTTATTTTAAACACATAACTATGTATTTATATGATTCTTTTGTTTACATTTTGTAATTGACAATAGGAAGGCTGACCCGTAATTGAAAAATATCACCAAATGATAAAAGAGGTCCAAAAGGAACGAGTAAGGTGAGAAAGGGTCAAAGGCACCCAGAGGGGATAGGAGCGCTTGGGCACTATTTTCCTAGCTAGGCACTAGTATCTGAAGCCATACAAGATAAATTAGTAAAATCATGACTAGGTTGTAGGGTGTGTAAAACAAAATAGAAAACAAGAAACACATAAAAGAGGCCAAATATTATAGTCAATTGATAATTTTCTTGCTCAGGAATCATGTAAATTCTAGTATGCTTTTAGGACCTAGAAATGTACCCAAGTACATGATTTGTGTCTACAATTTTCCCCCACTTTATGTTTTTGAGTGCATATTTGATAACATAAATTAGATAAGAGTTGTGTACCTAATAACCATGTAGATCATGTGGAAAAATGTCAACTGAAGCGTGGAATGATGCAAAGTGAAGCGTGGAAACTAGGAAAGGAAAGTGACCCTAGGAGGTGAAGCGTATGAGTTGCATTGTACCTATTGTTGTGCTTTTGGTTGTTGTTTCTTGTAAGGAAAAACCTACAAAATAAGAGCAAGAATGTAGTCAAAGTTTTGTATATGATAAATTAGAGAAAAATGTGTGTAAGTATGTAAAAGTGTGTAAAGGAAAGTGTGCACTTGGTGCACAAGAGTGTAAAGGATAGAAAAAGTGTCCTAAAATGCTATGGAGAGCGATTTTTTTGGGCTATCTCACACCAAGGGCAAGTTATTTGGGTGATCTCATGTCACGTACAAGTTTTTTGGGTGATCTAATGCCAAGTGCAAGTTTTTTGGGTGATTTCACGCCAAGAGAAAGTGTTGGGGAGAGAGGTCTATATTACTCTCCATCTCTGACTCTATATGATAAGTACCACCACTGATGGTGTGTCCCTATTTTGTTCCTACTTTACTAATTATTCCAAATGTACTGATTGTTTTGATTGACATAAATTTTAGGATATTGCATGCATGTTGTAACTGAAGGACTGTTCTTGTAATTGTAGAATTACTCTGGAGGCTTCTGTGAATTGAGTTGATATGAGAAGTCAATTGTATGTGCCCCTAGGAAATTGGTGCCTAAGGGAGGACAAAGGCACCCAAGTACTTCTATTTGATGTTGGGAACTGGTGTCTGTGTTGTGACTCTAACCTAAGTCTGATTTTGATCCTATGTTGTAACTGTTACCTATGCTTTTTCTGTATTGTGTAAATCCATACTATAGATATGAGTTGTTGTAGGGGTGATTTGTTCACCCAATGTATGCCCCCTCATTTGGGGTGCATGAGACGATTGTAGGATTGTGTGGCCCAAAAGAGAGTAATTGAGGTTGTTTTGTATTGTATCCCTATAGGGGTAGGGCATGTGCATGGTAGAAACCAAGGTAGATGCAAAAAACGTGGCTAGTAAAACATGTTAGTAGAAAAAGTAGCAAGAAAGGCATGTAATAGAAGACAATGTAATCAAGAAAGTATGCAAACAAAGTATAACACAAAAAATGGGTTTCAAACATGGGACATCACTCACAATGTCACAAGACAATCAAGGCCGAAGCATCCAAAATCGTACAATAAGAATACAAGACATAGGGAAAATCCCATAAACAATAGCATATAGTAGAAAATAATGGAAAAAAAAATGTATTAGACAACCATGGTGGCACATAGTCCTGCAAAGAAAATTCTACACATGAAGCACTTGTTAGCATGTTATAAAGATAAAAATTATTATCAAAGTATGTATGTATCAATAGAAAGTAATGTGCTAGAAATAAGAAGTAGTAAATAATTAAATAATAGAACCTATAGTTTGTGAGAGTAGTAAATGTAGATGCCCCCAAGAGCCTCGGCAGGACTGGAAAAAAGTATAGTTCCAAGCATCATTGCAATGTGTGAAAATATGTAAGAGATTTGCATTCACAACTAGAGACCAAGTGAACATGCATGTGTATAAGATAAAGATAATGACATACTGAGTATCCGACTAACATAGTAAGGAAAGTGCACCATGTAAGTAGTATAAGCAAATAAGAGTAAGTCCAACCAAGATATGCAAATGTAGTGAAGGAGTGTGATGGAATGGAATGCAAAGTGTGAATTTGAAAGGATCATCATGCCCCCAATAGATGTGTATGAGATGAAGTTCATTTATAAAATACCCCTCAACAATCAAGAATGAACCATAGAACAAGAGTGTGTCATCAGGAAATGGTTTGAAAATGTGTGCTAGAAAGATAGATCATGAAGCATAGAGTGTAAGGAGTGAATGTGGTGAGGTTAATTTCAGATTTAGAACCTCAATAGTCGAGTATTAACCATAGAACTAGAGTGCATCATATGGTGGTAATAGTAGAAATGATAAATGAGTGATGATATTAGGAGGGGGAGTAAGTTTGATGCCCCCAAAATGTGTGATGAAAAGTAATCTATCCAATGAGAGTGAAGGGAAAGGGTCCTCCACCCAATGTCTGAGGAGATAAAGGCATGTGAAAATGCTCTAATATTAGTGGTGTAAGAGAGTGAAAATGTACCAGTGAATGAAACATATGTGATGAAGGAGGTGGTGAACACCTATGTGAAGGAGACCTAAGAGGGGAATGAGATGGTGATCACCTATGTGAAGGGGCTTCCTGATTAGGGGACTTGGACAAACAATGTGGATTGATGGACCGATGAGGATGATAAGGTCGTGAAGTAGGTCGTGTGTGGATTGGAGAGATAGGTATAGAAGGTGCCTTAGATTTGAGAGGCCCAACAGGCTTAGATGTTATAACTAGTGGAAGGATTTCATCAAGAGGAGGCTAAGTAAATGATGTGCATGGTGGAACACCTTTGAGATTGATAAATTTCTTATTGTGAATAAACTTGAGGCACAAATGATTGATGATGGGAATTGTTTTGGCAAGGTGGAGCCAAGGAATACCTAAGAGCATGTCACAACCTATGATAGAAGGTGCCACAACGAATGGCACAAGCATGGTGAGAGGACCAACTATAACTAGGATTTGGATGTATCCGTAGGATTTAGGAACTGGATATGAGATATTAGATAGTGGACATTTAATAGCCAAGAGGAGTGCAATAGAGCACATATTGATAGGATCCGATGGATAGATCATTATGTTATTGACAGTATATGAACTAATAGAGGCATTGATGTGCAATGAATTAGAAGTAAATGTAGCATGATAATCATGATCCGAGAATGTAATGAGTGATGGATATGCATCAACAGTAGTAACTAGAATATCAAGAGGCCTCGATGAAGGAGGAGGCACAACATGATATTCATGATTAGTTGAAGATTCTATAGGTTTCTTATCATTCTTAGGTAGAGGTTCAGTAAAAATATTTATGTTTTTATTTTGATTGAATTCTTTAGAAGCAGATGACTCATGGATTTCAATTGCATTATTGTCAATAAGATCTTGAATATGATTCTTAAGATTGAAACAACGATTGGTAGAGTGTTCAACACATTGATGATAATCACATTTAGATTTTTTTTCATAATTGCGGCCATGGGGACAAGATGGATCAATATTTTTTAGTGGTGGAAGCGTAATAAGATTGCTTTTGATAAGTTGTGGCAATAGAAAACGAGGAGCATAAGGAAACTTTGTAAATGTACACTTTGGAGGTTTCCATTAAATCTTTTTAGGAGTAGAAACAACGTTAAATATAGATTTTGATTAAGTGGCTTAGGAGATAGATTGAAATTAAATTTTCCTTGAAACTGATTAGAAGATGAAGATGAAACATGATCACGATATTTGAGCTTACCCATGGATAAGAGTTTTTTTTCATATAACTTAAGTGTATGGCATAGTTGATCAAATGATGGAGAGGTTTTAAAGATAACACTCTCTTGTACTAGAGGTAAGAAACTTTGGACAAAAGATCTTGCAATTTAGAGTCAACAAGTACATTTTCCATCTTAGCTAGATTATTCTTATAACATAATACATAGTTCACTACATGTTCATTAAATCATGGTTAGATTTGTGCGAGTTGAGCATAGGATATTTTGGAACAATTATTGATTGAAAAATGTGTAAGAAAAAACATCAGATAAGTATGTAAAATATGTTACCGAGTGAACAGATAGATCATAAAACCAATGCATAGCATAATTTTGAAGACTTCTTGGAAATAACTTAGCTAGTAAAGTATGATCATCCGCATAATCAAGACATGCCACTTGAAAATATCTAAGATTATCTTGAGGGTCACCATGGCCATTGAAGGTGGGCAGATTAGGGGTAACAAAGTTGGGAGGAAGTGAATAAGTATAAATAGTAGGTGCAAAAGGGTTATGAAGGAGCAAGGAGGAGTTAAGAGATGGAGAGGAGTGTGAAGTATCTTGTTGAAGTTGACAAATTTGAACCTAGAGATCCTGATATAGAGAAGCTAGGTCTTGAGTTCCTGAAAAAGAGACTTGTCATGTATGGGAAGTAATAAGTGGAGTAAAATGGTTAGTATGAGTAGGCATAGAAACAATAATAATGGAGCTAGTTGGAATGGTAGAATATGAAGGTTTGATAGCAATAGGAATAGAAGCGGTAGTGGAAGTATAAATATTAAGCTCAGCTAGATTTTTGGTCTCCTCATCGGAAGAGAATAAAAGTAGATCTAGATCTTGAGAATGTGCAGAAAGATGAGTGTATAGATCATTAAGGTCTTCATCGGTAAATGGTTCATAAGTTTGAGAAATGATAGAAATATTGCAAGATCTCCTAGAAGCAAGGTTGGGTTCAAATGGATGGTTTTACTAAATGATTTAACAAAAATGGATTTTTATTAAACCCTATTACAGATTAACTAACGTAAATAATGATGTACATATGCTAATATATAATATGAAATAATAAAATAAGCATGTAAAGTAGAAACCCTAAGCAAGGGAATGAGATGAAGATAGTTGATTTACGCTCAGCCTTAGGACTAATATGAATTGGGAAAAGTGTTGAACATGAAGTAAATAGCATCGTAATAGGTCTCTGTAAATTCAGGAGTCCATAGAAAATGTTGGACAGGGGCACCCACACTAGGGAAATGACACTTGGGCATTGGATAATTCTACTAGGTGCCTGTAACTGCGCAGATGGCCAAAATCTAGTTTTTACTATGTCTCACAAGTGTAACAAATATTCCTTGTTGATCTCTTGTGTGTCACTCCTTGATCGCTAACCTACAAAATATAATTTCACCTACAAAACCCATAAAACCACATCAAATATAAAAAAGAAATATGTAATAGGGGGAGTCGGGGTGGCCCCAACGGTCACTCGACAAAGTAAACTTACGACTGATAATTGCACTACATATCAAACTCCATGTAGTTCTTATGTGTGTGTGTAATAATGGTGTGATAGGATGCCCTTGTGCAAGATGCACTAGATAGTGGGCTAGATTGTCTAGAATATGCAAATGTGTGGATGGAATAGAATAAATTTCATCTTCCTATGTAGTGTATGTAGAATATACAATCCATTGTCCCTTGAATGCATGCTAGATGGATTCCTTTAAGTGCTTTAGGTGCCTCTTGAATGCAAGCTTAGGTGATAGTAGTAATTCTTAGAGCTTGGTCCTTTATTTTGAACACATAACTATGTATTTATATGATTCCTTTGTTTGAATTTCATAATTAACAATTGGAAGTCTAACCCCTAAGAGAAAAAGATACCCACAAGATAAAAGATGTCCCAAAGGAATGAGTAAGGTGAGAAAGGGCCAGGGATCCCAAAGGGGACAAGAGTGCCTGAGTGATGTTGTCTTGGTTGGGCACTGGTGTCTGAAGCCATAAAAGATAAATCAATAAAATATTGATTGGGTTGTAGGGTGTGCAAGACCAAATAGAAAAAAAAAGCCACATAAACGAGGCCAAATATTGTCATCAATTAATAGGTTTTTCCTTAGGAATCATGTAAATGCTAGTATGCTTTTAGGACCTAGAAATGTACCCAAGTGCATGATTTTGTGTTTACACCCACTTAGAAGTGGTTTCAACCACTTTTTAATGGGTTAATTCAGGTATGGGAATGAGTGAGGATGATTAGGAATGTGTTAAGGGTGTTGGGATGTAAGAAGGTTAGGGATAAAATGGGTTAGGATGATTTTTAGGTGGTTATGGTGGCTTAGGTGAGTAAATAAGTATTTTCTAAGGGGTAAGATGATATTTACGTGGGTGAGGAAATATTTTATAGGGTAATACGATACGTTTGATATTTTGAGTGAAAAATGTGGATAAAATATGTAGGGTACCAAAAATGGGTGTCTACAAAAGGTGTTGTCATGGAAAATAGCTAGCATGAAAACTAATTTTTTTTAAGAATGATAACTAAGCCCCTAATTAAAAATTAGGCTTCCCAAACATTGTGCATCCTTCCTTTGGCCATTTTGTCCTTAGTTAAACCTTCACCTTTTATACGAGGAAATTAATAACAAGGTTTTCAAGTTTTCTTTAGTGTGCAGGGATGATTACAAAAGTTGATAAATGAATTCAGTAAGATTCAATGAATGACTGCTTCCTCTGGAGATCTAAAAATGCCATTTTTGGCCATTCTACAGTCAGTAAACACCCTCTAGGAAAATTTAGGGAAAATATAAATCATATAAGAATGATTTTAAAGAGTATTTCATGTCATAACAAATTTAGGAAAGTTTAGGAAATAAAATATACAAGATCGGGTTTTCAGGGTGTGGGAAATGAAGGATCCTCAATGAAACCTGACTTCTCTGAATTATTTTGGGAGTTCCCAAATGAGTTAAAAAATAAAAAAAATAGGCATTAAAAATATATTGGAACCTTATACAAGGTGGAAACATCATATTTTCCCTTAGGCTTATGGGATCTATGAGGTATTTCAAAACTTTGAAGCTACCCTTCTAAGTTTAAAATGAAATATGACCTAAATTTTGAGTTTAAGGAAAATTTTGGTTTTTTGAATGCTTCCATTTATCTTAAAATTTCATTTGGAGTCAAAATCATATAATATATGACCCCAACTCATTCCCTAAGCCTCTGAGGTAAAAAAATCAAGTTCAATGTCCAAATTTAGACATCCAACGTAAAATTGGCATTCCCATTATGTAAAAGTCACACTTTAGACACTCATGTGTCCCCTCTTTCCCCCAAGGGATAAGGGGGACAAGGGTGACACCAAATTTTTGCCTCAACCTCATCCCTAAGTCGCACTTTGGCTCCCCAGGTGTCCCAAGTGTCCCCTTTCCCCCCACATTGTAAGGGTCAAGAGGGACACAAAAGTGTGACATCCCTCCTTCTCCCAGGTCACTCTTTGGTGTCCATAGTTTCTTATTTGTCCTATACCCCCCATGAGATAATGGGGACACAAAAATGTGACCCAAGGCATGCATACATCTCCTAGACCTCCATACGACCCTCATTCAACCCCCAGACTTCATTTCTTGGCCTCTTATGCACCCAAGTCAAACTTTTGTGCCCTAATTATCAAAAATGTACCATAGGGGACACAAAACTACAACCTCACCTATCTTGTTCAATTTTTTCTAACTCTGGTTCACTAACTAGGGTCCCAGGAAAATTAAAAAAAATGCATAGACGTGTTAAGGAAAATACATGAAAATTTCAATTTTTCTCTCTTAAGTAGTTGGCCATATTTTATGAATGCAAGGTATTGTTGAAACTTCTCTAACCTCCATTAATGGCTGACATGCGACAATAGAAAAATTATAACAACTTTATTTTTTTTCTACAATCATAATCATGAGAAACTTGGGGCGAATGTTCCTAAAACAATTTACTTTCATCCAAGCCATTTTTATGCATGATGAGGTGGATGATATTTGGAGGTAGGGAGGACTTATTTTTTCTCATTATTCTTTCCCTTTCAATGAAATTCTCATTTTCTTTCCAATCTGGATGATAAAATCATCTTAAAATCGGAGCAGAACATCCTTGAAAAATCATGAAACTTTTGGGACCGGTTCTATCTCAATCCGACACCTACATGTCTCTTTTCTAAAAATAGCAAGTAGTTAGAGACATCTGTGTCTAAAAATAGTAATTTTAGGGAATTGGTGACACTCTAAATGAACAGGAAACATCATGAAGTGAATACTATGAAAACTTGTTTGAAATAATAGTCCTACTAAACATAGTAATTCTTGGAATTGAGCCAAAAAAATAAGACAACTATTTTTAAAAACTTATATTTTTACTTTTTTCCTTATTATGAGGCTGAGATTTTTTTTATGGCCCAAACAGGAAATAAAAACCCCCGTAGACTCCTAAAGCATCACTTTAGAGGTGATCCTTCATGACACAATTTGATGTAAAAAGATAGATGGTCTAGATCATCTAAATTGTGGAAGAAGATATTCATCTTGGTTGAATCCATCCCTGATATGGACATCATGTGGATCTTATTATGGTGAGGAACATATCAAATTGAATCAATGTGTGTGAAAGATAGGTACTTGGACAACAGGTGAAATTGAGAACATCATAAGGTTTGCGAAGAATATGAAACATCAAGAACTAAATTAAAACTCAAGGTCATCAAGGGAATATTAATCAGGATCATGATAAGATAATTTCACCATGAGTGATGGTGTCAGTCATCTTAGGCTTAAAAATAATGCATACGTCCTAAGAGTGTTTCTAAACACTTAATCAATGTTTGGTGATGAGCTCACGTCTTGTAAGTTAGAGAGGTGGTAATTATAGTGTTTTAGTGTAGTGTGGAGGTCAAAAACATGGAAATCATCCTCATATATTTCTTTAAGTTCCATTTATATATCAATATTTATTTTTGAATAAGGAAACCTATTTCCATGAAGAGCAATTGAGCATGTTTCTGCTCATGTGATATCTTGGTTAAAAAAGTGAATTCTGAAAAAATATGTCATCAAGTGAAAAGGTGAAATGGGAAGCTCATGGAGTCAAGGTATGATGATCATCATAATTGAAAGAGAAAAAAATCACCATTCCCATAAGAGACATATGAACAAGATGCTGCATGAACATCCTAGATCTGATTTCATTCAATGAGGATTTTAGAGCTAGAAAGAAAAAGGAAATGATCTTCACACAAAGCACCATGTTTGAAAGAATGAGAAATCATCTGAGTTTCACTTGAATTTAATTCACTTGATAGCATTCTTAAACACTCACTCAAACCTTGTAGTTTGATTTCACTTCAAAGGAGGAAATCCATTACAACCACCTCATTTTAGTCTTATATGTGGCCACATGACAAGCATCTCATACAGGGATCAATCCTCCTATATGAAAGGAAAATACCTATATCAGAAAAATACATACAATCATCAAGAGGATTGATCATCAGAGAGTTGATTTTTGATCACTAGGGTGAATTATGAAAGTTTTAGAGAAGTAAGAAGGCGATCCTCACTCCCGCCTTATAATCATAAGAGATCAACATATTCCCATCATAATGCAAATCTCATAATAAGTGTTTCTGAACACTTACTCAATGCTCTAGAATGTTCCCATGTCTCTCATTGCTTCAATTCAACAAGATCTTTATTAGCAAATAATTCATTGTCATTTGATTGGTCAACCCTTCTCTCTCTCAATATTCTAATTCTTCACCAAGAATGTACTTTTTCCCTATTTTTTCTTATTCACTTAAGTGACCCTCAATTAAACATTGTAAGAGTCCTTTTTCATCAATAAGAAAGAGACTCGCCTCCTAGGAATGTGGAAGGTCACAAGTAATGAGGAAAGGTGAAAAGTCATGTTGAGGGAGATGAAAGGACAATTTTTAATGCTATAAATTGGAATGGCTTCTCCATTCCAAAGGTTTGGTAATTGTTGATTGATTGTATGTTGTTGAGATTTACCACTACTATATCAAGCAATAAAAGTTGCATTTCCTCTATTTCTTTTTCTATGTTCCTCTACTCTCTCTCCCTCTAATTTCCAACTTTGTAAACATGATGATCTTGTAAAACCAAGAAAGGTGTCAGTACCTTTCATAAATGAATCAATATAATTTTGTGTTTATGATTTGTTAGTCTTATCATTATTAGCATTTTTTTATTCTTCTAATTGAATGTGGACCTACCATAGTTGATGTATGTGAATTTTGTAAGCCTACTCACAACATTAACCCTTTCTCTTTATTTCACCCACTCACCTTTACCTTCTCTTATAGCGAATTCCTCCCTTGTAATCTATATAAGAACTTTGACATAGGTTTAGTGGAGTATTCCTGTGTGATCCCGGGCCTAATGGCCATCCCAAATTTGTAGGTAGTTTACATTCAATAATGGGATCCTCCTCATACACAATAAGAAGGGTATTAAGCCCGTGACCATTGGTGGAAACCAATAATTTACACTACGACAAATTATTTCACCAACACAAGGGTAACACAAGAGCTACCATAGAACAATGTGAACATAGTGAGGGGATAACCTTATAGATTCCAAGATTCAAAGTGCATGAGTAGTAAATGTAATGAAATAAATAATAAGAGTGTTTCCATTAGGAGAAACTAGCGTAGGTGGAACATTGGTAAGAAATAGGTGCAATTAGGGAGGATATGAAGCATTAAAGATGCATGTAATAGCCCATATGACTATAAAAGAAACCACAGACATAAATGTGGAAATATGGGTATTGATTGCCCCCATGGATGCAACAAGATGAGGTATAACATATGAGTCAGGCATAGAAGTATGAAAAGTATGTGAGTTAAGAGCATTAGGAATCATTATCAAATCATTTCACTATGTTCTTACTTGTGGTGAGGTGGGTGTGGCAAGTGATGTAACATTGGAATCAGTAAGTTTATGATTATTATAATTAGATTGAGAGTTATTCCAAGAAATATATTTGAAATCCATGGTCATAGTGACATCATAAATGGGGTATGAGTGTCTCCCAACACCTTAGCTATCATAGATGTAGCAACAACCATCATAGGGGACAACTCTCTAGGTAAAGGTAAGTGTGAAGAAGAATGAATTGGGTATTGATCGTCATGTGGATGAGAGTGATACATAATGGGAAGAGTATCATGGCTGCCAATAAAAAGTTCATCATGTAAATCAATAGCATTATAATCCATCGCATGAGGATAATGATGTGCAATGTAAGTAGTTTCTACATTAATATGTATGAGAGGGATATCACAAAGATTAACAACATGAGGTGTGGAATCTATTGTAGTATTATCCATGGAAGAAGGTGTTGTTAGGTCCTTGTGCGCTATGGCATGTGTAGAGGGAATTGTATACATAGTATGTAACCCAGGATTCCCTAGAAGATATTATAATTGAGATTATTAGGCATAATGTGACATAGAACATTAAGAGTGCAAGGTCCTACATTAATGGGTGGAGTGATTCTAAAAACACTCGCTAAGGTGTATTATAAAAAACCATGACTACATAGAGTAGAGGGAGTTAAATCAGCAACATAAATCCATATTTGATGGAGAAAATATATGTTACATATATTAAAACTAGATGTGAACCTAAATTTACAATGGGGGAGCATTTTCAATAGTTGTTTGGGAATGAACAATAGACTCAATAACATGTGTGCTAGATGAATTACATGGGAAATATGATAGCTATGAGATGTGGGCAAGATAAATAGATATTGTCAATGATCCATGAGAGACAACAAGATGAATGAAAGATATTGAAATCAAAAATTAAAGAAATTAACCCTAAGGTCAAAAGGGTTAGGGATATGATGTTTGATGAGAGGGTTGGGTTCATCAAATGATTTAATAAAATTTAAATCTTAATCAAATGACTAGAGTAAATCAGATATATAAGAAACATGTAATATATCAACATACAATGATAAGTAAGTGTAACCAACAAGAGGATAAAAGTGACTTAGCTGATATCTAGCTATCTAGATTGGATCTAAAATGGATAGATGGTGAAATAGGCTTAGTTTGTATTGTATGTGCTTCATCTGGAAAATAGTGATACGAAATTTATGTCAGACAAAATTACCTAGAAGGGGATAAAATTGTAGGGGTGCTAGTATCTGAATTGGGTGCTAATGCCCTAGTGAGGTATGAAGATCTGCGTCTTTTAGTATCTGATAATGTCACATTCAATTTTATATGTGTCACATCCACTTCTTCAAAGGGTTCTCATGTCTCATTTGTATCTGCAAAACAAACCCTATCTACCTACACAAGACTCAAGAACACATTATATGGAATAAAATATGCATATGTTTGAATCAAAATGACCTCAACGGTCACCCCAATGTGATTTTCACTGAGCAATAAACTGCATTTAAGAATCATTGTAGTCCCGATTTACGTGTGTGTAATAGAAATTATGTCTCGTGAAGCTAGGTTTCTCTGGTGGAAGTTGCACCAAGTTATCAGGATACAACTACGTTCCCCCAAAGATAATGTGTGTCATGAAATTCAAAAATTTCCATTCCTATGCAATGAATGATGTAGTCTAAATGTAGTCCTTAAGTTTCTCCTTTTTCCCAAGTAGTGGATAGAAATTAGTAACCCAGTGCCCCTTATAATAATTAGTAGGTTGTGTATATATATGATTAGTTTTCTTAAATTTTAACATTAACAACACTAGAAGTTGATCCAAGGTAATCAATATAAATTTATAAAATATAAACAAGTGATGGATCCTTTTAAAAATATAAGAATCAAATAAAAGGATAGCAACGCCCACATGGGGACAATATCATTGATCGTTATTGTCCCTTACTGCGCACTTATGTCCAAAAATCTCTAAGGATAAATTAGGAAATATTCTGCTCAGTAACACATTGTGTGATGTCTAAAAGTAAAGGGATGATTCCAGAAAAGTAGAGCAAAAAAGCATGGAAACCTAGAATAATGTCAAAGTAAAGAAAAACAAGTGTTATCAATGTCTAGTTTTCTTTCTTAGGAATCATGCATATAACGACATATTAAAGGCGTAATGTAATAGTTATAAGTGCATATTTTTGTGTCTACAATACTTCAACACTAAAGACAAGAGAGAAATGGGTAACACATATGGGCGTGCATATGTTGGTCCTATAAGGCCATAAAGTAGAATATAGTTGTAAGTGATAATCCATCTTATTGCTCTTGATTTTTTTTACCATAATTGACTCTAATGTCTTGTTTATTCTTTGTCCTATCCATTGGCCCGAGGATAGTAAAGAGATGCAATGTGATGTGAAATAGATAATTTCTTGCAGATTTTGGGATTATTTATGGAGGTTGTGTTGTCAGAGATAATGACTTGGGAAAATTTGAATTTGTAAATTATTTAGTTTAGGAAAACAATTCCTATAACTAATTTCCTGACAGTGGATAAAGGCATGTCCTCTACCGAATTATTGAAATACTTACTCATTGTAATGATGAAATTATTCTAGATAGAATCGTTATGTGTTATATTACCAATCAGATCAAGGGCCCATGTGGAAATGGGATATGGTGTAACAATAGGTCATAGATCTTGTGTGAGAATGTGTAAAACATGAGTGAACTCTTTTCGCTTATGACACTTATTGATGTATTTGATTATGTTGTTCTTGAGGATGAGCTAAAGTAACCCATCCTAGGTATTTTTTGGGTATCTGCATTGCCATTGAAGTGGCCACCACATACCCCATTGTGACACTGGAACAAAATGCATTTGAATTATTCTTGATCTACACATTGAAGTAACATTCCATCAAAGGATCTCTTATATAAAATTATACCCATAATAGTATATTTCATAGCTATAACACAAATACATCATGTTTTTGGATAATTATGTTCAATAAGGTAGGTGATGATGTTAGCGTACCAAGGGGAGGAAAAAATTGAGTTTTTCCATGTAGAAAATTACTTCATCTTGAATTTCATTGTCTATTAAGTCTCCTAAATCTAATGGATTGTCAGCTAACTAATCAACAACTATTTTCCCCTTAACGAACTTATGGTTGATGTATGTTAGCTCAAACTCACCAAGAAGTTTGACCAAATGGAAAATTTTCTTGGAAAGGTTTGGATGATTCAAAAATATGTATATTCCCTAAGACTTGAAAATTACCTTAGTTTACTTATTTAACATTTAATATCATAGTCACATAGTCATAAAACTATAGTAAGACACTCCTCGACTTGGTAATATTGATTTTTTAAATCTAGTAGCATTTTGTTGATAAAGTATAAAACATATTACCTACAATCATCATCTTGATAGGAAAACATGCAAGTGAGAGAGATGTTAATTGTGCATACATACAAAATAAGTAGTTTTTAGACTATAACACCATGAGGGTAGGAGGTGATAAGAGAAAGAACTTGTTGGCCTCAAAGGCATCATGGAAATTCTAATTCCACTTGATTTTTTTAAATTTTTATTAGTTTTTTAAACATGTTGAAAATGTAAGTGAGGTTTAGGAAAAATATACATATGTCCTCTAACTTTCCTAAAAATTACATAATTCTTAATTCTCTTGTTGTTGGAACCATTTCAAGGATAGAATGAGTTTTGGTGGGTTCGACACCGATGCCTCACTTGGATATGATATATCCTAGGATTTTTCTACCTATCACCCTGAATACATACTTATCTAGATTTAATGTGACACCAAATTCAATGAGTCAGGTAAGAATTATACACAACACTCCCACATGATCTTCCCTCTTCATTTCCTTAGCCAGCAAGTCATCAATGTAAGATTTAGCAACCTTTTGAATGAGTTCATGTAAGATGAGGGTGATTTTATACTGATAGGTTATGCCTACATTCTTAATATTGAATAGTATGAGTGCATAAACAAAATTTTCCCGAGGGGGCGGTAAATGAAGTCTTGGTTTGATATTCCTCAAAAATATGTATTTTATCGTAGCCTGAGAACCCATCCATGAACAAAAGGATATCATAATAGGAATTCTCATGAAAAAACACATCAATGGAGAGACATGGAAAATCATCCATGGGGAAGGTCTTCTTAATATCACATAATTTGATGCAAATCCAAATATTTTCGTTCTTCTTCATAACAACCAAAATGCAAGACATCTAGTTCATGTAGTCTAGTTTTCAATGAAACCAAATTTGAGGATTTTTATGACTTCCTCTTTTCCCATGAGCATTATCTTAGGTTTCATGGGACATACTATTTTCTTAACTAGTGTTGACAACAATTTTACCTCTACAATTGGTTTGATTGTTTCAATAGGGAAAAACCAACTCAATCTTGAGTATGATGAGATTTCTAAGGCACCTACAGGAATAGATAGGTTTTTAATTGTTTGCGCTCCGTGAAGAATAAATTAAGCTTATTTTTCTTGCAAATGAACCTGCGATCACAAACACTACACAAGACAGGATTAACAAAATTTCTGGCGGATTTCCTAGCAAAGTCTAGTCCGTAAAAGTCAATGGACTTCTTAGTAAGGATGTTAATCCACTTTTAAGAAATTTATCAAATAATGATAAAGTGAAATGATAGTAAATGATAAAATGATAATAGGTGATACAACCAAACAATGTAAGGGAAAAGGGACTGACAAGGTCCAAGGCTATATACTGGTATGAAAGTGGTTCCATATCCAAAGGGAGTTGAGGAATTACAATATTACTCAAAGGAGAAATGATATGGATGGGTATCCATTTATAAAGGCAAGCTGGATAACGTGTTTAATTTAGATAGTTGATAAAACGATGCAGATGGCTCAAGGGAGCTTTATGGGAATTGATGGATACTTAGAAAGTAAACGTATCGATTTGGATTGTGGTATGAATGAAAAAATATAGGCTTCCATGATAATGGTTTGACAATCGGAAATTGTCAGCAATTGGGAAAATCATCAGCAATTACTGAAGAATATAGACAAGTTAATAAGATTCAAGACATAATTGATTCAATTTATTAAATGATGACTAATTAATTAAATAACACAATAGTAAGTTACTTACCTCATTCTGGTTGATGTACAAGACTAAGAATTGATTATATTACCATATGAGAGGAGTCTGCAGATGCGTCAGAAGAAAGATGTAGAAGATGCACTGAGTTGAGCTCCTGGATATTTTAATGGCCTCTAAGATACTAACAAGATACAAATTAATTAAAGAGGGATATAATACAAAAATAATTCATAGAGTTAACTTGGAAGAAGGAATGGAACTCAAATTTATAGAGTTAATAGGATAGAATCTCCAGTGATTTAGGGAAGTTCGAGTTTGGGAGAGATAAGAAGAGATAAATTGTTATTTTTAACTATAGTGTTATGGGATTTTGGGGGATTATGGTGTGACAACTTAGAAAAGTTGATATATGTAGTTTTATAGGTTAAGATTGGGATTGGTTAGATGAGGAGTGATTTTGGTAGGTTCCCTCATTTAACTAGTCATAACTAATGTGAAGTGGGGGTTATAAATTTCATTTTTGGATTGTTTATAATTTATTTTGCACGTGATTTTGAGTGGATAATGGTTAAGGAGGTTACTAAATATTATTGTATATGATTTAGTTTGATTTAGATATGATTTGATCTTGATTTACTGATTTTAGGAAGAAGATATGATTTAATTTTGATTTATTTTGGATTTGATTAGTTTTTGGAAATATTCTCGAGTGGTTACGTAGGATTTAGCAAGTTTAAGAAATATTTACAAGGTAACTATGAACATGACTAAGGATTATGTAGGAAAGGATTATGTTATTTAATTTTAATTGATTAATAAAGTACATGGAGTGTAAAGACTTAAGATTATAAGGTAAGTATTAATTAATTAATGGAGGATATAGGTTTATAACCTAAGATATGAGATGTTGTGCTTGTGGATAAAGATGAAGAGTATGAAAGTAATATATTACTTAATGAGGGATGCGGACTTATGTGAGGTAAGTATGGTGATGATGTGGATGTTGATGTTTTAGTAAATATGAGGAGTGTAATGTGATAATGAAGGGGGCCCATAAAATGCTGACACTGAAATTAGGGGTGATAATTTTAGGTGTCTACATTATTCCCCATTTTTTTGAGTGGTTTTGAGACAAGCCACGAGACAAAAATGAGATGTGATAGATAAATGTTGTATAATGACGTGATGAGGTGATTGCCACCCAAACTAGGGATTAATGAAAAGGAGAATCAATCACGAACTTGAAAGAGATAGATGGAAAGTTGTAAGGATAGGAAGATGATAAAGTGATGCCCCAGGATGACGTAAATATAAAATGGGTGATTTCATAATATCAAGTGATAGGGGAACCAAAGGGTTCATCTCCTATAGACATGACTTTTAACAATGGACTAGATGTTTTGACGAGGTTAGAGGACCAAGAATTGATGTTGCCACAAAGGTGGGTGTTATCCCAAATTCACCCACCCAGCAAATTTGGTCAAGACAACCCCACACATAGAGAAAATATGAAGGGAAAATGTTTCAGACCTACGAGCTTGCATTCTAGAACGAGGCAAAGGAAAAAGTCAAAGTTTGAACCTGAGTCACAGCCAAAGCAGGGAGGCAGAGGAAAAGGTGAAAATTTTCCTTTTCTCAAAAGGCACAGAGACAAAAGGTGAAGCACATCTCCCAAGCCAACCAAAGAGTGCCACATGTCCAATAAGAGTTTCGGGGCCGTGGGAATTTTTTTATTTTTGTGTTTTGCAAAAAGGGGGAAAAGGTAAATTATGGACCTGCAAACCTGATTTTTGCTCTAATCTGGTTGCCACGTGTCCCATTTCAAAAGGGAAGCCCAAACGAGTGCCAGGCTATTGCATGGCCCTGGTAGGTGAAAAATGAAGAAGAGTCTTCCAGGCCATTAATGCAAAATTCAAACTCTTCAACTACTAGATTCGATTCGATTAGATCTGTTGGGAACCAGAAGCAACATATTGTGGGTGGATTTGTAGAAAGCATTGATATTCGGTGGTTGAACTTTCAAAGCATGATTCGATGCATATCCTGGGGTTGTTGAAACAGGATTTGACTTTTCCATCTTCTCTCTCTTTTCTTTCTATATATATAGTAACACTTCTCGTTTGAGAAAGGGAGACATTCTGGGCATAGAGAAACTCTGTCAAATTTGTTTCTCAACGCCATTTTTGAGCAGTGAACCTTCTCTTATGCTTGGAAAATGTATTTGTGCCTCTGTTCAAAAAATGTAATGGTCTGCGCACCTTTTAGAGCAATAAAAATGTGTTTTTTGGTGTTCTTCAACCCTTTGCATCCTTTTGTTGTTTCTTTGTGCCTCTCCATTCTAGCTTTGTTTTTCTATGCATGTATTTCACATTTGCAAGTGA
Source organism: Taxus chinensis (assembly GCA_019776745.2). Classification (NCBI taxonomy): domain Eukaryota; kingdom Viridiplantae; phylum Streptophyta; class Pinopsida; order Cupressales; family Taxaceae; genus Taxus; species Taxus chinensis. Next base: position 16,180,979 of record CM034154.1, on the reverse strand, counting down.
AGGATGTTGTGTTTCATGGAGTTTAATGGATGATTTATAGATATGGGTTGTGTCACTTATGTCTAACCTCCCTCATCTCCATTTTTTTTGTTTCTTTCTCCCTCAACAGAATATCTCATTCCCTTTTCTCGGTGCTATCACCTATGTAGTGTAGGATTTCTTTATTTTCATGCTCTCTCTCTCTCTCTCTCTCTCTCTCTCTCTCTCTCTCTCTCTCTCTCTTCTCCTCTCTCTCTCTCTCTCTCTCTCTCCCCTTGGTCCCTTGGAATTGTTAGATTAGGAGTAGATAGTCACATTTCCTTCCTTAGAAGTAGTTTAGTGTTAGGATTAGGAAGAAGAATTCTGATTTCTCCGGAGGGCCATCTCAAGTTCGCAAGTCCCACAACTTGAGAGATGGTCCCATGTTATACAAATCACACCAAATGACCCTACCTTAGAAAATCATATCCATAACTCATTTTGGGGGTGTTATGATTTTTCACTAACAGTGAGTTTATGAGGCCCAAAATTCAAGTGATAGGGGAACCAAACGGTTTTTGTCCTACATACATATGACTTAATGGAAAAAAATATGTTATGATGATTTGATGAGGTCAAAGGACCATAAATTGATGTTGCCACAAAGGTGGGCTTACGAGGACTAGATGGGGGTCCTGATGTTGATCAAGGATGTAGTACCCAAGGAGGTAGTTGGTTGATAAATGTTTATTTTAATGAGTAGATGTGATGTTTTAAACATGATGATGTGACACTGAGACATTCTCAGGATTGTGTTGATGTTGAGAGATGATAGATTTCGGTAGAAAAATGTTGGTGTGGAAGGGTTGACAACTGTTAGAGTTATGTTTTAGGTATGATGTGTATGTTATATTGATGTTAAAGTGATTTAATGCTTTTTTCAAAACTATTGTCAAGAAAGAAATGTGGATTGATTTCTTTGTATTGGATTTGATACATATATTATGGGAAACAATAGAGTGAAGTCGCTTGCACTTTTGGCCTTTACCACAAATGTTAACAGATGACTAACAATGGCTGGGTAGTCACACTAATTTTTTTTATACAAATTGAAGTGACAGAGTGTATCTTCTTAGGACATGAGAATAGTTTACATATGTAGGTGTGTGGGAAAAGAGGGTTCTCCTTTCAATGGTTTCATAGAGAAATGCCCCAGCTTTACATTTTTATTTTGATGCAAACTAATCGATGTGGGAAGCTTTCTCAGGATGCTTTGATTTTTGGATTTTTGAAGGTTGATTGATGAGAGAAGCTTTTTATATGGGTATCCATCCTTTGAGGGTATGATCTACATTTTTTATTTTTATTTTTACAAAGATGGTCATCCTTCGAGGGATCAGTCCTTGATTTTGACTAGTAGTTGTCCTTTGAGGGATCAATATATTACTTTTGACTTTGATAAGAAGCATCCATAGATATTTTTGACTTTATTTTGAGCTGAGGGAAAAACCCTAATAGGTCATTTCAAGGAGGGGAAAATATTTGTACACAAACTGCACAAGTGTGCCCCAAGACATGTCTTAGGTTGGTAGACAAGGTGAATGGATGTAATGATTGTGAGGTTCCTGCTAAAGAGGAACTTGTCTATTTGAAAGATGTGATGAACAGATTCATGGTGCTCATATTTAAGGTGTATTTAGGATGTTGACGGAAAACCACATGCTTTCAAATCATTGAAATGATAAAATGGATGGCTAGTGATGGAATAAGATCTTTGATGTGACTACTGTCATGATGGTCAATGTGTTAATAGTAGAAATGTTGCAAGAGAAAGGTTTTCAAATGTTGACCCGTGTTATATGGACCAATCCAGTTAAGGGAGGTATTCCCACGTTTACTCTGAAGTAATGACATTTCGATTAGATTGATAGGATAGGTTGGTGAGGACATATAAAAGGGAAGGCATGTAAAGTAATACTTTCAAATTCTCAGTAAATAGGAGCCTTTCCAACATAATATTGTGGAGAGAAATGACATGTGTTAAAGAGAATGATGTCTTGAGGATGATAGAATTTTTGGTCTTGATTAATTAAGTATATGGTAAATAAAGGATCCCTTTACAAAGGACCTATAGGAAATTTGGATGGGATATGAGAGGATAATTTATAAGGAGAGATAGATTTTGAAGATTTGATGTTCCCACTTCTTCATGTATGATGGTTCTAGGTTTGTATAGGTAGGTGAACCGTACTAATTCAAGATGATGGACCTTCACTAGAAGGTGATGAGAAGACATATGAGAAAGGTTTGACGAGATTTGATTGAAGGTGACCCCTTGGTTTTGAAAATTTTGGTCAAGACATTGTCAGTGACCTAGGTGTAGATGTTGATGAAATTGACATACCTTCAAGGGGAATGTGGACATTGACGAGGTTGAGGGACCTTCAATAGAAGGTGTTGACTTGGTTATGAAAATTTTAATGGAAGATATTGATGTGATTGAAGGACCTTGAAGGGAAGGTGGTGATGAGATAGAGGGACCTTTAATGGAAGGTGTTGATAGAACTGAGGGACCATTAAGGGAATATGTTGGAGATATGGCAGGACCTTCAAGGGAATGTGTTGAAGAGATGTCCAATAAAGACTTGCTAATGGTAGAATGAGGATGTCTCCCTTGAATTATAGTTGTCTTTGAGGATAAAAACGAGGGTGGAGATGTTAGTGATGGCTTAGGATGGTCCTTTTTGGGGGAATATCATCAATAAGGAAGTTCGCTGGATTATGGGTTTAAGTGCTTTACAACTCTCTATGTTATACCCTGAGCATCTGTGGTAGGCATAGGTTTTGTCATTCTCATAGCGGGTAGGTTTCCACATATGTGGATGGGGTGTTTTGATTGGTGGAAATGTGAAAAGATAGGCATGTATCTTGTATGAGTCTATCGAGTATATCAACATAAGTCCCTCTTGGGAGATTTGAATTAACGTATTTTGAACTTGACTTACGAGAGTGTTTACGAGGACGTGTCTTATTTTTGGATGGGGGTGGATTTGTGGATGTTGTATGGTGTTGGAACATCATAGGGATGTTGTGAGGTTGATAAGAGGGAGAATATGACCTGAAAAAGGGATAACATGTGTGATCAATAAGATTGGATGATGGGTGAGGTCCCAAAATAGAGGAGGAGGGATGGTTGATGGATGAGATAGGGTTTGATTGTGTGTCATGATATTAAGCTAAGGGATGGAGTCCAAAAATTGATGGTAAGGGTGAACCCGTAGATTTGATAGACTTAGACCGTGATAAAGGATGAGGTCCCAAAATGGATGGTGAATTTGATTCCTTATATGTTGTGTGCTTAGATTTTGTAGTGTTGAGTTTAGGTAAAGGAGGGTGTTTTATGATGAATGATGAGGATGAGGCACTGAATGTGATCAGTTTCGATTCCATAACATTTTCATTAGATATAGAAGAGGGACTCATGTCAAATGACAATGATGAGGCTATGAGTGTGATGGTATTTTACTATGTAGTGTTTGATTTAGGGAAATGTTCCAAGTTCGAAGGTAAGTGAGTATTTGAGGATATGATTGGGTCTAACTCAGATGAGGGAGGTGTTATTTCTATACATGATTGAGGTGGATTACACAAGTTTTCTAGATAGTTGATTAATTCAATAAGTGATTGGATATCGAGATCTTAAATTACAAAGGATTCTTTAATAATGACTTCCAAATTGGAATCTAACGTTTGTAAAGGAGTGACAGATGGTTGGATAGTGGACATCAGTGATATCAATCTGTGAGGATCATTAAAAAGAGGATCCAGTGATTCTAAGTTTTCAAGAGGAAGCATTGGTGATGAACGGGTCTTCTTATAGGGAAGATCATATGTAATATTGTTGATGGCATATCTCGAGGTATGTGTAGCATTTATAGGGACTAAATCTATCGAAGGTGTTGGGTCAAGAAGACAAGTAATGTTATCATGTGTGGTAGTTTCATGTGAATCATAGAAAGACCTAGGGGAATCAAATAAAATGTGTGTAGTCTGATCTGAATCGTAGGAAGACCTAGGGGAATCAAATAAAATGTGTGTAGTCTAATCTAAATTGTAGGAATACCTAGGGGAATCATATGAGACATGTGGAGATTGAAGATCAGCATGGACTTCTTCAAGGGCTTGGATTTCTAATTTCCTAGCCATGGCGAAGGCTTCATCGAAGGTGTGGAATGTATGGATTTGAAGGGTGGATGATATGTGATGGGAACATGATCGGGTAAACAACTCAATTAATTATGACTGTGGAGGTGGAAAAGACAATTGATTGATAGTGCTCTTCCATCTAGTGACAAAATCTCAAAGCGATTCATTTTTGGATTGTTTGATGGTAGAAAGGTCAGAAATGGTGATTTTACAAGTGACATTTGTTAGGTTGTGAAGATTAGTTAATTCACAGTTAGCATGTTTTATTAACTTGCAGGAAAACACAATAAACCAACATTGGTTATGAAGGGACTGACATCAGTCATCTATGACCGGCATCGCCCAGGAAAGTATTTCCTTTATATAGTTATTGTCTCATTGTAATGGCTTACATAGTATGTAAAGCACATAAATTTCCTTCTTTTAGATCCATGTGTTGGTGAGATCATGTTGTATTGTTGTTCCATGTAGATCTAGATAATGTAGAGGAGGTTGTCTTCATGTTTGCATTAATGAAGAGACAAACTTACTTCTTGGTGCATAGTTATAGTTGCACATATGGTAGACCCATGTGAGAGGTCTTATTACAGATCCACAGAGAGCTTGGTAGCAGTTCAGAGATGTAATAGTTCTTAGTTATGTGAGATCTTATGGTGGTGTTTGGAGATGTGGATGTAGTGCACTCGTGTAGATCCATTGAGAGATATGGAGGAGAGGAGATACTCTTAGAGAGATGCATTGTACTCTTGTATTGAAGAGTTGGTTTGTACTCTTGTTATATTATATATATGAGATCTCTATCTTTGGTGGACATAGCCCACATTGGGTGAACCACAGTACATGTTGTGTTATGTGTGTGTATTTTGTTTTGATTTGGATTATTCTAGTTTATACTTCCACTATTGTATATTTTGGGGAATTGTTTAGATCCTGTGTGTATGATTTTTTTTGTTATTAAATCATAGCACTATTCTACGGTCCTGAATTCCCAACAACTAGTATCAGATCTTGGTTATTTTAGAGCAAGGTTTTTCTTTAGTATATTGTTATTGGTTTACTGATAAGTGTATGAGAGTAGGGTTTCTTTTTCCTGATATAAAAATTGCAAGAAGAGATTTAAATCTCAAGTGGAAGATAGAAATGTGAGGTTACTAAAGATTACAGTAACCAACGTCGGTTAGGTGGCAACTGGTGACCACAGGGTGACCATGGTTGGTTACTGGGAAACTTGGTTGTAAATAGAAAATCACATATCTGAATATTTTATAAGATGTGGTGAATGTATCTTGTTTGTTGAGGTATCCCTGATTCTTAGAGACACGGGCATGATTGTCGGATTGCAGATCCGGTTTATAAAGGTGTGGTTTTGTTACCTTGGTATTGCAGTGCTTGTATTATTTTGGTTGTACATGCATGTTTAGGATTGCAGATCTAAGTATGAGATAGAGGATCGGTTATGCATCCTTGGTGTAGTCAGATGTATGGGATTTGTTAGAGAAGTAGAATATAGTAGCATAGAACAAAGATGGGGTTTCCATCAGAGAATCAAGTTCTTCAGTTAAAGATGTGGTTGAGTATCTTGGTGTTGGTAAGGTGATGTATTTCATCTTGGTACAGTTTTATTGCATGTATTATTGTTGTTAAGTTTTTGTGCAAGATTTTGGTGCTTCTTGAAATGACTAGCTCAACACAACTATTGGATTTAGTCAGAGTAGGCACCTGGTTTGGTGACCTATGCCAAATTTTGGCATTTTGGCATTTTGTGGCATTTTGGAACCGACATCAATCACAGAGGGAAACCGATACCGGTCAATGAACCATGTTCGATCTCTATGAAAATGAGTTTACACAGGGTTTTTTACAGTATAAGAGGGAATGGATGGTTCAGTGTCCTATTTTGGAGGATCAAGTTTCTTGAACAATGTGTACAAGCAAAAACAATGTAGATCACTTCAATGTTTGGATCAGAAAGAGGACAGAGTTAGCTCAATTAGTCAAGTAAGAATTTGAATCAGTTATCTTTATATGATTCATGTTTTATTTCTTTCATTTGGAGCAATTGATATTATGTTTGGATTGCGTGCATGAGTAAAATTTTCACCATGGATATTTTGTGTGCTTGACTATTATTTCTAGGATATGTTGGAATCTTGAGGACAAGGATATCTAATCTAAGGATGAGATCCTCAATGAAAATTACTATTTAGACACAATTGCAGTAATGAAAGATGTTGAGTACATAGGATGAAAAGAAGTTGACTCGCCTACTTCATAAGAAGTCCTAACTTCTGTGATGTAGAAGTATTCTCTGATAAGAAGGGAATCAATTTATATTTTATTTCTAAATGACATATATAGCTTTTGATCTTGGTGATTAGAAGATGCAGTTTAGGGGAGTTCAGATTAAGTGGGAGCAATCCATGGTTATTGACATTGCAGGTTGGACATATATGTATATGCAGAGTGAGAGGAGTATGCTATTTTTATAGTGGCATGAGGCATAAGTTGGTTTTGGAGGGGTGATCATGGCTTTGTATATATTTTGAGTTTATTGTTTTGTGATGTCACTTCTAGTTTATTTTGTGGTGCCTGGATATTCCTTAGGGAATACAATTCATGGTTGATTTAGTTGGTTTTAGATGATAAAGCAATTTTCAAAGTTTGAAGGGTGAAAAAGTAGAAAATATGCTAGTTACAGAGACTGGTGTCAGTTAGGGTTAACCATGGTCAGTCAGGTAGTGATTAGGGTCTGTTAGGAAACCATGGTCAGTTTGGTCACATGTTTGACAACAGTGTTTATTTACCATTTTTAGATGGTGCCCTTATTTTGCTTTCATCTTGGTTGGTTTGTGTAGTGTGTTGATGACATGTATGCTAGTATTTGCACTTGGTATTAGTGGCATGGTTTAACATGGATGTTTGTTATTGATATTGATGAGCACAATATTCATATTTAGCTTTAGAGTTAATCAGTGGTAGAATTGGGGCTTTTGGAGAGCCTGGTAATATGGATGGATGTACATGGTGAGTTTGTACATGTGGATAGATTCAGTTTTGTGAGTCTATGATGATGCAAATGTTTGATTTTCACATGGATGCCTTGAGCATGTTTAGGGGATGTTTTTATTTCCTCTTGATTATTGTGTTACTCCATGGGAGATGTTATCTATAGATGATTGTCTTGGACATGCTATTTTTTTATGCAGATTTGGATTTGCATATTGCAATGTTTGGATTGTTTGAGTTATGCAGTTTTATGGATTGATCACCCACTATTGCAAGTAGAACTCATTTGGTATTTCTTTACCTAGGATCTTGTTTTTCTTTCACATATTCCAATTTGACTTGTCTTGGTCAGTTGAATTGGTGGTTGCATGCAGACATGGATAGATGGATGGAGAACATGGTTAGTTTTATAGGTATGGATATGTATGCAATAGATGCTCAGTACTTCATTTTGAGTAGGAGCTCTTACAGGTATGATTAGTCATGGTGGCTTAGTTACATGAGAGGCTTGGAGTTATGATTCAGTGTGAGCTTGATGTATGGATAGATCGTGTATCATGGATCAGGATTAGCTTCGTGCAGGTATATGGTAAGTCACGAGTTTTTTATATTCTTGATTTTAGAAGATGGTTTAATCAACCTGATTTCATTTGAGAGAATTTTTTATATAAAGAATAGATGGTCTTCACGGTATGTAGAGGACAATGATGTAAAGGTATAAATTTTCAGAAATTTATCTCCAAGGAGGATATTTTTAGGTTGTGGAGTTGAATTGCTTCACAGTTAGCATGTTTTATCAACTTGAAAGAAAACACAGTAAACCAACATCGGTTATGAAGGGACCGACATCAGTCACCTATGACCGGCATCAGTCAGGAAAATAGGAACTGGCATCAGTTAGGGCTAACTAGCATCAATTACATGTGTGTGAGTGTTTTAATTTTCTCACGGGAATTATATATCAATTTAGTATTAAAGCAGATATATTGATTGTAATTGCATGGCTAAGTGTCGTAAGTTTGTATATGCCTATATAAGCATGAAAGCTAGAGTTAGAAGGTTGGACAAGGATTGAGTTAGATCCTTGATTCTCCTAGATTTAGAGTATGAAGAAGAAGATAAATAAATAACAAGTTACATGAAGATAGAACTTCCATGGAGAGAAGTTTGACAGAAGGAAATAGTAGGTACAATTATGGTGGGTACATCTTATTGGTGAGAAGAGGGTAACATCTTCTATTGTATTTTCTTTGTATATTTATTGTCTTGTTGTAATGGATTACATAGTATGCAAAGCACATAATTTTTATTCTTTTAGATCCACATGTTGGTGAGATCTTATATTTTAAATCCATGAGATCGTGAGGTATTGTTGATCCATATAGATCTAGTCTTATATTGTTAGATCCATAGGTTGTTGTGAGATCTTGTATTCATAGATCCATGATATTATGTTGTATTGCTGATCCATGTAGATCTAGATATTGTAGAGGAGGTTGTCTTCATGTTTACATAGGCTGATGCAGTGATGAAGAGATAGACTTACTTCTTGGTACACAGTTATAGTTGCACATATGGTAGACCCATGTGAGATGTCTTGTTGCAGATCCATAGAGAACTTGGTAGCAGTTCAGAGATGCAGCGGTTCCTAGTTATGTGAGATCTGCTAGTGGTGTTTGGAGGCATGGATGTAGTGCACTCATGTAGATCCGTTTAGAGATCTAGAGGAGAGGAGATACTCTTGGAGAGATGCATTATACTCTTGTATTGAAGAGTTGGTTTGTACTCTTGTTATATTATATATATGAGATCTCTATCTTTGGTGGACATATCCCACATTGGGTGAACCATGGTACATGTTGTGTTATGTGTGTGTACTTTGTTTTGATTTAGATTATTCTAGTTTATACTTCCACTACTGTAGATTTTGGGGAATTGTTTAGATTGTGTGTGCATGATTTTTTTGTTATTAAATCATAGCACTATTATGCAGTCCTGAATTCCCAACAACATTTATAAAAAAGTGATTGAGAAACAACATATATAACTATGTGAAAGAGACCAAAGAATGTCAAGGGATGGAATTGTACCAATCTAAAGCGAGTCATGTTAACAACATAGGGAAGGTTCTAAGAATGAGATATTGATCATGTATGATGAGATAACATGAGTGTCTAAAGGATAGTAGGTGTTGTTGAGGATCCTCCTGGCCATGGAACATGGTAAATTCAAAAAATTCCCTATGTGAAGGATAGGGCTTATATGGTACTGACGTATGGATGGGTTCATTAAAAAATTAATCATAAGTGAGGACTTTTTTGGATCCTCTGGTAGCTATTTCTAAATTTTCTAATATGTTTGACATATCTTATATGGAATCATTTGTAAGATAAAATGTGAAGGAATTGACGAGAGGATGCGATTGATTTGACTAATGAAAATGTGAAGTAGTATAGTTTTGTAATAGATGGGATTGATGTGAAGATTCATGAGGGGTAGCTTGAGAGGATATTGTTTGTGAAGTGGGTTATTATAAAGGGATGTGGGGAGATGTGGAAAAATGTTGACTATGTTTTTGTTGTTGGATGAGAGGAGTTAATGGGGCTTGAGTAGGGATATGTGTATGGATTTGGGATGTCTGAATTACTGAAAATGAGATCAAAGTAGAGATGGGTTGATTAGATGAAGGATGGGGGATATTGAGATTCTGATGATATTTTGATGAAGAAGAGGATGTTGGAAAGACTACTTGATGAGATACATGGGACATAGACTGAGAAGAAAAAGTTTAGAAATAGTTTAGTTGTGAAGAATAGTCATAGGTTTGTTGGATGGGACTATTGTAGGATTGTTGGATTGGATAAGAGGTAGAAGTTCCATAGGTAACATAAGATGGTGTAGATGACTCTAGAAATATGTCAGAGCTAAATGAAGTTGAGTGAGATGTGATATGTTGATAAAATGGGTTATAATGTTGTACTAGTGTAGATAATTATGCATACATATTTTTCGAGGTTAAATCACGAAATTACTAGCAAACAAACACACAATTTCTTAATCAATAAAAAGAAACTAAATGGATGGATTTACAAAAAATAGATAAGCAATTAGAATAAATTTTAGATTTTCTTAATTTAATTAAGAAAATTGAAATGTGAAAAAATGGATGATGGGTCCTAGGAAATGGCAAGCTTTGGTTGGTTTCAAGTATGTTTATGGGTGGTATCCTCGATATACCTGAAGGTATGTGAGGCAAAACTCTATACTATTTCCGATACGGGCATGTATATTGGGGCCTACCCCCTTACTTCACATTCCCACTACAATAAGGGAGTTGGGTGTTGAGCCAATATATTCCGACAGACAAGAGATTATACTCGGCCAGAACATCGAGTTAGTTTCCCTATTGGGCGATGAAATCTTAATCAGTTTCACTTGGGTGGGAATTGTTTAAATGTTTTTTTGGTTATAAGTGGTTTGGTTGTGTGTGAGGGAAAGATAATGAATGTAATGAATTTTCCTCCTAATTAGACTATGTGAAACAAGAAGGATGTGAATGTTTATTTTAAGATGCAAAATGAACTGTTGATTTTGATGAAAATAGAAAAACAATAATACAAAACTTGAAAGCAAACGGAAGGTTTTAGGAATTACCATGAGAGTGCTCCTTTTTTTTAGATTTTTAACAAATTTTTAAAGAGAGAAATCAACAAATCCAATAGATTAAGCTTTCAAAAAAATTACCCTGTAACCAAATTAAAGGAAACAAAAAGAAAACACATAGGGAAAATGTAGGCCCAAATGCAAGAAATTAGGATAATCGCAAGTGATTATTACATAATGAAAACAATTAGTATTTTATTGATTGAAATGAAATAGAAGAAGAAGGGAAAAGGGTCCCACCAGGCATACCAGAATGTTGACGAAAATTTTACCTCTGCATTTGGTTTTATTGTTTCAATACGGGAAAACTGACTTAACCTCGACTATGGCGGGGTTTCTAAGGTGCCCGTAGGATGTGATAGGTGTTTGATTTTTTACGCTCCATGAAGAATAAATTAAGCTTATTTTTCTTACAAATGAACTTGCGATCACAAACACTACACAAGATAGGATTAAACAAATTTCTGGTAGATTTCCTAGTAAAGGCTAGTCCCCATAAGTCAATGGACTTCCTTGCAAGGATTTCAATCTACTTTTAATAAATTGATCAAATAATGATAAAGTGAAATGATAGTAAATGATAAAATGATAACAGGAAATACAACCAAAAAATACAAGGGAAAAGAAACTGATAGGGTTCAAGGCTATATACTACTCTGATGGTGGTTCCAGATCTGAAGGGAGTCAAGGAATCACAATATGGCTCGAAGGAGAAAATATGGATGGGTATGCACTTATAAAGGCAAGCGGGATAACGTGTTTGATTTGGATAGATGATAAAATGCTACAGATGGCTCAAGGGAGCTTAATAAGACTTGATGGGTACTTGCAAAGGTGAAGTATCAGTCAGGATTGTGGTTTGAATGACATAAGATAGGTTGTCATGATAAATGGTTTGACAAGAGGAAATCGCCAGCGATTAGATGAATCATCGACAATGGGGAAAATCATCGGAAATTACCGAAGAATATAGACATGTTAATAAGAGTCAAGACATATTTGATTCAAGTTATTAAATGATGAATGATTAATGAAATAACACAAAATTAAGGTACTTACCCCATTCTAGTTGATGTACAAGACTAATAATTGATGATATTATTGGATGAGAGGAGTCTGCAGACGTGTCAGAAGAAATATGCAGATGATGTACTAAGTTGAGCTCCTAGAAATGTCAATGGCATCCAAGAGATGAACAAGAGACAAATTAATTAAAGAGGGATATAATACAGAAATAATGCTCTTATCGAAGTCCAAGCCCAAATAATTATCCGTTAACCTGAAAGAAGGCATGGAACTCAAATTTATAAAGCTAATGGGAGAGAATCTACTACAATTTAGGGAATTACCAACGATTTAGGGTAGTTTGAGTTTGGGAGGGATAAGAAGAGATAAATTTCTATTTTGAACTATAGTGTCCTGGGATTTTGGGGGATTATGGTGTGAAAACTTAGAGAAGTCGAGATGTGTAGTTTGATAGGTTAATATTGGGATTGGTTAGATGAGGAGTGATTTTGGTAGGTTCCCTAATTTAATTAGTCATAACTATTGTGAAGTGAGGGTTGTAAATTTCATTTTTGGCTTGTTTATAATTAGTTTGCATGTGATTTTGAGTGGATAATGGTTGAGGAGGTTACTAAATATGATTGGATATGATTTAGTTTGATTTAGATGTGATTTGATATGATTTGATCTTGATTTACTGATTTCAAGAAGAAGATATGATTTAATTTTGATTTATTTTATATTTGATTAGATTTATATTGTATTTGATTAGTTTTTGGAAATATTCTCGGGTGGTTACGTAGGATTTAGCAAGTCTAAGAAATATTTACAAGGTAAGTGTGAACATGACTTAGGATTATGTTGAAAAGGATTATGTTATTTAATTTTAATTGATTAATGAAGGACATGGAGTGTAAAGACTTAGGATTATAAGGTAAGTATTAATTAATTATTTAATGGAGGATATAGGTTTATAACCTAAGATATGAGATGGTGTGCTTGTGAATAAAGATGAAGAGTATGAAAGTAATATATTTATTAATGAGGGATGCGGACTTATGCGAGGTAAGTGTAGTGATGATGTGGATGTTGATGTTTTAATAAATATGAGGAGTGTAATGTGATAATGAAGGGGGCCCAACAGATGCCAACACTATAACTAAGGGTGCTAATTTTAGGTGTCTACAACTAGTTTGGCATCATGTTTTCTTACCAAGTATTGTAGGATAAAATATGTCTCAATTCCACTCATGTCATAATAGGAGAAGGATAATTCATTAGACAAATATGTAAGTAGCTTCTTTTGATCCTCTACTTCTTTTGGATAAAGTGAGAACCCCAGTTTTAGGATATTTGTGTCTTCCTTCATAGCAATGTTTATTTTAATGGTGTCTTAAATAATATAGGTGTTACCCACTTTCAAATTTTTCAGACCACTATAAAGATCCAAAATCTCTTCTTCATCTTTGCAAACATCAAGATCTTTAGTAGTGAAGTTATAGTCTCAAACCTTGTACAGTAAGATTTTTATTAATCATTTCAAAAGGGTGAGTATGGGTGAAGCATCATATAAATTTCCCTTTTTTGGTGTTAAGGGGGAAGGTTCTCATAATCCCATAGGTATTAAAGGATGGCTTTGTCATTTTTCATCTTAATCAAGATTCATTATCATGATGTAATATATTTTGACACTACTTGTCTCGAGTTGGGATCCTTTCTTAACAAGGGGGTCACCTCTCATAAATATAATGAAGTTGGCCTCATATAGCTCGTGAAAGGAATAATAACATGTGGATGCAGTAGTAATGAAATTAAGTAATTAGTTATGGTTTCTAGGAACAGAATCAATGGAAGTGAAGTCATAGTCTTGAGCTAGCCTTTGGGTATCATTTTGGTATAACTTTAGATGTGCGATCTTGGTTTGATGGACATTTGTTACTTTTTTAGAGATGAGTTGTAACTCACTAGATATTTGAAGCTTTCGTATACCAAGTATTCTAAATAAGAGAAGGCTTGATAGTAAGGCTTCTTACTTGGCTATATTGTGTTTACACTCAAATTATAAGAGGAAACACAATGGTAAGATAATTTTCCTAGGAGAGATCAAGATCATGCCCGCCCCTGCTTTGGAAAGACACTTTTCCTCATCGTATTAAAGGATCCACAAGTTATCTTCGGGAAGGGTATTATGAGATAAGATGGATTAAGGTACTTGGTTATCATAAAATTCAACCATGTTCACATCAACCACCATAGCTACGAAGGTTTAGGCTCGTCGTTGTCAAGGATAAAATACGGTACATGGAAGACCCTTTCAAGTCGAATGGAAGTATGAGCTGTGAATTATTTTTGAGGATATCTATGATCTATGATGTGGTTTTCAAGGAGACAATATCAATATGAGGTTGGGATTTTTCAGCTAAAAGGAGAATCCCATTTCTAGCTTCAAGGACCTCCCTGTCATGATTTACTTTCTCGTGGTGGAGGGTCAAGAGTAAAAAGAGTGGACTTATATTATTGGCATTAATGATCATATTCTTTCCATGTTATAATATTATTGGCATTCATAGGTGATTGATGGAAATATCTAGATGGATATGGATCCCTTATAAATTCTTTGCATTGACATGATATCAAAAGGGATTGGATCTCTTTTGGCCACAAAAAACCTTCCCTAAGTATAGGAAACATATTTTCTTGAAGAATATGGAGGGAATTACCTACATATGATGAATCTAGGGTCATCCTTGGATCATATTGTGGTGGGTTTAAAGGTTCATGACATAAAAATATGTGAGAAATATTTTGCGATTGAGAGCAATGGGGAGAACAATGGTGCTGATCGATATGTCTCTAAGGTTATCATAACCATGCAAGATATTCTGGGTCAAAGAGAAGTTGGTTTCACTATACCCAAGCTTCTGTAAGAAGGAGACATGGGATAGTGTTAACTGTTGGCCCTTTTTATACCATAACTCATTTTACTAAATTATTATAAACCTAAGCTTATAGGTGAAGAATGAGATCTCCTCTTATAAATGAGTTTTCACATCTATGAGTAGTTGGCATAAGTCGAATACATAACCTACAGCCCTCATCGTGGTGCATGGGAGGAACATGTCCATGTCAATATGGTTAACATATTCCTTTGATGGAGGTGCGACATAGGCTAGTTTTCCAAGTCTTATGGCATCTAGTAAGGAAATTTGGTATGTTCAGAAGTTCTTTAGAGGTTTATAAATGGCATATGTGAAAATGTCTCCGCAAGTTTGGTGCTTATGTCATAATTTCCACGTTTTTTGGGGGATTATGTTGTTCTATATTTATAAAGGGCCTTAAAAAGGAGCATTAGGATATTGGTATTATTTTTTCTGGGTAATTAAATTGGCCTCAACGTCAATTTCTAGTTCAACTACACCAATAATATGTGTTTACCCTTGTAAGCCCAAGCGTGGGGCTACATCACGATAAGTCGCATTAGAAGTTTAAGCTTCAACATTGTGACTCCCTATTAGAGGGATTTTTTTTTGTGATTACCACTGTTGTTGCACATTGTTAAGTTGTACAACTCTAGTGGCATTTAGTTTGGTGGTTAGGGAATGGATTTTGGTAGATACCCAAATGGGCATTTTGGTGTGCCATAGGACCTAAATGAGCCAATTTTTGGTCATTAAAGTTTTCCATCCCTATGAACTATTCATTGAAGGCATGTCTCTAGCTTTCAAGCAAACGTTGAATAAGTTTATTTTGTTCTATGCAAGTGCAAGTGCCATGGCCCCCTACCTTATGGAGAAGACATAAGAGGTCTTGATCATAATCTAGTGGACGATGGTTATGTTAATCAAAGAATTTTTGGAAGTTATTGTAGTTATTTGTGTAACTACAATCAGGGATAGAGTTGTTGTTGTGATATGGGCCATCATGGTTCTTGTTTTGGTTATGTTGTTGTTGTTGGTTTTTATTTGGGCTTAGTGTCTAGTTAAAGTCGATTGCATTCATAGTAGGGGGATATTTTTTCTAATGCATAAATTACCATTATTGTTAGGATGGATAAATACATTGTTGGGGAAGTTGGTCTTCTTTGTTTGATCAATAACACCATATGTAGTGATGTTTTTGGTTTAATTATTTTCAGAACTTGGGAATCTTGAGGAGCTTGCATTTTGTTATTTTTTATCCTTTAGAGTTCTGGATGGGAATAAAAAGTATTCTCTTCATACAATATGTACTATAACCACTGTGTATTGCTACCTGGTTGATCTTCAATGCACTCTCTAAATCCTCCTCATAAGACTTATATGAAAAATTCTACATGTCTTCCTTGGTTTCCCTATTAAGGGCGTGAAGAAAGAGGTCACACAGTTCTCTGTTGGTATATGTTTATAACATTGGCATAGGAATAGAGTAATTATTGCCACCTCGTTATACTTGTTGGGTTCTTGCATGATGTGAAAACCTTCCCTAATGTCAATATTTACAAGTTTGTTCATATTGAAAGCCTTAAAAAATTCAATAATGAGTTGAAAACATGAATGGATGGAGGACCTGGGTAGGTAGTAACACTGGTCAAGTGTTAAGACCTTAAGGGTGTTGGTAAAGATCTTGGTGACTATCCCATCCCATAAGAATAGTTCACAAATTATAGTCAAATATTCCTTTATATGGGCATTGGGATCTCCTTCGCCTTTGTATTTTGGATGTTTAGGTATTTTGGATGTTTAGGGAGGGTGAGAGGGAGAATTAACATGCATATATTAAAATATAGAGGTTATTTCTGGTACACAACATACATTCCCAATGCACCAAAGTTGATGGAAGAGATGCCTACAAGGCCTAACGATGGTGGTGGAACTGGATAACAACCGGTCAAAGGGACACCTGAAATGAAAGTATGATTTGGAATGATATGTACATGTTAGGTGCCTACTAAGATGTGTGGAATTTGAGTAAATATAGATGTAGGATGGTGTGTGTCCTGTAGAAGAAGATCCAAAGAACTATTGAGTGAGTTGGACATATCTATGAGTAGGTTAAACATAATCTCGTCTAGGATGGACATACAAAAGTGAAGGTTGTGCATAAGCCACTGCAGGACAAACATAAACCTATGAAGGTTCCAGTGGTGTAAACCTAGGTTGTGTAAAATAATGTGTAGGAGTTGTTAAGTTAAGCAAGATGGAGTACAAGGAAACTTTATTGTCATTTCTGTATGTCAGGAAGGTGTAGGATGAAGGCCCTCCCATATGTAGTGTGCCAACAATTGTGAGGAGGTCTCCCGAGCTTAGATGTGTTGTGTAAAAAGTGTGCGGGAATTTTTTAGAATGGATGTTGTATTTTTTGAATGTAACCTTTCTTATTTGTCATGTGATTTATGTTTTAGCCAATATGTTATGTGTTTTGAGAAGGTAGGGAATTCTCTAATTCCTAGATACATATTACCAGGGTGGAAGGAGGCCACTTGACAAAGGCTATGGGTATTGTTTTGGGTTTGGATTTAAATTAGATAGCATAGGGGAAAAGTGATGTCCCTTGATTAATTTTTCAGTGGTTACATCCCCTTTTGTGTATGTATTTTTAGGTTTAGGTTGCAGGGATAAAAAATTGCTCTCCAAGAGAATAGTGGTACGTGCTTGCATCCTATTTAGTGACTCATCTATGAAAAAAAGTTGTTCAATATCTTGATAAAAAAATGTGAGAAGTTTATCTTTTGGCATATAACCCAATGGTAGATAATTAAAATGCATGTTAATTTGAGGCCTACTCATGATCCTTGGGTAGAGACCAAATACTTCAATAAAGGTCATATCATTTGAGTTGGAGGGTTCATTCAAAGGGATTTGGTAGGTCACAGGCTAATCAATCTCCTTTATCTGCACATTGAATGATAAGGTTAGAATATAGAAGAAGATTTGTGTGGTAGTTGCACACTCTCAAAATAGTTATCTACCCATCTAGAAAAAGAAGGTGGCTATTAGGATTGCATGAAAGTGTAATAATCCTTGAGACCTAAGATAGGCCAGTCAAATCCTCACCTAACATATTCAGGGGGTGTGTAAACACCCATAAAATAATGGGAGAGTGCGAAGAGGGAATGGAAGAAACAAAAAAAAATGTATGCAAGAAGAAACTACTCCAAGTCATATTGGGTTCACTAGATTTGTACACACCAAAAAACGTAGGGGCCTTTTGTGCATGACTCCTCACAGGTCAAGCCTTGGTAGTCTACATAGGATATGATGGAATGATGTTATAGAAATATCATAGATTTTGTGAGGAAAATTTGAATCAAGAGGATATGAGATGATAATGATTTTTGTAAGGTACAAGGAATATTCTCTACCGATGTTCCTGAGAGAGAAAGATATGCTCGTTGAGGCCAAACAAACTCCTACAAAATTGCTCACAGTGTATGGTATGGTTGAGTACAATAGCAATACAAAGTTGTTGATCTATGTTATGGTTGGTGAATGGGGAAATATTAGGTTAGTCCATGTGCATGAAATGATTATTAGACGATGGTTGGCCTTGATTTGACAAGGTCATGTGAAGAATGAGGGAGAAAGAGAAATAACAAGAGAGGAGACTCAAATCTCTATTGGAAGTCGTTGTCCCATGAGAAGGAAGATGGGGTGGTTGTCCTAAAGATCCCGACGGTCAAGAATGATGTGTTGTGACATGATGAGTGTGGGAGAAGGTGTAGAGAAATAGACTTCTAATCTTAGATTGGATAGAATATTGTCCTAGATGTTTTCTAGCACAAGAGTGGGGACACGAGGGAAAAATCCAACTCTACTTGAGAATACATGACTACCCAAATTCATTTATGATGGAGGAGTGACCATTGTGTGGTGTTAGTTATGATCGTGAGCCTAGCATGAAGATATCATGAATTGGGGTTATGTAGATGGTATATATGGAACAAAATATGTATATATATGTGGTGGCTAGAATGAGAGTCATGTAGGTTATTTATGGCTTCAAACATAGCCATACAAGAAGTTTTGTTGAAATACTTAATGAAATGGAAGCTTGTTGTCTTGCATATCAGTAAGTGTTCAAGTGTGGTAGGGACATATTTTGAAGTTTGAAATGATGTAATTATGTTTTTGGAGATGTTGGGGTTTTTGGGTGGAATGCTTTCTAATTGTGTTAGAAATAAACACAATATGTATGATTGTGTGAAAGTTGAGTTTTGTGATCAATGTCCATGTTTGGTTTAATGTTTAGCTTGCAAGAACTTAAGTGAGATGAAATCAAATTAATAACTAGAAATGTATTTCTTTCTGGAAAAAAAGTTCTTAAATGTCAATTACTCAATTTTATGCAATGAGAATCAACAAATCAAAAGCTTCTTTCACTACTCTATTTTATGACATGCAAATGGAACTATGTTTGTGTTGTTTTTGAAGGTTATATAACATTGAAAGGGGAGCAATAGAAAATTTAAATATACATCTCAAAATGGAAATATTAGTAATGGTTTTGAAGACACAAATAACAAGAAATAAATATTGCAATTCTCATGTGTAATTGGAGTTTTTAGATCTGATCATATGTAATACAAAATGTAAGTTTTATACTCTAAATGCTCTTTTGACAACACAATAATGAATGCGATAAGATCTACAGTCTAATTACAATGGGGTTTTCCTAAGATTAAATATCTAGTAAAAATTTGATGCAAGCTAAGGACTAGGATGAAGTGGTCTAATATAATAGTAATTTTGAAATAAATCTAGATCTAAGTTTGTTTTCGGTATTTTCTAGTTTTTGGATGAAGTACATGTAATTAAAATTGATCTAAACATAAATAAGATAAGTGAAAAATAAAAATAAATCTAGAAACTAATCCCAAAGATGGGAATATCTTAGAGCAAGGGAATCTCAAAACCCTAAGCTAAAAAACAAAAAATTTAGAATGATATTTAATTTGTCTTCTTTTTCCTTTCTTTTTTAGTGATTTTCCAACTAGATCCAAACAAATAAATCTAAGTTAAAACATGCTAACTAAATAAACAAATGAAATGCAAATCTAACCTTTTTCCATAGACAAAAGGGGGCTAAATGAAATGCAAATGATCTTGAATTGTATTGTCTATATCCTTAGTAAAACTACTCCAATTGATGCTTAATGTGACTTGTGTGATGGTATTAATGTAACAAGGAGAGATCATAAGCTAGATATATTGTGAAGGTAGAATAATTTTTATATCTATGGCTAGTTTAAGGAAGTCTAAAGACTAGTTTGAATCCTTGTATTCTCTTTGTGGATAACAACAAAAAGCAAGGTCCTTGGGGGTGCTTTGTATGAGAAGCAATATCCCTTGGGCTTTGTTTGGATTTATATGGATCAAAAACTGACAACAACAATACTCTCTAGAAAAAAATTCAAAATTCAGAGGGGGAAATAAATGAGCAAACAATTTCCCTTAATAGAAAGGGCTTCTAAACAATCAAATTTTAACTCTAGTTCAAAAACAATATTTATGGTAAAGATTATATCACTAGGTGGTGAACTTAGGTTGAGTGTAAGAAAGGAGAAGTGAACTTGGGTTTTAAAATAAGGTTAAACATTAGTGTGATCTACAATAAAAACCAAAAATCATGCACTAAAATCAAAGGGAAAAATTAAATGGTTCCATGAAAAAAAAATTGGTATCAACAATAGGGGGGTTACGTAACTGCCAATAGGTAAAATGAAACCACTGCAATCAGAAACGAAACCACCATAGCGTGAAGCCAAACCGCCATGGAGGTAAGAAAAATCATCATAGCATAAGATAACCTTCACAGTGGTAGCATGACAAATATGTAAAGGGGTTGTAAAGAAGGGGAAAAGGGGAAAGTTCTCTTCAAATCATGCTAAGAGGAGCTAGAATTGGTCAGAGTAAGCAAAATGGGAAAGTGGTGGCTTTTGTGATTGGTTTGAACATTTTAAAACATTTTTCATGTTTTTTGATATCCTCGTAATCAGCATTGGGTATTTTAAATATCACACCATGAAAAATAGGGTGCGTACAAGTCCCCTCTTTATCTCTAATTCTATGATGGTCCCCACCACCTTTGAGAACTCTAAAGCTTAATTTTGAGGGAGCAAGTAAGGGAAACCCAAGTAGAGAGGGATTTGGATCTATCCTATGGGATTCTTTATGGAATCTAATGACAGCTAATTCAGACTTAATTCCTCATGAAATGAATAATGAAGTGGAAATGACATCTCTTTTAGAAGGGGTGAAAATGATAAAAGATAGATGGTTATCAAGGATTGTCATTTATGAGGAATCCTTACTAATTATCAATACACTTAAAGAAGAAGGGCACTAGTAACCAGAGATTAGATTACATCTTACGATCAGCCCTCCAAGTCTTATCATCTTTCCGAGATGTTTAAAACATGCATTTTCCTAGATTGGCCAACCAAGTAACAAACCTACTACCCAATGCAGGAGCTAATGCAGATTTTTTCTCAAAACAGAAAATTTTGATCACTTGGATTGGCCAAGCCTTTCCATATTTTAGACTTGGATTAAAAAAAAATCTCAAATATATGTTGAATCAGAAATGGTACTCCTCGATTATTTGATCCCATCCCCATGCCTCAAGGAGATAATATTTATAGATCTCAAGCTACTTATGAATCGTGAACTAGCATGTACTAATGAGAAATGATCACCACCATTTGTCTTACTCCATCATTTCATGGAATGAACTCTTTGAGCATGTGGGTTTATTTTAATTTGAGGCATTGGTTTATTTTTCCAATAATCTCCTTATTTTTTCAGTCAAAGGTGAAGTGTTAGAAAGACACAAAAATGGAACCATGCATGATAGTGAAGGATAGAAAATGGATAATTTTTCATTCAACAAGCTAAGAATGATATCTAACATGCAAGGGTTGGATGAAGATTTCTTTGGACAAATAATAATCTTGTTAAGACTTGTTGGAATAGAAAATGTGTTGTCTCACCAAAATTAGTGAAACACTGCTTCCTAGCTAATCTAGCCAATGCTTTGTCTCTTTACTATGTTTGTTTATTTATTATTCACCACATTTTACCCCTGAAATATTACTTGATCTCCACAAACTCTCTCAAAACTCTATAGAATGAATTTACGCCAACCAAAAACCATCTCATAACAATGGGCCTCTTTGTTGCCTTCGCCAGCGATATCCTATTTGTTTTTGGAGTAGAAGGTGATTCCTAAGAATTTCATGATAGAAAAGAAAAGGTGTTTCTCCCTGGCCAAAGCAGGGTAATCAAGCATGTGGATGATGGTCCAATGTTGATGGCCCAGATGATTAAGAAAAAAAAGATCTAGAGAAACGTGAAAGGGTGAAGAAGGCAAAAATGGCCCCTAGGGAAAAAGTGAATCCTACCCCTATTTTTATACCCTAAGTCAACCTGCAAGGAGTCCCATTTTTTGGCTTGCAAATGGCCTTCTATAATATAAAATCATACGTATATTTTTTTATTTACAAAATTTGGCATTATGCTTGTATTATACTACTGATAAGCATGTATGACAATCTTTGCATACAACAATTTTGCATATGTTAATATTATAAACTATTATCAGGTGAAAGCCCCAATAGAACTCCTCACTTTTTCTAATAATAATAATCGACAAAACTATATTTATATTTATAATTATAAAATATATGTTTATAAAAAATAAAAATAATTGTAATATAATTATATTTTTATTTTATCAAATAATTTTATTACATTTAAAATATATATATTTATAGTAATATAATCTAGATTAAAAAATGACATACAAATAGTGTAAAGATGATACAAAAATAATATAAATGTGAAACAAAACTATGGCAATTAAATAAATAAACATTGAAGTAGTTGATTCATTTTTGTGTCGACTAAATTTAATTCAAATTCCTCAAAATTTCATATACCAATTCACTTGCACCAATCCACTCGTGCCCCAATTTAGTTGTGCATTAATATCCATCCAAATGGTTGATTGTTCTACTCAAACAAAATGGCTTCCCATGCATAAATTCTCAACCATCATTAAAAAAAGCATTCACAAGAAACCTAAATTAGGACAAAACCATCCTTCGCTCTGAATTTAAATTTCATCTCAAACGTGAGGATTTTTCCTCTCATCAATTATCAATGTAAATATACTAGCAATCATACATGAGTGTACGATGGAAACTTTGAAGGGGATGGAGTGAAGAAGTGAAAAGTAAGGTAGTGAAAAAGATGGAAAGGATGAGGGGAGATTAAGGAGGGGTTAGAGGGAGGGGAAGGGCATTGTGTTCCACTATATCATTGTACCCGTTCAAAATTCTTGCTTCTTAGAGCAATTTTTACTCCCACTTTACAATTCTAATCTTCAGCAGTTATAGGGAAACATGTAACATGTAAATGATCATCAATAATTGTCCTTTATCAATGTTCTACTTTATCATCACTTTGTATTCCCCCTTAACATATCTAAGCTTGAGTAGGTGCAAGGAAATAGGAAAGGTGTATGGTAATAGGTGATGTGAAAACAATCATCGATAGTTATATGTTATGTGTCTTCCACTTTAATGTCTTGATCCTACTCACATTATTCACATGAGTGCAATTTGACTTAAAGGGGCCAAAATAAAAAATGGGGAAAATCCAATAAGTCCTAGGTTGGAAACCCAACCACCTGAATGCAAAGTGATGAAAACCATAAAATCGGATTTGTTATTTTTGTGTTTTTTTCGGTGTCAAGGTTATCTATTGGATGGATTTTAATTTGTTAGATAACATGAATACATGAATGGAAAGTTGGAAATAAAAAGGTGGGAATTAAATACCTACGTGTCTCACGCCTATTCCATGGCTCAGATTGCTTGAACCTTGAAGGATTTCGATTGGATGACATTAAATTATTTATATAAGATGAAGACATGAATGGAAAGTTAGAAATAAATTGTTGGGAATTAAATACCTGCATGTCCCACACATATGTTGCAACTCATATTATTCCTAACAAAGCAATATCTTCCATTTATTCTCCGCATTATCATCTTTATCTCGCTCGAGTTTATCACGTTTGTGCAATTTTCCCTTAAAAGGGTCAAAATAAGAAATATGGAAAATCCAATAGCTTTTAGGCTCGAAATTGAGCCACCCGAAAACAATAGACCTTTTTCCATCGTAGTCTAGGAATAAATAGTGTCTATGTCCTATATCAACGGGCGGTATCTATACTTTGATCAGAATGGAGCAAAATCATTCTTGGCAAGTGTCAAGGGTTTATTAGTGGCAGGAATATGACAATAACCATAAAATGGGCTTTATTATCTTTATATTTAATTTTTTTTGGTAGTAAGGTGATTAAGCAAAATATGAATAAATATGCTATGAAAATGCTTAATTTGATTGTTATTGTAGTAGTAAATGAATAATCAATTAAGTACATAAATTAACCCAAGCAAACTAAAAGCTAACTTTATGAATTCTCAAAAATATTTTTTCAAAAAAAAAGTACCAAAACAAGTAATACATGGCTAAGTGTAAAAAGGAGTTAGAAAAGCTTAGTTGATTCGCAAGAAATCCCAAAAGTGCATAGATTTGGAAAATTGGAAAATCCGAACTGCACACACTATTGCAACGAAGCTCAAAAAAATGCAGATCTAGAAAAACACGCTGGACAGGGGCGCCCATAATGCCACATACTGGGAATGGGCACCTATGATTGCAAAAATTCTCAGAAAACCATCTTTGAATGGTCGCAAGGTGTTTGACGTCCTTCGCCTTTGGTTGTTAGTATGTCACACAATGTTTGTTGAGGTCGTTGGGAACCTGCAATGAAATAATGACCTACAAAACCCTCAAATAAACATCAAATTCTAAAAAATAAAGATGCAAAATGAGGGATCGGAAATATCCTTGGCTGTCAAACAAGTGATCTTATGATTGAGCACTAACACTACATTTAAGACCCAATGTAGTTTTATGTGTGTGACACGGAACCTGTGCTCTAGGTGGCTCTTGTGCCAGTCACACTTGATAATGAACAAAATAGTTGGATGCAAAGAAATGTAATAGATATGTGCATGGAATAGAATAAACTCCCATCACTATGAATAGGATGTAAAATAATGTAGTCCCTTGCCCTTGAATGGATGCTTGAATGCTCTTGAATGGCCTTTGGATGCAACCTTAGGTGGTGATAGCTAATGCTTAGTGTTTAGTCCTTTATTGTGATCACATAACTTTATATTTATATGATTCTCTTGCTTGAATTTTGTAATTAACCCCAAAAAGGCCGACTACCAAAAATATAAGATGCTCAAACGGCTAGAAAGGACCCAAAAGATGTGAGTAAAGTATAAAAAGGTCAGGGGCGCCCAGAGGGCACGGGAGCGCCTAACGCGGGTGTCTTGGTTGGGCACTGGTGTCCAAAATGAGAAATGTCGAGGTATGAAAATGGGCAAATGAGCTATAAAGAGTATAGTAACAATCCAAAAGTAGGCCCATAGACAACATAAGCAAATATGACCAAAGACATGGGTTGATTAATACTTTTCTTACTTAAATCATACTAATAGTATTATGTAATCAAGATGGATAATTACCCAAAGTTGATTTTGGATCTGCACAAGGTTATCAAATGAATGATGTTTATTTGTTAGAATAAGACGGAGACATGAATGGACAATTTAATAATCAATGAGGTGGGAATTATATACATGCATTTCCCACAAAATATTCCAAGGCCTATCTAAGTGTATTAAACCCAAAATCTGAATATATGTTATTTGTGTTGGACTTTTCATACTCTTTCTCACTTGCATTATTCACTGAGTGAAATATGAGCTTACTTTGGACACAATTTTATAAAAAGAAGAAAATACAATAGCTCCATGGTTTGAAGCCCAACCACACTGTCGTTTTTTGTAGTATTACTTATAGGCCCCCTTTTCAGTTTTAAACTTGAATAATTGCATGGAAACATTGGATGCACAAGTAATTGACAATATTGAGATTGCTCAAATGAATGGCCATAAAAGTGACAAGTAGATTTTATCTACTAAGTTGAATTTTATTTCTTGCATTTATTTAATTTATAAATTTTTATGATTGGTCAATGTCATTGATAGGACGACGTTTAATAAAATGCTTGCATGTACTAGACTTATGTGACAAGTAGATTTTATCTTCCTATCTTTTTTATTTTTTGATTTATTGCGTTTACGGCATAAAGGACATCGATTGGATGACATTTAATATGGAAAAAAGATGCACACATGAAAGGAATGCATAGAAATATTAAGGTGCAAATTAAATGGTTACCTAAATGCCCCATACCTGATTCCACAACTTCAAAATTTTCCTGCCTAAAGAATATATGATATATGTGATCCAATTTATCTCAGTCTTGAATCTCGCTCGCAATGTTCATACGAGTGCAATTTATACTCAAAGGGGCCAAAATATAAATGGAGAAAATTCAATAGATTCCACCTTCAAACCCCAATGTCCATTGCCTCTTCCAAAAGGGCTTTGCTAGATTCTTTTCCTATTTAATATTTCTTTTGTTTGTCAGTTATCTTTTAGACCCAGTTTACTTCGGTAGAAAAGACATATTTCATGAATGTAAAGTTGAAATAAAAAGTCGAGAATTAAATACCTACATGGCCCATACCTATTCCACGGTAGAGTGTATCAACCTAAAGAAATATCTACTACTAGGATGCTCCACTTTATTGTCTCAATCTCACTTACATTATTGTACATGAGTGAATATCTTCTTAAAGTGGCCAAAATAGAAAAAAGGAAAAAATGAATAGGTTCAAGGTTTGAAGCCCAACTAATTACTGCGTGCTTTTTGATGTAGTTTGTAGGCCACCTTTTTAGTTCTTAAGCTTGAGTAATTGACAAGGATACATGGGATGCATGAACATATTCAACGATAATTGAACGCCTCCAATGGTTTTTTCATACGAGCAATAAATATAATTTGCCTCTGTCCAATCGAATTTCGCTATTTTTTATTTATTATTCTAAGAGAGTCAAGGCCATCGATTGGATGACGTTGAATGTGGTAGATAAGGCATTTACATGAATAGAACGGTGGATGTGAAAGGCGCATATAAAAATCCAAGTTGCATGCAAACTCAAATAGAAGAAACACGCTAATATTTTTTGATAAAACATTTTAAAAGTCTTTCATGAGTAGACATTAAACGTAAAATGTTAAAAAAAAAAGCTTTTTCTATCAAAGTGTTTTGTTTGGCATGAAATCCTTTTATTAAGCATGAGTGTGTTTGTTTGGCTGCTTGACACGTAATATTGATCTAGGGGTTTTAATTTTGTAATCGATTCTTTGCAAGCCTGAAGCCATGTAACTCGAGGATTTAAGTTGACCTCATTTTAAATCATTTATTATATGACACAAAGACTAATTTCTTGTTTAGAAAAGATGGAGCACTTAAGTTAAATTTTGTCTGTCTCTTAAGTCTATGGAAGGAAATATTTATATACAGAAAAGTATCAAAGTATAATTATTTACTGATTCGGGCAATCACGAAAACAGAAGCACGTGGAAGAAGATGACAGACCTATTAGCTAGCAATCGCATGTGTTTCATGAGATGTGAACGCCGAACGGTATATGTTATTTGTTTTAGAGGTATAATTATTACTTTTGTAGTTGATGTTGATTAGGGGTGTGATTGATTTTGTAAGTGTAGAAATATAGATGGGCCACTTAATTTTAAGGTTATTTTTACATTTCAAACTTGTTAAAAATTCGTACATGAATACATTTGATACCATTTTCGATAGTTAATTTATTTTATAGTTGATGTTGTATGTATTTAATTCATGTTTATTAGTTGTGCATCAGTTGTTCGATTGGTGTTTTGTTGGAAAAACATTTATTGTACAGTTGATAATGTGTGTGATTGATAGTTGTAGTGTAGGAATTTAGATTGAAACATTACATTGAAATGTTCTATGTGTACATTTAATTCTGTTACCGATTCGTATAATTAAAGTTGCATATCATATTTCAAAACATCAAATAAATGTAGATCTGTGTGCACATAATGAGACATGTATACATTTACATTTTTTATATCATGAATGGTAGCCTTTAGTGGGCAATTTTGGTTTCAATAAACATGATTAAATTTGATACCCCTTGAAAGACATTGTCACTTTAGATACAAGAAGTATTGAGTATAGTAGTTGATTCATAGGGATCCAAAATGACTCTACTTCATTAGATCAATCAACATGAAGAAGGAAAAATAACACGCGAAGGTTTTTTCTTTATAGTAACAAGACCCCCGCTCTATGTAGAGCAGTGGTTACATAACAGCCGCCCAACTAGGGCGGCGGTCCTAAGACCGCCGGTCTGCATTGGGCGATGGTCTTGGCTCTTTCGGACAGAAAACAAAAATATGAAACAAACAGCCACAAAATTTGAAAGGTTTTTCATGTCTCTTCTCCTCCATGACCTTTCCCATTCTCTAGTGCATGGGAGGACATGAGAAAGGCTATAAAAACATGTTTTTAGAAGATAACAAGATCATAGAAGCATGAAAGCAAGTGAGAAAGAATTTCTTAGTGTTGGAATTATGTTTTGTAAAAGAAAGGAGTGTTAAGACAGAGCAAGCAAGTAATTGGGAGGAAGTGTGAGATATTATCTACTTCTCTTTCATACTTATTGTAAATTTTGTACTTATTGTTTTGAATTGGCCAAAAAAAGTGGGAAGAAAGAGCATTTTCCCTTCCTGACTAGTTTTTCCTCCTCTAGAGGTTTCCAGGATAAAAAATTTTGGTTTTTATGAGTTTATATTCTTTTCTTTCCTACAATTGTGGATTCTAAGCATAAGAAAAATTCATTCACTAGCTATCTTTGTCATTTTCTAATAGAAAGTAGAACATCAGCATTAATTTGTGATTATGTGGATGATTCCAAAGTTGAAGCGTTTACAAATCATTTTGGTATCAGAGCTAACAAGTATCCAGGATTGTGGTATTCATTCTTGGATTTTTATGACAGTGACAAGATCTAAAGGCGAAGAGACTTTACCTTATGATCTAGAAATTTCTACAAAGAAGTGGAAACAGAGAATTCAGGGACAAATGGAGGAAGAGAACTTGGTCCGTAGAATTGATATGCTAGAGACCATGATGGATAGGATGTTTGGAAGGCAACGAGAACTTGCAGATTTGCAGAAGACAGCTTATGTCAAGGAAGAATCCATGGACTCAATGGTTTGAGGATTTTCTGAAAATTTTGACATAGGGAAGAGCCACCATGAGGAGGATTATGGGGAAGAACATGAAGAAGAGACTTCAAATGCAAAAGAAAAGGTAAACTCTGACCATACTTATTTTAAAGTTAAGACGAAAGTTAAGATTAAAAGCTTTGAAGGACAAGTAGATGTAGAGTTTCTTGATAAATGGTTAAAATGGTTGGAAGTCTACTTTAGCGTCCATAATGTCACTGAGGCATAGAGGATCACATTTGCACCTCTCCAAATGGAGGGACATGCTCTGGTTTTATGGGAAACCGATCTAACCACTTGTGAACAGAAGAAGCATCCTATTGTGAAATATTGGCAAGAAGTTAAAGAATTACTTAGAGCTAACTTCTATCCTATTGGCCAAAAGACTGACCAAATGATTAAATGGCAATATTTTAGAAAAGGCAGTGGTCAAAGTGTGTAGGACTATACTACAGAGTTTTAGAGGGAGGCTATGTTGCTAAACATGGACTTAGAGGATGAGCATATTATGACTAAGTACTTGGGAGGACTTCACAATCACCTTAGAATAAAATTCATCTCCACAAAGCCCAAAGATCTCAATGAGGCATGTATGCAGGCATATTACATAGATGATGAAAAGAAGAAAGGAGAAGAAGAGCCAAGGGCAAAGCAGTTGACAAATCAGTAGAAAAAAGAGTATGGGAAAAAAATTAACAAGGGTAAGTGTAAAGGGAAAGGTAAACAAGTTGCCACTACTTTAAATACTAGTAAAGATCCCAAGAATTTTTGCAAGAACTATGATATCAATGGTCATACTGACGCTACATATTGGAAGTTACATCCAGAGTTACATCTAAAGAACCTAACCAAGGACTCAAAGAAGTCCATGACAACTGTAAAAATAAAAGGGGAGGTGGAAATCGAAGATGAATCTGATGTAGACGAAAGGCTTGGATGTAAGGCCACCAACATGGACAGCCAAGAAGAGGAGATGAGTAGACTATTCCAGATCAAAATTCAGATCAAGAGAACTAAGGTAAATTCTTTGGTTGATACCGGTTCTCAGTCTAACTTGATTTCTGAAGCAGTTGTAAAGAAGCTTGGTCTTGAGACTTACGAGCATCCACACCCTTATCCTTTGGGTTGGGTGAAGAAGGGTGTTGAAGTTCAGGTAACAAGAAGATGTAAGGCCAATTTTGTGATAAATTCCTAGTATATTGATGTTTTGGAAGCTGACATTATTCCACTTGATGCTTTTGATGTTGTATTCGAGAGTCCTTACTTGTATATTAGGGATGTTATATTTATGAGAAGGGAAACCTGATACAGATGGGTCAAGTATGGGATCAACTACAACATCCGGGCACACCAGCGTAAGACACGAGTTACTATGGTGAGTGCTAACCAAGAAAAATGACTTATTCAGGAAAATCATAATCAATTTTGTTTACGTTTGTTAAAGGATAAACAAGATGGGGTAGAAGTTTCAGAGATTTCTAACCAAGGAAAGAATGATTTGGATAGTATTATTTAGTCTTTTCAAAAATTATTTAAGGATCCCAGTGGGTTACCACCAAAATGATAAGTAGGGAATTAGATTTAGCTATTGTCAGAGTCCCCTCTACCAAACATCAAGTTGTATAGGAAATCCTTGTTTGAGAGTACTGAAGTAAAGAAACAACTACATGAACTACTAGACCAAGTGGTGATACGTCCGAGCACCTCACCATGTGGTTCACCTATTGTGATGGTGCCAAAGAAGGATGGTTCTTGGATAATGTGCATCGACTACCGTACTTTGAACAAGATCACCATAAAGAATAGATATCCACTTCCCTAAATAGATGATCTCTTGTACCAGCTTCAGCATGCCAAATTTTTCACAAAGTTAGATCTCAAGTCAGGTTACCA
Organism: Taxus chinensis; assembly: GCA_019776745.2. Taxonomy (NCBI): domain Eukaryota; kingdom Viridiplantae; phylum Streptophyta; class Pinopsida; order Cupressales; family Taxaceae; genus Taxus; species Taxus chinensis. The sequence goes on along the minus strand of CM034154.1, from coordinate 16,149,998 downwards.
TCAAGTCAGAATGAAGGACTAGGATATATGGAAGACTACCTTCAAGACAAAATAGGGTTTGTATGAATGGTTAGTACTTCCTTTTGGGTTATGCAATGCACCCACTACATTTATGAGATTGATGAATGATGTATTGTGGGATTTCATATATTCATGTTTCATTATATATCTATAGGATATCTTTATTTTTAGTGCCACATGGGAAGAAAATCTAACTCATTTACAGCAAGTCTTACAAGTTCTCAAGGAAAAACAACTTCTTTGTAATATGAAGAAATCTAAATTTTCCAAACATTCACTTGTCTATCTTGGGCACGTGGTTGGAGGAGGAGAGCTACAAGTGGATCCAAAGATAGTGGAAGTTATCACTAATTGGCCAACACCAACAGGAGCCACAAAGACTAGGATTTTTGTGGGAGTAGTACAATACATAAGGAAGTTCATTATGGGCTTCTTCATTATTGTAGCACCTCTACACACAATGGCCGCAAAGAGTAAGGGTTTTGAATGAGGTAAGGAACAAGACAAATCCTTTGAATTATTGAAATATAAGATTAGTGATACTCTAGTACTTTCTCTTCCTAATTTGCAGTAGCCTTTTGAAGTAGATACAGATGTTAGTGATTACATTATGGGTGCAATGCTGCTTCAAGGAGGTAAACTCATATGCTATCATTTTGAAACTTTCACTTCATTAGTTAAAGGATATTCAGTAAATGATAAGGAAATGTATGCACTAGTTCAAGAAATTAAAAAATAGAAGCATTATTTTTTGGGTAAAGAAACTATTGTGCACAATGGCCACAAACCTCTCCAATATTTGCAAGCACAGTCTAAATTTCAGTAGGCAAGGAACTAAAAATGGATGGGGTTCCTTCAGTAGTTCCATCTGGTGATCAAATAAAAGAAGGGTAGTACAAATTTAGTGGCAGATATGTTGTCTAGGCCACCCACTATCTTTCAAATCAAGCCCTTCGTGAAGGAAGTTTGCGGAGAGGCATATGCCCAGGACAGAGACTTTGGGGTGACATTTCCATAGTTGCAGTCCCAAGGGACTAAAAGGACAGGGATTAAAGATTGTTATCTCAAGGAAGAGACGCTCTACCAATGGGTGAAGCTTTACGAGCCAAAAGAAGAAAGAATTATATTGATGAGGGAAGCACATACCTCGAAAGTAGTGGGACATTTCAGTGTTGGTATGACATAGCCCCCTTGCAAAGGTACATGTATTGGCCCAATATGCAAGAAGAAGTATCAAAATTTATACATGGATGTAAACTTTTTTATACTAGCAAGCCTAAGACTAAGAAGGAGGGTTTGTATATGCCTTTTCCAATACCTACTCATCCGTGGGAGGACATTTCTATGGATTTTTTTAGGAGGATTACCTATGTCTAAACATTTCCATAACTAACTCTATGTTGTTGTTGATATATTCTGTAAGATGTGTATTCTTATGGCATGTAAAAATACAATAAAAGCACATAAGGCAGTAGATATTTTCTTTGTTAGTGTATGGGTGCATTTTGGTTTGCCAAAGACTATTGTTTCTGACAGGGATTCCAAGTTCTTGGGAAATTTTTGGACTACTTCATGGGACAAGATGGATACCAGGTTATAGAGGAGCACATCTTTCCATCCACAGATAGATGGATAGATAAAGGTGGTGAATAGGACTTTGGTACAGTTGATCAAAGGGTATAACAGTAAATACCCAAGGACTTGGGATGAGTCCTTAGCCTACATTCATCATTCCTATAACCGGGCAATACACACATCCACTATGAAGTCACCATTTGAAGCATGCTTGGGATATCTACCTACAAATCCACTCAACATAGTAGTTGGGAAACAGTATGAGGATGAGACACGAGACACAGAGTTGACTAGAGAAAACAAATTCATTGAGAGGATCTAGAAAATCCATCCCAAATTCAAAGAACAGCTAGAGAAATATCAAGCCAAGTACAAAGCTAGGCATGATCAGCATAGGAGGGAACATAAGCTTCATGTTGGAGATAGATTTTGGCTTTACTTGAGCAAGGAGAGACTACAAGTTCAAGCTTGGAAGGTCAAGCCACTACGATATGGGCCTTTCACCATATTGGAGCAGGTTGGAGAAAATTCCTTTTAACTTGATTTACCGGCATTTATGAGGATGTACTCTGTAGTAAACATTGAGAACTTGCACCTATATGAGCCATACATGTTAGATGAAGATAAAGGACTGCAGTTGGTACCTTTTATTGAGAATTGTGTCTTGGACTCACAAGGTGAATTAGAGGAGGATGTAATGTTGCAGCAGAAGGTCAGAGAGACTAAGAGAGGTCCAAAGGAGTCTTGGAAGATTGGACTGAAAGGAAAGACACCAAGGTAGGCCCAGTGGTACTCAAAGGAGCAAGTGAGGGAATTATTTCCGTATCTACTCTCCCACTAAGATTTTGTGGGACCAAAAGCCTCCTAAGCAGGGGAGGTGTGATCCATAAGGATCCAAAATGACTCTACTTCATCAGATCAGTTAGCACAAAGAAGGAAAAACAATACACTGAGGTTCTATCTTTATAGTAACAGGATCGTTGCTCTGTGTAGAGCAGCACTTATAGAATTTCTGCCCAATCAAGGAAGCGGTCCTGACTCTTTTGGACAGAAAACAAAAATATGAAATGAAATGCCATAGAATTTGAAAAAAAAATCGTCTCTTCTCCTCCATGACCTTTCTCGTTCTCCAATGCACTAGAGGACATGAGAAAGGCTATAAATACATGTTTGTAGAAGAGAACAAGATCATCGAAGCATGAAAGCAAGTGAGAAACAAGTTCTTAGTGTTGGAATTGTGTTTTATAGAAGAAAGGAGTGTTAAGACAGAGCAATAAAGTAATTGGGAGGAAGTGTGAGATATTATCTACTTCTCTTTCATACTTATTGTAACTTTTGTACTTATTGTTTTGAATTGGCCAATAAAAGTGGGAAGAAAGAGCATTTTCCCTTCGCGACTGGTTTTTCCTCCTCTGAAGGTTTCCAAGATAAAACTTGTTGGTGTTTATGAGTTTATATTCTTTCCTTTCCTACAATTATGGATTCTAAGCATAAGCAAAATTCATTCACTAGCTATCTTTGTCATTTTCTAATAGAAAATATAATGGCAACTTTAATTTATGACTCTGTGGATAATTCTAAAGTTGAATAGTTTACATATCAGCAGTAGTGGAGGTGTTATCAAAGCAGAGGGTAGTTTTTATGATGGGTTGAGTGATAGTAGTCTTGCTTCCTCCTTTATTCTTACTCCAAGTGTTGGTACGTGTGCCATATTTGAGTATCTCTTGAATGAAAAAATGGGTGAAATGTGGAGATTTACAAGCAAGGGAACTCTAGAGAAAGTTGTGAAATTCATACCCTACCTTTCAGTGGCTCCAATGTCGATGATTGCTCTATGCAAAGTAAGTCCCTAAGAATTTTGGATAATTGATCCCCATGCCATTTTAATTGGTAGTTGTCTTTGATTCCCTCTTGAAATAGGGGGTATGGGAATATGTAACCGGTTGGAGGGATCCCAACATGGGCCATTGTATCTATCAAATTTGAAAACAACAAATAAATGTAGTGATGGTGGTTTCATTGCATTGGCACCATTTATGAGGCCTGTGTCAACTCATATATTTGTAATAAGCATGATTTTTTGTTTTTTGCAGCAAAACTTTGTGTTCCAACTGATCATGTTATAGTAGGTATTTACCTTAGCTCATGTTCACCTAGGTACTTTATTTACCTTTATTGTATTTATCCCCACCCACTTATGTGTGTGGATATTTCTTTTATCTTATTTAGATATTAGGAGATATTATCTAGTTGTAAGGTATAGTTCTTTCCTTGATCTATGGTATTGACTAGATCCTTGATGTCTAGTTCTCTCCTAAATATATGGTCTTGACTAGTTCTTTGATGACAAGTTATTTCCTTAATTTATGGTTTGATCTGACCTTGACTGTTCTTTTGTTATTGATTTAAGCTTCTCAGTATATTAAGCTCCATTAATATATATATTGTTTCTTTTATTTGATCTATTGACTTATTAATCTTGACTGGTTCTTAGATTTTATATTCCTTTCATGGTATCTAGGAGACTGCCTATTTTATTTTTTAGCAAGGCCCATTCTCAATGTATTGCATTAAGCTCCATAATTAAAATCTTTAGCCCTTGGTCATATGGTATGAGGGCTTAAAGCTTGTGATGCTTAAATTCAGCCCCCTTTAATTTTATTTGTGTGGTGAAGGCAAAAACAATTTATTTTGTTTTAGTGGCAACTAAAATAAATAACAGAGCAAAATATTAAAAAAACTTGTAACTTTTTGATCGATAACTCCTAAACCTGTTGACATTGATCTATCATTATTTGAGTTTGTTCCCATGCTCTTGATGCTCATACACCTATGAGTCTGTTCCTGCTCTTGAGCTTATTACTGCATTCTCTTCCACATCTGTGGCTATTGCAGTACCACATGTTGTGTATCCTACTTCTTCTCAACTGCATGGCTTTTTTGAGAAGCATACATTGCATTCAGTTCTGGCATGCTCCATTCTATGGGTCTCACTAGCGGAGTCATTGGCAAACATTCACAGGGTATTGTTTCCCCTCTTCCACATGTTAAGTGGAATTCTCACCATGACATTGGTTTTTGAGCAGATACTTCATTGGGATCACACATTGACAGAGCTCATTTTTTTGTTCGCTTGACTCTTTCTAAGGATCATGAGCAACACATGAGTTCTACACCTTCACTCAGGCTTGAAAAACCTGAGATTTTAGTTGTCAGACATGATCAACCTGACACACATTCTGATGTTATTTTGCATGCACCCATTGTGCATTTTACACCAAGTCATATGCAGGCATCTTATTCATCCATCTATGTTGATTTGGGGTGGATATCTGATCACTCGTGGTAGTGACATAGGCATTCGTTGACAGGACTCTATAGGTGTGGCTCTTCTAACATTCGGCCTCTTGCTCCACTTTCTATACCTTCTGCATTGTGATGCTTTTTGGCTTGAACATTTTTATTTAGCAGGTGTAGTGTATCTCTCTTGTTTGTTGAGAGATTTTGTATCTGTATTTTCGACACTTTTGGCATGTTGACAGTATCTCTTGTGGGGGATCTATTCTGGTGAATTCCAGTGTTATTTTGTCAGTGTTCAAGTAGTTGATTTTGGGCAACTCATACAAATTTGTAGCATCACTCCACCCATTCAATAGTATGGGAGGGTGTGGTGTTGATCTTGTTTCTTCGTGTTTAGTGTCCTTTCCTTGTTACCTTGGCTTTTCTTGGATCGTGACACTCTGGATTTTGTGTCCTTGCCTTATTGCTTAGGTTTTTGTTCTTGGATCGTGGCACACCTATTTACAGTAGTTGATCAAATTATGTTTAGTTTTTTTACACTTTCGACATCACTCCATTGACAGTCTCCTTATATGGAGTTATTCTGGTGAAGCCCAGTGTTAGTTGTTTTTGAGTTCTATAATTGAGAAGTAGATTCAGACCATAGTGCACACCAAACTTCTTTAGTATTGTACAAGTTTTTTGAGCCGATCTTCTTAGGATGCCTTGGAGCAGGTTTTTAATCTCATTACTTTGTTGTTACTAGTTTTGGGTACCTTATGGTGTCCATTTTTTCCTAGTTATTGTACATGAGTACCTCATCAGTCCTAGTTGTCGAGATTCATATTGTGGACATGTCACTTCTATTTTGGCCCCTAGCTTCACTTGAGGGGGGGTGTTAGAGTAGGTATTTACCTTATCTCATATTCACCTAGGTACTTTATTTACCTTTATTGTATTTATCCTCACCCACTTATGTGTGTGGATATTTCTTTTATCTTATTTAGATATTAGGAGATATTATCTAGTTGTTAGGTATAGTTCTTTCCTTGATCTATGGTATTGACTAGATCCTTGATGTCTAGTTCTCTCCTAAATCTATGGTCTTGACTAGTTCTTTGATGACTAGTTATTTCCTTAATTTATGACTTGATCTACGACATTGACTGGTTCTTAGGTTGTTATTGCTTACCTATTTAAGAAAGGCCCATTCTCAATGTATTGCATTGAGTTCCATAATAATATATGATAAGGTTTTATGTAAAGCTATTTTGGTGAATTGATTTCATCTTATTGATCATGGTGTTTGATTAGCATCTGTGTTCTTGGCTTGGTACGATCTAGTTATCGTTCCTTTTAGATCATCATCAGGATTTCCTTGTCCAGTCCACTTGTTACTTTTAGTAATGGATTACATGATTAGAATGTTTAATGCTTTCAACATTTTAAGGTTATGGAAGTCTATCAATTCATTTTTTGAAAACAAATGTGGTTTTTCCTTAAAAATGTTGATCTCTTAATGGGTTAGGTGTGTGTCTGTGCGATACATTAAGAGTTTCCAATCCTCAACTTAGAGGGGTTGAATCTCACATGTGAAGCAATAAATTTTGGAATGAAACCTTTGCATTGGTTGTTCCTTTTTGCCAAAATATTTTTTGCAATGTATTGGAAGAATGAAATCCCTTCCAAAGGGTTTCTCTATAGGAATTACTTGCATAAAGATGACTATCTAAAACCGGTGGTAATTGGTTGATTTCACCAAGGAGGATGATTGATCTGTTCCCAAATTCAGATGTTCTTGAGTGGGGGAAAGATTCGTGTAGCCTATTGTTAATTTTTTTTAGTAACTTTGGGATGATGAAAATCATTTCATCAATAAGAACATATTGTATACGTTTCAGTGACTCTTGACAAGACGATAATGCACTACCTTCAAGGGGTTTTAGTTCTTTGATTGGAATACGCAGGGATGCATGGATTGTGGATGTAGAGATGTTGAATGTTTAAACACCAGTACGGGTGAGCACAAGTAGAGGTGAGGGAGATGTGCTTGGTGCTATGAATGCATTCCATATTTTATTTATCATAAATGATTTTCTTGTGCCTGTCATTCCTTGAATTATCAATATTAGTGGAGGTAGATGGGTTTTTTTTGTTGAATGGTGTAGTATGGTATTAAGAGCTAGTTGTTGTTCTGAAGACAAAGGAAGTGTTGTAGATGGTGGTGTGGCCTACATGCTATTGTTAATTGTGTCTACCTTTTCTCTCTCAATAAATGATGAACCCGTTATTTGTAAATCTTGTGGAACGTCATGTATGCTCTAATTATTGTGTACGTTGAAGTCTCGTTTCCCCAACATATCAAGACTTTCAAGACCCGTGTTGTTTCCCAGAAAAAGTTGTTTGAAGACCTTCCATTCTTGCATTATTTCATGTTTAATACTGCATTTGACTTCTGATTCAGAACTAACATCTGTAGAAAGTCTTGTGTTTGTAGTAGTGCGTAAAACATGCCATGGTCTGTAGTTATGCTTGAACATGTCCCAAGTGTCGTTGATGTCATGTGGGGTTGAGCCAAATTTGGATGTAATATTTTTGAAAGGTTTGTATAAAAGGAGTTATGACAGACAAAAAAGGTTATATGACATTGAATCATGAGTTGGGACATCCAGTAACCTTGGGTGGACCTGAACAATTACTTGTGTCAGTCACTTTTTCCATTTATCACCTTTACGGTTCTTGTTGTAGCTCCAATCTCGAGTAACTTGAATAAGTGGTAGGTATTCCATGGTTATATGATGAACTTTATATGCATCCAATAAAGTAGTTGTTTTTTGTGCATTGGTGTCACTTTCAATGACACGCCTCAGAATCATTTTTCCAACATTTAATGATACAAATATATGGTTGCACATAACAAGTGGCATTTTTGGCAGCATTTGGCATGTTTCTTGTGTGCTTATGTCATGTTCAAAAAAATTTATATGAGAATTTTTTGGATCATAATATGTGCTAGAGAATTTACGTCAGTATCTCTTGAAAATTTGGATAGCATTTAGTGATATGTTTCTTAACGTTGCTCGACTTTCGAATCATATTTTGTAATATACTTAAGAACAATATGGCAGGAAATTACCAGTTGGAAATTGAAATTTTCCCTCCATATGTATATCATAGTTAGATTGTGGATGTTTAATTTATCATCGTTTTTAGAAGGGAGGTACTTAATTTTCCCATCACTCTTAATGTGCAAGGAAGAAGTAGGTTGTATGGCCCAAGGGGCGTTGTACCTGCACTACAGCTATGATTTATTTCTATGTAGGAATGTCTGCTCTGAACATTTAGTGTGGCATTAAACATGATTAAGAAGTTCTTTAAGTTCTGCATGTGGGGAGGAGGATAGAAATTGTGTCGTATCTAACAAGCAAGGGTCATCTAGGAGTGACCTGTGAACAAAATTCAAGAAGTTGCAAGCTGGGCGGGGGTTCCAGGCAGACACAAACTTATCAAAGTATTGTTTTGTTTCCTCAATAATTATTGTATCCTCCCACTCTATTTCATCAACTTTAGGTGCAATCTCAAGCCACAATAAACCATGGACATGTGTGGAGCCTCTATGTTTCCTTTCATACCTACGAGACAAGGGAACATAAATATTAGCTATGTAGTTTGGAAAAAAAATTAAATAAGTAGATTTGATTACCTGTACCAAAATTCTACTGCTCTAAGTTCCTTCTACAATTTTTCTTCATGAAATATTGTGAATTTGTGATGTAGGTATGTTGATACTCGATGAGGGTTAGAGACAATGTTAAGTGTTCTCTAATGATGTGCGGCTTGAGGATCGGCTGGGCATTCACCAAGCATAATATTGTGGAGATTTGACCATTTAATGTCTACAACACTTAGAATGAAGAATAAGGTTGGTGTCCCCAACTATTCCACCATATCTAAAATCTCACTTCTACTTTTTTCCCAAAATTAACATGTCCCTTGAAGGCTCCATTAGTTTTCTTATCTCTAATTGTCGAAGGGATTCTAGATTCAAGGTTCTGTTTCATAAAAATTGTTGTTGTGGACTGGCTTCTATGTCACATTATGAGGTTTCGAAGGAAGTAACGAGATCTTGGGTGGGAACCAAAGTGCCCATCATAGTAACGCATCAAATGAAGAGTGTATTTATGCATTGGAACTTCTTTTATGCGGGGTTGTTACCACATTGCTTTTCCTGTCGAAAATAAAGTTAGGAAATCCATTGAGAACAGGCCCTTTATATTATATTCATTTACTGGGGAGAGCCCAAGCTCTGGCTATGGCATGGTAAATGGAGTATTACCATTGTGGTTGAGCAAGAACTATTCAATTTCCTCTTCTTTTGTTCCTGTATTGTGAGGTGTTGGCACGAAAGACGATGAGTTTTCATAAATTTCATCAAAGTTAGTGGGAACATCAATACCATGACCTATAGAGGCACTTTTCATTTGGGGTTGTTCTATTGTGGTTGTGTTAAGAGAGGAGGAAACATTTGATGACTCATATGGTAGAGAAGAAAGGGCATCATCATCGATTAATACATCTTTGTAATAAGGATCGTGTTGGATTTTATATTGCAAGGTTACCCAAACATGAGATCTACTGACGTAGAAATCGTAATTTTTAAAATCAGATCCTTACCTTTGTATGAGAACTATGTCCAAATATCCAAGGGGGTGGGGTGGGGTATTTGCTATTGAAGTAATGTTTTACGTGAAACTTATAGTGTGCCCTAAGTATTTGTATTTCTCGTCACGTACTTGGGTGACTTGCAGGAATGGATTAACTCATGTGATAAGAATCTCCTCAATATGGGTTAAAGATGCAAGAATGGTGGGCTACTTTTCAGGGTCCATGTTGTCCAATGAACAGAAGTAGCGGCCTTGTTTTTCAGTTTTACATCTGTTACAAGAGGGAAAACCTTCAAAGGAAATTGTTTTAATTCTAGGGTAATTTTCCGAACAGATTGAGCAAGTTTGGATGTTTGCCAACAAATATATTCTTTTGCGAAACCAACGTTGGGCTTCAAAATTTTATGATGAGGGTGGGAATATGGGAAATATCTATGTATTGGAAGGGGTGGGGTGTTCTGTTTGAGTCATTTGTGGATCGCAAGATGGAAAGTAGTCAAACGGAGAGGAGAAATTAGTTGTATATGTGCGTTAACTAAAGAAATGTCGGTAATTGAGACAGTTTCATGTGGCATCCCAGATATTTGGGGAAAAGTGGTAGTTATTAGCATAAATGGGTTCATACTGAAGGAATTGGTATGCTCGTGTAAATTTGTTTCCATGGAAGTTACATGCAGAATTTTGGTTGGAAATTCTTCAGTAGTTGTATTTGATGGCAAGATTGGAATATTAGGGAATCATAGGTTGTTGGTCAATGTAAGTTGAAAGATATTAGAGATTTTCGTTGTTCTATGCTTTATTTAATGATGTCGTTACTCAGCAGTTATGTGTACTTTATTTTTTGTGTAGTTCTCTCTTCGTTGGGCTCATTTTATAGGAGTCAACATGATTGTGAAGTCACAGGATTATGGAGTACAACTTGGAAAAAAATCATGCAGGTTAACAAGTAACGATACATTGTTTGATGACATACAAATGTAGAAATAAGTCAAAATATAAAACTATATACAATTGTAATGCATGTGGAGTTCCAATGGGAAATACGCGTAAGAGGTAACAATTTGTGTATCAAGAAACTACATTTTTTCTTAAGGAAAAGAGTATTAGATCTATAGAAACATACAATGTGTTCACATAGTACACAAGAATGAAAATACGTACATAACAAAAGTACATGCATTTTTTATTTATTTTATCAAAATTACTTACAATCCACATAGTAGTAGGAGACAATAGTATGTCAGTGTATAAGGGAATACAACAATTTTCTTTTGAAGAAGGAAAAAAGTGAAACATGGATATGAAATAAGAAACATAGCAGTGATAGTTCAAAGTATAGAATGGGATGGGTGAGGGTGTAATGTTTGAAGGGAGGGGTGGCTTAGAAATCTTTCCATAAAGGTTACCGAGGAGTTGCACTATTTTCTACTTTCTTTGAACTGATGATGACACATTTCAGTTTGTTGTTTCCACAATATGTCTCTTTTTTCAGTAAAAGTGTGAAGCAGTATTCGTTGCCGATGACATTACTTATAATTTCACTAGTCGCATATTTATCTATAGACAATATATAGAGGTCGCTAGCTGCAACACCCATGATTAACTTAGTTATCTCATCAAAAGCGGTAACTGATTGAAGTTCTCCTTTTGGGTCCTTTAGATTGCTGAGTGTATATCTATAATCATAGTTTTAAACTTGTACGTTACAACTCAAACATACCCATGAACCATTACCATTCACTCTCACCTTTTTCATGCATTGTTTGTCACCCTTTTGAAGAGGACATGCCTTGTAAAAAAAGTTGTCTGTGCTGATATTTGTAATTTTTACAGTAACCATGGCCCATTAATTTCTCTCAGTGTTCCCCATATGTAGTACCTTTAAAATCATTTTTACAGAGGTCAAGATTTTTGGAGGGACCATAAATTTTCTTATGATAGAGGGCGTCAGAAGGTAGTAGTCATCATAATCTACCAGGCTATAAAGTGTATTGGTTTCTAAAATTTGAGGGTTGACGTAAAATTTGGTACTTGAAACAGTGTCGACTGAGCTCCCAGTGAAACTAGAGACGCGAGCATCTTTCAAGGCAAGGACCGGAAGAGGCAGTATAGAAAGCATGTCTTCAAGTTCTTTACTTATCTCATCTAAGTGTTTTCCCCACAATGTGACACTTACACTGAATCCTGATATGTCCTTTAATTGTAGAGTTCTTTTCTTTGTCTCTGACTTGTCATGCCTACGAATCATTGACCATTGTGACATTGCAAGAACAACGCCAATCAAATCAACTTTAGAACTGTTAGTGCTTGTAGGTATGTCCTTAATTATTGTGAAGTGAAAGTGATGAGAAGGTATTGTATCCTCATTTTTTATGAGTGGAGTTATGGTTGAGGACGCTTGCAAGAAAATCTCCAAAGCATTATTCAAATGGTTGTAACATAGATTTGGATCAGGAATCCTTGCAATCCTCCCATTAGAAATTACATATAGCTTCCCATTTTCAATATGTTCATAGAATGCTTCAGAAACCTCATTGAAATAGGTGATGTGAATTTCCCCTCTTTCCTTATTACAAAATCAAACCCAAACACAAAACCATCTCCCCTTGCATTGTGATATTCGTGAAGGGTTGTTTTTTCTAGGGCATGACCCTCTACAGACCATGTGCACATAGATGTAATCAAAGCATGTATTTTAGTTGTTGTTCTTGCAAAATATTTTTTAACTTGGTTTGCACTTACATTTGCTCGTGAAAACTGACTGCATTTGAAAGCATTTATTGCTAGTCGGATTGGAGCACCGATTACCAAATTTGTTTTGATAACAACATCCATTTCAATGATAAGAATAGTCTTGCAATGGAAAATAAAATCGGGATAGAATTAGAACTAAGAAACAAATGGAAAAAAAAAACAGAAAGAAATTATAATTAATAGAGGGATTTTATGTACATTAGTAATTGAGTAGGAGACGAAGCTTACAGTTAAATTTTGATCATTTTAATAAGGGATTTTTGTAAGCACACAATGGAACCTTCTTGTATTGATTTTTCGGTTACACAAATTGTAAATTTGGAAGGTAGAAGTGTTGTCTGAAAATGTATCCCATTTGAAAGGTTAACACGATGTTGGGCACCCATGTTGAGAATGGACCTTAGGGAGGACAAGTGTAGTATTTGAAATGTAGGGTCAACATTGGAACTGCCCTCAATCAATTGAGAAACTCCTTTATGTGTCAAATTTATTTCCATGGCAACTAAAAGATGCTCAAGATATTGGGAATTCTACAAATATATGGTGGAAAATGTAAACTTGTAGGGCATTCAATCATGAAATAAAGGATGTGTTTAGGAAAGCATGCATTTATAAAGAATGAGAACCTTTAAAGTTGGCTTCCTTATTATTTTATATTTTCTAAAAAATGCAAACATGAAGTATAACCCTTTAACAATTCAATATGCAAAAAAGTGATATAATGTACAAAGCTTTGGTTGAAAACAACTAAAATTTGCATGGTTGTTTCTCGGCATTTTAAAACTATATGCATTTGTGTGCAGATATCATGAAGAACACATTAAAAATGTGTTGTTGGTTTACATAAAGAAGCGATCAATTGTATAAAGGAATAATTAAACACATATGTAGAAAAAATGTCAAAGCAACCCACATTTAAATAATGTTAATCTAAAACTGAATATATTTGGGACCATCTAAAGTAGTAAAGTAATGAAGCTTTTATAATAAATTACCATGTTCAATCCTTACTCAATACTAAATGAAAACTAATAAAATATAGATACATTACTTATAATAATATAAAATACATTAGTTTACGATAATTCCCATTTTATTATGCCTTTGGTGTAAATATATTATAATAAATTATTATCTAAAAGAATTTTAGAAGTATTCACATCCCTGTGAACAATGTGTGGGTTACAGTCATGATGAAGATATGTTAATCCTTCAACAGCACCATGAGTAATCTTTAGAGCCTCTTTATAACAATTGGCTTACAGTTCTTTAGAACACACTTATAAACAGTGCTTGTAGAACCATACCTAATTATATATTTCTAGAATCTCATATACCACATACAAGCATGAATAAGTATACCAAATTATGTTGTCAAAGTATTTTAGTAAACCAAATGATGTGACGAGCAATGAAGGCATGCTTGCATGTGTTTCTGGCGCTTCCTTTTCTTGTAATTTCAAATTAGAGTTGCCAGACATAATCCTAATAATGGATTGAATTAGGCTTCATGTTGGGCCCCTAAAATATTAACTAAGTCCAAAAAGGTGCATGGGTGCGTAAGACTGAAGCTAAGAAATGGGTGCGCAAGGAGAAGGCATGCAAGGTAAGGTTCTAGGAGGGTCTTAGAACAACCCGTGATGTGTGCCTGCAGGACGAGGGCTTGAGACTTAGCCGTATTTGATCTATCGGGTAGGACATGAGAAAATTATGATCCGATTGTGCATGTGGAGTGGATAAGGTGTTAGCCTGGCGACAGGTTGGCCTAGGAAGGAATATGCCATGCGATGGAAGCTCCTAAAAGACCATCATGACAAGTAGTGGAGAGCTCGGGCCTTAAGGAGCATGCACGCATGGAGGACTACATTCAAACACTTGGTACTAGATCTGAAGCCTCAGAAAGGTGAGTTGGCAGTTCAAGCGGCCTATATATACAAGCACCCGTAGAAGGAAATAGAAAGATGAAGAGGGAGCAATGCTCTTCAGAAATGCTACAAAGGAACTCTATTTGGGTTAGGTAGATGAAACATATGAGATGGATGTACCAAGGGCTTGGATGTTTAAATTTTCATTTTGAGAGTTAAAGGATAGGAGTCCAGTTATGATGCATGACTTTGGTTTGCCTTTCTGCGATGCTCTGTCATGAATCTAATGAATGTAATGAGGTTACTAGTTTATATGAATATGATCGGTAATGATTCTGGTGTATTTACATATCTTCATGATTTATTTTATGCATGTTTATGGAATGAGTCTAAATCCTTTCGCATTTCCCTTTCTGATTCGATTTAGTTCTTAATTTGTTAAGTAATTTTCTGTTTAGAATGACTGCAATGATCTAGAAGCTGTTCTGAGCTCTATGATGCTTGCATGTCTCATTTCCACTCACTTCCTTTAAGTTTGGATCTTAGATGATGTTTTCCCACTCAACTCACATAAAAGAGAGACTCAGTGCTCACACGTGCCTCGGGCGAGTGCCCAATGCCCGTTGGGTGATAGGTCAGTGTGCTTGGGGTTCCCTTGTTCTTGGTGGGTGTAAAAATGACTACATCTTGGTTCCATTTCCAGGACCTCTTTTCGAAGTTGTAGTGGGAAATGGCATACACATTGAACTGTGTAATAAATGATGACAGAATGCCTAACTTTGGAAAGGGTTGAATCATGGTCCAAGATCATGGAGTAAGAATTTTCTCAGAGATTTAGCACTGGACCTGATTTTGATGCACATATATGGGTAGAAGAGAACTTCTACCATGAGTTATATGAAATGTTTTTCTATTGCTTCCCAGTAGAGTTGTATGAATGGTTCTCAGCATGTGTCTAGATAAATTTGGTATTGTAGATCATGCACATGGACCCAAGAATAATACCATATGCTACAGGATGTAGATTTGACATGGACTCATGTTGTGGATCATTGGTGGAAAGGTTTGTTGGCTAGATACACTCTAAAGTACATTATTTCTACATATTCTTGTCAGGAAGTCACTGAGTTTGAGTTTCTGTAGGAGCCTAGAGGATTATTTATGTGTTATCACTTTGGCAATGAAGATCTTGATTATTACTTTGAGTTTAGAGGCATCTCTAATAGCCAGCTAAACCATTCTAAGCACTGGGTGAGGAAGCTAGAGTGGAGGAATATGGCAGACATTGCGACGGAGAAAGAAAGGGAGGAGAGACGACTCAAGTATAGTGAAGCATGTGAAAGGGAGATTACTAGACAATACGAGGTTGCAAGTGTGATGGATCTATAGAGGCAGACGTTGTGGGAAGGATTTTAGGTTCATGCAGAGGACGTGGAACCTGAGCAGTCTATATTACCCCATCTTGGCAAGTGCATAAGAGAGACCCCTTCGGATTCTGATGAGAGTTCATCACGTGGAGAGAGAAGAGTTGTTGGCATGCATTTGAACCCACCTAGTGACAAAACCCTGGTGCTTGGTTTTCCATATCAAGGAAGGACTATTGATGACCCAGTTGGTATCAGTGGAAGTGACAGATCTGCACCCAGGAGATACAATTTCTCATTTCCCACTTCTATGTCTACGCATACTATTCTAGTATTTAGAGGAATTTTTGGACAAGGAGAAAATATACAAGGCTTGGATAATGTGACAGGGAGTTACACATGATACACATCTGGCAGTGGTACAATCTCACAGACAGTTAGCATGTAATTTAGTGGGACGTTGGGAACCCTAAGCACGACCGCTTCAGGCCCATTACTGGCTACTATGGAACTGGTGGATTTGGGGGTGGAACTGGTGGATCTGGAGGCACATGACCTGGTAGATCTAGTGGGGGGAAACACTAGAGGAAGTCAAGGAACTAGATCAAGAGGACAAGGGCCCCAGCTACTTCCTCAAGTCTTCTTTGAGATGTCTTTACATTTTCTAGATTACAGAGGTATTAAAGATGCTTTGAAGCATGTCCACAAATGTGAGCTATTATGGCGTGTAAAGGGGATCACAACCCCGAAGCAGAAGGCAAGCCAGTTTGCAACGACATTGCAAGGGTGCATGCATAGCTGGTATAGGAAGTATGACCCCCATCAGATGGTGGTATATTACACCGTATTGAAAAATTCCTTCTTAGTAGAATTCCACATCCCTAAGTTTTAACAACAAAGCATCAGCACCCTTAAGGTGATTTAGCAGGGAATGGTGGAGAGTGTGTGGGAGTATGACACATGGTTTAATACTCTCCTATCGAAATGTTCATATGGCATTCACCCTTTACAACATGCTCAATGGTTTGTTTGAGGGTTGATAACTCCATTTAGAAGATATTTATCTCATAAAACTTTCACAAACCCGCATGAGGTGTTGGAAGCCACCTTATGCACTGAAGTTATCGGTAGTGTTGACACTGGGGTTATCCCATTTTTGGAAGCTCAAATCACTGTTATGGCTAAGTAGCTAGAAAAATTATCTACAAACTCAGCTCATGAGGCTCACAGTGGAATGTGGTGCACAGATTGTGAAGTAGAAGGACATACCAAAGATAGTTTCCCCAAAAAAAAAATTACACACCGTAGCAGTAGATTGTGAGATTTGTCATGGGGACCATGATGCGAGTATATGTCCCTTGTTACAGTGCACAATATGGAAGAATGTATCTTGCTATTGTAATATCTGCACCTCTACAACCCATGATACTAAGGATTGTAGGCTTATTAATCATATCCATGAGGCCATTGATCATGGTGTGCACCAGACCAACATTGTTAGTAGTTCTAAGGGTGATGATTACCATTATGAGGAGCGTGGAGATGGAGGCGCACGGAGAAGGGGATTTTTCAGAGGATTCCATGGTCATGGTAACTGTAGAGAAGGAAGAAGTGAGTTCCCATGTGGAACCTATTTTAATTGTGGGTCTACAGACCACTACAAGCACGAGTGCCTAGACTTATTGCAATGCTCATGGTGCGGGAAGAAGCACAAGTATGAGGAGTGCCCTGATTTGTTTGAGCATATGAATCAGCAACACCGGAAAGAAAAGGGTGCTGCAATGGTAAGCATTAAGAAGGATGGCACACAATGGATGCCACGGATGAAACGTGATGCAAGCTTGGAACCTATTATGGTAACAACAAGAGTAGAGGCCGCACGCGCAAAGGAAATGCCACCGCAGAAGAACCTTGTTTCAAGGGAAGAAGTGGTACATGGGAAGTACCCAGACCCTACGCATCAAAAGGAGGTATATCAAGAAACCATGGACGTCATTCAGAGTTTACAAGGAGAAATACAATGTCTAAAGGAGAAGTCCAGGAGGGAGGAGAAAAGAAGGAAGGTCAAGGTGCCAAAATATGACTTGGATGAGGTCAAGGAAGTATGTAAAATGCTAAGGCAAGAGAATATAATTCCCTTGATAAGAGCATGGTTGAGAGAGAAGGTACCACACACCGGAGAAAAGTGTGAGAGGTAGGTCTTGCATGTAAACCTTCCCCCTCATAGCCTTGACTATGATAGGGAGATCACATTAAATTTGTTTGTAGATAGATGGCTCCTTATTAATATCCTCATTGACACAGGCGCGGAGGTCAATGTTCTCACCTTGGATGCATGGCATGAGATGGGAAGACCTGCATTACAACCATCTTCAAATGAGTTGTATATTAAATGTCTTGAAGGATGCATCTATCACCATTCAAGGGGCTAAGTTTACTGGGGACTTCAAAGTCTTGGTGCTTGCCGAGGTAGATAATTTCCCAACACTACTGGGGTGCTCATGGTGTTATAAGAACAATGAGGATCTTTGGTTCAACAAGGGATACATAAGCTTTGAAAATGAGGAGGAATGGGTCATCATACCCCTGGCTGATGGGAAATCAACACCCGATACTGAACCTTTGGGAGAATAGGTCCTAGATATAATATATGTGCACTTAATTAGGGATCTAGAGACCATTCATCTAACAAAGGGAGTTATCCAGTTTGAGGATGCTCAGTCCCTAAGTGACACCACCAGTATAGTGTGTGATAATTGGGCACATCAAACTTATGAGTTAATCGGATGACATTTGAGGGGATTGGTGACAAAGGCACGTAAGGTCCAGTGCCTAGGAGGAAAGGAGCTACCTAAGTACTCATGAGGGGCCTTCTCTGAGGTCTTTTTGCAAGATATGGAAGATCAGTGGAAGAAGGAGAATGAATGAAGAGGGATGTTAAGTTACGTCCTACTCATTACTGTTGTGTGCTAGTGGGAAATGCATCAGGATAATCTCTTGGAATGGTGTGAGGTGACAATTGCCTTCTATGTAAGGTTTTGCAGGAGCAATGCGCCCACGGCTATAAATAACTACCATGGTAAAGAGACCACTTCCTTCCATACCCAAGCATGTGAGACAGCCTAGATGGGAAGCGCAAAAGCATTGTCACCTTCATTATGGGTTCACAATTTGTATTCCACCCTATAAGGTTGTACACGCGTGTGGTATATCCACTCATAAATGTGTCACCAAATTGGTAATTGGCATTCATTGGCGGATGACCTCATTCAAACATTTGAGTACCAGAGTACAAAGCCATCAATACATCATGCGTTGTAGGTTGTCAAACACCTTACATCAGGGGATAGTGCTATGGTGGAAGACAGAATACAAGAATTGCTAGGATAACCTATCCTAGAAGTGCACTTTGAGAAGGAAGAAATAGAGGAGATACAGTTTGAGCGCGTGTGTATAGAGAAAGAAAAGGGGAAGATGGTGTATGTTATTGATGGAGAAGAAGTAGAGAACTTGGATGTTAACCACTCTGTAGGGATGTGTAAAGTCATAGATAGTGCTGATGAACAGGTGCACGCCTATCATGAACCTTTAAAGACAAAGAAGATTAACATCGGCTCAAAAGAAGAGCCTAAAGAGGGAATCATTGGAGACTATTGGTTGGAGAAAGAAGTCTCTAAGATCATTGATCTTTTACCTGAGTTTGAGGATTTATTCCCACGCAAATATCACAAGCTTAAAGGCATCCACCATTCCTTGGGGGAGACAAGGATAAATTCAAAGGAAGGTGTGTGCCCAGTCAGGAAAAAACCATACCGGATGAATCCTAACCTGTGCGTGAGGGTCAAAGAAGAAATAGATAAGATGATAGCATTGGGAATCATTGAATCTTTTGAAGATTCAGAATGGATAAGTCCAATGGTGATTAGTATCAAGAAGGATGGAAGGATAAGGATCTGTGTTGATTATAGGGACATGGATGTAGTATGTATCATTGATCCTTTCCCAACCCCATTTACTAAAGAAATCTTAGGAGTGATAGGACATGAGGTCTACTCTTTCACAGATGGATTCTCGGGCTATCACCAGGTAAGAATTACAAAGGAAGACTAGAGGAAGACAATGTTTGCCACTGAGTGGGGAATTTTTTCCTATACAATCATTCCTTTTGGGTTGAAGAATGCACCTGTTTTGTTCTTGCGCATTATGGTGTAAGCTTTCCATGACTTTATCCATAAATTTCTTCAAGTCTACCTAGATGATTGGACAGTATATGGGTTAGAAAGGACCATTGTGACAACTTAAGGTTGATGTTTTAAAGCTATTGACAGTTGAGGATATCCCTCAACATTAAGAAATGTATCTTTGCTACCCCATTTGGAACATTATTGGGACACATCATATGTAAGGAGGGCTTGCTTATAGATCCCGCAAAAGTTGCAGTAATTGTGGGATTGAGGGAACCTACTAGTCAAAATGCAATGCGTGGATTTCTCGGGCATACGGGGTGCTATAGGAAGTTCATCAAGGGATATGCCAAGATTGACGCGCCTTTAGAAGAGATGCTTAGACATAAGAGTACTGTACGATGGAAAAGTGACATGCAAGCACGGGAATCTACAAGTACCTCTTCCTCGTACCTGACTTCCCAAGGTTGTGCCGAGACAGCCGGTGAATTTTGAATATGAATGGATACAGACAAGCTAATCAGGTAATCTTATATCCTCAATGCGCAATAATGGAATATGTGAATCTAAGGTGAAGAAGGCCCTCCTAACCTAAATTGGTGTAATGGATCGTTCGGATATAATAGTTTTTTGGAGGCTCCAATCAATGTCGAGTTCTACCGAGATCCTGTTTCTTAGTTGTTGGATGCATGGGAAGTGGCTTGTGGGAGCTTCGTATATATCTCCAGACAAGGTCATGAAAATGGTGGTAGGAGGCTTAGTGGATTTGTAGTGAACTATGGGTGGATTTCTGGTCTAGCCCAGAAAATATTAGATTCATCGGCTTCTATGTTTAATACGGAGAACTGCATGATGATATCTGGCGAGAGTGGTGAGGATCTAAATACCAGCGTTCATAAACTGGTGTCAATGCTTAACTGATTTGTAGGCCCGTTGGGTTGTGGGACTTGGGGATTGTAACCATGAGTTCATGGTTGTTGTGGACCTATTATGGTCATGTGAATAATCAATCCCTTCTTCTAACTATCCAATAATCATACGCCTTTTCAGCCTCTATGTTTAGAACTAGAAGTTGTATAATTTTCTCAGAGTACCTAACAGGTGTTCTAGCAACTTGAATGCATAAGCTAGTATCTATGTCAATGAGGAGGTATCCTGCATCAGGTTGTGGAACTAAAGGATCACAACCAAATGCTTGTTCTCTTTCGAATCCTTGTACAGTCATTTGGGTATTTTATCAAGGAAATCTATAGTTAGGATGATTTGACCAAAAGGTGTATGCCTTTTTGTCTTCAATATTTAACCCTCTCAGTTGTTCACTAATTGTTTGTAGGTTTGTCGTTACTCGAAAGACCTGTATCCTAAGGTCTTGATCTATATTAGCTAATGTTGTGGGTAGATTTGGTTGAGGCACTATTGGTTCAAATATATATTATCTAGGCTCTCCAGGTCTTGTGATTGTCATACAAAGTGTTTCAATTGTTAACTAAAATTAATAAACTGATTACAAAAGATGTATTTACACTATGCAAACATTTTTCTATTTTTGTAGTTTTGATGACGTATTTTAATGAAATTAAAGAGCAGCTATTCTAGTTTATTTAGAAAAATGAACAACTAATCTAGCAACAAAATTTAAAACAAACAAAGTATCCTGGGGTGGCTATTTGCCTATGCAGTTGTGATTTTATTCTAAATATCCAAGCAACTAATTATATTAACTTGAAAGGCTCTCAATCCTACCTCAGAAGTGAGGAATGAATCACATTTTCTCAGAAACTATCAATCCCCATAGCTTCCCTGGCGATATCAAGAGCGAACTTTTAACTGAAATAAAATAATTCACTATTCTATTTGATACGTTATAACTAGAACTTTGATAGCTCAAACCTGGCGTTTATAGAATAGTGGTAAATCTAGTTGTGTGTGATTTCATCCCCTCACTTTGATCTCCTCGTTCCTTCATGTCCTCATGAATCCAGAAAAGCATGTCTATGATAGTATCAAAAAAAGATGGTATTCAAACAATGGCAGCTTTGGATATAGACCGAATACAATGTGAGTAGGAGAGGGATAATGCAAGTGAACAGAGCTTGACTATGTAATTCCTAGTGGGATTTGTTGCAGAGAATACAACACAAGTGTGCCAAGAGTTTTAAAATATATCCTTGTGACAAAACAAAACCTGTAACTTTAATGGATTCTAATCTAGAAATGAAACTATTCTATGCTAAGCTGACTTGCATGGTACAACAATGTATATAAGACTAGTATCAACAAGAAGATCGAATGTACCTCTAAAAGACCAACAATGAAGGCAAAACATGAAACTAATGGAATTATAAGCACCGAAATTCAAATGCTGAGTAGGAGAGGGATTGAGAAGTGCAAGTGCTTTTCCAACAGAGGCTTGACATATGTTTGAATTCCTAGCTGGCTATTTTATTGCAGGAATAGCATTTACCAGAGTGTAACTCCCAATTGAACTCTTTTACTATATATCCTTGTGACAAAACTATTAACCTGGAACCAAAAACTTTAATGGATTCTAATTTCAGCTAGAGTGGTTGAAGACTAGTGGGTAATAATGCTAAGCTGACTTGCATGGTACAACAATGAACGTAAGATCGTAAAACAAGAAGATCTGGAATGATGCGTAAAAGACCATCGCCCTGTGCAGGGCGATGGTTACGGGACCTCCGAAACCCTGTCCTGGGCGGTAAAATTCTAAGCAAGAATCCTCCTCCAAGGACTGCCACCTAGACTGAATAAGAGTGGTTGGTTTCATCACTGAAGACTAAAAAGGCCATTTGTTTGAAAACAATGGGGCTAAAGGGATAACAAAAAAGCATGTGGAGGTTGAGCAGGGTAACTGCGGGATATAAACTCTTATACCTAGGGAGCTTTTCTGACAAAAGGGGATTCTGAACACTATTACACAGGAGAACCTAAAATCATTACATTGGGGTATGTGTAACAGTGGTTGAAGAAAGTGCAGTAAAAATGACAGATTTATGGGTATGTACACGTTGATCCCTCAGAGAAGAATCTTAGCCATGAAGAATGCGTAAAACAATGGATCCGACCACCATGGTGGATGACCTGTGCGGTCCACGAAATGGGGAGTTACGGAGTTATACATGACACGCCCATGTGTTGGAAAGTGGTCCATGGGACCGCCAAGTCTCACTATCTGTAAAATAAAAACAAGCGGACTCAAGTGCAGCTAGATAAAACTAATTGGAGAAATAAGGCTAAATTGATATGAAAAGCCATTAAAAAGAAAGAAAACCAGGGGGGAACACGAGGGAAAAAAACTTAAGCATGTGGAGGCTCCGTCAACACTGGGGCAACCCTGCGAAAGACATTCATAAATCATATACCTAGGGAAGCTTTTCTAGATTCCATGAAGTCACCTTGCAAGTACAATTCTAGACCTGTATCATGCGGATTGGGGTGATAGTGTTTGAGCATCTGGGACCCACGGTTACGGTTTTCGATGTACCCTAGTATAGTCAAAACATTTTAGTGGTGATGATAGCGATCATTGCCTCCCTCGGAGAAGCAGAACTTAGACCTATGAAGAAACTAATAAAATTCTAATTAAGGCGTAAAACAGTGGAGTTCTTCTCAATTTATTGTTTTAAACCTAAAATGGGGAAATGATAGGAATCTATGTCTGACACACCCATGTGTTGGAAAGTGGGGGTATTTTTGAAAGTACTCGCTATCTGTAAAATAAAAACAATTGGGGGGACTCAGTTCAGCTGCTAGATAAAACAATTGGAGAAATAAGGCTAAATTGATATGAGAAGAGGGCTTACCATCTATGCGGGGTTTAGAACTTACCTCCGTCAACACTCCAACCCTACGAAATACATTCAAAATCAATTTTAGAAAGCTATATACATAAAACGAACTCATTTCACTATTCATTTACGCAGATTGATTTGATAGTTTTGAGCTCTGGGACCCACGGTTACGGTTTTCGACGAGAGTATAGTCAAAATGTTAGTGGACAGGACCGCCACCCTGCCTCCGAGAGCAAAACATCGACCTACGAAGTCTCAGGTTAGTTCTTCTCAATTTATTATTTTTAAACCTAAAATGTAGAAATGATAAAATCTTTGTCTCGGGGGGGGGGGGGGGTATTTTTTTAAATACTAGTTTTAAATGTGTCTCTAGGGGGGCGCCCATAGGGTAGCTTTTTATTTTAGCAAAAATGGTGCATTTGCTTGTTTTTGGGCATTTTTTAGGGTATTCGAGCCGTTTGTATTTTCGGGATAGGACTGCCGCCCTGTGCAAGGCAGCGGTTATGGGACCGCCACCTTAGAAGGCGACGGTTACAGAACCGCCACTCTGCATAGGGCGGTGGTTCGCGACAGAGAGCCAAAACAATACTTAACTTATTTTTGCATGTTTAGCATTTTTACTTGTTCTTAATAGTCTTTCCAATTGGATTTTGATACTAACTCACTCCTTTTTTGTGTTTTTGGGTGTATGCAGAAGAAGGAAGAGTATATTAGATGGAGCCGAGAGAGGGAGTGTGATTGGCTCCCAGTAGTGTTAGAGGCACTCTCCCAGGTAGAGTGAGATACTCTTCAGAGGGCTGGCATTTGGAGGATTTCACAGGTCCCTCACGTTGCACCTGCCAGTCACATATTATGTGACTTATTTTCATACTAGGATGTGGATCGAAATGCCTTCCGATTTCTAGGAGTTAGGGGTGAGTGGACCATCACCCTAGAGGATGTTTACCATATATTGGGGTTCTGATCCTTGGGAGGCAGTTGTCTCTTAAGACAGAAGTATTGAGATCTCAGGTGGTTCAATGGGCCACCTACATGGGGGATCTAGTTATATCGATGTGATCAAAGAAGGGAGTGAGGATCTACTCCATTATTGAGTCAGACATTCCCGTGCTTCACAAGGCCATCATGGGCATCCTTGCTTCGAGATTGATTGGGGACATGGGATGGGACACCCTCTTATATTGGTGGGCCCCCATTATTACATAAATTGAGGGCCATGGACGTTTCTATGCTTAGGGATTAGATTATCCTCCGGACCACCTACCATGACTTATACAAGGTGGTCCGACTATAAGGACATTCACTGAGCCACCTAACTCTTGTTATGAGTTGGGTGTATGAGCATATCACTCCGTATGGGAGAGGTGTAGAGGTAGAGGATCACTTGGGCCATCAGGGGCAGCAAGGTGGATAGGGATGACAGTTCTTAGAGCACCCCACCAGCTAATGGCCTCTTTGACCACTGTAGACATGGATTGCCACTCCTTATCAGGTGATGGTAGGGGTATGGGGAGAGGAGAACAGTTACATTGATTGTTTGTCAGACTACTAATTAGCTGGTAGACAAGGCGGGGAAGTTGGAGATCCATCCCTTTGATAGAGTACCATAGTATTTCAACTTCCCCTATATTGACATGTTTCCTCCGGCAGGGCCAGTGTATAGATCTATCTGTGAGGCTCGGGGAGGTCCTAGAGGCTGGGTTTGGACTATTGTTGCTCTCGGTGTTCCAATTGTGGCTAGGAGGGTAGTACGTGCTCGAGGGAGAGCTGGTGCTCCTCAGGAACCTTTACTTCGGATTTCCACCGGTCCCGCCCATAGCAGCGATGAGCCCATTAATGTGGCCTCTAAGTCTGAGGAGTTCACTAGGGGAGAGACAGAGGAGGAGACAGGGATATGGAGATCAGTGAGATGGGTGGGGGGGTTGATAGTGATCCCGAGTTGCATGATACTTAGGAGATCCTACAGGCCGAGAGGGTAGAGCGAAGCGTAGAGAGGGTGACTCTGGTCTTAAAGGTGTTTCTCTCTCAGGGCTTAGGGGGAGATGGCGAGTCTGTTGCAGGTTTTCACATTGCCCCATATGTGGGAGAGGGAAACCAGTCAGCGGCAGCATCAGTGGCAGGCGCAGATCCTAGAGATCCTTCTTGGAGGCCCGGAGATCCGAGTGAGTTGTCACTCTTCTCTTGAAATTTTTTTTAGTTAGAATTGTCTTAGTCATTATTTCTTTTTGTTTTGTTTACTCTTGATTTTATCTTTGATCATTTTCTAACATGTTTTTCTCCTTTACTTGCAGTGACTGTTGATGAGTGGCGAGACTTGATTCACCGAGTATGTATAGATACCTTATTGCTCCCCTCAGAGAAGACTTTTGCTGAGCTATCTCTGGATGTGGGGGAGCCTTTAGTAGCTGGTAGGCATACCGATGTTTTCACATGCAGCAAAGATCATGACTTCTCTCCACGTTGAGGTAGCTAGATATAGGATGTCTGATCACTTGATGAGGAGGAGTCATTCTCATAGCTAGACGGCAACTACTAGTCATCACCGCGAGCCCTCAGTGCATTCGGAGTGCTGGCGTAGCCGGAGTCCTAGACGTGGTCATGCACCCTCTGAGGGATCCCATATAGATTGAGAGGCCATTTTTGTAGTGTTTTATCAGATATCTATATGAGTGTTTTTGTTCTTTTAGGGCTCATTGAGTGTTTTGACCATGCCTAGTGCATGATGGCATTGTATATGAAACTTGATATATATATATATATATCTTTTTGGATCTAGACTTTTGGTGCCTAGAATTTTGTGACTCATTTCCACATGTGTACTTAGATGTTTTTAGAGTACTTGTTTTCATGCTTTTTAGAATGTATGCAATGGATGACAAATGATGATAAACAAAATGTTTTACTTTGTATGTTTTTGTAATGCTGATATGAGATGATACAAACATTTGGTAGTATTGAACTTTTAAACTCTTTGGGCAATATCTGTAATTTCTTCTTATGTTGGCAAAACGTGATGATTATAAAGTGATAAAGAGATGAACTTGCCCCAATCCCAATTCCATGCAACTAGTAATATGCGAGGGCTCAACACCAAGACTTAGGAAGGGCACAAGTTGTATGAGTTTGACTGAATGGAATGATGAGAGACAGACAAACCAGTAATAGAAACCAAACTTAGACTTACACACCTACCCTACTTAAAACTACCACCAAGCTTAGAAGGCCACTTACTTTCCAGTTTATCTAGACTTAGATTCATAATTGGAAACTTGGTTGACAAAATCTAGTGTTGAGGATTTGATCTCTTTGGAATTTAGACATTTGTTTTCTCTTTATAGAATTTGATTTGTGCTTCTAGCATACCAAGATTTGTTAATTTGTGTGAATGGACCCGCCACACCCTGCCTCACGCCACTAGTAAGAAGCATGGGTTTGTCACCAAAGGCAAGATATAGGTGAGTAAGGGCACTTCTTTCCTTTCCCAACCTCACACCACTAATAAGAGATGTGGGCCTATCACCAAAATTGATGGGGCAAAGAAGTGTGTAAAAATAAAATATTTTGTTTGCTTGGTGCTTTTGATTCTATTTGATTTTGACCTTTCTAATCTATGACTTTGGGATATCCTTTCTTTCAAAGAGATTTAAAAGGGATAGATGTGACACCAAGAAGCTTCTAGAACAGACCGTAGGTAAGGACAACTTCACCTAGTAGAAAGAAAGAGCAAAACCAAGTATGCAGGCCCCAGTATGGTTTTCATCAATACTTGTCTGTCAAACTTGATGAGAAGATTTGAAAATACTTGATGATGTTTGAAGAGATGTGATTTGAATGCTTTTTCCGATACTTTCAAAAATTTGTAACAGATTGCTTAAGAGTAAGCTCTTGGACTACAAATTTTACGAAATGAGTGGATAGAATGAAATAGCTAAATGACTAATGCAATGTAGGTAGCTATAATGTACAAGTGATGATTCTAATTCCTTATGCGTAAAAATGCTTAAGATGTAAGGAATTGACAGTTTCACTAAATTCCTCACTTTCTAGTGTGCACAAAAGATACACACCATTTCCATAGTCCTTCATGACTCGGTATGGGCCCAACCACTTGGGTCGAAACTTCCTTCCTTCGCTGGTTTTCTTATCAATCTGGTTGTCTAGTCTTAGAACTAGATCTCCCTCATATATTTCTCGATCATAGACTTTTTTGTTATACTACCTTCACATCCAGTCAGCATAGGCTCTGTGTCATTGTTCGGTATTTATCCTGGCCTTGTTAAGGCTTTCTAGTTAAGAGAGGCATGTCTCCCTATAAGTTTCTTCATATAGAATCCCTTGTAATGAGATGCAAAGACTGGGCATTCCAACCTCAAGCAGGAGAATTGCTTCTGCCCCGAATAACAATGAGAAAGGAGTTTCTCCTGTTGGTGTTCTTATTGAGGTTCGATGGACCCACAAGGCCGGATATAGCTTTAGATGCCAATCTCACTTGTTCTCCTTGACTGTTTTGAGAAGAATAGACTTTAATGTTTTGTTTGTCACTTCAGCTTGCCCATTGGCTTGAGGGTACTATTAGTGACGAATCATAGCACCCCTGGATGCAGATCAGGCTTCTAGGTTGATCACTCAGGCATCCAGTGTGATTTCACAACATGGAAACCTCTCTCCAAGCGTGGGACTTGTGAAACTGAGAGAGGAATCTCCAGAGAAGGCTGGTTCCTACTCCTAAACTACCTGCCACAAGCTATTCCAGTGCAAGCAAGCTAATCTAATCCTAATCTAAAAATGCCAAGGAGACAGAGAGAGAGAGAGAAAGGAAAAGAACAAAAGCCTACACTAAAACGGTGATACACCAGAGAAGGAGAATGTTGAACATCTATCAAAACTGCCATGGGACAAAGAGAGGTGAGCAATGGGAAGGATGGACAGATGCATCATAGGCCCAAGGATAGATTTCACATAGAAAAATGTCCCAAAACTCCATGAACACAGCTCCAAACCTGCAATGAACATTCAAACATGCACAAATACCTGCAATGAAGAGAGGCAAGAAGAGAAACAAGAAAAAACGAGCAAGGATGGACAGATGCATCACAAAACACGTTTTGTTGCTCCAAAAGTTTGCACAGAACATCATTTCAATAGTAAAAGGCAAAAATGCCATTACAGAGCAAGGGATGAGGTTCGAACTCCATTTTTAACCCTAGAGAAGAAAAGAAGGGAGGGCAGAGCAGAAAAGATGAACAACTTGTTATCTCCCTTTTAAAATGAGCCAAATCTGGCTTTATACAATACATGGGTCGAGCCCAGGAGACAAAAAACATAGGAAAACATGTAAGCAACCCAACCATTGATCAAAACGCATTCTTCATTAAAATCGGTGGTTGAGACGTCACTTCTGGCCATGCTGAAGAAGAATACAACCCATGTGCATTAAAACTGGTTGTTGAAACGTCGCTTCTGGCATTACCACACGTCAGATCCGTTTCTCAATTTTCTCTCTCTAGACTATACCAAAATTCAAGATTGATCCCAGAATCATGCAGAGAATTTCATAAGCTTTCCGTTGATATAAAGAACGTGCAAATCCAAGATCTGGATCGAAAGTTATGGAGGTCTGAAGTTTTAGGGCACAAAACAGGTGAAAACGTGTTTTGAAATCTTTCCCGCGCTCTGCCACCTGGATGACACGTGGCACACATTGATTGGTCGCGTGATTCTCTCTCATGTACCTTTTGGTGGGCTTTCTTTTAAAATTTCCTTGTGGGCCCCTTAAACTTGGACACGTGGCATGCATTGATTGGCCGACAGGGGCGCGGGGCAGACCTTGGCTTTTAGCTTTTCGGCCAAAACTCATGCCAAATTCTCTAACTCCTTCCCGAGCTTCGCATTCCCTGTTCCATAGGACACGTGTCCTCTTTTGATTGGCTCGGGCTGACCCCTCAAAATTAACCCTTTGACCTTTGGACTCTTTCCCTTGCGACACGTGTCACGATTCGATTGGTTCTCGGCCCTTTCGGCACCTTCGCGCCCTTCGCGTCTTTATGTCCCGGATGTCTCAAACTGCTTGGGCCAAAAACTTCCGATCTGCCTGAAATGGGCTTCCTCGTCCCTCATTTGGTCGATGACACGTGGCGTTGTTTGATTGGCCTTCAGCTCCTTTGGCGATCCACGTCCCGCGCGTCCCTTCGTCCCGGATGTCCCAGTACGAAATTTCTCTGTTTCGGCCGAACCGGTCGGTTCGCGTCCATTTGTCCCAAATGTCCCAGTGCTTCATGGGACAAATTCTTCCGGCTCGCCCAATCCGGCCGATTCGCATCTTTTTGTCCCACATGTCCCTTTACTGCTTGGGCCGCCTGCAGGATTTTTGGCCGATCCACGCCTTGGCGTCCCAAATGTCCCACATTGTCCTAGGACAAGGACTTAGCCATTTTTCGTGATTTTTTCTGGCCTAAGCCTGTCTTCTGTAACTTTTTTTGCATTTTCTCAGAGCTTGCTCTTTCCTTCTTTGGTCAGGGGAGTTAGAAAAAATCTGAGGGAACCCCAGAAACATGATGTTTGCTCTGAATCAATTATCTGCCTGGGACTTGAGAATTCTGATGCATGTTATCAAATTAACCCTGGGGGGTGAATTTTGGATAACAATTTGGCAACTCAGCAAGGTCATCTGCCTGCTAGATGAAGTTACCAGTTGCCTGAAGCATCCATTGGGCATGGAGTCCTAAGTTGTAACCTACAACTGATCTGAACTTTGAAAACTTCCCTCTGAGCCACTTGAAACCCATTGAACCTGGAGTGTTCTCACCAAGATGCCACTGAAACGAACTGTGCAAGAGCAGAACCAACAACACCAAAACTATGTACAAGGGACATGCAGAGTGTGCACAAGCACTTCTTCTACTGAAAGCAAACCTACCTACTCTACTCTAACTGGAAGCAAAAGCAAGCTAAACAAACCCTGCAATTGGTTTTGAGAAATAGCTTCCCTTTCTCAAAAGTGGCAGCCATGCAATTGATTTGACACTGATCATGGCTGTTTGGATGGATGGAAAATCAACAAGAAGCTGGTCTTCTATCCAAATCATCAAAGTATTAGCTGAAAACAAATCCAATACCTCTTTTAGTTGCTCTGCATTTGGATTGAAGAGGTTATGGCAGCTGATCCTTGGTACTTGTAGCTCACCCTCATGCTCAGAAGAAAGCATGACTAGTTTGTGACTTCTCCTTTGGCTCCAATGAATCCAAATACCTGATTGGGCAAGGTATGGTCCTTTGAGTATGCCCATTCCTGTGATTTTCAAACCCCAAGAATGGAGTCTTCTTGTAGACCTTCTTGAATGGATGGTGTGGAAGAATGGTGAAATTCCTCGTCCTTTCTCTTCCTCCAATGAAGAACGTGAAAGATTAAAATCTTCCAATTTGATTCCGAAGAGCTTTTTATAAGATGCTGGTTTGTTGTAAAATGAATGCCCTCCTTCATGACAGCAGACTCAAGTGTTTGGAGTGTGGATGATGAAAGAGAGAAAGGTGGAAACTCAACCCGGCTCTTCTCCATCAAAACAGTCTCCAAATCTGACAGATAAACTGCCTTATTGCTGTCCTGCTGCAAATATTCAACTTCCTCCATGGTGTCTTCTTGATCTGTAACTTGACCACCATGGTTTCTTTCTCCCTTCAACATTGAGTTTGAGAGGTCAAACTCCTCTTCAGCACTGGAACTTGAGAGAGGTGAAGTAGTAGAAAGAAGAACTGAAGGTTCTCCTGTAGCCTGCTTTGTGCTCAG
The DNA here is from genome assembly GCA_019776745.2 of Taxus chinensis. Taxonomy (NCBI): domain Eukaryota; kingdom Viridiplantae; phylum Streptophyta; class Pinopsida; order Cupressales; family Taxaceae; genus Taxus; species Taxus chinensis. The sequence continues at coordinate 16,118,697 of CM034154.1, read as the reverse complement.
AGCTCTTGGATCTGCAATTTTCTCCCCCACAGCTGGAATGTGATCCTCTTCTTTTGGATTTGGAGCAGCTTTCTCCTTCCTCCAATGTTTGAAGACAATCTTGCTCTTGATTGAACTCTTCCTCCAGCATGAAGTTTGTCAGTCAAACTCTTCAATCTGCTACTCTAGAGGACAAGTTGGGACTGCAAGATCTTCTCTTCTGCTGCAACAAAATCAGCCCTGTGCCACTATTTGTTCAACCTTAGCCTCTTCTGTATGTTAACCATCAGGGCGAATCTTTGTCATACCAAATCTAAGAGCCCAACTCTTCAGACTTTGAATTTCTCATCTTTTGTTTGACTTCTCTTTTTGCTGTTGTTTTTCCTTGACTGGCATTCTGATTTTCATCCTCCCAACATGGATTTGGGAATGCAAGAGGAGGGATGCGTTGTAACTCACTGATTTTACATTTTTTTGTGGTGGCGGAGGAGGTGAAACCTCTTGTTTCTTTGGAGTGGGAGGGTATTTCATTTAGCTCTTGTGGAGAGGATGACTGTTTGGAAGGAAAAAGGAAAGAAGAATTGAGGTGTGGTGGAAGACTGAGAGGTGGAGACATGGATCGACATTTGGGACAGCAGATGGAGAGTTTTAAAGTTTGACACTGCTGAGATGAAACAGATTGGGAAAGAGGAAAAGAAAGGCATGAGAAGGTGTACTTACCCATTGACAAGGTTGTTGAATACTCCTCTCATACACCTCTATTTCTTCAATCCACTTTGCAAGCAAAGGCAGCATTGCAATCATGAGTCAAGCTTCTCCTGAGGGTTGTAATGCATTGGAAAGGTCCCACCCATGGACAAGGTGCTCTGCACCGATTCCAAATGCTTTCATCTGTGCCTGAGCCCTGGACTGCAATATGTTTACCCTCCATCTTTTGGATCTTCTCCAACAGACGCAGCATCTGCCATCTAGATGGTCCTCATTGTAATGTCATACTCTTGCTCTTGGAAGGCTCCATAGCCCACTGACTTTGGCTTGCTGCTTCATATGGGTAGAATGCATCTAATCTTGAATCTGCTCAATGTGATTTGAGTATTGTAAAACATGTTGGAGGTGGAATATACTTGCTGTTGTTGATGTGAATTCCATATGGAATGAATTCATGATTGCACAACTTCATAGAATGAGAGAATGAATTGAAGAGATGGAAGGAAGAATGGATAGAAAAAGAATGAAAATGAATGGAAAGGAAGGTCTGCAACTTCAGAGATGGGTTGTTGACTAGATGGAGTCGCCAGATGTGTTTGCAAGTGCCTCCAAAGGCTGAAATCTTCACAAGAACACACCAACCTGCAAAAGATGAAGTGGAAGACCTCTAAGCTCCCACCGGGCGTGCCAAAATTGTTAGTGACGAATCACAGCACCCCTAGATGCAGATCAGGCTTCTAGGTTGATCACTCGGGCATCCAGTGTGATTGTACAACATGGAAACCTCTCTCCAAGCGTGGGACTTGTGAAACTGAGAGAGGAATCTCCAGAGAAGGCTGATTCCTGCTCCTAAGCTACCTGCCACAAGCTATTCCAGTGCAGGCAAGCTAATCTAATCCTAATCTAACAATGCCAAGGAGACAGAGAGAGAGAGAGAGAGAGAGAAAGGGAAATAAAAAAAGCCTACACTAAAACGGTGATACACCAGAGAAGGAGAATGTTGAACATCTATCAAAACTGCCATGGGACAAAGAGAGGTGAGCAATGGGAAGGATGGACAGATGCATCACAGGCCCAAGGATAGATTTCACACAGAAAATGTCCCAAAACTCCATGAACACAGCTCCAAACCTACAATGAACATTCAAACATGCACAAATACCTGCAATGAAGAGAGGCAAGAAGCGAAACAAGTAAAAACGAGCAAGGATGGACAGATGCATCACAAAACACGTTTTGTTGCTCCAGAAGTTTACACAGAACATCATTTCAATAGTAAAAGGAAAAAACGCCATTACAGAGCAAGGGAGGAGGTTCAAACTCCATTTTCAACCCTAGAGAAGAAAAGAAGGGAGGGCAGAGCAGAAAAGATGAACAACTTGTTATCTCCCTTTTAAAATGAGCCAAATCTGGCTTTATACAATACATGGGTCGAGCCCAAGAGACAAAAAACATAGGAAAACATGTAAGCAACCCAACCATTGATCAAAACGCATTCTTCATTAAAATCGGTGGTTGAGACATCACTTCTGGCCATGCTGAAGAAGAATACGACCCATGTGCATTAAAACTGGTTGTTGAAACGTCGCTTCTGGCATTACCACGCGTCAGATCCGTTTCTCAATTTTCTCTCTCTAGACTATACCAAAATTCAAGATTGATCCCAGAATCATGCAGAGAATTTCATAAGCTTTCCGTTGATATAAAGAATGTGCAAATCCGAGCTCTGGATCGAAAGTTATGGAGGTCTGAAGTTTTAGGACACAAAACAGGCGAAAACATGTTTTGAAATCTTTCCCGCGCTCTGCCACCTGGATGACACGTGGCACACATTGATTGGTCATGTGATTCTCTCTCCTCTACCTTTCGGCGGGCTTTCTTTTGAAATTTCCTTATGGGCCCCTTAAACTTGGACACGTGGCATGCATTGATTGGCCGACAGGGGCGCGGGGCAGACCTTGGCTTTTAGCTTTTCGGCCAAAACTCATGCCAAATTCTCTAACTCCTTCCCGAGCGCCGCATTCCCTGTTCCATAGGACACGTGTCCTCTTTTGATTGGCTCGGTCTGACCCATCAAAATTTTCCCTTTGACCTTTGGACTCTTTCCCCTGCGACACGTGTCGCGATTCGATTGGTTCTCGGCCCTTTCGGCACCTTCGCGCCCTTCGCGTCTTTATGTCCCGGATGTCTCAAACTGCTTGGGCCAAAAACTTCCAATCCGCCCGAAATGGGCTTCCTTGTCCCTCATTTGGTCGATGACACGTGGTGTTGTTTGATTGGCCTTCGGATCCTTCGGCGATCCGCGTCTCGTGCGTCCCTTCGTCCCGGATGTCCCAGTACAAACTTTCTCTGTTTCGGCCGAACCGTCCGGTTCGCGTCCATTTGTCCCAAATGTCCCAGTGCTTCGTGGGATAAATTCTTCCGGTTCACCTGATCCGGCCGATTCGCGTCTTTTTGTCCCACCTGTCCCTTTGCTGCTTGGGCCGCCTGCAGGCTTTTCGGCCGATCCGCGCCTTGGCATCCCAAATGTCCCACATTGTCCTAGGACAAGGACTTAGCCATTTTTCGTGATTTTTTCTGGCCTGAGCCTGTCTTCTGCAACTTTTTTCACATTTTCTCAGAGCTTGCTCTTTCCTTCTTTGGTCAGGGGAGTTAGAAAAAATCTGAGGGAACCCCAGAAACATGATGTTTGCTCTGAATCAATTATTTTCCTGGGACTTGAGAATTTTGATGCATGTTATCAAATTAACCTTGGGGGGTGAATTTTGGATAACAAGTACTAAAGAGAGGCCGTGTGATGGTTTATTTTGAATTTTTTGCATAACTCATAGACTTCATCATTTTTAAAGTACGTGCCATCATTGTCTTCTTGAGCCAACATGTAGACTAGTGAGACATGAGTGGCTCATGAGTATAGGATTAAAGGGCAGTCTGGTTTGGGAGGCATTAGCATGGGTGGAGACAACAAGAAGCGTTTAACTACTTCAAATTCCTCGTTGCATTCTTCAGTCCAATCAATGCTATAATATTTCTTTAATAGATTATTGATTGGATGAATGGCAAAACTTAAATCTGGGATGAACCTTCGGATTACACTGAGTTTCCCAAGAAATGACCTGATTCTAAACTCATCTGATGGTGGGATCATTTCGAGAATATCACAGATTTTGGTTAGATCGACATTAATCCCTTGTGAAGATATAATGTAGCCTAGAAGTTTGCCTCCTGTCATACCAAACACGCACTTCTTTGGGTTTAATGTGACACCATATTCAATTAATCATGAGAGGATGATACGGAGTACTTCTGGATGATCACAGTGTTTCTTGGCTTTGGCCAATAAGTCATCCACATAGGATTCCATGATTTTATGGATAAGATCATGGAATATGTATGTCATTACCCACTGATATGTAGCGCCGGTGTTTTTAAGACCAAATGGCATGACAGCGTAGCAATAAGTTCCCCAGGGAGTTATGAATGTAGTTTTGGCTTGATCCTGTTCAGATATTTTAATCTGATTATACATACCCTAATAACCCATCCATGAGGGACAACAGTTCAAATCCAACTATTGCATTAACGATAATGTCAATGGATGGTAATGGGAAGTCATCCTTAGGACGAGCTTTGTTAATATCCTAAAAATCTATGCAAATGTGTATCTTCCCATTCTTTTTTAGGATAGGGATGACATTAGATACCCATTGTGAATGGTCAACAGGCTTGATGAATCCCACTTGGAGAAGTTTTATTACTTCCTCTTTTACCATGAGAGCCACTTTTGGCTTCATTGGTCTTGACTTCTGTTTAATTGGTTTTGCATCTAGTTTAGTGACAAGATTATGTACCACGACATGTGGTGCAATGCTCGTCATTTCTTTATAGTTAAATGCAAAAGCCTTTTGATTCTCTTTGAGGATTTGGGTGTGTATTTCTATCTCCTCCGAAGTTAACGAGGATCCTAACTTCAAAATTTTTGGTTCTTCCTCTGTTTCGATGTTTATATCAATGGTTTCTTCTATCAAAGAAGTGTTACCTTCTTTAAATTCAGGTGGGGCTGGAGGTGGTTCCAAGATTTCTCCATTTTCTATCTCATAGATATCAAGATCCTTCTGTGGAGGCGACTCTACCATGGGATTTCCAATATAGGAAGAGGAATGTGGTATTAGGGAAAGATCAACTATACGATGAGCAAGGTTTAGCTCTGCATAGGTGTTTAGATATTCGAGAGTGACTCTATCATCGTCAAAGTGATCCATGATAGAAAAATCATCCTCAGCTTCTCCATGATTCAGGAGTGAGTTTGTTGATATTTTACGCACTAATGGTTCGGTACGAAGTGATACTGTGAAATTGTATCTTCCAATTCATTGTTTGGAGTGAAACAGGAAGCTGAGGTTGCTATCGAGTCTGCCAGAAGGTTCTACTCTTGTGGGATTACTTCAATTGATATGAAGTTAAATCCCTTGCTTAGATCTAATATTGTTGTTTTATAGAGTTGTAAATGCTCAGCTCTAGTTTCATATACCTCAGAGACTTGGTTTGCAACTAGTTGCGAGTCTCCTAGTACCCTAATGTTGTCGACACCCATTCTTTTAGCTAGGATGAGGCCAATGAGGAGATCTTCGTACTCAACCCCATTGTTTGTACATTCAAATTTTAATTTAAAGGTGAAAGGTAGCATCTTTCCCTCACGTGAAGTAAATATCACTCCCACCCCAGCTCCAAAGCGACATCTAGCTCCATCGAAGTGGAGAGTTCAATACTTGTTTGGAAAAATGGATGTTGGGATATCTGTCGTATCTATTGCTTTTGTTTCAGTTACTTCTACCATAAAAACTTCATTTGATGGAAGAGAAGCAATTCCCAGAGTGTGTCTCGTACCCATAGAATCAAATGGTAGTAGAATTGGTAAGTATTTCTCTAGCAACTTGACAATTTTTGTGGTAGTCCCTAGGGACACTATTTTTATAACATTGGTCTCACTTTTGAGTACTGGAATGTCCTCGGCTAGATTTATAATTTCCAACTCTATGGCGGGTATCAACTTTTCTTTTGATTTTTAATTAGCCGGTTTGAAAAGCTGATTTGTTGGGAGTTAAAACTTGGAGTGAACACCTAGTATTTTCTTCAAATCAGATAGGTGTATATCAAAGGGTTTTGGGTCACCTTGTGCCACAAATATTTTCCCTAAGTGTAGAAATCTTATTTCTTGGAATAACGTGGAAGGGATTGCCTTCATGCGGTGTATACATGGCCGACCAAGGATCATATTATAGTTGGTTTCCTGATCTATAAGATAAAACTCGTTGAGGACCGTCTTGGGTCCTAAAGTGACTAGTAAAACTATGGTTCCAATCAAAGTGGCCTTGAGGCTATCATATCCTCTTAGTGTATTTCACGTTGTGGAATAGTTTGTCTCTCCATATCCTAAATTTTGAAGAAAAGCGAAGGAGAATATGTTAACTGTTGCCCCATCATCAACCATTTCACGTTTAACATAAATATTGTAAACCCATACTTGTAAATGTAAAGTTGGGTCGCCTCTTCGTGTAATTTCAGCATCTATTGGCAGTTTGCTTATATCGAATATAAACTCATAATCCCTATCAGGCTGACCTGGAGGATAAATGTAAAAGTCTATGTGGTTTACTTACATTTTTGGAGGAGTGATTTTGATTAAATGACCAATGCCTAATGCTTCTAAGAGAGCAGCCCTGTGGGCGGGAGAGTTCTTTAACAAATCCAAAAAGGAGATGTGAGAGAAGGTTTTAGTTAAGTCATTAATTAAATCATAGGCGCTTATGGGTTTTACAAATGTTTGTTGACTGTTGTCTGGTTCCAATGGATAAATTGGAGTAGGTTGAGAAGAATAATCTCGTGTTCTTGTTATGGTTTCTACGGGTAGCTCGGTGTCTAACTCTACCAAACCAACTATTTTAGTTTGGGGGTTGAGTTCCTAATTAGGGTGTGCAACTGGTGGATTTAATGAAGTTGAAGCTTCATGATCATTGTTTCCTGTTACAGCACCCTTGTTTGTTCCGCTAGGATCTAGCTTGTTATTGTTAGAATGGTTTAGGAGTGTATCATTAAAGATCTTGAGGGGTGCATTTTGAAGGGAAATTTCCCCTGTATAAGTGTTTGGCGTGGATACTACAAAATTATCTAAAAACATATCTATAAAGAGTTGTTTTTGATCTTCTGGAAAATGCTGCATGAATTTATCGTAGTCACAACAAGTCCTAGTATCATGGCCTTGAATTTTGTGAAAGCCACAATACAAATTGGGATTATAACTTTCGAGGTTGTTGATTTAAAACATGTTGTGGCCCAAAATTCTGATAAGGTTGCTAGTTGTTAGAGTTAAAAATTTTGAGGCTGTTGTCTTTGGTTTTGACTCTGATATCCAGTTGGGTTTCGATTTAGACCTTGTGTTTGGATTTTTCGTTTTTTTTGTTATTGTTGTCGTGGTGGACGATTAAAATCCACCACATTTGATTATTGGAGTAAAATTGTTATTTCGCTAATTATTAACAGGTGGCGAAATGTTTACAATGTTTTCCCTTTTAACTTGGTCAATTACCCCATCTATTGTAACTTTGCGGTTCTTGTTAAGGATCTTAGGTCCTTGATTAGCATTCCCAGTATTAGGATAGGCCGCGGTGTTTTGATTAGGAGTGGTTAATTTCCCATTTTTCCCATATATCTTATGACCATTGTCTATCGTTGTTTGGTCGATTCGGAGAGCACTCTTGAGTAATTCATCGTAATTTCTTAGTGGGAACTTCTGGGACTTCTTCCTTTATCTCTCTATTGAGAGAATTAAGGAATAAATCACATAATTCCATTTGATCCATGTTTGGAGAACTTGCTAATGAGTATAGAATTGTATGCCATCTTTAGATAAAATGAGTAGTGGATTCATTATGTTCTTGTTTAATATGTTAGAATTCCTTGATTCCTGTTCTTAACAATTTGTTCATGTCAAAATCTTTTATGAACTCTGACATGAGTTATTTAAATGAGTGTATCAAGGCTTCAAGTATTTTGTAATACCAATCAAGGGCAATACCCTCTAAGGTCTTAGGGAATATCTTAGCAATAACCCCGTCCCAAGGGAGTAACTCCCGTATGGTTGTGGCATAGGCCTTAATGTGTGCATTTGGATCACCTTCCCCTTTGTATTTGGGTAAATTAGGAAGGGGTCTTAGAAGCATAACACCTCATATGGTGAAGTCTATGGGCTCTTTTAAATACTCTGAATAAGTCCCTACCATATAGACCTCGACCATTGATGGCACTTGTTGATGGGGGGAGGTGGAATGGTTTGTTGATATGGTATAGCATATGCGTTTATAGGGACACAAGGGAATCCCTGTGGTTGAATGAACATCCCGGGGAGAAGAGAACATGTCTCCTTGTGGTGACTTTGAATAAATGTTTAAGTAAGGAGGAGCATTGTTCTAGTATGGGTTGTTTGGTGCCAAGCTCGGGAGGTGTCATGTTTTCAACTGGAGCAACGTTTGAAAACATGGTCCTGGTTGGTGTTTGTTTTGGTTAACTATAGGGATTTTGAGGAGGCATGCCTAATGTGCCTATTCCTGTAAAGAGTTCGACGTAATTGGGATGATGCGGAGGGTTGGGTATTCCTACTTGCCCCAAATATGAATTTTGGTTTGCTTGAGCAAGTTCCAGCCCTCTAACCTTTTCAACTAAGGCTAAAATGACCTCTATTGGTGAAGACACTGTGCTTTTGCCTTAATGGAATTTGTTGTATACCTTCAGGTTGTAAAGGGGTATGATACCCTGCTATAAATTTATCGTTACCCTACCAAGATTCACCAAGGTTATTTCCCATAGGTGGAGGAATGGGAGTGTTTTCTTGGAATAGGGTATCAGATTGTGTTTGCAAACTCCCTATAGGTGGATACATGTTTTGGAAATGTTGTTCACTTTTAGTGTAGCGTGTTAAGTACTCCTCATCCAAAAATGGGAGTGGATCTGATTGTCTACTGATCTGTTGTCTGAACAAGACCCGAGGAGATGAAGTGGATTCTCCAGTAAACATCATATTATTAGAGCGTAATGGCTCTGGCTGTTGTGTTTGTGTAAGTTGATCAAACTCCTCGATTCGGAATAAAAAACTAGAACTAGTTCTATGAGGGGGAGTTTTAGATGACAAGTAATTACTTGAATAGTTATCAGCCCATGCAGAAAGCAAAGGTGATGCTTGCCTATTTGTTTGACTATAGTTTGTTTCGAGACCTGAGAGAGGTCTACCATATGCATCATATCCCGACATATTTGAGGGGTATATGAATACCTGCAAAATAATGGGAAAGAGTGAAGGTGGATAAAAGAAATGAAAAATAAAAGAGGAAGAACCATTTTTTAACATTGGGTTCACCAATTTTGTATGATGGAAAAGTGACATACGAGCATGGGAATCTACAAGTACCTCTTCCTTGTACCCGACCTCCTGAGGTCGTGCCGAGATAGCTGGTGAATGTTAAATATGAATGGATACAGAAAAGCTAATCGGGTAATCTTATATCCCCAATACGTAATAATGGAATCTGCGAATCTAAGGCAAAGAAGGCCCTCCTAGCCTGAATTGGTGTAATGGATCGTTCAGATATAATATCTATTTCAGAGGCTCCAATCAATGTTGATTTCTGCCGAGGTCCTATTTCTTGGTTGTTGGATACGTGGGAAGTGGCCTATGGGAGCTTCTTATATATCTCCAGAAAAGGTCATGAAAAATGGTGGTAGGAGGCTTAGTGAATTTGTAGTGAGCTATTGGGTGGTTTTCTGGTCTAGCCCAGAAAATATTAGGTTAATTGGCTTCTATATTTAATACGGAGAACTGTATTATAATATCTGGTGGGAGTGGTGAGGATCTAAATACTAGCGTTCGTAAGTAGGTGTCAATACTTAACTGATTTGCATGCTCGTTGGGTTGTGGGACTTGGGGATCACAACCGTGAGTGTCGTGGTTTTTGTGGACCTGTTATGGTCATGTGAAGAATCAATCCCTTCTTCCAATTATCCAAGTAATCATATGCCTTTTCATCCTCTATGTTTCGAACTAGAAGTTGTATAATTTTCTCAGAGTACCTAACAGGTGTTCTGGCTATTTGAATGTGTAAGCTAGTATCTGTGTCAATGAGGAGGTCTCTTGTATCAGGTTTTGGAAATAAAGGTTCACAACCAAATTCTTGTTCTCTTTCGAATCCTTGCACAGTCATATGGATATTTTATTAAGGCAGTCTATAGTTAGGATGGTTTGACCAAAATGTGTATGCCTTGTTGTCTTTGATATTTAACCCTCTCAGTTGTTCACTAATTACTTGTAGGTTTGTCCGTTGCTCAAAAGACTTGTATCTTAAGGTATTGATCTATATTAGCTAATGTCATGGGTAGATTTGGTTGAGGCACTATTGATTCAAATATATATTCTCTAGGCTCTATAGGTCATGTGATTGTCATGCAAAGTGTTTCAATTTTTAACTAAAATTAATGAACTGATTACAAAAGATGTATTTACACTATGCAAGCATTTTTCTATTTTTGTAGTTTTCGATGACGTATTTTAATGAAATTAAAGAGCAGTTACTCTACTATATTTAGAAAAATTAATCAATTAATCTAGCAATAGAATTTAAAACAAAAAAAATAGCATGGTGTGGCTATTTGTTTGTGCAGTTGTAATTTTATCCTAAATATCTAAGCAAATAATTTTTTTTAAATTTAAAGACTCTCAATCCTACTTCGGAAGTGAGGAATGAATCACAGTTTCTCAGAAATTATCAATCCTCATAGCTTCCTTGGTGATATCGAGAGTGAACTTTTGACTGAAATAAAATAATTCACTACTCTATTTGATATGTTGTAACTAGAACTTTGATAGCTCAAACCTGGCGTTTACAGAATAGTTGTAAATCTAGTTGTGTGTGATTTCATCCCCTCAGTGTGATTTCCTCGTTCCGTTGTGTTCTCGTGAATCCAAAAAAGCGTGTATATTATAGTATCAATAGAAGATGGTATTCAAACAATGGCAGCTTTGGATATAGACTGAATACAATGCGAGTAGGAGAGGGATAGCGCAAGTGAACAGAGCTTGACTATGCAATTCCTAGCGGGATTTATTGCGGGAATACAACACAAGTGTGTCGAGAGTTTTAGAATCTATCCTTGTGACAAAAAAAAACCTACAACTTTAATGGATTCTAATCTAGAAATGAAACTATTCTATGCTAAGCTGACTTGCATGGCACAACAATGAAGTAAGACTAAAACAAGAAGATTGAATGACCTCTAAAAGACCAACAATGGAGGCAAAACATGAAACTAATATAATTCTAAGCAAGAAATTCAAATACTGAATAAGAGAATTGAGAAGGTGAGGGGCCATTTGTTTGAAAACAAGCTGGCTACTTATAGCAAAAGAATTTACCAGAGGGTAACTCCCAATTGAACTCTTTTACTATAAACAAAGGGAAACACTAATAACAGGGAGCCAAAAACATTAATGCAAGCCAAAGTGGTTGAAAAAAGTGGGTAAAAATGAAGATTTACATTTGATGCCATCGTCGGAAGAATCTAGAAAACACATATAGGATCCCCGCCCTGTGTAGGGCAGTGGTTACAGGACCGCCACCCAGGCAGGGTGGTGGTTTCGTCATTGAAGACTAAAAAGCAAGAAAACAATAGGGAAAAGGGGAAAAAAAAGCATGCGGAGGTCGAGCGGGGCATGCAGGATATAAACATATACCTGGGGAGCTTTTCTGGATTCCGAACACCGTGCACAGAGACCTGTTTCATCATTGGGGTATGTGTAACATCGTTCTGATGGTGCAGCACCCTACAATTTTAGATACGTACAAGTACCTTTCATTAGGGAGAGGCACAGTAGAAGGCAATCAATAGTTTAAGGGATAGGCTTGTCACCGCGCCCATACTATGATTTCCTTCTTGGAATAAGCCTTTCCATGTTCATGTGGATGCTTTAAGAACTGCCAGTGGAGTAGTACTTGCACAACTTGGTGAAGGGATTGTTGATCATCCTTTGTGCTTTGTAAGTAGTAAATTGACACCAGTAGAGTAGAATTACACTACAATTGAGTGCGAGGCATTGTCCGTGATTTACGCGCTTCACAAGTTCAAACTGTATTTGCTAACAACCCCTTTTATATTTTACACTAACCATATGGCATTGAAATACTTGGTGAACAAGCTCGTTCTACAAGGGCACATCTGTCAGTGGGTACTATTATTCCAAGAATTTGAGTTCACAATGGTTGTCAAACTAGGAAAAAGTAATTCCAGACCTGATCATTTTTCTAGGATTGATTCAGTGGAGAATGCGTAAAGCATTGAGGATACCATGCCAGATGCACAACTATTTAGGCTGCAGCACACACCCTTAGACGTAGAAGATATTATAGTATTTCTTAAAATGGGTGTGGTACCAATCAGAATGAAGGCCTTAGAGAAGAATAAGTTAGACGTATGCGTCACACCCTACATGCTAATTAGTGGAGATCTATACAAAATGGGTCGTGATGAGGTTCTGTGCCGATGCATACTAGATCGTGAGCGCATTACAATTATGGAAGAGGTGCATGGTGGGATTGCAGGAGGACACTATGCAGGAAATGAAACTGCGTGGAAGATTATATTCACAGGGCTTTGGTGGGAGACCATTTATCAAGATTGCATTGAGTTTTGCAAGGCTTGTGACCATTGCCAGTGCCTTGGAAAATCTAGAAAAAGGGATGAAATTCCCTTGCGACCAATAGCCAGCGTGGAACCATTTGAGAAGTGGGCTATCAAATTTGTCAGACCAATCTCGCTAGTGGCACGAAGGACTTGTTCACAGTATATCCTCACTTGCACTGATTATTTGACAATGTGGGAAGAGGCAACACCTATAAAGGATTGTACAATGGCTACCGCTGCTATATTTTTATGGGAAAACATAATCAGCAGGTATATATGCCCATTGATTTTTACAAGTGATAGAGGTACACACTTCCTCAATGAAATGATCAGGATTCTGCTATCAAAATTCATGGTGGCCCATCACAGAACTAATCCCTATCACCCTCAAGAAAATGGAACTGCTGAGGCATTTAAAAAAATACTTAGCCACACGTTGACTAAAATCTTTGATGTTGGTAGATAGGATTGGGATGACAAAGTATCAATCATTCTTTGGGCATATAGGAAAACCTACAAGAGGTTGATTAAGGACACACCATTTCAATTGGTGTTTGGTATGGAGGTTTTCTTTCCAGTTGAATTCATGTTACCTTCTCTGTGTATAGCACGCGCAAGAGGATTAGATGATGAATAACCGCTGGAAGAAATAATTGACAAGTTAATGCAATTGGATGAGAGATGATCATTAGCCAGGTGGAGCTAGAAAATTGAAAAAGTAAAACAAAAGGCATGGCATGATCATCACATTAAGAACAAGAAGTTTGAGGTTGGATAGATGGTCTTACTATATGATTCAAAGTTTTTGCGCCATCCTGGGAAGTTGAAGGTGCATTGGTTGGGTCCCTACATCATCTTGTACATCCTTGATTTAGGCACGTGCCAGTTGTAAGCGCTGGATGGGACGAGATTGTTAGGACACTTCAATGGGAGTAGGTTGAAGCCCTACTATAAATAAGTCTTCTTAGTGTTTGTAATAAGGTAGTATTGTCAGATATTTTAGGATTTCCTTTATTACATGTTCCTTTTTTTGTGTTTCCCTTTCTCGTTGTTGTTTTGTTTTGCACCTTGGGCACCGGTAACCTCATTATTTTTTTTAAGGTTGTGAATGTGCAGAGGACCGCGCATCATTTTAGTGTGGGGTAGAGTAAGGTGGAAGAAATTACAAGGTATGAAGTGCCAGGAAGGATTGCGTTGGAAATCCCAGTTGAATCGTCATGTGAAGGAAGTGCATGTAAGTAAAGCTGAAAAAGGATGGTTGGTGTCAAGGTAAGGCTACATTATGGATCCACGTACAAGAGAGGAAGAAGTACAAATTACAACACGAGGTAGGCAAGAGAAAAAATCATGACAGAAGAAGTGCCTTCAGCACTGGTTACGCGTGCACAAGAGTCTCTTGTCAAGATGGATTGGTTACGCGCCAGAAGGTTGGATAATTGTCCGCATAAGGTTGGGCGCGTGAGTTAAGGCACTAAAGACAGGTTTGTTTAAAAAATATGCATTAAGTGTTAAAGTACAGTGGTAGGTGAAGTGGCATTTAATGCCAAAAGTGGGAAAAACTATAAATAGAAGGTTGCACACTTCATTATTTACTTTGTGATTACAAAGAGGAAGAGCTATTGCGAACTAGGGTTTCCAGAGTTGATCTGTGTGAAGAAAAAAAAATTGGAAAATTTTAACCTGAGCAACTAGTTTTGATTTGCAAACTGGGAGGGAAGTAGTTCACGGGCGTGGGAAGAGTTATGGAGAAGTGTCATCTTGTGAAATGATATTCTAGTTAGGGTTTGACAACTAGGGCATAGATTAAAAAAAGAGTATTCTTTACAGGTTGGAGATTTGAACTTGGAAAAGATAGAAGAGCAAAGCTAGGAAGAGAAGTTGAAGTGATAACCCAAGCAATTGCACCTAAGAAACTATTAGTAACACCTAAGAAGGGCAAGGGTAAGGGAAAACAAAAAGAGATTACCGCAAGTACCAATGAGGAATGGTATGTAGAAATGCAGTACCCATATAGGGTTTTTCTTGAGATGAAATGGGAATCCAACTTAAGAAAAATGACAGTAAGTGACTACAATCATCGCACAAATGCGATTGAAAATGAAATGGTGCTGGAGTTAGTGCACCTGACTAACCAGAGAACACCTGAGGGGTTACCAATTTATAGCAACGAAGTCAAGGTGAAGTTAGAGAAGGGGGGATTATTACAACTCTATGAGTTTCCATACTTCAGAAAGCCAGAGTGCCTCTATCAATGGCTAATGTCACGCGTACATGAAGACCACTTTCACTTCACAGGGCGCAAGATGCTCTTAACCCCTCAACTAATTTCAAGATTCATAGGCCTTATCTATGAGGGAGAAATATTAGAGGACGAATTGTGCGACAAGGAATTAATTAAGGAAATAGTGGCCGCGTATGCGTACAAGAAGGGGTCAAGGTACTTTGATATCAGGAATATCCAAGACCCAGTGATGAGGATGGCCACGCGCCTGGTAACAAAACTTAATGCATAAGAAAGATGGATGCAGGTAAACAAGTCCTGGTTGAATGTTTGTAAAATAATATCAGAATGCAACATCTATAATTTGTCCACATACATTGCAGATGAAATTATCACCAGCACACAGGAAGGAGACAAGATTATTTTTGGTAATGTCCTCTTAACCATTGTGTTCTCAGATATCAGAGTACCAGATGCAGCAAAAAATTTCATTTGGGAGTACCTAGAGGAAGACCCCTAGCCTGCACAAATATTTGAGAAATACACTTGTGATAGCATGATGCCCATTCACAAGCCACATCTTGAAAAGTGGTATACATGTTTAAGGAATGTGTTTGGAGTAAAATGGAGAATACCGGAACAATTGTCAGCATTTACAGTAGGAGAAGTTGAGTTCATTGTATACCAACACTTTTGTATTGGTAGGTTCAAGTTGACTGATGAAACCATGAGCCCATGGTGTAAGCTCACATTCACCTTCACAGCTCAATACTTCCAGATGGGAGTTAACAGATTCAAGGAGTCCAAGAAGTTAAATTTGACCTTAGTGAGGTGGACCGGGACCACAGGGAGATGCGCAGGATGTTGGTCTACCCCAACAAGCACGCGTACATGGAAAAGTACATGTCGCATGAATTCCAAATGGTGAAACCCCTAACTCTTCCCATTACGGGGAGGTCTGCAACATGAGTATACCTTCACATACGGCACAAGTTTGAGAAGGGTGTTTATCTTGAAAGTGAAGTATATATACCTGAGGACCCAACAGGCAGGAAGAATCCCATGCCTAGAAAGAAGGAAAAAGAAATGCAGAAAAAGGCACCAAGTGCCCAAGATACACGGGAAATAGGTGCCCCATGAACAAGTGCTAGAACAAGTACTTACATGTGCAAGAAGAGGTCCCCAGTCAAAGAGGAGGTGCCAGAACAGGAAAATCTTATCGCAGAGGAGAAATCACCAGAGGAGGAGGAAGAGAAAGAAGAATCTCCTATACTGGAATCCCCAGTTAGGAAGAAATAGAAGGTGATGGAGGAATCAGATTCAGAGGAAACAAATATCTTGGAGAAATAAGTGGGTGAGAGGGATGACGATGAAGAAGATGAACCTGAAGGAGGCCAGGAACCACTTGTTTTCAGTGTGCATGATTCAGAAGAAGAGGGCAGAGAAGAAGAACATGAGTTCCTTTTCATGTGGCACAAGGGTAGCCAGGAGGAGGAAGGGGCCCAGAACATGGGAAGAAGTGAAGAGGTTAGCGTGTAGAATCAAAAAACTCCAAGCCTCAAAAAGGAGCAAATAAACGAGGTGGCAAAAAGAGAAGCAACGAAAATCATTGAAGCCTTGGTAGAACAAGAATTGGAGTGCAGCGCTGATATAGTGATGGAAGAAGATAAGGAATAAAGTGTAGGGAAATATCATGGTAGTGCGGGAGGCCCCAGTCTATCGGTAATTGTTCCTAAGGGAACGTGCACAGGGGGAAAGTGCATGGATATCCAGAGGCAAGGAATGAGCTACATTAATGATCCTAGCAAGGTGTTGTGCATGCACTTCCAAAGCACAGTCCCAATAGATAAACTCTTGGCAATGAAGTCGTTTGATGAAGAAGGTGCATGCCCTCGGACAAGGAATATTCTCTCTTGGGAAATTGAGTCCTACACTGACGAGCTAGAGTTTGAGGTAAGCCAGGGGCACTAATGAAAATGTCTGAGTCAAAAGCAGACAACCCCTTGGCAAATGCTGAACAGCTTTCAGATGAGTAGTTATGCAATGTGCTCAACAAGGTCTCAGCTGAGGTTGAAGCTAGGATCTTTAGACGAAATGACAGGATAAAATTTCTAGAAGCATAACTAGAAAAGAAGGAGGAAGAGCTACAAGAGAAGGCCAAGGATTTAAAGCAGGAGTTAATTAGCGCTCAGCTAAAGCGTGAACTTAGGGAAGAAAAGGAAAGGGTGTGAGAAGTACATAAGAAGTTAGAATCCATCACAGATGTCACTACATTGAAGCATCCAGACTTAATACCACCCGCGCAAAAGTATGGATCTTCCCTTGAGTGCCTTAAAGACTTAACGTGCATCCTCACCATGGAAAGGTAACCTCTGGCATTAGAATTTGTGAAAGAAGTAGCAGTGTTCTTGGAGAAGGAGGACAAATTAAAGGTAGTAGCAATCATGGCTAAATACAACAAAGTCCTTGTTGATGTAAAGATTATTGCCCATACCATTGAGGCTGCATATGACAACTGCACATACAGAGATAAATTGGAGAGTATTCTGGTCACCAACTATGAAGCAGAGCTTAAAGAATTCCAAGAAAAGAACAAAGGGAAAAGAGAAAAGTGGGATAGAATCCTGGACGAGGTTGAAAATAAGTCAAAAGCTATTGAGGCCCTAGGGGTACAATCAAGAACCGGTAAAAGGAGTTATACCCACAGATTACTAGAAGGATAGACATGCTTGAGGACGTGGGTAAGGATTTGGGGAAAATTGTTGACACTATGAACGTTTAAGGAAATGGTCTGAGTTTTGGGGAGGTAAGTGCCCTAGTCAGTGACCTCTTCCAAAGACCACAAAATGAATTCGATGCCTAGAACAAGTTGGAGACCGACTTGCAAAAATATTTTCCTAGCTTGTTGCAATAATGCCATCACTTCCCCATTCTTTCTTCTTTCCCAAATTCTTCATTCCCTTAGTATTTTCCCAAGACATTACGTCTATTGTGATTCTTTATTCATTGCATAATTATTCCCGCAGGCAGAGAACAGGCGTAGTGTGGGGTGATGTTGGGCCCCTAAAATATTGACTAAGTCCAAAAATGCGCATGGGCGCACAAGGCAAGGTTATAGGAATGTCTTATTAGAACTCGTGATGCACGCCTACATGACCAGGTCTCGGGACTTAGCTGTATTTGGCGTATCGGGTAGGACACGAGAAAAGTGTGACCCAACTACGCATGTGGAGTGGATAAGGTGTCATTCTAACATCCAATTTGGGATGTTCATGGCCTCATTGGGGAATGATCCCCTTAGCACATAATGAATCTTGTCATTGATGAAGGCACATGCTCCCACATGTCACTTCAGAAAAAGGATTAGAGCCAACTACAATTATAAATGGAACAATCTAAACCAAATAACATGAAAAATCTCTACAATAATTTTTAGTCCATAAGTGGATATAGTTAGCGGTAATAAGAAGAGTGTAGACCTTCTTATCTAACATAAGGGTATATTCTATCTAAAATCAAACTTAATATGAATAAGAAGTTGGCTTATAAGAAAGGAATTCAAAATGGAATTGCACTATAGAATGGATTTGTGCCCATTAATAAATATAAATCCTAGACCCTACTTAGAAGACTTAAAATAAACTAAAAAAGGACCACAACAAAGGTTTCCCTCTTTTGTCAACAAAATGTCAAAGCAACCCACATTTAACTAATGTTAATCTAAAACTGAATATATTTGGGACCATTTCAAGTAGTAAAGTAATGGAGCTTTTATAATAAATTACCATGTTCAATCCTTTCTCAATACTAAATGAACACTAATAAAATATTGATACATGAGTTATAATAATATAAAATACATTAGTTTACAATAATTCCCATTTTATTACGCCTTTGGTGTAAATATATTATAATAAATTATTATCTAAAAGAATGTTAGAAGTCTTCACATCCCTGTGAACAATGTGTGGGTTACATTCATGATGAAGATATGGTAATCCTTCAACAGCACCATGAGCAATCTTTAGAGCCTCTTTATAACAATTGGCTTATAGTTCTTTAAAACACACTTATAAACAGTTCTTGTAGCACCATACCTAATTATATATTCTATAATCCTCTATACCACATACAAGCATGAATAAGTATACCAGATTATGTTGTCAAAGTCTTTCAGTAAACCAAATGATGTGACGAGCAATGAAGGCATGCTTGCATGTGTTTCTGGCACATCCTTTTCTTGCATTTTCAAACTAGAGTCACTAGACATAATCCTAATAATGGATTGAATTAGGCTTCATGTTGGGCCCCTAAAATATTGAATAAGTCCAAAAAGTTGCGTGGGCGTGCAAAACTAGAGCCAAGAAATGGGTGTGCAAGGAGAAGGCGCGCAAGATAAGGTTCTAGGAGGGTCTTAGTAGAACCCGTGATGCACACCCACAAGATAAGGTCTTAGAACTTAGCCGTATTTGGTGTATCGGGTAGGACATGAGATAAGGTGCCAGCTTGGTGACATGTTGGCCTAGGAAGGAATATGTCATGCGATGGAAGCTCCTAGAAGACCATCATGACAAGGAGTGGAGAGCTCAGGCCTAGAGGAGCATTCACCCATGGAGGACCACATTCAAACATTTGGTGTTGGATCTAAAGCCTCAAAAAGGTGAGTTGGCAGTTTAAGTGGCCTATATATACAAGCACCCGCAGAAGGAAATAGAGAGATGAAGAGGGAGTGGAGCTCTACAAAAATGCTGCAAAGGAACTCTATTTGGGTTGGGTAGATAAAACATAGGAGATGGATGTACCAAGGGCTTGGATGTTTAAATTTTTGTTTTGAGAGTTAAAGGATAGGAATCCAGTTATGATGCATGACTTCGGTCTGCCTTTCTGCGATGCTATGTCATGAATCTAATGAATGTAATGAGGTTACCAGTTTATATGAACATAATCAGTAATGATTATGGTGCATTTACATATCTTCATGATTCTATTTTATGCATGTTTATGGAATGAGTCTGAATCCTTGCACATTTCCCTTTCTAATTTGATTCAGTTCTTAATCTGTTAAGTACTTTTCTATCTAGAATGACTGCACTGATCTAGAAGTCGATTTGAGCTCTATCATTCCTGTGTATATTCAGGATCCATACAAATCTTGTCATTTCCCTTCCACCTTCATCTAATCCTGGATCTATCACCCAACCAAGTTTTATTGAGTTTCTTGTACCCCGACCATACCGATGTCGGTCACCCATAACCGTCGCCGGTTAACCTAAACTGACATCGGTCTCTGTGTCTTTTACCAGAAACTCAAATCAGAGCCTAAAACCACCACCAAATACCCTAAACTAACCAGAATCTGACCCTGACCAATAACAGTATCCTGACAATGACCTTGACCTTTAGATTCAATCATAGCCTAGCCTGTTGTGAATGAATTTTCTTATTGTAGACGAATGAGATACCTAAATCATTTTAAATACAGTAGGATTTAATTTATTACCATCATTAAGTTGATTTAAACAGTGAGTTGATAGTTGTCTAGGAAGTATCACACTTCTCGGAACTAGCACACGCTAGGTAGTCCACTGCATATATTGTTTAACTTTTATTTGGTGGTCTTGTGTTCCATTTCAAGTAGTTCCTCCAAGAAAAAAGGAAGCTCTCACAATCAGCTGTGGATTCAGAAGTCATATGCACACAACAACCTATCAACCAGCATCTCAACAACTATTCCTCCTATACCCATTACCCTCATTTGTTTCATCATTTTCTTAGAAACGCTCCAGAATCAGGTGAAACATTTTGGCACGCCCAGTGGGACCCATTCGGGGTTCCTTGCATTCATTCATTTCTAGGAGAAAATTTGCATGTTTGTTTCCTTTCTAAAAGGTTCTCACATTAAAATTTCTCCCTTGGAATCTTCTCTTCTTTCTATTGTCTCAAAGCAATTGTGTTTTGGTGCTTTAAAAATAACTCTTCTTCTATCTTCATTTGCATTGCATTAGTGAAAGATCATACTCTCTCCTATTCCTCTTATTGTGTCATTGAATTCCATATTTCTATTTGGGTTTAAAATTAACTTCATTTCAGTCTACTTTTCTGCATTAGCTCACATTAATTGAGGGTAACCTATACACTGGAAGTCATGCCCAGCTGATGGTTGACAAACGAATCGTAGAAAAGCACTTCCTTTCTCTTTCTCTCTCTCTGAGTCTTATCCAAACATCACAAATTTAAAATATCCACATTCTTAAAAAACATCTTTCCTGGAAGAAGTTGTAGGTGATCACACGATCATGGCATAGTGGGCACCCATCTCACTGCTCTATCGAGTCATACTTCAGAGTGAGGCCCGCCCCCACCATAACATACCTAAAACCTCTCCTTGTAGATCTCCTTCTTCGTAGAAAGCCATCCTCACCAAAAAGACTCTATTTTACAGTTCATGAGTCAGTCCTTAAAATAGCATAAGCTAAACAAACATAATAGAAAGGCACTCTTAGGATTGCGTTTTCTTAGTGTTTTTTCTTGGCTTGCATTTTGAGGTGAGAGGTTTTGCTCTTCATTTTCTTATTTCCCTTGCATGCTCCTCATCACAATTGGTGTATTCCAGCTTCATCTGAGTGTGCCTGGACCATATTCTCATCATTCCCATAATTTTGGGTCTAATTCCACATCAAACTTTAACTCACAACCACATTTTATCCATCATTGTTTCAATCTCATAGTGACCAGTGTTGGTCCAGTGACCGTCATCGTTCACCCTCTAACCATCATCGGTTATACCCAACCAGTGTCAGTTCACTGTTCTTTTGGTTGACCTACCCAAAAGGACACATATGCAACTTCTTCAACTATTTGGAGTCCTTGTAACTCTTATCATATCCATTGATTTGGTAAATATCATCAGTATTTGGCATACCTGGAAAATTTGGCCTTATACCTTGTTTTTGGACCAACTGTCCACTTTCCACAGTGACTGGCAGTGGTTACCTTTGACCGGCATCGGTTTACCCTAACCAGCATCAGTTAGCCTGTGACAATTTTTCAGTTGACATTTTAGTCCCAATTCACCTACCACCGCCTGTGTATCCTACTTGTGATGTAGTTTTGTGTCACTTACAGAAAGCAATCTTACCACATTAGTACCTATTCACATGGTACTAACGCATCGACAAGCAAGTGCCCTTGAATTCCATACCAGTTGTCAACCACTCCCACCTAGCCCTTCACCACCTTCCATTTTATCACCTACCCTGGATCCTATCTAACCTATCACTATCACCACAGGAGACGAGGATTTCACACGGCTCCTTAACCAAAATCCTGTCACATTGTAGTTTTACCTTTCCCACTCATCCACTCAAGATGCCTTGAGTCAGTTGATATATGGCATGCCCATATCTATCCCCCCGACACTTGCTCCTACTTCTGCTCCAGCCCCTGTTAACCCTGCATTGCCTGCATCTACCTTACCCCCAGTCATTTCATAGTTAGGCCTTATACCCGCTATGACTGTCACGTTTCTTACATCTGTTATACCTGCCACATCCACTATACCTTCACCAACCACCCAGAACAGAGCCTCATCCACCTCTATTATCTCACATATACCCATAGCTACACTACCATTCCCGGTGTCAGTGACCCCTACCCCTTTTCAAAATGTTTTCCTTTCTATTCCACAATTTTTAGCCCCCATTGCCACTAGGGTCACCATGACTCTTCCACCTTCATATACGTACTATCAGCAACCTCCTGTTTCATCTATTATTCACTCTAGGTACGTACCCCCTATTTCACTACCTTCTTCTCAATCTACCTACACAGCAGCACCATACACTGGAATTTCACCCTTGTTACAGGCCCAACACCAACCCTCTTATGCTACAGGAGGCACCCATCCATCACAACCTACCAATGACCTAATCAATTTAATGATGGACAAGATGCAGACATTGGAAGCATCGGTTTCTGGCTCACGCAACACTCTCACCTACGATGATATTTGTAATGAGCCTATCCACCCATCCATTCCTATTCATCCATATCCCATGCATTGGGAGATGCCTAAATTCAACCGTTTCAATAGCAAGGAAGACCCACAATAGCATTTGCGGTCTTTCAAACATGGGTGCTACCTAATCGCCCACGATGATGCTTTACTCTTGAGGACCTTTACCATGTCTTTGACTGGACATGCATTAAATTGGTATAGCGGGTTACCTAGACACTCTATATTTTCATTTAATCAGGTATCCCAAGCCTTCTTAGATCACTTCTTTATCAATATTGTTAAGAAGGTTACCATGACTGACCTATACTCCACGCATCAGTATGATGACGAATCTATCGCAGATTTTGTTACTCACTGGCATAGCCTGATCAATCAATTCACATTCCAACTACCGCAAACTGAACTCATCGAGCTCTTCACACGGGATTGTGCTAGACATATCTCGCCGACCCTGCAAGTCCAAAATTTTTGAACCTTCAACGAAGCATTCACCATGGCACGAAAGCTAGAGATTCGGGCCATCGAAGAGAAGAAAATCCAATTACGCAATAAGAACTCGGCATTTAAGTCGAATGACACCTCTTCTTCTTTGAAACCATAGAAAAATTATTCAAAGGCCAAGGGGATTGCTAACGCAATGGTACTCAAAGCCGGCCCAGCTCATCCATCAAATCAGGCTAGCCCCTCATCTAATCTCTCACCCGTTCAGACTTTTCAATTCAGACGGGAACAACGGAAATATACCCCAATTGGGGAGCCTTATTCTTCTGTCTTAGAAAAGATCATTAAAGTAGGGGCCATCACCCTTCTGCCTATAAAACCACACACTGGTTTTGACCCTACTCGCCCCACACCCACATGGTATAAAGAACACGACTTCTATAACTATCATCGAGTAAAGGGTCATAGTGACGGCAATTGCATCACTTTCAAAAACATTGTCCAAGAAATGCTTGAGAAAGGGGACTTAACCATGGATAATCCTAACACATCTTCCAATAAATACCTACACATATTCAAGAAACCCTTTCCCAATCATGCCCCTTCGTCTGATCAAACCGGAGAAACCTCAACTCATGATAGTCATACCCGCGAGGTCCACGCTATTTTCAGCGATGCACCCGTTGCTTCCCAATTACCACATATTCCTTCCATCGAGGAAATTTTGGACCAAAGTCTTCTTTCTACATTGGAACCCACCTCACCTATTCCTTCACCTGCAGAGGAACACATTTCAACTCCTTCCTCACTCATGGAGGAGCCTTCTGCTAATATCGAGGGTATTTCACCTTTGGCTTCTCCACCTAGGGAACCGTCACCCACAGTACTTCTTCATTCCATGAAGGATACTTGTTTATCTCCTCCACCCACAGAGGAGCATTCATCATC
Organism: Taxus chinensis; assembly: GCA_019776745.2. NCBI lineage: Eukaryota > Viridiplantae > Streptophyta > Pinopsida > Cupressales > Taxaceae > Taxus > Taxus chinensis. The sequence continues at coordinate 16,094,659 of CM034154.1, read as the reverse complement.
TCCTCCACCTATAGAGGAGCGCCCATTTTCTCCTCCACCTATCAAGGATCCAGTAGAGATACATTTGCCTCTAGGTGATCATTCTCCATCAGCTACCCAAGATCTTATAAACTTACTTTCATCTCTCTTACCCACAAAAGCCGAAGCTAGCAAATTCCCCATCTCTAAGACACATTTTACGGGAATTTCCATTAGGTCCTCATCAACCTCACCTATAGATGTGTCATTCTCATGTTTAGCTGATCACTTAGATTATGTGGATAGAGCCTTACTGTGGGGGCTCCTTCTGCTTCCTGTCTCAACGCAAATGCAGATGTCACTTGTTGATACTTCCACTATCTACCCAAAGATATTTTGACCAATCGAACCAAACACAACCACCTCTATCACAACTTCTTCTATGACACCCAACATAGCTCAACATACACCCTCATCCATAACCCAACATACATCTAAACCAAACCCGCACCTACATCATCTTCCTCAACTAAACCTATTAGTACCTTAGGGGTCACCCCAACCACCAGCCTTACTCATCCACCTCTCAAACTTGATTTAGCCACATCCTCCACAATCAACACCCAACCTACTCTGACACCCAAACAGAAGAACCAAACCCATAGAACTCACACCCCGGTTGCGCCAATCATACCTTCATCACTTTCACCCGTTCCATCCATCTTAGGACCTCAACCTTCCAGCGTGGTTGAGAAACCTCCACCCGTCAATACACCAAAAACACAACAACCCATTCCTTCCTCGCAAACCTCTAACATACCCAGGCACCCGACATGACTTACACCCACACCTGCAGCATCTTTACCACCCATACCTCCAATACCCTCAGCAACTTCTTCACTACCCACTACACTTCAATCTTTGTCTCTCACACCCCCTGCACAATCCATGTCATCCACCTTCACATACACCTTCCTTCCCATTCATCTACCATACCCCTACCTAATAAAACATGACCAACACCCAAGACCACTCCAAAGACCAACACCCAAAACCATAGCTCGACTCACTCCCCCTCCTGCAAAGACCATTCCTCAACAATCAGCCGCGCCTACGCCCAAACCCACTTTCACTTCCCATTGCGACCCACTAGAAGGGTCCTATGCAAAAATCTTAACCAATCTCCTTGATACTTCTGTCATCACATTACTGCCGCTCAAACCTTATGACCCCCTCAAACCCATGCCAAAAGGGTTTGATGACACTATAATTTACACCTATCATCATGTGCCAGGACATGATGTGGAGAACTGTAAGGCTTTGAAAACCATCCTTATCCAGTTATGTCCTCCTGAAGAAAACTTTGACGATGATGACCTTCTTGATGAGGACCCCGTTTCACCAACACCCATTCCCACAGTCCTTCCCTCACTTCCTACTCAACAACCATGACCTCCGCCCCCACAACTCTTAGAGCCACCCCCAAGATTCGAAATTAACATGGTTCACATCAGAGAACTTTCCACACCATCACCTAAATGTCATTGTGCCCAGCTCACTTCACAAGGCTTTTCTCCCCTAGTAGGTTTTTGCTCGTCATGTCGTTATACCACTCATCCTACACCTTCTCCATTTTCCAACTCCCCTCAGATCAACATGATCCACGTTACTACCCATGCTTAGAGAGACAAAGGCAAGGAAAAGGCAACTGACTCACCAACCAATCCTATACCCAACATACCATCTACACCCACACCTAAAATTACTATCCGCGGCCCCACATATCCTATTTCTAATGGGGTCACACATCGCACAATGCTCAAACAACTACACCAATCCCCCCTCAAAATGTCCTTATATGACCTCATCCAAACCTCAGAATCCCATCGTCAAGCTCTCATGGAGGTCCTATAATCTATTGAGGTTTTACCCAATGACCCTACACCCGTAGCCTCCATTATCACACCCCATCATGTAGCCTCTCTCACCAAATTGCCACCTTTATCCACACCTCACCCTACTCACCAAGTAGCCTCCCTTAGCTTCTCAGAGGAAGAGATCACACCCCACCAAACTAATGACCCTAACACAACTCTCTTCATCTATGTCCACATCGATGATATACATGTACGACGTGTAATGATAGATGGGGGCACTAGCATTAACATCATTTCATCTCATGCATTCGCTCAAATGCACATACCTGACAATTACATGCATAAACATCCTGTCATGTTGCATTCATTCAATGACGCTATCACCTCTACACTAGGCACCATCATCCTCCATGTTTGCATGGGCCCCCGCACAGTTCCAAAGTTATTTTACATCTTGGAGGGGGAATTTCAATATAACATGTTGCTTGGCAGACCCTGGATTCGTGTCATGGGTTGTGTTCCTTCCACTTTGCATCATTGTGTAAAGTTTGAGCATGAAGGACACACCTATACTATTCCAGCTAATCCATCACCTTTTAAAACATGCAACATGCTTTACCGACCCAATGACATGCTTATACCCATTAAGGCATCTACCTCCATGACCACTACCACTTCACCTACACCTCTGCTTACCAGTACAGTCACTACCTCAACCGCACATACCTCCTCCATTCCTACCGCTGCCACAACCTCCACGGCCAACCCATCAGCCTCCCAATCCATTAGCTCCACCTCTGCATTGACCTCTGACACATCATCTATTCCAACTACCCAAATACCGACCAATGATCCCTTGGAAGGCATTTTTCAACGCCTCACTCTGGGGGAGTATCGCCTATATAGTGTCAACACATTCCTTACTCCACAAGAGTATGGAAGTCTTCACCAACATCCTCGCTATGATCACCACATAGGAGAATGCCTCCTTTATGGTCCTCCTCACCTTCGTACCAGTCTCACCTATGGGGGACTTGATACTACCACTTACACACCCAAACCACCGTCACAAACCCGCCCATTTTCCGCTGACTTCCAGTCTCTCACCAATCACCATTTCACCCACACCTTCCTACACCGATGTGCATGGAAGGGTTTTGGTTTTGGATTTTACGAGCAAGGCCGCCATACTGTTATTCCATGTACTACCTATAAACATAACGACCGTAGTGGTATCGGCTTTGCTGAACCACCTACCAAGCAGGCCCGCATTGAACTCATCGAGGACATTAGCCCTTCTCCACCCTCTTCACCCGCTCCACCTTCATCACCACCTTCACCGACGGAGTCGATGGATCCAGAATCCATCCCTCCTAAATTTTTTTTTCATAAACACCATTTCCTTGGGGCCTCTGACTTATCAACGCGAGGGTGAGGCTCCTTCCTCTCTTCCCTTCCTGTATCCTGAAATGATCGATGATGATACACCTTCAATTAACATCGTTCAATGTCAGGATGATGAATCTATACTCACCTACCTTGGTGCAGAAGACTCATATATTCATCGATCGTTACCCTCTGAGATGTAAACCATGTTGAATGAATCGACTATCGAGATCAACATTCATACTCAGGATGACCCACACATCCTAAAGATCGGTCAATCTTTAGATGTTGCTGAACAGGAAGCCATCACTTCTTTTCTCAAAGATCATAACCATGCTTTCACTTGGTCTTACACAGACATGCCCGGTATTGACCCCACCATAGTGGTCCATAATATCGTAACCATTCCCGATGCCAAACCCGTCAAACAAAAACTGAGGAAAATGCACCCTCGCATTGCCCTTCTCGTCAAAGAAGAACTTCAGCACCTTCTTTTCGTTTCCTTCATCTTACCCATTGATTATCCCCATTGGATTTCTAACATTGTCTGTCACCAAGGTGAAAGGGGGACTCTGCATTTGCATGATATTTCTGAGACCTCAACCTAGCTTGCCCAAAAGATGACTTTCCTCTACCTGGTATTGACCAACTGGTTGACCTTACCACTGGTCACGAGATGCTATCACTCATGGATGGCTTCTCAGGTTATAACCAAATCTTGCTTGCCCCAGAGGATCAACACAAAACCACATTCATCACCCCTTGGGGGACCTTCTGCTATCGAGTCATGCCATTTGGCCTTAAAAATGTTGGTGCCACATATCAGCGGGCTATGACTTATATCTTCCATGACATCATGCATCATATATTGGAAGATTACGTGGATGATCTCCTGGCCAAATCTAAATGCCACTCTGAGCACCTCACCGTCCTCAAAACCATTTTTGACCACCTCATTAAATATTGCATTCACCTTCAGCCTAAGAAGTGTGTCTTCGTGGTCCTCTCAGGAAAGCTCCTGGGATTTATCGTTTCCCTACGTGGTATAGAAGTTGACCCTGCTAAAGTCAAGGCCATTCTGGAAATGCCTCCACCCACTAACCTTAGACAACTCCGTAGCCTGCAAGGTAAGTTGCAGTCTATTCACCATTTCATTTCACAATTATCTGATCGGTGTCAACCATTTCATCATCTGCTTAAGAAGGATGTCTCCTTTAAATGGGATGATGACTACCACAAAGCTTTTGAGGCCTTAAAACAATACCTTCTCCAACCACCCGTACTTATCCCACCTAAAGATGATCAACCCTTCTACCTATACATCTCTGCTACCGATCACTCCTTGGGGGCCATGCTCGCTCATCGTGATGAACAACATAGGGAGCAGGTGGTTTATTACATAAGCCATACTCTTTTGGACTACAAAACCCAATACACCCATCCTGAAAAACTTTTCTTAGCCTTAGTTTTCATTGCCACAAAACTCTGCCATTACCTACTCAACCACAAAACCTATGTTGTGACCAACACCAACCCCTTACACTTCATGTATGCTAAACCTTATCAAAATCAGCGTGTCGCACAATGGCTTATGCTTTTAGCTGACCTCGACCTCAAATTCATTCATCAAAATTCCATCAAGGGCCAATCTATCACTGACCAATTGGCTGACGCACCTATTTCTGGGGATCAACCCTCTAATTTTGACTTCCCAGATGAGTCAATTGCTACCCTTTCCTAGATGAACCCGCTTACCAAATGACACTCTTCTTTGATGGTTCCAAGTGTCAGCATGGGGGTGGGGCTGGTGTTATCCTCATTTGGCTTGATGGTGAACCCATGCCTTTGTCTTTCAAACTCAATTTTGATTGTACAAACAATATTTTTGAATACGAAGCACTCGTATTAGGTCTCCAAGCCGCCTACGCCCTAGATGTCAAATCAATCAACATCTTTGGTGATTCTCAATTGGTTATAAACCAAGTCAATGGTATATACCAATGTCGTAATGAGATACTTCAAAAGTATAAACATCATGTAGACATACTTTTGACCACCTTCGACTGTTACGCCCTTCAAACCATCCCCCGTTCAACCAACAAATTTATAGATACCATGGCCTGCTTGGCTTCTCAAATACCTGCTTCACCTGCCGATTCTAAAATATTTGTCACCATACAATGACTCCAATCACCCTCTTATTTACCTCGTGACATTTACTCCATCAGAACCACCCGAGTGACCTTTGGTATAAACAATACTCTGACTATCTTTCTCTCTCCATCTTACCTCCTGATCTCACCCATAATGGACAACGCGCCTTCCTTAAAAAGGTCTCTCATTACGTCATCATGGGGGGCCTCCTCTATAAGCACGGCTTTGATGGTATTCTCTTACGATGCCTCACGAGTTCTGAAATTCCTTATACCATTAAGGAAGTTCATGATGGCATATGTGGAGGTCACTTCAGTGGCCTTGTTGTTGCTAAGTGTATTCTTCGCCTAGGCTATTACTGGCTGACCCTTAACCATGATTGTTGTGACTACATCAAACATTGTGTAAAATTCCAACAACATGCCAACCTTCATCATACACCCAGTCACGCCTTACAGGTCACCCGTGACCTTTGGCCCTTCTCTCAATGGGGTTTGGATCTTGTCGGAGAGATCAACCCCCATTCTTCCCAACGCCATCAATGGATCATCACCGCTACCGAATACTACACAAAATGGGTTGAAGCCATACCACTCATCTCCATGAAAGCCAAGAAAATATGTGAGTTCATCAATCATCACATCATTTTCACTTTGGTGTTCCTCATCGCCTCATCACTGATAATGGAAAACAATTCAAAAATAAAACATTGCAAAAACTTTGTGACACCTTTGGCATTCAGCTAAGTTTCTCATCACCTTATTACCCACAGACCAATGGCCAAGCCGAATCCACTAACAAAACCTTAAACAAAATTCTCATGAAAGTGGTTAACGATACTGGGAAGGACTGGCATACGCACATTCCTTTTTCCCTATGGGCATACCGCACTAGTATCCATACTTCCACTGCTGCCACACCATTTTCTCTGGTCTATGGTACAAAGGTTGTTCTACCTCTCGAAGTCTAGATTCCCTCACTCCACATTTCTCTCCATGACATGCTCAATGATGATGAATTTCATCAGGACCATTTAGCACAACTTGAGTTATTAGATGAACGTCATCTTAACACTCTTGACCACCTTCAAGTTTACCAAAAACGTATCAAACGTGCCTATGAAAAACGTGTCCATGAACGAACCTTCCAAGTTGGTGACCTTGTCCTGAAAGAAAATCAACATGTAACCAAAGCAGAAAAAAGTAAACGGGGAAAATTTTCTCCTAATTGGCTTGGACCATACATCATGACCCATACTTATGGATCAGGTGCTTATCGTTTATCTTCACTCGATGGTAAACCCGAACCTGAGCCCCTTAATGCCTTGCATCTTCAACCATTCTACTGTTGAATTTTAGTCCTACCTCACCTTTTGCCTCTTTTCATGCTCGTCCCTTGAGCGCTATCCACTTCTTACACCTCACCAACGATTAAACAAGAATCATGTGTGTATCTGTCACTTTTTATCTTCTCTTAAATATGTGTACCACGGCACTGCACATAGCATGATTCTCATGGATACTTTTCATCTACCTTTAGATGAGATCCCATGGTCGTTTCACCCTACTTTCTGAACAAGAATCCTGTTCTTCACCTTGGTCTTGTCCATGACTTCAAAATCCCTCACATGGGATCCAACTCCTTGAGTCAAACTTCTAATAAAAAGATGACTCCCTCAAAAGGACATCTTCCTCTCGCAATCACTGCTATAAATAGACTGCTCCCTCAAAGGACAGCTATGTAAAGCTCTTTCCAAAAAAAGCAATAGAATCTGAAGCTTCCCGCATCGATCAGCTTCACGAAGACCTCAAGGAGTTAATTTCCTCATCCCATATAGACTTCCCGCATCGATCAGTCTATCTCAAATATCAGTCAACACAGAAAGCCTTTTAGTCATGGACTTGCCCATTGTGACCTTGGATCTCTTGCCCAAAGAGCATGCTACCTCATACCATATCGAAATTAACCACCTTTCACCCCTCTCACCATTCACACTCCCATTTCCTACCACCTCAAGGGACCTCTTGGAAACCATGACATTTGGTGATCATGTGACTACTTTTCACCCTTAGAACAATCAATCATGCAATGTCTTTAGGGTCTCACATTCATCACCTCCTCCAAGGTATGACCTACTCGGTATGATCCTAACCAATCAGGTGGCTTTCTTGCCCCCTCTTATCTTTTAACCTTCTTTATTACGTATTGATTACCTTATACAGGACTTGGTCCTCGACGCTTACCTTTGGGGTAATCTTCTTCTTCTACCACACTAAAATCACCTATACCAAGTTGCCCACAACTCACCCACACCTAACAGACCTAAACCCAAATCATGCCTAAAACCTACCAACTCATTTTCATACCTCCTCATATTCTTCCCTAGCTTATGGGAGAACTACATCGGCCTGAGGTCCCTTTTCATCGGGACTATGTAGGCAGCACTCTGAGGGCATGGGGCCCTTGGAGGTTAGCTCAGCCACTCTCTACCCTAACCAATTCATCTTTCATCTTCCTAAATTACATTCTACCCCACTTAGTTTCCTTTTTATGTCAAAAATTGGAAATTAAACCAAACAAACAACAAGTTGCTTAACATTTTTATCATCATCACAACATACATTTATTATGACTACCATTTCTCTACCATCATCATGCATGTATTATAAAGCATCTTAAACATGACCCATCCCATCATTCATTGCACAAATTAATGAATCACAACTTCAACCAATTTAAACTCAACCATACCTATGACCTAACTCAACCATGCCTAAGACCTAACTCAACCATGCCTATGACCTATTACCTAATTCAACCATGCCTAGACCACAAACCTAACTCAATCCATGCCTAGACCACCAACCTGACTCGATCCATGCCTAAGACCTGACTCAATCCATGCCTAAACCAACCTGACTCAATCCATGCCTAAGACCTGACTCGATCCATGCCTAAACCAACCTGACTCAATCCATGCCTATGACCTAACTCGATCCATGCCTAAGACCTGACTCGATCCATGCCTAAACCAACCTGACTCCATCATGCCTCACTCACCTAAGTTTCCATCCATATCACAACAAAAAATTAAAATTCTCATAAAACACCAACAAATCATCAGAATCTCATCCATCTCATCATATAAACAAATATGTGTGTCTCAATACAATATACATGGATATCCAATCATGTACATCTCTCAAAATCATCGGCACGCAGGCCGATACTCAATACAAAATGTCATCGGCACGCAGGCTGGTATCATATACAATAAAACAATAAAACAATACAAAATCTCTTCGGCACGCAGGCCGGTATATGCTCAATAATACAAAACTCTCATACATCCTCACTCTCTTTGGCATGCAGGCCGGTATGTGATAAAAAATATAACAACTCTCGGCACACAGGCCGGTATATATCAAAAATCAAAACTATGTCAAAATCGGGAGCCATATATCAGGCATCATCTCGGTGGACATCCTCCATATCTGTATCACCTGTACCCTCTACCTCCTCAGCCCCTGTCTGGCGACCTGCTAACATCTCCCCACCCATCATAGGTGGTGGTTGGGTCCCTGCTGGTGCATCAACTAGAACTAGCCTCCGGGAACTGGTGGCCTCACCCTGACCATGTCTTGGGGCTCGATGGCCCCCTGTGCTCTCCACACTATGGGTGCATGATCTGGTCCTCTCACTAGAGGCCTGTTATGCCCTGTACTCGGCATATGATAAACAATCTATCCCTGCCACCATCAGCTGGTCCTGATAGTACCTGGCCTCCTCTCTCACCTCCCGCAACCTAGATATGGGCACTGTCTGTGGTGGCCCCATCGGCCTCTGACCCTGTACCTGTCCTGTGGGACCCTGTCCCACCCCTGCCTATGAACTGGGACCCTGTCCTGGTGCCTATGGTGGTGCCATCGGCCCCTGCCCCTGTGCCTGTATCTGGGCCTGTAAAGCCCCAATCTGTGCCTGTGTTGTGGCCAACTGGCCCTGTAACCCTGTCACCTGTGCCTGTAGGGCAGCCACCCGACCATCATCCCCATCTCCATCTCCATCCCCACCCTGGGCCATCTGGGCCTGAAGACTGGCCACCTGTACATGTAACTCGGCCACCTCTACCTCTGAGCTGGCAAGCTGTCCCTGCACCATACCCAACTAGGTAATCAGGGTCGCCACCTACCCCTGTAGGGAATCCCTCTGCACTGTGATGGTGGCTAAATCTGGCTGCCCCGGCCTGGGTGGTACTACTCGTAAATGAGCCACCCACCACTGTCTGTATCTATCTGTAACCCCGACATCATCAATCCACCGGTCTACCACCTGCTCCTCCTACCCTGTGGGCACTGTCGGCTGTGGTAGAGGCAATGGCCTCTCCACGTCATCTCTCCTGTACTGCGGGAAGGGTGGAGGTATGTCCTGTGGCAGTCCAAACTGTCATCTAACCCTGTCCACTGGGATCATCTCGTGCTCCCCGGCATGGCACCCCACTATCCATCTCAACAACTGAAGACCATCTAACTCATCATGCATCCACCTGAATGAGGGATAACCCACATATGGTCTCCATATGATGTCCACTCTAGAAAACCCCTCCAATAAACACCTGTAATAGGCTACATCATGTGTAGCCCTGTCTGATCGCCACTCTCCAATCACAGGTACCCATCGCCTATATACCCCACCCACACCAATCTTGGTGGAAATGCATCTACTCAGGGCATACCTACTGGCCACACACAAACTATGTGCTCATAGGCCCAACAGTGTAGTAAAAATGTGCAACACAGGCTGAACCTGCGCAGACCCCATATGCCCACAACTCTCTGTATAGCTGCACCAGGAATGTTGGCACCTAGGAAAAGTGGGTCTGATCTATCACCATGTCATGTAGTACCCCCATCAATGAGTGGGGAAATCTCCCTCCCTCTGCATCTGGCAGTGCAAAACAACACACTGCCTCCATCAATAAAACAACGAGCCTCGTCTCCTCTAGACGGGCCTGATACATCCCTCCATAACTCAGACTGGCACTATGGAATGTCATGTCTACCAGTCCCTCTCCAAACACTGTCAGCATCAACTCCTCTGAGGCCTCAGAGGAGATCGAATACACCTGCGTCCCCAGTATCGGTAGCCGCAGGATCCTAAACACGTCCTCCAGGGTGACTGTCATCTCACCCATCGGTAGGTGGAACGTGTTGGTCACTGAATCCCATCTATCGATGAGAGCGACCATCAGACTCGGCTACCAGACCGCATGCCAATAGCGCTGGACCCCACTCAGGCCCACCTCCTCCACATGCTGCCACTCCTCAGTTGTTGCCATGCCTCACACTCTCAAGAGCAGGGGTGGCACCCTGTCTCTCATCCAGCTGATCTCTCCCCTGCATCCAATACAAACATCAAATTAATCCACCTTCATCATACCCATACTCACCCACTATCATTTCCCCATACCCATTTTACCCCCACCTACACTAGGTTTTTCACCAACACACCCTATTCTACCCTTCCCTATCTCACCCACTCGACCTAGGGCCCTTTCAGCCCCTTTGTTCTCCAAAACCTGACCGGTGTCGGTTATCTCTAACTGACCCCGGTCACCCATAAACCGGCATCGGTCACCTGTTTCGTGACCGATTCCGGTTTGACCCTACCGACGCCGGTCACTATCGCGGTGAATACCGTAACGCCCAAACCCTCCATTCTCTAAAAAAACCCATTTCCCTCTCTTCTACCCACCCATCCTCACCTAAACCTCCCCTCAGCTCCCTCCACCCCTCCTTCACCCACCCACCTCTCTCCCCATTCCTATTCTACCCAATTTACCCTACCACATTTCAAATTTCATTTTCCCCCCAAAACAAAAAACCCAATTTGTCAAAACCCAAACTTATCACCCAATCTATAAAAAACACAACATGGGTTTGATTCTTACCTCATCATGTGCCTTCACCATGGTGGCACATCTGGCCGCGGCACCGGTGGCCCGCCCGATCCCTCTCCGGCCTCTGCCATCACCAATCACTAACCACACCTCCAACCAATCAAATCACACAATCTGATCCCATGGACCCACCTCTCAACTACCAATCACCCACCGTTCAGCTCGCCAACTCAACTCTCCATTCCATCTAGACACTTTCCCCCTTTCTCTCTCTCTCTCTCTTGTGTCGTTTTCCCAATTCACAAGAAGACAAATGATTTGCAAAAAACATGGATTTTTCATTTTTATAACATCCCCGACCTAACCGACACCGGTTTTACCTTCACCGGCATCGGTCATGTGCCCTACCTTACCGTGATCGGTTACCCTATACCGGCATCGGTTACCCTTGACCGGCATCGGTCACACTCTCTTCCACATTGCCTAAATTTCACCCTATTACCCTTCCCGTCACTCTTTTTTCCCCACCCAACATTTACCCTTGACCATTCACCTCACCCTCCTGACCTCATCATTTACTACCTACCCTCGTCCTCATTTGGGGACTCATTATTTTACCCATACCTCGGCCCTACCCATGTCGTGACCTAGATTCTTGGACCTGGAACATCGCTAGTGACCTTTGACCTCATGTGTTCGCTATACCTTGTGGCACTGTTACCTATGTTGATTGACCTAATGACCTTACCTTGCCTCTTGCCATGACCGTTTATCCTGACCCTACCTTTGGTGTACCAGAACACACCTAAACGTTCCTGCACCTGACCTGCGTCGTGTTTCCTGACCATATCCTATACCTTGGATACCGGAATCACTTCAACCTTGTTTGGATAAACCTATCGACCTTAGACAATGTAGAGTTTTCCTGCTCTTCAGCCTGGTACCATGCTGCAGTTTATACGTGTGCGTGCGTTTGACTGTTACTACCTTTGACCCTGACCCATTACCTAGATTACCCGAGTGGACCTTTTTTCCTTTTTCCCCCATTACCCACCTTCCTCTTCATCACATTCACCTTTTATCAAACCACTCACCGATTCTGCCTTCTGCCTCATCAGTTCCTGGTTTGAGGGGGATCACCTTCACCCACACATGGGGCAACCACATCTTATTTTTGTCAGCGTCGCTTACCAATACAAGCTACACAACAAAAAGGGGCAAAATGTAGACACTAAAATTAGGTCACACTCCCCTTGGTCCCCCGTCAAATAAATACCTTGAACACATCCACCTAGCCATGGCCCCCTTCACCCCACTATAATATTAATTTAATTATTTAATTAAATTAATTTATTATCCTCACCATATTTATTATTCAAATATCTTAATTGGGATAATGCCCACATATCCACCTCACCTAGACACCTCATCTAGCCACCTCACCCTAAGACCTATTCTTAGTAAGTTACCATAACTAACTAAGAGCTACCCAAACCCTAAAAATCAATGCCTATATTCCCTCTAACCAAATTCCAACATGTTAGAAGGAAGCTTCTAGTCTAATCCATGGGGTGGACAAAATGAGATCCCAGAAAATCAAGGGGATCTGCCCAGTTTAGTAAACCTAGGAAATCCCACCCTAACCGATGCCGGTTACCCTTAACCACCACCGGTTAAGCCGGAACCACCGTCGGTTACCATTTAACTCCCAAAACAACCTTATTTCGAGGTTGGCACATTGTTTTTAGAGGTTGGCACATTTCTGAGAGAGAGACATCTTCTGAGAACAAGTGACGAAACCAGAGCTGCATGCAAGCAGAACCAACATCCGTACCAGCATCAGAACACCCATAGCCAGTACCCGAAGCAATCACATAGCCACCTGCCTTCACGGGAGCATTTGGGGAAGCACCAACACTACACCAAGTTCATTTGATCACCCACCATTACCAACCAGGCATCAAGCTCGTACAAACAGTAAGTTTGTTAACCTGCATTGGTTCCTTGTCATTTGAGCAGATCCTTTTACATTTGTTATTAGTTTCTGCTTTCATTTCCATTCCCCACCCTTTTACCTCCATGCAAACTTGACCATCCTTTTGTCCACACCCTTGCACTACCCATACCTGGACCTCTATCATTCCTGTGCATATTCAGGATCCATACGAATCTCGCCATTTCCCTTCCACCTTCATCTAATCCTAGATCTATCACCCAGCCAAGTTTTATTGAGTTTCCTGTACCCCGACCATACCGACGCCAGTCACCCATAACCATCACCGGTTAACCTAAACCGACATCGGTCTCTGTGTCTTTTACCAGAAACCCAGATCAGAGCCTAAAACCACCACCAAATACCCTAAACTAACCAGAATCTGACCCTGACCAATAACAGTATCCTGACAGTGACCTTGACCTTCAGATTCAATCATAGCTTAGCCTGTTGTGAATGAATTTGCTTATTGTAGATGAATGAGATACCTAAATCATTTTAACTACAGTAGGATTTACTTTATTACCAGCATTAAGTTGTTTTAAACAGTGGATTGACAGCCGTCTAGGAAGTATCACACTTCCCAGATCTAGCACACGCTAGGCAGTCCACTGCATATATTGTTTAACTTTTATTTGGTGGTCTTGTGTTCCATTTCAGGTAGTTCCTCCAAGCAAAAAGGAAGCTCTCACGATCAGCTGTGGATTCAGAAGTCATACGCACGCAACAACCTATCAACCAACATCTCAACAGGTATTCCTCCTACGCCCATTACCCTCATTTGTTTCGTCATTTTCTTAGAAATGCTCCAGAATCAGGTGAAAATACAAAGTAACCATTTCCACGCACGGATGAGACTGTGAATGATGATTTGGTCCATCTCCTTATGTAGAAAATTTGGGTGGAAAGGATGTCTGTGTTTAAACTTTTACTGACTCGTGACTGTGTTCAATACTGATCTGATATAGATGTTTTACCATATTCAGCTCACTGCAAAGATGTTATAAACTATCAAGTTGCTTTCTATTGAACCATTAAAAGGAATTATCGCAGTTGTTCACCATTTCGATTACTTGCTTTCTATGTATAGCCTGAGGATAGACAGGAAATATTTTCTTGTAAGATTGTTTCAGATAAAGAGGTTGACTCAGTTGTCTCCTGCCCTAAACGTCTTACCCATGGTCGTCTAAAAGAGATACAAAAAACACATTATTTTAAACAACAAAGATTAAACCCTAACAGAAACAGTAACTACGCTCACGCTTCATACGTGAATTCTTAAAGGAACTATGTAAAGGTGTCTGGAGCATAACTTACCAATCCAGAAGAAGTGTTTGAAACATCAATCTGACTTCTTGGTTTTGTTCATCGTGTGCATGCCTTCAATTTTTGTGTTATGACTCATGTGTATATGCAATAGCTAAGTCATTCTGACCTGGATATATATGGGCTTGGTCGGTTCACTGATTTTCTATTTTTAGCTCTAACTATCTTAAATGCCCTTATCTTCTTAGACTTAGATCATGCATGTGTTACAAATTATTAAAAACAAAATATTATTAAAATCTAAAATTATTAAGTGAAAACAATAGCTAAAATTATTTAAAAATACAAAAAATTAAAATCTAAAATTGTTAATTAAAAACAAAAGCTAAAATTGTTAATTTTTAAAAATAAAATTATTAAAAATAGTAGAGAAAAGCTAAAATTGTCGTCAATTTTAAATAATTGTAGAAACAGCGGCCTTTCCCATAAGCTAAAATTGTTAATTATTAAAAACAAAAATTATTAAAATCTAAAATTGTTAATTAAAAACAAAAGCTAAAATTGTTAATTATTAAAAACAAAATTATTAAAAATAGTAGAGAAAAGTTAAAATAGGGAGAAAAAACACAAACATCCATACCGCTGTCAAACCGTCAAATTTAACACAGTCGCATAAACATCTACAAGAGCCTTTTCCATAGAGAGAACGCCGTCACATTTTAATAAAATTGTTTTCATTCACAAAAGCATATTGTTAATGCTATTAGAAACAACATTATTTGAAATCCACTCAATTTCATAACCTAAATAAAACATCTAATGCAGGGAGCATAATCAACATCCGCATGCATCGTTCAAACTATTAGAAGAGTATTTGGTTGAAGGGGATGGAGATATTTGGAATGAGCGAGAGGTAAAAAAGACCACCATCTACGAACACCATCTAGGAATATTTGGAAGAAAGGATAAGGAAAAGGATGATAGATATGATGAGGGTGAGCTTTATTTGGAAGGTTTAACTATTGTCCAAGAATAGGCAATAGTAATAAAAAAAATTATTGAAAGAGAAATTTTGAGTGAAGAATTTATTTTAAATGGTATTTTTTTTAATAAATTTTATTGAATTATATAAATTTTGATTTTTTTTTGGTTATTTTTAAATTTGTAAGGGATTTGAATTTGACATTATCTTAATTATAAGATGTTTATTTTGTTGTGAAATTTATATATGACTGGAATTCAATTTACGAATATTCATTCTAATAAATTTGCACAGAACTTGAAACTAATGTCATTTTGATTATGGGTCGTCTTTTTTTTTTTTTAATTTACATGGACTCGATCATATTGTCATCTCAACTAGGGGGTATCCCTTCCTCCAAGTTTACATGGGATTTGAATCCAACATCATCTTAAATTGTGGGGTATCTTTTTTTTACAAATTTATATGGGACTCAAAGCCAACATCATCCTAATCATGGGGTCTGTGCTGCATTTTGCTGAATTCACATAGAACTTGAATCAATTGTCATCTTGATAATGGGCTATCCATTCCACCAATTTTACATTGAACTCAACCACAACCTCTTCCCAACTGTGAGGTGTCCATTCCATGCCAAATTGAGATGGGATTTGAAACCAACCTCACCCTGACTAAGGTGTATCCACTCCCTCAAATTCTCGTGGGACTCAAATTCAACATCATTGTTATAGTAGTGGGGTATCCGTTATGTCAAAATTCACATGGGACTTGAACCCATAAAATTATGAGGACTTGTCACTGTCTAAATAGTTTAGGGAGCTAACCCAGGACATCAATGGGCCATAGTCAAATTTTAGAATTTTGGGGCACACAAGTGCCTGAGAACTATCCAACGGAATCTAGATAGGGAACTACACCTTCCACGCCAAATTATGCATGACTTGAACTTGTACTCTATCTGTAAGCACTAATTGTTAGGAACATCATTTGTCAATATGTAAAGTATCCATTCTCCCATGTTCATAATCAAAGCCAACAACATGTTAGGATTTTGGGGTTTCCATGTCCAGTGATAATATTCGTATGAGACTTGAACTATATTATATAGGATAATATAATATTAAATGTCCAGTCCAAATCAAGATATTAATGAAACTGTGAATTCAACCATGTCTTAGTGATTGTTCACTAAATTTATGCATAGACCTCTAAGACTTGTGATAGATATTTGGAGATAAGTGTGTACATGAGATCCCATTTGGGATTCTATGTCTATAATAAAGGATACTCTCACTGTCAGAGCCTTTGTCTTGGAATGTGGAGAGAACTCCTTGTATAATAGAAGATACATTGTCATCCCCTAAGTTGTATGTCAATCTCTGATCTGGATGTATGACCAGCCAATCCTAACATGAATGGACATAGCCTATCCACTATTATTGAAAACTTAATTTTGCTACAGTATTATTATCTTGTGTAACTCTGATTCAAAATTGCAAGAATGGTCATTTTTATCTTTTAAAAAGGGGAATGAAATTGAAGGATAAACATGGAGAGTCAAGGGCTAATGTATGGGTAGGTGTGGAGAGTCCTAACTCTAGCGTATGTTGTCTATTTCTGGGTTTACCAATATGGTATAAATAAGACACATATGAAAAAACCTTATTTACTAAGGTATCCAATCAATTTAAATTGAAAGTATTGGATACAAATTCCTTGTAATTTGGATTCAGCTAGGTCACTGTAATTATTCACCTTGGGCATCAAGAGCAAAATATATAGATTTACTCTAACTTTAAACTAGGAGAATTTTCTCAACATGCAACTGTCTGAATTGGCATGACAAGAATGGAAAATGGACTAAAATTTCTAGGATGTTAATACAGGTACTTAGATATGCCTTAATGAAGGCTGCATGGTGCATTACCCTAATGATTTAATGGGACACCTCCAAAACCACTTTGTCTGGCCTCCAAAAAACAAAGAATCTAGATGTAGTTATTTAATTTAATGCAAACTTTTAATCTAAAATAGAAGAAATCTTTCTAGTGAACTTATAATGTGGTGTTAATCCCTTTAAAAAACTGAAACTAGTTCTTTCCAAAATACTTTAACCTCAGTTTTGTTCGAGGAGAAGCTTCTTATAAGTTGTATTTTCTTAACCTGAATGATACAGTCTCAGGATAAACAATAAGTGACGATTATTGAAATTGAAGTAAAAGAAAAAATCCTTCCCTACTTCCTAATAGAAGCTTGCAAGGTGTACAGGCATAGGGTTCATTCTAGTTGAGGATTAATTATCCATAGCGAGAATTCTCCATAACATGGAACGAAAACATTGTGTAATAACAAAAAGTGATTTATGAAATGGTATCCATATACATCTCCAATTCATTTTTCATAGAAATTTACTTCTTCAAATTTTCAATGAATACAAATAGCCAAAGCCTTTCATAAACTATTTCAATTGCAAGTATTCTAATGAAGCCATGTAGCCAATTTACCGCAAGCTCAGGCTTGATAGTGTTTGCCACATTTCTACTGAATTCTTTTCCTTTAAATGCATAATCTATTTGATTTGACCTCGGCAAAATAGTTGAAGCAAGAGTTAGCAGCAGAGATCCCAAATGTTAGATTGTGGAATCTGTTTTCATGAATGTAGATGTGTGTCTAACTGAACATGGCTTGGATAGTGTACTCACCAATCTATAGCAACATTTCTAAAAAATGGATTTAACCCATACCTCTTGGGTCAAAATTTGGCCCATAAAATAACTAACCACATATTGTAACAATGAAACCTATTGTGATTATATATAAGGTGTTTGACACAAGGATGATAAGATGGGTGTGTGAATCTAAAGTGTGAATTTAAGGATGAGTCAATCGATGTGGAATAAACCAATGGGTTAAAAGATATTAAGAATGACTAATCAAAGAGTGAAATAACACTCTTGTTGGCTTATAAAATCTGAGCAAGTTCATCTAAAAGGATGTACCCAATTGGGTGAACCATATTTATTTCTGTCATTTAGAAATGCATGTATTTTATTTTGTAGTTAAATGGTAAAACCCATCGATCTTATTAGACTGAGAGTTTTGAAAGTGCTGAGTGATCCGCACAACGCGCACCACTATAGATTTTATAATTGGTTGATAAAACTCACAATTTTAAAATTGTGTAGCCTCAATATTATCAATGCTCCAGGGATACACTAGGAAGTGAGTCCATCATGCAGAAGGATATGTTGGGGTCTAGGTTATGACCACTATTTAAAATTGAGCTGTCCATGATACTCTTGAAGACATATTTTCCTGTCATGTTACAATTGTAATTGCACCATACATTGCATCCACCACTCGAGCATTTTCCATCCAGATAACTCGAAACAGGATCTGCCATCAAACCACACGTAGTTATCCTTTATAAGATGAATGGTAGCATGCTATGGATGCCAAACTATAGTTGATAATTGTATCACTTGGATAATGTTTACATATGTTGCTTGAGGTATGTAGTAGACCTTGACTTGTATAATAGATAGCAAACTAATGATGTCTGGGAAGCTTGACTAACTTAATCTACCTAGTTTGAGAATTCTTCAAACCCAGGTAGGGGATATTCCTAACACATGTTACTACTTTAGTTCCAAAATATGGGAAAGCTTATATTTTCCAAGATTGATTTCTTGAGGTGCTCTTGATCAGTGCTCAGGTAAGTAAATGTTCAATTTCCTTAAGATATAATACGTTTTCATACTGAATGTGATGCCAACTCCATGAGGAAACGAAATGACCCAAAAAAGTATACAAATTGAGAAATCGATCATTTCAAATCACAATTATATTTGAAGAAACTTTTAGTTTCAGACACAACCAATCGATAAATATTAGCCAGGTAATTTATCCGTGTTTGGCAATTATATGCCTAATCCAGGGATGTACAGTGTCTAAACCTTGTTATAGAGAGCATGGGACCATTGTGATACACTGCCATAGGGCCCGCAATCCTTCTTTTGGACTAAATATAATGTAGGTCATATGTGATTTAATGAGTAGTGTGATTACTAGGATATAAAGTCTCCGAACATCTTGGTAAGCTAATTATACATAAAATTGTAGCTTAGAATTTTTTACACCTCTGGTGCAAAATTCTAAGGGTTTAGGGCTTAAGACAATATTGACAACCTTTCTAAAGTGATCTTAATTGCCAATGCTATAGGTGTCTATATTTGTCCTTCCCTATAAGCTAAGAAATGATTTTTTCTTACTTAAAGGAAAATCATTACATGAGTTGTGTAAACAAGACTTCATCTATTTGCATAATGATTATCCTGGTTAAAATCTTGAGTTAGATCTATAAGATCCCAAATGTGAAACATGTGCAACATAAAGTGTAGTTAATGTCTATATATAGGAATTGAATTATTAATCGCTATATCCAGGAAATTGCATTTATCAGAACCTGAAATTTGCTGAAATATAATCCAGCAGTATTTCATCTACGCATATTTTCCTTATCGAAGGAGGAGTAATTCTCTAATGGTAAAAAATCTTGGAGAGAGGGATTAAAAAGTAAATATGGGCCAATTGGAGGATTAGGGTAGATCAATGTCTCCAATTTGTTTGTAGAAGTAGTTCAAACCATGTAGAGACACATTTGAGAGAGACCCAACAACAGTTCCTAGCGCCAGGTAATTCTATGTACCCCAACACACCAAAGGAAGGGTGTCATAAGGAATATAGACACCTCTAAAATCCTTGGGCTCAAGAGAGGGGGAGAGTTTCATAGGGTATTTAGCCACCTCTTAAATATTCCACCCAGTATCAACCACATCCATTAACAGATGCATTTTGGTCCAAAATCGTTATATTATCATATAAGAAGTACATAAGCGTAATGAAGTAGTAGTCATGCGCCCATTGTGTGTTGTCAATAGTTCTGCATAAGTGGCACACACAATTGTCCACAGTTTGAATATGCAATGAGAAAATCTCAGTACCCTTATCACCATGTATTGTAAAATTTTGTAGATTCCTCTGAGCCATGTGCTGAATCTAAAAGGGAATGAAATCTGCAACCCCCCCCCCCCAATATTATATATCAAAATGTACTCCTGCTCTTTCTCGGTTGATTATGAAGAGAATGTGATCAGCTTCCACGATTGTGTAATACCTGTCAATCTAAGAAATTAGAAAGCTCCCAAGGGATTAATCTCAAAGCTTGACACAAGTAATGTTGCTTGTCTTACCAAACACCTGGTTGCAAAGAGTGACCATCATTGAACTCTGAATTGAGCTGGCAATGGGGTTGAGCCTCAGGAAAGCGGGGATAAAGCATTGAGATGGTATTTAATGCTCCATCGTTATCTTGCCAATCCTCATCACTGGTAAGAAACTCAGAAGTTAGTAGAATTTACACTGCAACAAATTGCACAAGAGAAGGGTAGAAGAAATATATCTCTCAAGTTCGTCACTCACTTGTAGCCTTTGAAAGGAGGTTCTATATTGCTAGGCTGTCGCCACATACTCATCTGCAGTGTCCTGATGAAAAAGAGAGGATGAATTCCAAAAATACTTGAAGGAACAGTGACTCCAAACAATTTTGTAGTCTTCTTGGTAGCATAGCTGTTGCAAGCCCAAAAACAAAGGTTTTCAAGATCGATTAGCTATGAAACCCTCTAATTCAGACCTTGCCTGAGCTATATCTTAAATAATGAAGTCTGCCATCTAAATTGAAATACAATTGTTTCCAAAAACGAATATGCATAAGGAGGATCGCAATAAAAAGTTCTAACCTAAAATAGTATGTGTTTGGGAAAGTCCTGAGTTTTTTATTGAGTTCCACTGAAACCTGGATGCTTAAATCTGCAAGAATCCAATCTTCTGAAGCAAAGGGTCCAATATTTCCTAAAAGACAATCCACAAGTCCGGAAATTCCAACCCTATGCCAAGTCATATTAAAGTGATCAAACCCAAAATTGTAATAGTTTTTCAACCAGGCAATATCCAGCCAGTCATAGATAATAACTCCCACCCGACAAAGCTGTAAGAGACAAATGGGCTTCATTGTCTTTCCATCTTCTGGCCTGTTGGATACTCCCCCAAAAAAATGAGTATTCATGTCAGTGGAAAGAATATAGGAATACTCTACCAATTTATGGATTCGGAGTCGGAATGTCCAAAAATATCATCCTAAACTAAACCACACAAATATCTACAAGTAAAACAAACAAAACTCACTCAATGCCATCCAGGTAAACTCGAGTTGTTCCATTGAGAGCACCTGACAAAGAGGTAAGACTCACCACCCAATCTTCAGAACTGTTTTCATAACCCTTGAATTTCTGCATATCAAGATAGTTCAGTATCAATGAACACAAGAATTAGCAATGGTTTTGTGCAGTGTACCAATGAAATCACAAACTTAGAGTTGATCCGTGTGCATTTCATTACTTTTTCAGCTAGCATTTGTTGCAGGACTCTAATTACTTGGGCCCCGGCAGAATGGCCAACGAAGTGTAACGGATGATTTTCATCCCATTCAGGATAATGGCCTGTAAAACCCCACAACATAGTAATGAATATATTTGTACATGTCAACAAAGATATTTTCTCTGGGAAAAATAAATTAACATAACGGATCAAATGTACCTTGCTCATAAGTCTTGCCAAATTGGGCATGGCCATATTGAGCACTGTGCTCTTCTCCATAATCTATAGTTCCACCTTTTAAGTAGTAGAAAAGTTCCCGAGCCCTGTAAAATTGTTAAAACAACGGCAAATAGTATTTTAAGCTAGTGCCAAATAAATGAAAACTATGCAATCCATATATTGATTTCATAAAAGCTCACATGCCATATATTGAAAATTGAATGAAAACTGAGTTTAACACAAGAACCTGGACTGGAACACACATTTAACACAGCTGAATCATATCAAATCTCAAATTAAAATGGAACACCTATAAATGAATTGGTTCTGAGAGCAGCTTGAACCAAGACCAGAGGCATTGGATCAACACCTGCGCTAAAAGCTGAGCCCTGATCTTCAGTTTCTTTGGAAATCTGCATGGATCTTACGGTATATTATTCAGTTATTGCTTTGGCTTTCCTTCAAAAGGTGAGATCTAATGCGATTTTGAAAGCTTCCGAGAAAGGATTTTGCAGCACGCACTTTCGTAAGTACATGGATGAGTGGCTATTCAAGCCTGTGCTAAACTGCTGCTACTTGAGAATTTAAGGAGCTCAATTGGAAATGTCTGCCCCCCTTGATTAGGAAAAAAGGGATGTCCTATGATACCCCATCCTTCTCAGTTCGTTGCCATTGAAGGATACGGTATGGGATTTGGATCAGAACGCAACAAATAGCAGATCAATTTGAACCTCAGACTAAGTTATACAAAGCATGTAATTAATCTGCCCAACAATGCGATAAACATGTACCCAAAACATCAACTCCAATAAACCGAGACAACATTACTAGAATGAGTGTGTAAAAGACTTAACTGCACCCAAAAATACATGGACTCGAGCAGCAGACTCTGATTTTGCAGTGGTGAGACACAGGACTCAAATAATGAAACAGAGGGTCCAACATCTGCTCGGGAAAATAAATTCACAGCAAAAGACCGGGTCTGAAGGAACATTGTGTTCATGGTTTTTTGTGGGGGTACAAGTCCTCCTTACACTGAACAAGGTCTTAAAGCAGAAGCTCGAATGCATCGGAGGACAACGGATTAAAACTGTTAACAAAATCAATAATATCGAATTGGAAATCTTAGGCATTCAACTGATTTCAGATCATACACACAACAAACACAGCTTGTGTCATTTTACTTGTTAATCCAGATCAAATGACCTGAATCCACATGAAAGACTAGCTAGCCATGGCCTATGTTAAGGTACTTCCTTCATTTGAATCCGTATTGCCATTATAGATGAACAGATAATACAGGAAAACATAGAAATTGCACATTTGAAGGCAAAAAACACTTGCATACCTATCATAGACGCTTGTCAAAGAACCCAAATCAGGAACAAGAACATGGTCATCCTTCTTCTCAGCCCCTGCCCAGTAGGACAATCCACCTAATCTCTGCAGACACCAACACCTCATAATTCCTCGCAACCCAAAATCAAAACAAAAAAAAATCCAAACTTCAATAATAATAAATATGCACCACATAAGGATGGGATTACATAACCAAGGGCCTAACATACCCCTTTCCCAAAGCCAAAAATGCCATGAACCAGCACAATGGGGGCCATTTCATGTCCCTGAAAATATGGGCCATTCGCAATATCCCTAACATTCCCATTGGATTCCACAATATTAGGCTTACTAAAACTATCTGCTTCCCAAGCCCAAAAATTCCATATCCTGGACCTTATCAGTCTATGACAATTAATAATTTCAACCAAGTCCGAGGCCACAGCACTGCTGAATATATAAAACCCATAACAAAGATGAATTGCAGAACTGATAAACAGCTCTGCAAATGACAAGGCCACGTATGCCGCTGCCAATAACCGCATTTTCATATACCTGATAACTATCCCAGATTTAAAAGGGAAAAAAACTAGGAAGGAGGCAATATTTAATGTAGTATCATGTTTTTCCCCCTCCTCTGCAGCTGGTGAAGACTTAAACGACTCCCACCAAACTTGATTTGGGTGTCGTAAAAGAACATTTGGGTGTCTTTAAAATCAAATTGGGTTTCTGAATTTGGCCGCTGATAAATCCAATACATAGTGGTTGCCTCCGTCACGACAGCGACTCCAGGAAAACTGTTGGTTGATGGGGTCGCCCTCTTAACCTCTGAGAGCCTTGTTTATCTCGTGGGTGTCTTTGGTTTTTATGTGTGACTTGACTAGTGGTGAAATTTCCCAAGATTTTTGAGGAAGTTTGCTTGTCCACAAATCTTGGAAGGGTGGGTTCCTCCATAGCCAGACGACCATGGACGCACATGTAGATAGCCCCGTCGTAATTTCTTTGTAATGTTTGATTATTCTAGGTCTGCGACTAACGATTGACCTCGGTAAATAATCTCTGTTCGAAAATTAAAAGAGGAGAAATAATTTATTCAGATGTGGAAGAGATTCGATTGGGAGTTGGAAGTCTCAAGGTTCTCAAGGATTCCAATGGGAGGAGTCCTAATCAGATTGATACTCCTACCTAGTCTAGGCTGATCTTCCCAACTTGCATGGATCAGTAAAAACTAATCCATAATTAATGTCAAATAGAATAAAAGCCTTTATAGAGAGTAATCCAAAACCTAATCCTCTCATGTTGATGTCCTCAAGAATAAGAAATGTATATTAAATGTAATAATATAATCCAACATTAATTCTAATTACAGCCTACCATAAGACAAAGCTTGCAATTACACTTGAGACATTAAACTCCAAGAAATAAGTAAAATGTATGCCACCTAAGGCCGCCTTTGGTGAGGCTGTCCACAGAGTGGTTAATGCTCACTTTGGCCTCCCATTGGAGGCATAAAACTCCAAAGACTCAAAGGTAGACAAACACTCCCTCGAATGTGTTGATTGGATGGTTGAGAAGAGCTCGATTTTTGAAGTAATGGGTTAAACCAAACCCATACTTAATCTATTTTGGAAGTAATGGGTCAAACTTAATATATTTTTGGAAGTAATGGGTCAAACTAAAATTAAACATTTATCTTGTGAAAAGTTTATTGAGTCAATATTTGGGGTTCAACATGTCGATTACGAGGTAAACATTGAGCATGTTTAACATAATATATTAATTGTTTATAATATAAACATTTTTTCAGAGGTAAAGGATCAATATCCCATCTAACTAAATAAACTAGTAAATTCATATAGGTAAGTGGAAAAATTATGACGATTTACCATATACAAGTCTAGCCTTTGGCCAATTGTTTGGGTTAGTTTCATCTTATAGTTGTTCATGAGATGATGTCAATTATATTCATTTGAATAATATGCATGATAAAATGACTACCGGAGTTAGCTTACTCAACCTCGACCACCACTTTAGGTGGCCCAGGTCATGGGTTCAATTCTCACGACTAACCCACAATCCGCACTAAGGGCCCGATCTAGACTGCCCAGAGGTTATAGGGGTTTTCCCTATGTTAGAGCTTTGCAGCTCCATAATGCCAAACTAACCTCAATTTCCTCTAGTTAGCCAAAAAAAAGGCATGATAAAATAAACGATTGCTGAGCAGACAAAGTAGAATACTTAGCAGAAGGCACACAAGAGGTTTGCGCAAGATAACAAAGCGCAGTCAAAGGCACGAAAGGATAGGAGAGAACACAAACATGGAATATAAGGGCATTTTTTGGACTTAGTCGTTTTCACATGTACGGGCTATTCCTGGAGATAGCGTGCAAAGCACATAAACTAAGAAAAGAGTTGTGCGACACGTATCGGCTATTTTTGGAAGAGTGGCTATGGAGTGCTTTGCATGAATGCGGGCTAAAGATAGGATTGCTATTGACAGTTAACTAGGAGATATCTATTATTAGCACACTTGCATGTGTGGTTGTAATTGTAAAGGCACATGGCTATTCTTAGCATGCGACCTATTTTGGGAGTAGATAAGCAGTGAAGGGCAAATCCCCACCCTTATAAATATGTAATGAACTGCATAGTATAATAGAGGTGTGTGAGAACTGAAGTACTGTGAGGTTATGCTGTCAAAACTGATGCGCACATAAACTATGGTATTATCTATTGTAATGAACTTCTATGTATTTACCATGTTTAATATAATGGAGTGTATTGGTTGAATCAGAGTGTTAATTCTGAGTATAATTGGATCTTGCATGCTTGATTTCATCATGGTTATCATTTAAATCTATTATTCTTTAGATATAAATCTGAACATGCACTGTAGAATGATGTATTAAGTATGGATCTGAATGCATTAAGTCTTCATCGTGCTAACATCCTACAAAAACAACCCTAAAGATGGGCCTGGTACCTTTGCGCGCTTCGCGTGAGCGCTTAGTCTAGGCTGAGTGATGTGCCAGCATGCCTGGGCGTTTATTGGTAAATTCTAGGTTGCATCATTGGTTTCGTTGTCGAGACCTCTTTTTCAGTTCTTTGCAGGATGGTTTGCAATGAAGACATATCAGTTGACCCTAGTAAGTGTTGAGGAGTGGATACACAACCTAGAAGAAGAATACGCACAGAGGTTCAACACTAGATCTGAGTTTAACGCACGCACATGGGTGGAGCAAAATCTGTATGATTGTTTGTACAAGAGATTCTTTGCTATCTTTCCAGTGCAATTGTATGAGTGGCTGGTTGCTTATGTGTCTAAAATGAATTGGAGGTATCGCACACTTGTCTGGACACAGGAATAATTTCAAACCCTTTATGATGTTGATCTGATTTGGACTCGAGTTTTGGATACTTTGTTTGTGGTGTTCTGAACAACTATATCTTGGAGTACTCAATTTCGACTTATTCATTGCCCAGAGGTAGCTGAATTCCAATTTTTACGATATCCCAAGGGAACTTACTTACAAGGCCTTTCACTAGAGATCAAAATTTTTATGGTAACCCTTAACTTGGAGAGAAAACCAATGCCTAACTAAACCCCACCACGTGTGGGGGTAGAAGCAGGTTTGGTGAAATATGGTAGACCTAGCAGCAAAGAGAAAGAGAGAGGAAATGCAGCTTAAGTATAATGAGGCACACGAGAGGGAGATAGAGAAGCAACAGATGATGTAGAGTGAATCGCAGAGATATGGATTTGAAGTTCACACAGAAGATGTGGAATCTAAGCATCAGGAACTCCCCCATTTGGGAAAGCATGATAGGGAACCCTCCTCAGCCTCATGTAGAAGCGTGCCAACAGAGACGACCTGGGCCACGAGTGCGCATCTGAATCCACTTGGAAACCTTTCCCTTGCACTTGGTCTTCCAGTATCTAGTACAACAAATAGTCAGCAAGCTAGTTCAAGCAGTGGGAGAGCAGGAGTGAGTCATATAAAGAGCACATCGATGGAAGCACAAATGTCTTCGTTGTTGTATGGGAGTACCTTTTCGAGTGTATCATCCGCACAAAATTCAGCCACACAAACTTTTGGACTCTCTTCTGGGAGTAGTAACACTTCGCAGACCGTAGGGTTGTAGTTCAGTACTACTGTTGGGACACAAGGGAGTACATCTTCTAGTCTGACTCCGGCTACAGGTTTGGGATTAGGAGGTATAGGTGGCTCTAGTTTCGGTGGATCTGGTGGTTCTGGAGGTAGAGGAAACACATGAGGTTCTGGGTCAGGTGGGTAGGGTCCGCACCAACCCTAGAATATTTACATGGAGATGTCTCTTCGTCTTCCAAGAGTATAGGGTCATAGAAGATGTTGTTGAACATGTTAACATGTGTGAAATACTATGGCACGAAAAAAGATTCATGGATTATGAGTGCAGGGCTAGTCAATTTTCCACTACGTTACAAGGGTGCACACACAGTTGGTACAAGAATTTTTGACCCTGATCAGACTTGTGTAGACTATGTAGATTTAAAAGATGCTTTCCTTAAAGATTTTCACATCCCTAAGTTTGAGTAGAAGAGTATAAGTGCACTCAAGGATATTAAGAAAGGCACTACCGATAGTGTCAGAGAATATGATGCTAGTTTCAAAACGTTGTTATCTAAGCTTTCTTATGATATTCATGCAAGCTAGCATGCGCAATGGTTTTTTGGAGGTTTGATTACACCTTTTAGAAGGGCGCTATCACATAAGACATACATTGATCCACGCGAAGCACTTGAAGCATCTTTATGCACTGAGGTAGTTGGAAGTATAGACACTGGGGTGAGCCCATTTTTAGAAGCACAGATCGCAGCTATGGCAAAGCAGTTGGAGAAGCTATCGGAAAATTCAGCACATGAGATGTGCACAGGGATTTGGTGCACAAATTGTGAAGTGGAAGGTCACACAAAGGATAGTTGTCCCCGCAGATTAGTGCACTCATTACTGTTAGACTGTGAGATATGCCATTTAAACCATGATGCTAGACACTGCCCATTATTACAATGCGATAAGGAAGAACATCTCATGCTACTGTAAAATCTGCAGGTCCACGACTCACGACATGGAAGACTGTCAGCTGATTGGTCAGATCCATGATGCTATAGATATTGGTGTATGACATACAAGAGTTTTAGATAACTCTAAAGGAAAGAACGAGCATCAAGATCGAGATCACAATCAAGCACACCATGATTAGAATGAAGGGTGTTTTGAAGGAGGTTGTGGCAGAGGTCGAGGATACCATGGTGGATTCAGAGGATGAGGCCATGGTGGTGGATGAGGCGAGTTCCCTCGCAGAACATGTTATACATGTGGATCTCTTGACCACTACAGACATGAATGTCCTCAGAATATTACATGTTCTTTCTATGGAAATAATCATAGTTATGAGGAATGCCTAGACTTGTATGAGCATCTTAGTAAGCAACATAAACAAGAAAACAAAGGTGCATGGATGGTTAGGATACAACGCGTTGTGGAAAATCAGTGGATGCCTAAGTTGGAACCAGAATCTGAGGCATTGCAGGTAAAGATCACTACCCATGTTGAAGTGGCACGCACCAAAGAAGCATTACAACAGAAGCCTACCATCACTAAGGAGGAGGTTCTACATGCATGGTACCTAGATCCTGCCCATCAGAAGGAGGTTTATCAGGAAACCATGGAGGTACTCAGAAATCTTTAGGGTGAAATACAATATTTAAAGGAGAAATCACGGAAGATGGAGCAAAAGAAAGCATTAGAGATAGTTCAATCTGATATGGATGACTTGAAATAAGTGTGCAAAATGTTGTGCCAGGAGAATATCATTCCACTATTAGGGAATTGGTTAAAGGGAAACACTCCACGCGCAAGTATTGAGACTGGACGACAGATCCTGCATGCAAATCTTCCCCCTCATAGCCTAGATTATGACAAGGAAATCACTCTGAATGTTGTTGTGGATGGGTGGATTTTGAGTAATATATTGATTGATACAGGCGTGGAAGTCAATGTTCTTACTTTAGATGTATGGGTACAAATGGGGAGACCTCCATTGCAACCATCTTCTAATGTATTGTTCATGGCTAATTAGACTAAGGCCACTCCCATTGGAAGTTTTAAAAGATGCATCCATTACCATACAAGGAGCCAAGTTCACTAGAGATTTTGAGGTTTTAGCGCTGGCAGAGGAAGATAGCTTCCCATCTCTACTGGGGTGTCCTTGGTGCTATGAAAATAATGTTGATCTTCGGTTCAACAAGGGTTATATCAGTTTTGAAAACAAGGAGGAAAGAGTTATTATCCCTTTAATAGATGGAAAATTTATGCCCTATGTTGAGCCCTTGAGTGAGGAAGACCTGAATAGGATTTATGTACGTGCCGTCTGGGATCCAAGAGGTGCTTGAGCCATCTAAAGAAGGAATCATTCAGTGGGAGGATGCATAGTCTATTAGCAATACTACAAGTGTTGCTTGTGATAATTGGGCTCATAGCACTTATGAGTTGGTAGGGACGCGAAGTAAAGAGTATATTTTTGTAGGGACAAAAGACCGCGTTATATCAGGAGAATAGGTAACAACTAGGTACCTCGTTACACCGGAGAAGGAGGCCCTATGGTGTTTCTGCACGCCATGGAGGAACAATGGATAGACCAGTTAGAGAGAAGGAATATGCTAGCATATACCCTACATGGGACAACAACATGCTGGTGGGTGGTTCACAAGGATAATCTTGTAGGATGGAATGAAATTAGGATTTCTCTTGCTACTAGGTTCTTCAGGAGCAATGCACCTACTCAAATATGCACTTATCATGGTAATCAACTTGTTCAACACCACATTCAGCAGTGTGAGAGACTTTGGATAGAGGGGCAAGAAGCTTTACCACCTTCGCTCTGTGCACAAATTTTATTCAGCTTTACAAGGTTTCTCGTGTGCTTGGTATGTATATGCAGAAATCCATAGAGAGACTAGAAATTGGTAGGATTTAATTGCAAGAATGACTCAGGCGTTTGACTTCTTCTCTACTAAACCTTTGGTAGAAGAAGCATTAAAGGTTATAAAGTGCTTAACTATGGGAAGTATAGTGCTAAGGTAGAAAAACTCATTCAAGAGTTATTTGATGAAGGAGATTGTAGGAGCCCATTTTGTTGAAGAAACAGAGGCCAATGCCACACTACTTCAATGCGCTTTCCTTGAGAAAGAAAAAGGAAAAATGGTTTACTTAGTGGATGATGAAGAAGTAGAAAATCTGGATGCAGACCATTCAACCGGTAGTTGTGAGGTGTTGGACAGTGCAGATAAGACCACATGTGCACGCCTATCATGAACCTATGAAGACAAATAAAGTGAATATTAGATCAGATGTTGAGCCTAAGGAGGCCATAATTGGAGACTATTGGTCAGACTCTAAAGTAGCAAAAATCATTGAGCTATTATGGGATTATCATGACTTATTCCCTCGAGGGTACCATGAACTTAAAGGCATGCATGAATCACTAGGTGAGATGAAGATAACAGCTTTAAGAGGGTGTCGCACCCAATCAGAAAGAGACCCTATAGGATGAACCCCAACTTATGTGAAAAGGTCAAAGAAGATATGGACAAAATGTTGAATTTTGGAATCATCAAGACCCCTGGACAGTCAGAAATGGGTTAGTCCAATGGTGATCAGTATTAAGAAGGATGACGGATTAGGATAATGTGTGGACTTTTATCAGAGAACTGACCCTATGGCGGTTAAGCCAAGTGTGACTGTCCCTTGAGCTCACACAGTGTGATTAGATAAATTTTGGGGGGACTATCTCCAAGTTGTGGGTGTACTTGAGATCTATTCCATTTACAGAGGGGGTGATAGATTCTTGCTGGGTAAGGTAGCTTAGGATCTACTGAGGAGGATCAGCAAAAGGACTATCTAAACCTAATATGGGGAAAGATTTTCCTAGGTACTGTGAAAGCCTTTTGGTGCTGAAAAAACAAAACCTATGGTATTTTTGCACACTAGTTGTTCCGTTCAAAATTTTATTCACAATGTGTGATAAGTAGAATGCAAATGATACTGGAAGGAGGTGATAACAGTTTTTTTTAGGTACAGGTCTGCAAATGAAGAAGTTTTGTGTTGACAACTAACAGTTTCATACATACCAGGCCTGAGAATGGAATAAGAGTGCAAAATGGAGAGAATGGATCAAATCCAATCGTTACATTCCTTGAAGTAGCATCAGAAGAGCTATCAAACAAGACACAGCAGGGGAAGAAGTTTAACAAAAAAAGTTGTATCTATGGACTTCAGAGAATAGGCAACAATCCAATCTGGTATAAGCAGCAGAAGGGCCTGAACCACTTCATGGTAGCTTTAGAGTGAACTAAAACGGCCTACAAGAAATTGGCTTCATCCAAATAATTGGGCATCATCAGATTTTATCAAGCTACTAAATAAGGGTACTCCTCTTTTTCAATGCCCCAAAACTTCAACCTTAGGAGGCCTTTGAGAATGTTGAGAGTGAGACTTTTGGCATGGGTCTAATGGAACTCCTAAAATCGCCTTAACCACTTGCGACAAGGTTTAGTAAATCAGAGTCAAATGATGGCCTTCCCTAGGTGAGGTCTTGTAATAAGGTCCCCAACTTCCCATAACTTAAATAGTGTGTGTCAGGGTGACTGCTTCATTTAATGCCTCCCAACTACCATTAAAACATTACTCTGTTTGGCTGGGTTCTTGAAAAATCACTTCATCAATTCTCTCATAAAATAATCCTAAATTTCTTATATTAGCTATGCATTGGTAAATGGCATTAACATGAATTCCAGTGGTATTCAATTTTGTGTTTTCTCAAGAGGTAGATGCAAAGGGCTCCTTCTCCGGACAGCTATTTTGAGTCTATAGGGCTTGCGCCTCATTTAACCCTGGTGACTGGTGATTTTTTACTGGAGGCTGAGGTTGTTTCTTTCTATTTTCAGCAGCACCCTTAATGGTTAGGAGAAATTGTGCATAGAGGCATGGGGGCCCGTGTGCAATTTCATGAAGAACTCCTCCAGGAGTTATGGTCGTTTGCAGTTCAGGAGAAATCAGGGCTGGCAGCAGCAGAGCCTCTTCAAATGGGGGCATTTCAGGCTAGGTTAGATGCCATCATGACCCAGTGCGTACTTGGAGTCTTGGAAAGATCCTTATGAGTCTACTTTTTCTAAGTCCTTGATGCAAGGAAGTAGCTTTTGGTGTGCTTCTTGTCCAAAATGGAGACCATTCAAGGGAGTTCAGGCAGATAAGGGTTGGAAATTGCAAATAAGACCAACAATTATCATGAACTGGTTTAGACAAAGATCGACTTTTTTGAATTTGTGGGTCAGCGCGTACTTGTGTCAAACCTGTCCTTGGACCAAGGAGATGAATCAAATCTGATTTCATTTGAACTGACCTGCATCCATTTCGAGGCGTGGTGGAATTGAGCACGATCAAGCCCGTGAATGCCAAATGTGAGTTACTTTGAGATTATCATGACAAATTCCCTTCGGGGGTCTCTGAACTTAAAGGCGTGAATGCGTACCCCTCAAACTAAGGGAGATGAAGATAAACTAAAAGAGGGTTGACATGGGATCCAGTTCAGAAAGAGACCCTACAGGATGAACCACAACTTAGCAAAGCGAAAGAAATGCCAAAGGAGATTGCACCTTACAACCTAATTTGGTCTGAATCCAAACCTTCCTGGACGAGCCTAGAATGGGTTAGTGCAATGGTGATCATAATTCCTTCCAGGATGGTCGAATTAGGGATTTGTGGACTACAGGGAACTGAATGCTGCATGTGTGACCGATCCCTTTCCTACGCCATTCATTGAGGAAATATTAGAAGGTGTTGCAGGGTGTGAAATCTATTTGTTTATAGATGGGTTCTCTAGGTATCATCAAGTTAGGATTTCCCAGGAGGATCAGGAAAAGACTAATTTTACTACTAAATGGGGAAGTTTTTCCTATACTGTGATTCCTTTTGGTCTGAAAAATGCATTACATGTTGTATTTTTGTCCATAGTTGTTTAGGAGCTCAAAGATTTTATTCACAACTTCTTGCAAGTTTATTCAGATGATTGGACGGTGTATGGACTTAGTAAGGATCACTGTGACAATTTGCGCTTAGTGTTTAAAAAATGTAGATAATTGAGTATCTCTTTGAACATCAAGAAGTGTATATTTTCTACACCATTTGGAATACTGTTAGGACACATAATCTACAAGGAAGGTTTGTTGGTTGATCCAGCTAAGGTTGTAGTCATTATCGGCCTAAAAGAGCCTACCAGTCAAAGTGAGGTGCGTGGATTCTTGGGTCACACGGGGTATTATAGAAAATTCATAAAGGGGTATGCCAAGGTTTCCACACCTTTGGAGGAGTTACTAAAAGGAAAAGGGATGTTCTACTGGGGAGAACCACAGCAGCGCGCATTTGAGACATTGAAGGAGAAACTTACTATCACACCTATTCTACACTTTCCTTCATGGGACCAACCATTTCATGTACATGTGGATTCCTCTGGCATGACCATTGGTGTGGTGTTGGCTCAACTTGGAGAAGGTATTATAGATCATCCTATCTGTTTTTCTAGTAGAAAGTTGACTCCTGTAGAGTAGAATTACACAACTACAGAGTGCAAAGCTTTGTCAATGATCTATGTGCTACATAAATTCAGATAGTACCTACTAGCTACACCATTTTTATTTTATACAGATCACATGGCATTGAAGTATTTGGTAAACAAGCCCATTTTATAGGGGCACATATGTAGATGGGTACTCTTATTTCAAGAATTTTATTTCATAGTTGTGGTCAAACCAGGGAAAAGTAATTATGGACCAGACCATTTATCCAGAATACAGTTAGGAGAAGAAGCACATGCAATTGAAGATACCATGCCCGATGCACAATTATATAGGTTATAACGTGTACCATCAAAATTAAAAGAAATTGTTTTATTTATATGAATAGGTATGACACTAGAAGGAATGAAATCCTTAGAGAAGAAACAACTTGCTATACGTGCGACACCCTATATGTTGATTAGTGGTGACCTGTACAAGTTAGGTTAGGATGAAGTATTGTGTCACTGTGTACTAGAACATGAGCAGCACAGATATCATGGAAAGAAGCTCATGGTGGTATTACAGGTGGCCACTATGCAGGTGACGCCACTGTGCGCAAGATTCTACTCATTGGATTATGGTGGGAGACCTTGTATAAAGATTGTAAGGCATATTGTAAGGCTTGTGATCACTGTCAGCACCTTGGGAAACCAAGTCAATGAGATGAAATTCCTCTAAGACCTATTACTAGTGCAGAACCATTTGAGAAATGGGCTATAGATTTTGTGGGTCCTATTTCACCAGCTGCGTGCAGGACTAGATCACGCTATATCATTACTTGCACAGACTATCTAACAAGGTGGGTAGAAGCAACACCTACAAAGGATTGTATAATGGCTACAACAGCCAGGTTTCTATGGGAAAATATTATTACAAGGTATGGATGTCCTTTGAGTTTGACTAGTGATAGGGGCACACATTTTTTGAATGAGACAATCAGAATTTTATTGGATGAATTCATGATTGCACACCATAAGACTACACCATATCATCCTCAGGAAAATGGGACTGTTGAGGCTTTCAACAAGATTTTGAGCCAGACATTGACAAAAATTTGTGATGTTGGAAGGAAGGATTGGGATGATAAAGTGTTTGCAGTACTTTGGGCATATAGAACAACATACAAGTGGTTAAACAAGGCCACACCTTTTCAATTGGTGTTTGGCACAGAAGCAGTTCTTCCTATGGAATTCATGTTACCTTCTTTACATATTGCACGCTGGAGGTCTAGCTGATGAGCAAGCGTTAGAAGAATGGATTGACAAGTTGATTAAGTTGGATGAGTGATGAGAAATCACACGCTGGAGTCAGAAGAAAGAAAAAGCAAGGCAGAAAGCATGGCATGATAGGCACATTAGGGAAAAAAATCTTGAGATAGGACAAATGGTGCTTCTTTATGATTCTAAGTTTCTTGTGCCATCCAGGAAAACTGAAAGTACATTGGTTAGGACCATATGTTATCACTCACATACTTGAAACAGGAGCTTTAAATTAGAAATGCTTGATGGAATACTGCTTACCCGGTTACTTCAACGGGAGTAGGCTGAAGCCCTACTATAAATAAGTCTTCTTGGTGTTTGTAATAAGGTAGTATTGCCATTTAGATTAGGTTTTCAATTATGTATTCCCTTAATGTATTTCCTTCTTTGTCATTATGCTTTGTCAATTTACTTGTTTTTTTTGTGAAATAAGCACGTTTGCGCACCAGAATCTAATTACTGTTCACAGTATTTTATGCACAGAGGAATGCACATACTATTTGTGTGGGGTGGTTATTGAGAAATGGGTACACATAAAGGAACAAACTGCTACAGGTGTTATTCAAAGTTTGAAGAGTTGGTGAAAAGAAGATTGCTTCCAAATGAGGACCATGGATGGAGATAAATGAAGGAACAATATAACACAAGGTAAGTGGTGAGCCATGGAGATTACCAAGAGAAGGCACAATGACGATGTACTCAGGTGCATAAAAGCTCGCTGAAGAGAAGCTTGTAGCCAGAAGGTAGGAAGCCATGCTAAAAGGTTATGACTTAAGGCAAGAAGATGTACCACGTGGAAAATTGTCAAAAGGGTCAATTAATGAGGAATGTTGGTAGGTGAAGGAGTAATAAATGCACCATTTTTTTTGAAAATCTATATAAAGGAGGGATACGAGTTCATTCTTACTATTGTAAATTGTAAAAATTTGAA
Organism: Taxus chinensis; assembly: GCA_019776745.2. NCBI lineage: Eukaryota > Viridiplantae > Streptophyta > Pinopsida > Cupressales > Taxaceae > Taxus > Taxus chinensis. The sequence goes on along the minus strand of CM034154.1, from coordinate 16,058,311 downwards.
AGAGCTAAGTGTGACTGAGCTGAGTGAAGAGTGTTGAGGTGTGAAGAGTGTGAAACCAGACGTGAGAAGTAGATTTGTGCACAGGAGAAGCTTACATCCCCATTGGTGAAGGGTTTGAGTGAAGAAGAGCATTTGAAAGAGCTAGGGCACATGTTTTTTCAACTAGGGCACGTGGATTCAAGCTAGGGTTTGAGGTTGCATGTTGCAGAAGCTAGAAAATGAGCATTTGAGGAAAGAATATTGCAATTTACAGATGACACCAAAGAAAGCACCTATCATGGGAGTAAAAGGGAAGAAGAAGGTGGAAACAAAGGTTGAAATTTCTCCCGAGAGTAACAATTCATAAATGCAATACCTAGAAGGTGTAATAGTAAGACAATAATGTGACTCTCACATCCACAAATGCAATATCAGTGACTATAACCACCGCACATCAAAGAACAAAAAGGAATTAGACGCGTGCTATTGAATACAAAGACAAAAAATTGCACAACCAAGGATATGCAGGTGTATGATGATGCAAGAGAGAAGTTGCTAAATTAGATTGGAGTTTACTAGTTATATGAGCTCCCATACTTTGACAAGTATGAACCTTTGTACCAGTGGCTGATGAGAAAGATACGTGAAGATTTCTTCTATTTTTCCAGACACAGGGTAAGGATTACATCTACCATGATTTCAACTATAACAGGACTGAGGGGCATAGGAGTGGACCTGACCAGTGAATTAACAAATAAAACAACCATATTGGAGATGCAGAAGGAGTTAGGATACACCAAAGGTCTACATGGAATGGATATAGATAAATTGAAGAAGTATCCTATCGTACAGGCAGTTACACATCTGGTCACTAAGTTAAATGATCAAGAGAGGTGGTCCTAGGTGAACACAATGTGGCTACATATTGCAAGGAAAATGTCATAGGGAACAATCTACAACATAGAAGGCTACATTGCAAACACAATCATCAAGGAGGCACGCACATGTGAGCGAATTAGTTTTGGTGTTGTCCTGTTGTCCTTAGTATTTTTGGAAATCAGGGTGCCCGATGGGCCGAAGAACAAAATCTGGGAATGCCCCATGCAGAAAAAGTCTCTAGTAGAATGGTTTGAAAAGTACTTGTTTGAAGGGTCAATGAGTGGGTCATTCAAGCAAAGGGCAAAGATGTGGTATGACAGGCTCTGTGCGTCTTTTGAAGAGGAGTGGTGCATCCCCAAGGATTTACCTTTGGTGGTGGGAAAGGTAGTCCAGTTTGTAGTATATTAGCACTTTTACTAAGCATAGTTTGCGATGAAGGATGGTACTTGGAGCCCTTAGTGTAAGCTTCCATATGCCTTCATAGCATGTTACTTCCAGGCAGTGGTCCATTGGTTTAACAATGCGCGGTGCCTAAAATTTGTTGCAAACAAGGTAGACTGCGACTACCATACGTTGCATAAGACCTATGTGTATCTAGGGAAGAACTTCCTACATAGAGAGGCTAATTTAGACATGATAAGACATGAATCCCATGAGTTTGGAAATTAGAGATAGTGGGGCCGTGCTTATCTACCTTTAGCTTAAGCCCAAGTTGGAGGAAAATAAATATGTGGAGAATGAGTTTGCACTCCTAGGGCTCACCTAAGGGAAAGCACACAGTGGAGAATATACCAGCCCCAAAGCCCACTGAAACTATAGAAGTAGATGATGATGAGGAATAGTGTGAAGATAGTGGTGGCTTGGTGCATAGGGGATGAAGGTAACCCTTTGACAAGGTAATAATATGATCACACAAGTACTCCACCCCAGACACAAGAAGAAGGGAATGAAGAATTGGAGGTTGGAGTATACCCTGAGGAACACCACTTTAAGAGGGTGTTCAGGTGAACAAGTTCTCAAGGTGTTACTCCCTCTTCAGTGTGGAGATCACCGCAACTCTCTCCACAGAAGGAGACAATTGAGAAGAGAAGGAGAAAATTGAAGTTGGACAAGGAGGTGAGAAGAATTTTGAACGAGAGCCTGCACCCAAATCTCCTACACCACCAAAGGATGTGGAAAATCCAAAAGATGAAGAAATGAAATATGGAGATGTGAATAATTAAGGAGGAGTAAAGGAAGGAGAGAAAAAAAAAGATACTGATCAAAGGATTGAAGATCTAACTCCAAATCTTGGCGCACCAGTTCCTTAAGGGCTGAGAAGTAAAAGGACAAGTGGAGAATTTATTGTTCCATCTTTGGACTATGCTGAGGACATAAGTAAAATTGTCCATGTGACCATTTTTAGAGCACACTGAGACCTAAGGAGTTATATGGATGGGAGATGATGGATGAGGACATGGCCACCATGTGCAAAAGAAAGTAATATTTTGGTCTATGCACACACACACATGGATGAGCCAGACTTCGATGTATGTGAAGAATCATGTGTGTCAAGGAGGTTGAAGAAGGCACCCTAGGCTAGACATATAACCATTAAACTCATTGTTATGTTTGATGATAAGGTAATTAATTCCTTAGTGAAGGTATCTATAGAGGTGGCGCAAAGGAACATAGACAAATATGCCACTATCAAGGTATTGAGGGAAGAGATCAAGGCCAAGGATGCTAGAGATCACATGCTTAAAACAAGAAAAGGACCTTGGAACAGAAAAAATAATGTGGTTCTTATTGGCATGGAAGAGGAGATTGGGGATCATGTCCTCTAAGTAAGACCACACTTAGAGCCCAAGGTGCCCAAAAAGTTTCCTTCGGCTATGCACTATGTGCGTACTTTGGTTGATATGGTGCTTGAAGAGGGACTAGTTAGGATGCCAACACCAAAAGACCCTGAACAAGAGGAAGAAAGGGAAAAATTTGTAATTATTAGAAAAATTTCATCATATGAGGAGTTTCTTCAAACTTTGAGGGAGGAGTTAAAGAAAGTGGATCAAGCATTGAATATCTGCACTACTGTGGAAGCAGTCATCAAAATAAGGACAATAGTAGAGGACAATGAATATCCTAAAAGCTATAAAGGATGAAACATTAGGGGTGCAGAGAGACTAACATTGGTGAAGAAAAAGTGTGAGGCCCTTGTAGTGGCTCAGAAGCCCCATAAGAATAGGTTAGATGAACTAGGAAAATTTATAGCGTAGAAAATGGATCTACTGGAGAGGATAATGTCTACAATGGCTAACATTATGTTAGTATTACAAAATGAGAAGGGATAAATTACACAAGGATGAGATGGAGTCTATTCCAGTGAATATCCAAGAAAAGGAAGAGGCCATGCGCTGAGTGAATGACAGACATTAGAGGCAGAAATAAAGGAAGAATATCCATAACTCATTCTTCTAGTTGAAGCAGAGGGTGATGTAGAGTAAATAACTATTCTTTGTATATAACTTATTTCACATTCTTTCCATTAGTTTATTCTTTATTTTTAACGAGTATCCATTGCCAGGGTGGCAAATGTAGTTTAGTGTGGGGTAATGTTAAGTAGATGAAAGTGGAATACTTAGCAGAAGGAACATAAGAGGTTCATGTAAGAGAAACAGGGCGCAGTCAAAGGCGTGAAAGGATAGGGGAGAACACCGTGTGTGAAAATATAAGGAAAGATTTGGGACTTAGCCATTTTCACATGTACGGGCTATTTTTGGAGATAGCGTGGTAAAGCACATAAACTGGGAAAAGACTTGTGTGACACACATCAGATATTTTTGGAAGAGTGGCTATGAAGCACTTTACATGGATGCAGGCTAAAGATAGAATTTCTACTAACATTTAACTAGGAGAGATTTATTTTTAGCGCACTTGCATGTGTGGCTGTAATTGTAAATGCACGTGGATATTGTCCAACATGTGACCTATTTTTAGAGTTATGCAAGTTGTGAAGGGAAAGTCCCCACCCTTATAAATATGTAATGATATACGTAGAATAGGAGGGGTGTGGGAGAACTAAATTATTGTGAATTTATGCTACCAAATCTTATGTGCACGAATAAGACTATGGTATTATCTATTGTAATGAGCTTCTTTGTATTTATCATGTTTAATATAATGGAGTGTATTGGATGAATAAGAGTATTAATCCTAAGTATAATTGGATTCTTGCATGCTTTGATTTCATTATGGTTATAATTTAATTATGTTATTCTTTAGATATATATCTGAACATGCACTATAAAATGATGTATTGATTATGGATCTGAATGCATTAAGTCTTCATCATGCTAACATCCTACAATAACAACCCTAAAGAGGTGCATGATACCTTTGCGTGCTTTGGGTGAGTGTTTAGTCTAGGCTAAGTGATGTGCCAATGCACCTGGGATTTTACTGGTAAATTATAGGTTGCATCAACGATGTTTTAGTTCTTCTAATTTTTCTTCCGTAACATTATTTTCTTCCTTCTCCCTCGACCTTGGATGTTATGAGAGTTTATGGGAAATGTCATCCATCTCCTTAAGATCATCTACCCTAAACCCTTTAACTATATGTAATCTCGTATAGAGCTCACCATATTTTTTATTTCACATTATGTGATAATTCATTATGACAATGCTCCATTTTCAGATAACAAAATAATTTATTGGGTGCTCTTTAAGCTTTGCAATAATTTTTTGAGTATGATCTTATGATTGTTTCTCTCTCCTTTGGTAGTTGCATGTGGGAATATTATTTTTCTTCCTTTCTCCAAGTTTTATTAATCAAGTTAAATAGATATATTAATGTAGAATTATTTTTTGTTTAATTCTTAGAGGGCTAGTTAGGCCTAAAAGCTTACTTTCGTGTATTTTGTTGGTTGTAAAGTCATCGGACAACAAATAAAAATGTATGTGTTTAGAAGAAAAAACAAAGTAAAAATATGTAAATCTCTTGGAGAATAGGAAGAGGAAGATGGAAGGATTGGATAGTCACCTAAAAATGTATATAGTGTGTAAGGATTTATGTGCAAAAGGTTGGTTTTGTAGCATAGAAGTAGTTCAAGTAATACAAGAAATTATTTATTGAATTCTCTCTTTTCTCTAGCTAGACATTAGCATTTTTTAGTGATTTGGCCCCTAAAATAAATAAATAAATAAATGAAGTAGGAAGGTAAAGGGGGTTCTAATTTATTTACTCTTCAAGTTGAGGGTTAACAACAAGTAATATATATTCGGATTAATTAATCAGAATTAATGTCCAAATCAAAATATATTATTTATAGTGATTTGTTAGATGAAATATTAGAAAAATTGTTACAACACAAAAAAAACTGGATGTACTTAGCTTATTACAAATGTAGGAAGTTGATCTAGCAATTTTATATGAGAGTGCAGGCTGGAAACGATTTGACAGTGCTTCATCTATGAATATGGAATTGTAAACGGAGTAAGGACGAAACTGTCGGGGATGTATGGAAGCATCATACAATTCAATACCTAGTGAATGGTTTTGTACGGTGATGTGTTAGTATTCTACAATTTTTTACGCCCTAAAAAATATTTATGTTGTGCTTCTCTATGAAACCCTGGTATCACACATGTGTAAAAATACTTTTTATGCTGTAAAATAGCTTCAAACCCTAACTGCATGTAAGAGAACCCAAAAAAAGGTTATTCGTTGGGTTAAAGTACAAACTGTACTCCACCTTGTAATGTCCCTTTCTAGGGTTGATTCTGGAAATAAGGTTTTTTCCACAAACCCAGATGTAAGAATTCATATTTTTGGAATACCAGTGGTCAAACCCTAGCAACCAACTGAAATCACACCTTTAGGGTATCAAAAACCAACTTAGAAAATTAATAAATAATCCTCTAGGGAAGTGAATTGTACCAGCACTTAGGAGCAACAATTCTCATGCAAAATCTAACAAAAAATATTATACAGAATGATCCCAAATAAATTAATCAACCATGTGGAAATTATTCCAATAAATATACTTCATAAATTAAGGAGAAATAAGTGCCAAAACACAACTAGAATTATTAAAACAATTAGCAGAAATACAATCCACAATAATTAGCTGAAAAAGTGGTCTCCAAACCCTGATAAATACCAAAGAAATGATAGATCAACTTTATAAATTAGGAGAAATATGATTTGAGACACAAAAATGTGCCCTACAAGGCACTGAAATACTCCATCCAAGTCATCACCCTAGGGAGGGTGCCAAATTGATGAAGAAACCTTGATAACTCATCTTCTTCAATGCCCTAGCTACCCAACCAACAATATAGTCTCCTTTGAAGGCCTTGGAACCACCTAATTGGAGATTTTTCATTCTCCAACCTTCGGCAAGTAAGGGTTTTTTCTTCCTTGCTTGCCACACCAAAGGATTTCTACTTGTTAGTGGAATGGAATAGAACAACCAACCCTAAAACCAAATAGATAAAATTATAATATCCAAAAACATGCCCAAAATGACCGTATGTGACCCTTTATATATCCATATGGTGGTGCCAAAAGTCTCTAAGGAAGAATTCACCAAGACCGACCTCAATAAGAAGCTTTATTTTATCTTTTAGTTTTTCTTAAAGCTCTCCAACATAGCCGACCTGCTTCATAAGAAAAATACAAAAAGAAAATATAATTATTAATTAAAGAAATATTAAAATACAACCAAAGGGCCTTTCTTGTTCATCTAATTCTTTCCCACGAGAAGAAGAATGAACAAGAAGCATTCAAATGGATTAGTTTGAAAAAAGGGATATTGTAGTCCTCCCTTCTTGAAATCACTTGCCCTCAAGTATTGCAAATTTGTATGCTCTAAAATCCCTTCCAAGAAACCAAATATTCCTTGATGTTCTAGTTTTTTAACTTTCCTTCTGAACATCCAATATATCTTCTAAAATTAGAATCAAATTACCCTCCTCGTCTAATGGTGGTAACTCAAGAGAAGGAGTAATGTGATGTCCAAGTTCCTTCTTGAAGCATGAAACATGAAAAATACTATGTTCTGGTAACTCAAGCTCGTATACAACCTTCCTCGTTATTCCCTTCACCTTGTATAGCCCATAAAAACATGGTTTTAGTTTTTCTACACCATTTTGTTTGAGAGAGGATTGCTAATAGGGTTACAACCTCAAAAATACCATATCTCCTACTTCGAATTCCTTTCTTTTTGATGTTGATATGTATACAACCTTTACCGATTTTGGGCATGTTGGAGGATTTCTTTGAGATCTCTCAAGATGTCATGGCTTTCTTGAACTAATTATTTGGCTCCTGGTGATTTAATTTAATTTGAATTAAATATAAATATTGTAGAGTAACTAATTTATAAATGGTAAAATACAAAAGTGACACAAGCAAACTAAGACTTAAAATATGAAACCCTAAGAAAGATAAGGAGATAGAATAACTTAGTCAATTTCCGTGCAATTTGGAACTGATCTGGATATGGAGAATTCATGAATAAGATGAAAGCAACATTGTCACTAGTCACTATAAAATTTGGAGCTTGAGAATAATGTCAGACAGGGGCACCCACAGCAGGACAAGGGCACCTAGGCGCTGGTGACTATTCATGGGCGTCGATGACTGCGCAGAAGCTCAGAATTCTCTTTTTGTTATGTTACAAGTGTGTCACAGTTGTTCCCTATTAATCACCTGATAATCACACTATGATCGTTAAAGGTACCTGTAGCCTATAAAAGAGATGTGCACCTGCACAAGCCCATAAACCACATAAAACCTAAACAAGAAAATGAAGAATGGGGCATCAGACTGACCCTGATGGTCACCACGAGAGTGAAATTACGACTGAGCATTACACTACATCTCAGACTCCTTGTAGTTCTTGTGAGTGTGTGTAGAAAGTGTGCCCTTGTGCAATTTGCAATTGTTCGTGGGTTTTAGCTAGAATGTAGCAATATGTTAGAATTTGTGGATGAAGGATGCCCCCTTGAGTGTTGATGGGGTGATAGAAAAAGTTAATGGACACTCGAAAAGAAGAAAAAAATGACCACAACAGAAGAGTATCGATTGAGAGTTGAATTGGGATTGGTTGGCCATTGTTCAAAGTGATTGAGTGGGAAAGAAATCCCAAACTTCTTCGTGTGGAAGTGTAGACACTAAAATTAGGTCACACTCCCCTTTGGTCCCTCGACAAATAAACACCCTTCATCACATTAACCTAGCCATGACCCCTTTCACCTCACTAATATTAATTTAATTAATTCATCATCCTCACTATATTTATTACTTAAATTCTTAATTTAAATAATATCCACACATACACTTCACTTAGACACCTCACCAAGCCAACTCAACCTAAGACCTATTCTTAGTAAGTTTCCATAACTAACTAAGACTTACCCAAACCCTTAAAATTAATGCCTATGTTCCCTCTAACCACATTCCTCGCATGCTTACAAGAAGCTCCTAGTATAATCCATGGGTTAAAAACATGAGATCCAAGGAAATCAAGAGGATCTCCCTAGTTTTTAAACCTAGGAAACCCCGCCTTGACCGACGATAGTTACCCATAACCGTCGCCGATTAAGCAAGAATTGTTGTCGGTTACCCTTTTAACCCCAAAACAACCTTATTCTCAAGGTTAGAAGTTGAAAAAAAAAGAAGTTTAGCAAGCATTAACACATCTCAGAGAGATAACACATCTTCAGAGAGAAAATTCCAAAGAGAACATACATGCAAGGAAGGAGATCAAGCACTTTCTCTTACACAGCCATCCCAGCCATGATCTGATCTAACCAAGCAAAGAGGAATATACATGTAGCCCATACAAAATCTTTATTTCATCTGGTGATCATTTGCAGCCTTCAAACCTCTCATCAGAACTTCCATCCCTCACTCATAGACATCCAGGATCAGAATCCTAGTAAGCATAAACGTCATACTTCTTTGGTTTATTTCATTTCATCATTATTTTATCATCTATTGTTTACCTAGCCCACCTATTTACCTTATCTAACACTTCCACCTCCATATACCCATTAAAATCTCACCAAATCCTACCCAAGTCACCCAATACCTCATCCCGACCAACCAAAGTCCTTTGTGCAATCACAAAGGAGACCTAAATATTGTTTGTGGCATTCCCAGATTTCCACATTTATCAGCACCGGTCACACCTAACTGTTGTTGGTCACCTTAACCGACATCGGTCTTTGTATTTTCCCATACAGTCAATAAAAGAGACCTACCCACCTAATTTCACCTCACCCTCATCCACCTGTGATTTACCTGAAACCTCCGTCAGACCTGTAGAGACCCAGAACCAGTCACTTGACCTTCGGATCCTATTCTAACCTATCCTCTTAGATTAGATCTATTTCTTATTTTGTTTTAAGTGAGGTACCTAAATCATTTCGAACTACAATAGGATTAACTTTGTTTACAACATTAAATTGTTTAAAACAGTTAACTGAGACCCATCTAGGAAGTACCATGCTTCCCGGATCTAGCATATGCTAGGCAGTTCACTACATATATTGTTTAATTCCTTCTGGTAGTCTTGCTTTTAATTACAGGTAGTTCCTCCTAGCCAAAAGGAAGTTCTCATGATCAGCTATGGATTTAGAAGTCATACGCACGCAATAACCCATCAACCAGATTTTGAACAGGTATTCCTCATATGTCCGTAACCCTATTTGTTTCATCAATACTTCAAAGGAACGATCTAAAATCAGGTGAAACTTTTTGGCATGCCCGGTGGGACCCATACAGGGTTCCTTACATTTCATTCATTCCTAGGAAAAGTTGTGTGTTTGTTTCCCTTCTGAAAATAATACACATTAATCTTCTTCCTTGGTAACCCACCTTTTCTTTCTATTTTCTCTAAAGGAAACATTTCTTTTGGTATAATTAAAAAGAACCATTTTCTTCTTATTTTCTTCATTATAGTGAAAGAGCATCCCTCTTCCTCTTCATCTCTTTGTGTCATCCAACCTCACACTTCAATTTGGTCTTAAAAATAAGTGCATTGCATTCTGATTTATTCCATTAGCTCACATTAATTGAGGGCAACCTATACGCTAGAAGTCATGACCAGCTGATGATTGACAAATGAATTTTAGAAAAACACTTCTTTCCTTTTCTCTTTCTCTAAGTCTTACCAAACCTCACAAATTTTTTAAAATATACACATTCTTAAACAACATCCTACCTGGAAGAAGTTGTAGGTAATCACATGATCACGAGTACAGTGGGCACCCAACTTGCTACTCTGTTGAGTCATACTTTAGAGTGAAGCCCGCCCCCACCATAACATACCTGAAACCTCACCTTTTAGATCTCCTTATTTGTAGGAAGCCAACCTCACCAAAAAAATCTATTTCACAATTCATGTGTTAGTCCCTAAATAGCATAAGCTAAAAAATAATAATAGAAAAGTCACTCCTAGGATCACATTTTTCTTAGTGTTTCTACTTGGCTTGCATTTTGAGGTGAGAGATCACGTTCTTCATTTTTCTTGTTGATCCTTACACGATCCTCATCAAACTGGTGTATTTTGGCTTCACCTGAGTGTGCCTAGGCCATATCATCATCATTCTCAAAATTCTGGGTCTGATTCTACATCATATTTTAATTCACAACCACTTTTCTTTCATCACTGTTTCAATTTTCCAGTAATCATTATCGGTTACCTTTGGCCATCGTCGGTTATACCCAATTGACATCGGTTCTAGGTCCTTTTCCTAACCTACCCAAAAGGACATTTTATTCATCATCTTCCTCTTTTCACATTCCCTGTCACTACCATCATACCCATTGATGTTGTAAACATCATCAAATTTGACATACCTGTCAGATTTCACCTTCTGCTTTGTTTTTCACTCACTGTCCATTTTTTTTACAGTGACTGGTAGCATTTACACTTGACCGGTGTTAGTTTTCCCTAACTGACATCGGTTATCCTGTTTCACATTCCAGCCATCATTTGGTACCTAATCCACTTTTTACCATTAGATTCACGTATTCCTATTATTTTTTGTGTCATTTTAGAGAAGAAGCCCTACATGATCAGTACTGTTGTACATGGTGCTGACCCGAAGAGAAGCAAGTGCACTCGTATTTCATGCAAGTTGTCAACCACTCCCACCTAATCCTTTACCACCTTCCATTTTATCACTATCCATGGATCCCATCCAACCTATCACTATCACTACTAGAGATGAGGATTTTTCATGAATCCTTGACCAAAACCCTGACGCTTTATAGTTTTATCTTTCTCATTCATCCACTCGAGATGCCTCAGGTTAGTTGATATATGGTATACCTATATCTATCAACCTAACTCTTACTCCCACTGCTGCATCAGATCCATCTGGCTTTGTGATGCCTGCATCTACCTTACCCCCAGTCGTTTTGCAACTAGGTCCTATACCCGCTATGACTGCCACATCTGCCATCTCTATGGCACCCGTTACATCCACCAAACCCTCGAAAACTACCCCAAACACAACCTCATATACCCCTATTGTCTCACACATACCCATAGCTACATTACCACCTCCCATTTTGGTGATCCCGTACCCCATTTTATAACGTAGTCCTTTCCATTCCACAATCGTTAGCCCCATATTACCACTAGGGTTACCATGACCCTTCCACCTCTCTATAACTACTACCAACAACCTCCCATTTCATCCATTATTCACTCTGGGTACGTACCCCTTATTTCACTACCTTCTTCTCAATCAACCTACATGGCAGCCCCATAAACTGGAATGCCACCCTTGTTATATGCCCAAAACCAACCCTCTCACGCTATAGGAGGGACCCAATCATCACAACCCACCAACGACCTACTTAAATTGATGTTGGAAAAGATGCAAGACATTGGAGGAATCAGTTTCTAGGCTCCCGCAACACTCTCACCTATGAGAGATTTGCAACGAGCCCATCCACCCATCCATTCCTATCCGCTCATACCCTATGCATTGGGAAATGCCTAAATTCAATCATTTCAATAGCAAAGAAGACCCGTACAGTAGCATTTACAGTTGTTCAAACAAGGGTGTTATCTGATCTCTCATGATGATGCCTTGCTCTTGAGAACCTTTCCCATGTCCCTCACTGGACCTACATTAGATTGGTATAGTGGGTTACCTAAGACAGTCTATATTCTCATTCAATTAGGTAGCCCAAGCCTTCTTGGATCATTTCTCTATTAATATTGTTAAGAAGGTTACCATGACCGATCTATACTCCACATGTCAGTATGAGTATGAATCTATCATAGATTTTGTTACTTACTGGCATAGCCTGATCAACCAGCTCACCTTCCAACTGCCCCAAACATAACTCATCGAGCTCTTCACACGGGCTTGTGCTAGACATATCTCACTCGACCTTGCAAGTCCAAACCTTCTGAAAATTTGATGAAGCATTCACTATGGTATGAAATTTAAAGATTCGGGCCATCGAAGAGAAGAAAATCCAATTACGCAATAAAAATTCAGCACTCAAGTCAAATTATACCTTTTCTTCTTCCAAACCACAAAACAATTATTCAAAAGCTAAGGGCACCGCTAATGTAGTAGTACTCAAGGCTGTCCCAGCACATCCGTCAAATTAGGCTACCCCCTCATCTAATCTCTCACTCGTCCCAACTTTTCAATTCAGATGAGAGCAATAGAAATATACCCCAATTGGGGAGCCTTACTCTTCTGTCTTATAAAATCTTATCAAAGCCGGAGCCATCACCCTTCCACCTATAAAACCACACACTAGTTTTGACCCTGCTCGCCCCATGCCTGCATGGTATAAAGACATGAATTTCTGTAACTATCATCGAGTAAAGGGTCATAGTGATGGCAACTGCATCACTTTCAAGAATATTGTCCAAGAAATGCTCGAGAAAGGTGAGTTAACTGTGGATAATCCTAATGCACTGCTAACCAAAACCTACACATCTTCAAGAAACCATTTCCCAACCATGCCCCTTCGTCTGATCAAATGGGTGAGACCTCAACTCATGATACCCATACCCGCGAGGTTCACACTATCTTTAATGATGTACCTATCACCTCCCAATTACCCCATATTCCTTCCATAGAGGAGATCCTAGCCTCGAAATCCTCCTTCCGCATTGGAACCAACCTACCCTGTTCCTTCACCAATAGAGGAACACCTTTCATCTCCTTCATCACCTACAGAGGAGTCTTCCGCTAACATAAAGACCATCTCACCCATGGCTTCTCCACTTAGAGAACCTTTACCTATAGTACCTCCTCCACCCATAGAGGAGCACCTATTACCTCTTCCACCCAGAGGAGCACCCATTACCTCCTCCATCCATAGAGGAGAACCCGTCCATCTCCTATACTTATAAAGGAGCTCCCATCATCTTCTCCACCCTATCATAGACCCAATTGAGATACCTTTGCCTCTTGGCGAGCATTCTCCATCCGCTACCCAAAATCCTGCTAGACCTACTTTCGGCTCTCTTACCCAAAGAAGATAAAGCTAGCCAATTTCCTCGTCTCTAAGACACATTTTATGGGAATTACCATTAGGTCCTCATCAACTCCACCTAAAAATGATGTCCGTTCTCACAATTGGTCGATCATTTAGATTATGTGGATATGGATTTACTATAGGGGCGCTTTTTGCAAGCTGTCTACACACGCAGATGCAGAGGTCACTTGCTGATACCATCCCACTACCTACCAAAAAATATTTCAAACAATCAAACTAAATACAACCACCTCTATCAAAACTCCTTCCATGACACCTTTCACAGCTCAAAAGCACATCCTTACCCATAGCCCAATCTATATCTAAACCCAAACCCACACCTATGACATCATCCTCGACTAAACCCATTACCACTTTAGGGGTCAGCGTGACTACTAGCCTTACTCATCCACCTATCAAACTGTAGTTAGCCACATCCTCCAAAGACAACACCACACCTACTACGGCACCCAAATAGAAGAACCAAACCCATCAAACTCATACCTTGGTTGCGCCAATCACACTTTCACCTTTCCCGTTCGTCTTAGAATCTCAGCTTCCCCACATGGTCAAGAAAACCTCCACCCACCAATAAACCAACAACATAACAACCTATTCCTTCCTCACAAACCTTTAATCTCCCTGGATGCCCAACACAACTTACACCAGCACCTGCAGCATCTTTACCACCCATACCTCCAATACCCCTAGTTATTGCTTCACTACCCACTACACTTTAATCGCTGTCTCTCACACCCCAAGCACGACCCACGTCATCTACCTTCACAGCACCCCCGTTATCCTCATAGGTAACTCGCCATCTTCCCCTATCTGCTTTTCCTTCTAGACCTCGTACACCCACATTAGATTTACCCAAGAAGGTGCAACCCAAAAGAAAAACTCCACTACCCCACAACAAGGTAGTCAAAACAACCACACACCCTCCTACCTGTCCATCTACAATACCCCTACCTAAACAAACATGACCGACACCTAAAACCACACAAGCACCTCAACCCATAGCTTGATTTGCTACTCCTCTTCCAAAGACCATTCCTCAACAATCAACTACACCTACACCTAAACCCATGTTCACTTCCCATTGTAATCCACTAGCAGGTTCCTATGCAAAATTTTTAACCAACCTCCTGGAGACTTCTGTCATCACATTACCGCCACTCAGACCTTACACTCCCCTCAAACCCAAGCTAAAAGGGTTTGATGATACTAAAATTTACGCTTACCATCATGTGCTAGGGCATGATGTGGAAAACTGCAAGGCCTTGAAAACCATCCTTATCTGGTTGTGTCCCCCAGAAGCTAACTTTGACAATGATGACCTTCTCGATGAGGATAATGATTCACCGACACCCATTCCCACACTACCCACTCAACAACCACAACCTCCACCCTCACAACTCCTAAAGATACCCCTAAAATTTGTAATTAACATGGTTCACATCAGAGAATTTGCCACGCCACCACCCAAATTTTGTTGTGCCCAACTCACCTCACAGGGTTTTTCTCCTTCGATAGGTTTTTAGTCATCGTGTCGTTATACCACTCACCCTACACCTTCTTTGTTTGCCAACTCCCCCAGATCAACATGATACACATCACTACAAGTTATCAGAAGGATAAGGGCAAAGAAAAGGCAACTGACCCACCAACCAATCCTATACCCAACATACCATCTACGCCCATACCTAAAATCACTATCTGTGGCCCCACATACCCCATTTCTAATGGCATCACACATCGTACCATGCTCAAACAATTACATCAATCTCCCCTCAAAATGTCCCTATATGACCTCATCCAAACCTCGGAATCCCATCGTCAAGATCTCATGGAGGTTCTTCAATCTATTGAGGTTTTACCCAATGACCCTACACCCGTGGCCTCCATTATCACACCCCATCATGTAGCCTCTCTCACCAAATTACCACCTTCATCTTCACCCCATCCTATTCACCAAGTAGCCTCCTTTAGCTTCTCAGAGGAAGAGATCACACCACACTAAAAAGATTACCTGGACCTAGCCCTCTTCATCTCTGTCCACATTGATGACATACGGGTATGACGTGTGATGATTAATGGGGGCGCTAGCATTAACATCATTTCATCCCATACATTTGCTCAAATGCGCATACCTGACAATTACATGCATAAACATCTGGTCATGTTGCGTTCATTCAATGACGCTATCACCTCTGCAATAGGTATAATCATCCTCCACATTCACGTGGGCCCCCGCACTGTTCCAGAATTGTTTTATGTCTTGGAGGGGGAATTCCAATATAACCTGTTGCTTGGTAGACCCTGGATTCGTGTCATGGGTTGTGTTCCTTCCACTTTGCATCGTTGTGTAAAGTTTGAACACAAAGGACACACTTATACCATTCCATCTGACCCCTCACCTTTCAAAACATGCAACATGCTTTACCGGCCCAATGATGTGCTCATACCTATTAAGCCGACTACCTCCACAACCGTTACTTCTTCACCTACACTTCCACTTACCAGTGTAGTCAATAATTCTACCGCACATACCTCCTTCATTCCTATTGCTGCCATAACCTCCACATCTGACCCATCAACTTCCCAATCTGTTAACTCTACCTCAGCATCGACCTCTGACACTTTATCCATACCAGTTACCAACATACCAAGCACTGATCCCTTGGAAGGTGTTTTTCAACGCCTCGCTCTTGGAGAGTACTGCCTATATAGTGTCAACACATTCCTTACTCCACAAGAGCATGGAAGCCTTCACCAACACCCACGTTATGATCACTGTATAGGAGAACGTCTCCTTTATGGTCCTTACCTTCATACTAGTCTCACATAAGGGGGACTTGATACTACCACTTACACACCTGAGCCACTGGCACAAACCTACCCATTTTCTGCTGACTGCCAATCACTTACCAATCGCTGTTTCACCCACACCTTCCTGCACCGATGTGCATAGAAGGGTTTTGGTTTTGGATTTTATGAGCAAGGTCGCCATACCGTTATTCCATGTACCACCTGCAAACATAATGACCATAGTGGTATCGGATTTCCTGAACCACCTACCAACCAGGCCTGCATTAAACTCATTAAGGACACTAACCCTTCTCCACCTTCTTCACCCGCTCCACCTTCATCACCACCTTCACTGACGGAGTCGATGGATCCTGAATCTATCCCTTCTAACTTTTTTTTTCATAAACACCATTTCCTTGGGGCCTTTGACTTATCAACGCGAGGGTGAGGCCCCTTCCACTCTTCCCTTCCTGTATCCTGAAATGATAGATGATGATACACCTTCAATTAACATCGTTCTATGTCAGAATGATGAATCCATACTCACCTACCTTGGTGTAGAAGACTCATATATTCATCAGTCATTACCTTCTAAGATGTAAACCATGTTGAATGAATCAAATATCGAGATCAACATTCATACTCAGGACGACCTGCACATCCTAAAGATCAGACAATCTTTAGATGCTACCGAACAAGAAGCCATCACTTCTTTTCTCATAGATCATAACCACGCTTTCGCTTGGTCTTACGCAGACATGCCTGATATTGACCCCACCATAGTGGTCCACAATATCGTAACCGTTCCCGATGCCAAAGCCATCAAACAAAAGCTTAGGAAAATGCACCCTCTCATTGCTCTTCTTGTCAAAGAAGAACTTCAGTGCCTTCTTTCTGTTTCCTTCATCTTACATCAGCCAATTTTGACTTTGCAAAATTGTTATGAAATAATTAAAAAATGAAAAATTAGAACATTTTGAATAGTGTTACTTTGTGCGTGGTTCATTGGACTCATCGTGAACATCTTATTTTTGTGATCGTTTCGGTCTTCGTTTCGTGATTTTTGGGTGAGAACTCTTCCCGCCAGGCTTTAAAACACGTTAAAATACAATAAAATAATTAATTAATATTTAATTAATTAATTGCTCCTTGTTTGATTAAATTAATTTTTAAAAAATCACTTAAGGAGTATTTAATTAAATAAATATAAATTAAAGTTCATTCGACAAGTTTTAGTGCCGGGGAAGTAAGCTTTCGTTTCCAACTGCTGGGAAGCCAGATTGGCTTCCCAAACCCGGATTTCCACTTTCTTGGCAATTTCCTTCAAATTTCCCGCACGTGGGTTTTCCTCTGCCAATTGCCAAATCATGGATTGGCAAACGGGCATAAAATTCCCCAATTTCCCACATGGGGAAATTGGATGGGGATTGCCAACCCATTTTGCCATTCCCGTTGGCAATTGCCCGTTGCTTTTCCCATTTCCCCTAGCACTTAAGCCACTACCCGGGAAGAGAGGAAGTTAGATTAATTCCCGTAACTTCCTCCATCAAACCCGTTGAAAAAGTCGTGTGAAGCTTTCAATTGCTTCTTTCTTCAAGAAGACATAATATTTTGTCAGCATTATGCAAGAGAAACTAACGCCATTGTGAAGAAGAAATATAAGAAAGTTTTTGGTTTTGTTTCTAACAGCTCCATGCATTGCATAATAGAAGATACTACCAGCAAAGAAAGGAAGGACAACAAATTTCCACGCAAGGATAAGGAGAATAGTCCAACAGTTTGGAAGACAGGCAAGCCGCCCAGCCCATGAGAAATTCCACACATTAAAAGAACAGCGCATAAAGGTGGAATGGAATAGTTTTTAGAATAATAAACAGTCTTCCAACAGGAGATAGCACACAACCAGGGAAAAGACAAATAAAAGCTTCTATTTTTGTCCATACAGCTCCCACGCCACACGCATTGGAAGGGAAATAAGAAAACAAGGCCAAGAAGATTCATTCTCCATAACAAAACAACTTTGAAGATACCAACAGATGGGAGGAAGAGAAGGCGCCAGGATAGAGAACAGCTCCCACCACGCCTGAGGCCAAGCACAACCACTTTCCATTGGAAAAGATGAGAATGCAAAAAGCAAGTTTTCAAATCAGTCTGCGCAGAAGAAAATAAGTCTAAAAGACCAATGGAAGTTTCAAACTAGCTCCCATCGCCTAGTCTTAGCAAGAGGAGTAAAGACCATGTTCCACAATTCAGTGGGCTGCTAAGATACATACCTGGTACAAAATGTTTTGCTAAGAAAAGAAAATAAATTCACTTTGGTGCAAGGTCCACCAGGCTGGACACACATAGGTGAGGAGTT
This sequence comes from Taxus chinensis, assembly GCA_019776745.2. Classification (NCBI taxonomy): domain Eukaryota; kingdom Viridiplantae; phylum Streptophyta; class Pinopsida; order Cupressales; family Taxaceae; genus Taxus; species Taxus chinensis. The sequence continues at coordinate 16,039,776 of CM034154.1, read as the reverse complement.
GAATGAAAATCTTGTTCCACACTGCTTAAGAAACTTGCTCCTAAAAGCTACGAGGCAATATAATAATGCAAATAGTATTGATAGTACAAAACATGATGTTCTTCAGAGTATGGATCGCACACTTTCCGTATGCTTCCTCAACTTTGAAGAATGCCCATCAAATGCTGCAACAAATGAATTGCTACAGTTTCTATCGTGGATTACATTGATGGTGAAATGAAGGTCTATCGCCTTGATGTGGGCTGGGTGTGGATTCTCAAAATCGTGCTACATTCTCCTAGGAAAGTGCCGTGAGGAAGTAGTTGGCTATATGCAGCAGCTACAGGGAAGAATAAGAAGATGTTAGTTTCAATGAATTTGTAGAGATTGGATAAGACAAATAGAGCTTGTATTATTTCTAAAAGACCACGTAAGGAGGACAGATCTCCACACAGGCACAAGCACAAGAAGATTCCACACATGAAGAGAGAGAGAGGGCCCAAGCATAAAAAGCACCACTGAAGGATAATTTAAAAATTCAATTGTGGATTGTTGTATTGGGATACCCGTATATTTCACGGATCTTGAGCGTAGGACAGTTCTGGATGCAGCATGCAAGTTTGTGTCACCGCTTTCAAGAAGGGTGAGCTCTAAGGTTTTGGCCATGCACAGATCTCATGAAGAGATTTTGAAGAGGCCCTTTTAGGCATTTTGAGCTTTTCAAGCAAGCAGGTTGTCCAAATGTTGTTAGGCCGAGAACTTCAGTATCGAATGCAAACTAAATTCGAAGGTTTTAAATGCCAATCCGGAGGCACCACTTTTTGATGCCTAATCGATTAAGTGATAGTGAGAGTGTTACCAGGAGACCTGATGAAATTTATTACAAAGATTCTCTATTGAGACCTTACTTGTTTTACGATGTAACTCATGGAAGAGAATCTCATAGAGGTGGGTCTGTTTCATATCAGAATATTCATGAAGCACAATTTGCTTTGCAATTATATGAGCATCTTCAACGAGTCACTAAGTTGGCAGGCATCTGAGAAACCCAGGGATGCATGGCAACAATCTTTGGGAAGAGGAGATAGGATGGCGCTAGAAGATCAATGAGGGATGATAATCGGGTGTCAATGCGACCCGACCGAACCATGGGCAAGTATGTTTGAAAAAATGAATTGTTTTTGTGACTTGTTATATTCTACATTTTCATCGGCCTTCAGAAAGAATGCGTAATGCATATGGATGGATCTGGGGCCCTGATAAAGCTTACAGTTTAATTGCTAAAAGCTGCAACAAATGAAAGTCACAAGTAGCAAACATAATGCAGCTGTAAGCTTATCCTTATTCTGAGATCCATGGCAGCTGTAGGAAACTAATATTCACTGCCATGTACAATGGCTTGGTAGAAAACATTCAAAGCTTCATCTGACCAGAGACTAGTTGCTGAAATGGGGGCATTAAAATCAAGTGAAAGTGAATCAGCTTTTGGATTGGTAGGAGGTTCAAGTGCAGCTAACAGTGAAGATTGTTTGGACGCTACAGGAGATTCAAAGGCAGTGGCAGTCGTACTTCCATCATTTCAAACAAGGAAAATGTTATTTTTGGTGATTATTGGTGATGTTAAGTGAACCAATAAAAGATAGGCTGTGCAGTGAGATGGAAGAGTCAGGTTATTCAATTTGTAGAAAGTGTTTGCAAAACTAGACAATGCTTTCGACTTCATCAAATCAGATGTATAGTGCAAATAACTGGTTATATTTATTCATGGGGTGTTTGTTAAAGCCATGTTTTGTAATACCATTAGAGGTGAATTGCAATTTTGGCTCTTGGAGATCTTCTCAATGGCGAAAGACCAGAAGCTGGATTCTGATAAACCAAGGTGGCGTAACGACTACGGTCTCGCGACAAATGAATAATTCACCATGGAAAGGTACTCGGAGCATGTGGAGAATTGTGAATGTGAATATGAATGAAGACTCAACCAGGATATTCAGACAGAGGGGTGGATGAATTGCTCAAGTTTCAAGCTCTCTTGTCATTTGGAGGATTGCAGAGCACAGTCAATGAGTTCATTCCCGTACGATCGGGATAGGCGGACTCTTGGCCCAATGGATAAGGCACTGATCCTAGGTGTCTTGATCTGGGTGGCACATTGCTGACTAGGATGTCTACGTGTGCATACAAGTCATTTAAGTGGGGTCCACATGTACCCATTTCTTTTATTTATGTATTTTTCCTTAAATGACCTTTTAACTTAAGTGGTTTCTATTTTTAGTCACTTTTTAAAAGTTGGTTGAAAAATTCAAAGTCACTTAAGTGCCCTATTTAATGTGCATTTAAAACCCTAACTACTTTGTAACCAACTTTTGGGTTATAAAAGGAAGTGAGGGGCTCATTTGTAAGGGTGACTTTGAGAGAGGAGAAGAAAATACTTTTGTGCAAGCTTTGTTTCAAGAAGAAACTTTGTGTTCTTTTGTGAAAAACATTTTGGAGTTAATGAAATAAGAACTTTGTGTCTCATTCATTGTCTCTTGTAACATTTGGTGTTCTTATGTTCATTAGATGTTAGGTGTTTGAATCTTGCATGCAAATATTATCTTTGATCTTATTGTCAACATTAGTAATCAGTTGTTCTAGTTCACAGTGATCAAGCTCCGACTATCTACTTGCTCATGTGTGTTCCCTTTTGCATATTCTTGTTTGGCTAACTCAAACTCCGTTTTATTTGTGTTGGTTATTCAGCTTTCCTCTTCATGCAATATTAGGCTCTGTTTTTACCGAACTCTTGCATGTTCTTTCAGTTCATTCCATTCCACTCCTTTCTTTCTTTCTATTCCATTTCCTTCATTCACTTTTCTTCCATTGATGTTCCAAAACACCCCCCACATACAATTTTGAATGTACAGATGTAAATACAGTTTTGGTTTTCAATAAAGGCAGCCTCACCTTCATTGAGGAGGGACTTCGTTCCCACACTGTTGCATGTCATTTGCATGCGTGCAAATCCATATGCTAACAGTTTTTGGTGACTCCGCTGGGGATTCAGAAATCATTAACCAGTGCTTGGTTAAATCTTTATGACTATCCCCTCTGCACAAGCTCCAGTTCTTCAACCGAATCTTGTGCCCGACGAAGATTTCCAAGGAGACATTGCTGCCAACCTTCGAATAGTAGCTTGGGAAAACCGTGAAAGCTTGTAGCAATTTGTGGCTGTTGATAGAGCCATTGACAGAGAAATCTACATCGAAGACCTTAGAAGAAGAGCACCCGCACTTGTGGCCAGAAGACCTCTTGGGCACGTGTTGATAGTTGTTCACCGACGCGGTCCTCTTCCACCCAGGTAATAAGTTGTATGACTATTACAGGTAACCCACCTATCTTGCAACCAAATCTTGTTTTTGCAGATACTCAAGAAGACATATCATCAGATTTGAGGCAAGCTATTTGGGAAAAGCACACAAGTAACCATCATTTTCATCTCACCGCATCAGTACTAGATAACGAAGAAGAGAAAGCCGCGAGAGTTGTTAGAGTTATTCAGGTGCAAATAGCTCAAGAAAGAGAGCAAAGAGAAAAGGCTAGAGCTGGTCAGAACACGCCAGTGATCTCTTCACCATAAATATTCCAAACTGGAAGGAAAGAGGTTTACGCGAGGAGAAAAAGCTAAAGGTCGATCTGACCCCACTTTTGACTTTCAAGGAAAATTTGGTTTCAAGTTATCTCCTCCCAAGAAGAACACACCTCGTAGATCTGCAAGCCTTGCATCAAGTCCTGAAAGAGCAAGCAAGGAAGGAATCACTACCAGTCAAGCACTTGTCCTTGCTCACATTGTTTTACCTTCGCATACCACCTTTTCTCCAATGGCAGCCAATGTACCATGGGGAAATGCCATAGGCCCATTGGCCTTACCTGCTCGACATGAACTCCCACGAGGATCAAGAAAGATTCTTCCCAAGTTCGACGGAGATGGGAAGACGTCACCAGATGATCATATTTCTGCCTTCTTCGCTGCATGTGCTATTTTTTCAGTAGAATATGAAGATGTTGCTATTCGTCTCTTCGTCGAGACATTGCATGATATTGCTGCAGATTGGTTTAATCATCTACCCAATGGATGTATTACAAGTTGGGATGATATGAAAACTAAGTTTGAAAATCGATTCAAAATGGCGGAAGATGAACATGCTCTTCTTGCCCAACTATCTCAGGCAAAGAAAGAGCCTACAGAACCCATGAGGAATTTCGTGGCCAAATTCAACAAGATGGTGAACAAAGTTCCTACCGGGATTCGTCCCAACCTTGATGGAAAAAAATGTTTCTTTATTAACGCACAACAACCAAAAGTGTGCTATCAGCTAAGAAGGGCCAAGGTGGCTACTTTGGAACTTGCTCAATCTTTGGCCATAGAAATTGAAGATGACTTAATCATGGCAGGAAAATTCAAGAAAAATTCCCTCAAAGGAAAGAGTCAAGAAACTCCCAACGTTTCAGAAACTATACTCACTAAGTTGGCTAATGATGTGCTAGCTTTGAAGAAGCAAGTTGCTCAAAGTAGTAAACCTGCTCCTTACAAAGACATCCCACGAAAAGGATACGTTCCCAACAAAGCCAGGATTGCAGGTGCTCCAACGAGGCTTGCTATTGAAGCAGCTCCCGCAACTAATTCCAAATGTGATGTCATTGAAGAAAGTGATGATGAGATTGAAGTCGTCGAGGTTGATGAGGAAGAGCCTGATTCTGAGACATCTGAACCTGCAGTTGAAGATCCTGAGGAAGAAAGTAATAATCATTTCTTTGAGTACCGTTCTGATGAGGAAGACGAATATGAAGAAATTATAGAAGATATGAATAGTCAATCCTTCGCCATCTTCACACGCTCTCAGAAAAAGGACCAAGATACCACTAAGGCGGGAGATAAAGAGGTTTCCAAGGAAACTCTCAAAGAATCCAAGATAAAGGAGGCTCCTAAAGAGTCCAGAGATACTGAGGTTTCAAAGGTCAAGACTATCTTAAAGAAAGGAGAGCCTTTGTTAGATCAATCAGTTAGTAAACCAACTACGAAGAAAACTTCTTCTTCCACATCCGTATCAACCAAGCCCGAGACCAAGGTCAAAAGTGTGCCATCATCAAGTTCGAAAGAACTCATATCTGAGACTTCAAGTGCAATTACTTTGCCTAAATTTGATATCATTGATCATATCAATAAAACAAAAATTTCCATGTCACAGGCAGAGTACTTGAAGTCCAACAAGGATCAGCTCGAGAAGTTGGTCCAGTTTATCAAAGGCGACTCTACTGTTCATTCCTCTAAAGGAATTCTAAAAACTCCCAAAGATGGGAAAACTCAAAATATTGTGGCGGCCACTACACCTTCAAATGAAAAGATCGAACCTTTCTTTGTGTCTTTTCTGATCAACGGATGCAAGTTAAGTAATTGCATTATAGACTCTGGAGCCTCGGATAATGTGATGCCGGCAAAAGTAGCACATGCTCTTGGTTTGACTTGTACGAGAACATTCAGATCATGTTACTCTATGGAAACCAAGCAAGTTCCTCTGATCGGGCAGATTAAGGACGCCCAAATGGTTTTAGCCCAATTCCCTCAAAAGCGAGTTAAGGTAACTATTTTAGTTGCTGATATTCCCGCCTCGTATGGAATGTTGTTGAGCAGGAAATTTTGTAGGGATTTGGGTGGTGAGATTCAAATGGACTGGTCTCATGCCATGATTCCTATCAATGGAGAAATGAAGAAACTTATGCCAGAAGCTCAGGAAAAGTTCACGGTAACTAAAACTGAAGATCCTCGCGCACAGATCCTTTTCCAAGGCTCAAGTATGGGTAATTATATGATGACTACAGAAGTTCATACCCCTAAGATCATTTTCCAAGGTTCTAATGAGATCTGGACTCTTGAGTTCGATGGAAGTTGTTGCTCAACGGGCTCTGGTGCAGGAGTGGTGCTCATATCTCCAAATGGTAAAATTTTTCCTTTTTCCTATAAACTCAAATTTTCAAATACTAATAACACTGCAGAGTACGAGGCATTAATCCTTGGCCTCCAAGTTGCAGAGGAGAAAGGGATAAAAAATCTGGAAGTCTTTGGAGATGTGGATTGATCGTGAAACAAGTAAGAAATCAGTTCCAAGTAAAGAATGATCGTCTGAGACACTACAGAAATAAAGTTTGGGACGCAATAGAAGTTTTCGACGCTTTTTCCATTAAATCTGTCCCTCGTGAAAAGAATGACAAAGTGGATTCTCTAGCAGTCTCAGCGTCATTAATGATTCCTCATTCAGAATTTGATCAAGACAAATACACCATTGAAATGGTTTTTAGGCCAAGTGTTTCTGACAATGCAGAAAATTGGCAAGTATTTAATGATGATCAACAAATTATTGCCTTCTTGGAAAAGAGAGAAAATTTTGAACAGTTGTACTTTGAAGGAAGTGATTCGGCATTTCACGAATCAACTACCTCACCCATTCAGGAAGGAGTTGAGAACGAAGATCCTGGTGATGGCATCATTCAACTCAAAGGAAATAAAATTCCCAAAGGATTGGTTTCACTTGAAGAACTTTTTGACAAACATGACAGGTTTATTAAAGAGAAAGAGCAGGCAGGACCTGCAAATTCTACTGACTATGAGCAAATTAATATCGGCACCAAGGATAAACCTCGCCTGATCAATATTGGTAAATGTTGCTCACCTGAGGAGCGCAGGAAATTCATAAATCTCCTTACCAAATACTCTGACGTCTTGGCATATTCATACGAAGACTTGAAGTCTTTCCAACCCAGGGAAATGGAGCATGCCATACCCTTGAAGCCTGGCGTAGTTCCATTCAGGCAGAAGCAAAGACAATATAATCCCAAGATTGCAGGGACAATATTTCATGAAGTTCAAAAGATGCTAGATGCACGAATAGTTTTTCCTATTCGACATTCGACCTGGATAGCTAATATTGTACCGGTTCGCAAGAAAAATGGAGAAATTAGGATTTGCGTGGATTTCTGCAATCTTAATCAGGCTTCCTTGAAGGATAACTACCCACTGCCAGTCATGGACCATATTCTGCAGGCAGTAACTGGATCGGAAATGCTATCTATGCTAGATGGTTTCTCTGGCTATAATCAGATTGAAGTGGCTAGAGAAGATCAACATAAAACCGCATTCACTACCCCCTGGGGTACGTTCGCATATAGAAGAATGCCCTTCGGTTTGATCAATGCCGGCGCAACTTTTCAAAGGGCCATGGATATGGCATTTGCAGATTATAAAGACAAGATCATTGTGATATACCTAGATGACTTGACAGTGTTCTCAAAGAAGCGAGAAGATCACTTAAGAGATTTAGAGAAAATTTTGCAAAGGTGTAAACTTCATAAGATTTCTCTGAATCCAAAAAAATCTGTGTTTGGAGTTACAGAAGGTAAACTCCTAGGTCATATTGTTTCTAAGGAAGGAACTAAGATCGATCCTGAACGCGTTCAAGCTATAAAGAATCTTTCCCTGCCTACAAGTAAACCTGGAGTCCACTCCTTCTTTGGAAAGGTGAACTTTTTGAGAAGGTTCGTGCCAGATTTCACCGAGCTGACTAAAGAAATCGCTGATATGATGAAAGGAAAAGAATCCTTCAAATGGTCAAAGGAAGGTAGAGAGGCATTTGAGCAAATCAAGGGTGCTATTGCAAAAGCTCCTACATTGGTGTGTCCCGATTTTAAGAAGGATTTTATAATTTATTGCTATGCTTCACCACACACAATCTCTGCCATTTTGACTCAGCACAATCAAGAGGGGATTGAATCTCCTATCGCATTCATGAGTTCGGGATTCAAGAAACATGAACTTAATTACACTCCTCTTGAGAGACATGCGTACGCGGTGGTAAGAGCCCTGAAACACTTCAGGTATTACGTGTTGAATTCTCACACCAAAGTCTTAGTTCCAGACACCGCGGTGAAATCAATGTTGACACAACAGGAACCAGGATCTAAAAGAGGTAATTGGGTCTCCAAGATCCAAGAATATGATCTGGACATCAAGCCTACCAAGTTGGTTCGAGGGAGAGGACTCTGCCAACTCATTGCAGAGAATGAACCACGAGATAACTCTGAAGAAGAACTAGTTGAAGAAAATTTACCATTGGTAGTTTTTGTCAGTACCACGGATGAATGGTATTCTGATATTGCCTACTTCCTCACATACGGCGAGTGTCCAGAGAATCTGACAGCTAAAGAGAAACGAGCTATCAAACTAAGAGCTGCCAGATACGTCATTTGGGATAACACGTTGTTCAAGAAAGGAATTGACGGCATGTTCCTCAGATGTGTTGATAAAGAACAACAGCCTAGGTTGTTGGAAGCCTTCCACAATCATGCTTGCGGCGGTCATTTTTCTGGCCCAGTAACAGCCCATAAAATTCTGAGAGCACATTATTACTGGCCCACTATGTTTTCTGATGCTCAGAAATGGGTGACCAAATGTGAAGCCTGTCAACAATTTGTTGGAAGACCAAAGTTGGCAGCACTGCCTTTGAAGCCAGTTGTCATTGAAGAACCCTTTCAACAATGGGGTTTAGATTTCATCGGGGTCTTGAATCCTAATTCTAGCGCTGGTCATACCCACGTGCTCACCACCACTGATTACTTTACAAAGTGGGTAGAAGCTATACCGGTGAAACAAACATCTACTGCAGTAATCTGTGATTTCATCAAAGAAAACATATTGGTTCGTTATGGAATTCCTCACAAGATCGTGACTGACAATGCCTCAAATTTTTCTTCTACAGAGATGATAGGTTTTTGTTATGGATATGGGATATCTTTGTCTCATTCATCAGATTACTACCCGCAGGGAAACGGTCAGGCTGAATCCAGCAACAAAAACCTCATTACTATTGTGCGCAAGTTAGTCGAAGAAAATCAAAGAACTTGGCACAAAAAGTACGATGCATTGTGGGCTGACCGCATAACTCCCAAAAGGGCAATTGGGATGTCTCCATTTCAACTTCTATATGGAACTGATGCTCAAATTCCCGTCACATTGGAGCTACCAGCGTTAAAATTAGCTCAGGCAGTTGATGATGAATGCTTCACCAATGCATTAGATAAAAGGGTCATGTTCCTAAGCAAGCTCGAGGAACAAAGAAGTCAAGTGGCCAACAGGATCGAGGAACATCAATCCAAGGTAAAGAAGTTGTTTGACAGGAAAACTAGAGAGAGACAGTTTCAAATCAATGACTTAGTTCTTCTCTGGGATAAAAGACGTGAGCCGAAGGGAAAGCATGGGAAGTTTGACTCACTGTGGCTGGGACCATTCAAAATAAGACACTTCTGTGGAGATAGTACCTACTACTTGGCATATCCTGATGGAACTCATTTTCCTTTGCCCTACAGTGGGCAGTATCTCAAGTATTACCAGAATTGAAAACGGGTTGTTCCCCGTATGTACATAGGTAATTAGGATTTTGGTTTGTTTGTTTCCCTGTTTTTCGGTCTCCTCTCTTGTGTCGCCCCATTTTTGTGCCCCATCATTCTGTGATCATGTTCATGACTATTTTGGTCTGGGTCCGTTGCTGCGTCCATGAAGTCCTTGTCCCCAATCAGAGCCAGCTGTTATCAGCCAATTTTGACTTCGCAAAATTGTTAAAAAATAATTTTAAAAATGAAAAATTAGAAAATTTTGAAAAGTGTTACTTTGCGTGGTTCATTGGACTCATCGCGATCGTCTTATTTTTGTGATCGTTTCGGTCTTCGTTTCATGATTTTCGGGCGAGAACTCTTCCCGCCAGGCTTTAAAACGCGTTAAAATACATTAAAATAATTAATTAATATTTAATTAATTAATTGCTCCTTGTTTGATTAAATTAATTTTTAAAAAATCACTTAAGGAGTATTTAATTAAATAAATATAAATTAAAGTTCATTCGACAAGTTTTAGTGCCGGGGAAGTAAGCTTTCGTTTCCAACTGCCGGGAAGCCAAACTGGCTTCCCGAACCCGGATTTCCACTTTCCTGGCAATTTCCTTCAAATTTCCCGCACGTGGGTTTTCCTCTGCCAATTGCCAAATCATGGATTGGCAAACGGGCATAAAATTCCCCAATTTCCCACATGGGGAAATTGGACGGGGATTGCCAACCCATTTTGCCATTCCCGTTGGCAATTGCCCGTTGCTTTCCCCATTTCCCCTGGCACTTAAGCCACTACCCGGGAAGAGAGGAAGTTAGATTAATTCCCGTAACTTCCTCCATCAAACCCATTGAAAAATTCATGCGAAGCTTTCAATTGCTTCTTTCTTCAAGAAGACATAATATTTTGTCAGCATTATGCAAGAGAAACTAACGCCATTGTGAAGAAGAAATACAAGAAAGTTTTTGGTTTTGTTTCCAACAGCTCCACGCATTGCATAAGAAGAAGAAAATAACAGCAAAGAAAGGAAGGACAACAATCTCCCACGCATGGAGAAGGGAGAGAGGAACAGTTTCAAGAAGGCAAGCCGCCCAGCCCATGAGAAATTCCACACATTAAAAGAACAGTTTTTAATATAAAAAAAGGAAAGGAACAGTTTTGTTTTAAGAAACATAAGAAGAGACCAATTTGAAAACTAGCTCCCAGCAGCCAAGAGGGTAAAGACCACGAGGTCTGAAAGAAGAGAAAGAAAAGCTACGCACGTTCCAAACACCTTTCCACGCACCAACTATGCACCAGGGAACAGATTACAAAGTTCAAAAAGGAAGAAAAGGCGCCAAGATAGACAAGGAGTTTCCCACGCATCTGAAGGAAAGAACTTTGCTTTCCATGCATGCCCAGGAGAGAAGAGAAAGCAATTTTAAATCCAGGCCAGAGCACTTTCCAAATAATGAGGAGCAGCCCAGCAAAGAGGAATGTTTCACACCAAATTTTAAGACCATCTTCATAGGAGTTTCAATGATCCACAGCTAGTTCAATTCAGTGGGCTGCTATGCATACAAACAAATTTTCTTGGAAGTCTTCCACACGGAGGAACCCTAGCCCTTCACTTTGGTGACCAGGGACATGACACACACAGTCTGAGGAATTTGAATGTTATTCATCTTGTTCAATATCAGCACTATTATGGTGCACTGCTTAAGAAACTTTCTCCTGAAAGCTACGTGTGGCAATCCTAGAATAAGCAAACAGTCTTGAAAAATTGGCACGAGGATTAATCGATGATTTTCTTTAGAGTATGGATCGCACACTGTTCCATGCTTGTAAACTTTTCCCTAAACCACGAATGCTTGTTTGCGCTCCATCAAATGCTGCAACAGATGAATTGATACAGTGTGTTCTGGATCAAAGATTCATTGATGGTGAAATGAAGGTCAATCGCCTTGAGTGGCGAAGGTGGATGTGGATTCTCAAAATCATGCTCACAGGTAGTATCAAGTGGAGCGTCTGAAATTCTCCTAAGAAAGTGCCTGAGGAAGTTGTTGGCTATATGCAGCAGCTACAGGGAAGAGAAAAAGTTCACTAGTCAGTTTCAACAAATTTGTAGGGATTGGAGGACAAATAGAGCTTGTATTTTGTCTAAAAGACCACGTAAGGAGGACAGATCTCCATAGGCCCAAGCACAAGAAGAATCAGTTTGAAGAGAGAGAGAGCCCACACCAAGGTAGAATTTTCTTTTCCACGCATAAAAAAATAAGGAGTGTTCTTGGATTGTTGTAAAGGGATACCACAGCATATTTCACGGATCTTGCCTGGATGCAACATGTAAGTTTGTGCACCGCTTTCAACAGGGTGAGCTTATTGCAGTATAGTAGAAGCTCTTTTTGAACGCTTCCAACAAGCAGGTTGTCCAACTATGTTGTTATCTGTTCAGTATCAAATGCATCCTCAAATTTGAAGATTTTTCCTTCAAGATTATTTCTATCAAAATCGATTAAGTGACAGTGAGAGTGTTACCAGGAGACCTGATGAAATTTATTACAAAGATTCTCTATTGAGACCTTACTTGTTTTACGATGTAACTCATGGAAGAGAATCTCATAGAGGTGGGTCTGTTTCATATCAGAATATTCATGAAGCACAATTTGCTTTGCAATTATATGAGCATCTTCAACGAGTCACTAAGTTGGCAGGCATCTGAGAAACCCAGGGATGCATGGCAACAATCTTTGGGAAGAGGAGATAGGATGGCGCCAGAAGATCAACGAGGGATGATAATCGGGTGTCAATGCGACCCGACCGAACCATGGGCAAGTATGTTTGAAAAAATGAATTGTTTTTGTGACTTGTTATATTCTACATTTTCATCGGCCTTCAGAAAGAATGCGTAATGCATATGGATGGATCTGGGGCCCTGATGAAGCTTACAGTTTAATTGCTAAAAGCTGCAACGAATGAAAGTCACAAGTAGCAAACATAATGCAGCTGTAAGCTTATCCTTATTCTGAGATCCATGGCAGCTGCAGGAAACAAATATTCACTGCCGTGTACAATGGCTTGGGAGAAAACATTCAAAGCTTCATCTGACCAGAGACTAGTTGCTGAAATGGGGGCATTGAAATCAAGTGAAAGTGAATCAGCTTTTGGATTGGTAGGAGGTTCAAGTGCAGCTAACAGTGAAGATTGTTTGGACGCTACAGGAGATTCAAAGGCAGTGGCAGTCGTACTTCCATCATTTCAAACAAGGAAAATGTTATTTTTGGTGATTATTGGTGATGTTAAGTGAACCAATAAAAGATAGGCTGTGCAGTGAGATGGAAGAGTCAGGTTATTCAATTTGTAGAAAGTGTTTGCAAAACTAGACAATGTTTTCGACTTCATCAAATCAGATGTATAGTGCAAATAACTGGTTATATTTATTCATGGGGTGTTGTTTAAAGCCATGTTTTGTAATACCATTGGAGGTGAATTGCAATTTTGGCTCTTGGAGATCTTCTCAATGGCGAAAGACTAGAAGTTGGATTTTGATAAACCAAGGTGGCGTAACGACTACGGTCTCGCGAAAAATGAATAATTCACCATGGAAAGGTACTCGGATCATGTGGAGAATGAATTGAATACTGAAGACAAGTATTCAGAGAGGGGTGGATGAATTGCTCAAGTTTCAAGCTCTTGTCATTTGGAGGATTGCAGAGCACAGTCAATGAGTTCATTCCCGTACGATCGGGATAGGCGGACTCTTGGCCCAATGGATAAGGCACTGATCCTAGGTGTCTTGATCTGGGTGGCACATTGCTGACTAGGATGTCTACGTGTGCATACAAGTCATTTAAGTGGGGTCCACATGTACCCATTTCTTTTATTTATGTATTTTTCCTTAAATGACCTTTTAACTTAAGTGGTTTCTATTTTTAGTCACTTTTTAAAAGTTGGTTGAAAAAGTCAAAGTCACTTAAGTGCCCTATTTAATGTGCATTTAAAACCCTAACTACTTTGTAACCAACTTTTGGGTTATAAAAGGAAGTGAGGGGCTCATTTGTAAGGGTGACTTTGAGAGAGGAGAAGAGAATACTTTTGTGCAAGCTTTGTTTCAAGAAGAAACTTTGTGTTCTTTTTGAAAAACATTTTGGAGTTAATGGAATAAGAACTTTGTGTCTCATTCATTGTCTCTTGTAACATTTGGTGTTCTTATGTTCATTAGATGTTAGGTGTTTAAATCTTGCATGCAAATATTATCTTTGATGTTATTGTCAACATTAGTAATCAGTTGTTCTAGTTCACAGTGATCAAGCTTTGATTATCTACTTGCTCATATGTGTTCCCTTTTACATGTTCTTGTTTAACTAACTCAAACTACATTTTATTTGTGTTGGTTATTCAGCTTTCCTCTTCATGCAATATTAGGCTCTGTTTTTACCTAACTCTTGCATGTTCTTTCAGTTCATTCCATTCCACTCCTTTCCTTCTTTTCATTCCATTTCCTTCATTCACTTTTCTTTCCATTGATGTTCCAAAACACCCCCCACATACAATTTTGAATGTACAGATGTAAATACAGTTTTGGTTTTCAATAAAGGCAGCCTCACCTTCATTGAGGAGGGACTTTGTTCCCACACTGTTGCATGTCATTTGCATGCGTGCAAATCGTGCCAACCATTTCATCATCTGCTCAAGAAGGATGTCTCCTTTAAATGGGATGATGACTCTCACAAAGATTTTGAGGCCTTAAAACAATACTTTCTCTAACCACCCGTACTCATTCCACCTCAAGACGATCAACATTTTTACCTATACATATTAGCTACCGATCATTCCTTGGGAGCCATGCTTGCTCATCACGATGAACAACACAGGGAGCAGGTGGTTTATTACATAAGCCATACTCTTTTGGACTATGAAACCTAATACACCCATCTCGAAAAACTTTGCTTAGCCTTAGTTTTTATTGCCACCAAACTCTGTCATTACCTACTCAACCATAAAAACTATGTTGTGACCAACACCGACCCCTTACACTTCATGTATGCCAAACCTTATCAAAATCAGCGGGCCGCACGATGGCTTATGCTTTTAGCTGATTTTGACCTTGAATTCATTCATTAAAATTCCATCAAGGGCCAAGCTATCACTGACCAATTGGCTGACGCACCTATTTCTGGGGATCAACCCTCTAATTTTGACTTTCCAGATGAGTCAATTGTTACCCTTTCCCTGGACCAACCTCCTTACCAAATGACACTCTTCTTCAATAGTTCCAAGTGTTAGCATGGGGGTGGGGCTGGTATCATCCTCTTTTCTCTTAATGGTGAACCCATGAATTTTTCGTTCAAATTATATTTTGAATGTACCAACAATATTACCAAATACGAATTGCTCGTACTAGGTCGCTAAGCTGCCTACACCCTAGATGTCAAATCAATCAACATCTTTGGTGATTCTCAATTGGTCATAAACCAAGTCAATGGTATGTACCAATGTCGTAACGAGATACTTTAAAAGTATAAACATCATGTAGACATACTTTTGACCACCTTTGACCGTTACACCCTTTACACCATCCCACGTTCAACCAACAAATTTGCAGATACCATGGCCTACTTAGTTTCCCAAATACCCTCTTCACCTACCGATTCTACAATCTTTGTCACTGTACAACGACTCCAATCACCTTTTTATTTACCTCATGATGTTTACTCAATCGGAACCGATACCCCTGACCCGAGTGACCTTTGGTATAAACAATACTCTGACTACCTTTCTCTCTCCATCTTACCTCCTGATCTCACCCGTAATGGACAATGTGCCTTCCTTAAAAATGTCTCTCGTTACATCATCTTGGGGGGACTCCTCTATAATCACGGATTTGATGGTATTCTCTTACGATGCCTCACAAGTTCTGAAATTCCTTATACCATTAAGGAGGTTCATGATGGCATATGTGGAGGTCACTTCAGTGGCCTTGCTGTTGCTAAGTGTATTCTTCACCTGGGCTATTACTGGCCGACCCTTAACCATGATTATTGTGACTACATCAAATGTTGTGTAAAATGCCAACAACATTCCAATCTTCATCATAAACCCAATCATGCCTTATAGGTTGCTCGAGACCTTTGGACCTTCTCTCAATGGGGTTTAGATCTTGTCAGAGAAATCCATCCTCATTCTTCCCAATGCCATCAATGGATCATCACTACTACCGAATATTATACAAAATGGGTGGAAGCCATACCAGTCATTTCCATGAAAGCAGAGAAAATATGTGAGTTCATCAACCACCACATTATTTGTTGCTTTGGTGTTCCTCATCACCTCATCACTGACAATGGAAAACAATTCAAAAATAAAACATTGCAAAAACTTTGCAACGCCTTCGGCATTCAGCTTAGTTTCTCATCACCTTATTACCCACAAACTAATGGCCAAGCTGAATCCACCAACAAAACCTTAAACAAAATTCTTATGAAAGTGGTTGACGATACTGGGAAGGATTGGCATATGCACATTCCTTTTGCCCTATGGGCATACTGCACTAGTATTCGCACTTCCACTATGGCCACACTCTTTTCTTTGGTCTATGGTACAGAGGTAGTTCTGCCTCTCAAAGTCCAGATCCACTCACTTCACATTTCTCTCCATGATATGCTTGATGACGATGACGTTTTTCAGGATTGTTTAGCACAACTAGAGTTATTACATGAACGTCATCTTAATGCTTTGGATCACCTTCAAGTTTACCAAAAATGTATCAAACGTGCCTACGACAAACGTGTCCATGAACGAACCATCCAAGTCGGTGAGCTTGTCCTAAAAGAAAATCAACACGTAACCAAATCAGAAAAAAGCAAACGTGGAAAATTTACTCCTAATTGGCTTGGACCATACATCATAATTCATACCTATAGATCAAGAGTTTATTATTTATCTTCACTCAATGGTAAACCTGAACCCGATCCCCTTAACGCCTTACATCTTCAACCATTCTATTGTTGACTCGTTGCCCTACCTCACCCTTTGTCTCTTTCAAAGCTCATCCCTTGAGCGATATTCACTCCATACACCTCACCAATGATTAAACAAGAATCATGTGAGTACCTGTCACTAGTTATCTTCTCTTGAATGTGTACCACGACACTGCACATAACATGATTCTCATGGATACTTTTCATCTACCTTTAGATGAGATCCCATGGTCGTTTCACCTTGCCTTTTGAACAAGAGTCCTATCTTTCACCTTGGTCTTGTCCATGACTGCAAAGACCTCACAAAGGGACCAAACTCCTTGAGTCAAACTTCTAATAAAAAGATGACTCCCTCAAAAGGACATCTTCCTCTCGACAATTGCTACTATAAATAGACTGCTCCCACGAAGGATAGCTATGTAAAGCTCTTAAAAAAAAATGAGAGCATCCGAAGCTTCCCGCATCGATCAGCTTCATGAAGACCTCAAGGAGTTCAATTTTATTTATCCCATATAGACTTCCCGCATCGATCAGTTTATCAAAACAAAAAAACTTTTTAGTCCTAGACTTGCCCATTGTGACCTAGGTTCTCTTGCCTAGAGGGCATACTACCTCATACCATATAAAAATTAACTACCTTTCACCCTCCTTACCATTTCCACTCCCATTTCCTCATTGCCTCAAGGGACATCTTGGAATTTAGACATTTGGTGATCCTGTGACTTACTTTTCACCGTAGAATAGTTAATCATGCAATGTATTTTGGGTCCTATGTTCTTCACCTCATTCAAGGTATGACCTACTCGGTATGATCTTGCCCAATCAGAGTGGCTTTATTATCCCCTCTTATCTTTTGAAACGTCATTACTTACGTTTTGATTACCTTATCAAGACTTGGTCCTCGACGCCTACTTTGCGGTAATCTTCTTCTTTCATCAAATCACACTGCAGCTCATTTCCACTTACCCATTTCCTCATTGCCTCAAGGGACACTTTTCTCTGGAATCTTAGACATTTCATTGATCTCAATGTACACGATAACAAATAAATAGAAAAAAATGTAGAATTTTTTAGTTAATCATAACCAACCTGACCTATCCAATGTCGGTTACCCTTGATCATCTCAGAAATCATCTCAGTATCTTATCGTTCATGCACCTACCTACCCAGGTATGATCTACTCGGTATAATCCTCCCCCAATCATTGATGTTGGTTATCTGTGACCGACATCGGTCACCCTCACCTATCACATTACCCTAAATAACCCCTTTTTACCCCACCCATCACCTTGATTACCATTATACAAGACCACATTTGGTCACCTTTACCCTACCCACTTTTGCGGTAATCTTCTTCTTTCATCAACCCTCATCATTTGCCCCACCGCACCTTACTATTTCATTTTGTCTGGACACTTGGCCTCTCTCTCTATGTTCAGTGAACCTCAGATATTTGGACCTGGATAACAAATCGCTAGTGACCTTTGACCTCATGGTCATAAATTGTTTGCTCTACCTTGTGGCATTTTTTTACCTATGTTGATTGACCTAATGACCTGACCTAGCCTAATGTCGTGATCGTTTACCCTTGATCAGTACCTCTGGTCGCATGCCCTACCTACCCATCGTCGGTTAACCAATATTGATGTTGGTTATCTGTGACCGACATTCATGTCACCCTAACCTACACATTGTGTTTCCTGACCAATTATCCCCTATTACCTTGGATACCAAAATTCACTCTTGACCTTGTTTGGATAAACCTACCCCAACCTTTAGACGATGTACCCAGTTTTCTTGATCTTTTCCAACCATGGTAGCATTATGTGCTACAGTATATGTGTGCGTGCGTTTGCACTGTTAATCCCTACCTTTGACCCAGACCCATTACCTATGTAGTGATTACCTAGATATTTAGACCTGGACCAACGCTAGTTTTTTCCCTCGTTGACTACCTTCCCATGTGTTCATCACATCTACCTTGTGGCATTGTTACCTATGTTGATTGACCTAATGACCACTCACCGATTCTGCCTATCTGTCGTGATCAGTTTATCCTGGTTCCTACCTGAGGGGATCACCTTCACCGGAACATACATGGGGCTAACCACATCTTATTTTTGTTAGCGTCACTTACCAATACAAGCTACGTGTTAATTAAATTAATATTTTTATTTAAATATTTTAATAATAATATTTATTATTATTATTTAAATATTTTATTTCCTGACCATAAGGGGGAAAAAATTGGATACACTAAAATTAGGTCACACTCTAACCTTGTTTGGATAAACCTCGACAAATCAAACACCCTTAGACGATGTACAGTTAACCTAGATCTTCAACCTGAGCCCTTTCACCTCACTATGCGTGCCTTTCTCATACAGTATAGTTTAATGTGCGTGCGTTAATTAAATTAATTGCTACCTTTGATCCAGACCCATTACCTATATTTACCTGTGTAGACCTTTAAATATCTTTATTTTAAATAATTATCCACTACATACCCAGTTCATCTTAGACACCTCACCAAGTCAACTCAAACCTAAGACCTCTTCTTAGTAAGTCCCATGGTCATCAGCGAACTTCAAACCTTACTGTCTTGCCTATTGTCATCGTTTATCCTGATCCTACCTCTGGTGTACCGGAACATACCTAAACATTCATGTGCCTAACCTACATTGTGTTTCCTGACCATATCCTATACCTTGGATCAAAATGCCTCTAACATAAACCTATCAACCTTAGACGATGTAGAGTTTTCTTGATCTTCAACCACATATATGTGTGCGTGCGTTTGACTTTGCTACCTGACCCAGACCCATTACCTAGATTACCTGTGTAGACCTTTAGCTTTTTTCCCTCGTTAACCCTTCCCATTTCATCACATTTACCTTTTTATCAAACCACTCACCGATTCTGCCTTCTGTCTTGTCAACACCTTCACCCACACATGGGTTAACGACACGAGATCTTGATTTTTGTTAGCGTCGCTTACCAATACAAGCTATGCAACAAAAAGGGGCAAAATTTAGACACTAAAATTAGGCCACACTCCCCTTTGGTCCCTCGACAAATAAACACCCTTCATCACATTAACCTAGCCATGAGCCCTTTCACCTCACTAATATTAGTTTAATTAATTTAATTAAATTAATTCATTATCCTTACTATATTTATTATTTAAATATCTTATTTTAAATAATATCCACACATACAGTTCACTTAGACACCTCACCAAGTCAACTCAACCTAAGACCTCTTCTTAGTAAGTTGTCATAACTAACTCAGACTTACCCAAACCCTAAAAATCAATGCCTACATTCCCTCTAACCACATTCCTGCATGCTTACAAGAAGCTCCCAGTCTAACCCATGGGTTAATGACACGAGATTTGAAGAAATCAAGAGGATCTCCCTGGTTTAATAAACCTAGGAAATACTACCTTGACCGACGCTGGTTACCCCTAACTATCGCCGATTAAGCCGGAAGCGCCGTCGGTTACCCTTTTAACCCCAAAACAACCTTATTCTCAAGGTTGGAAGTGAAAAAAAAAGAATGTTGGTGAGCATTAACACATCTCAGAGAGATAACACATCTTCAGAGATTGAATTCCAAAGAGAACACACATGCAAGGAAGGAGATCAAGGACTTTCTCTTGCACAGCCATCCCACCCATGATCTAATCTAACTAAGCAAAGAGGAATGTACATGCAACCCATACAGAAGCTTTATTTCAGTTGGTGATCACTTGCAGCCTTCAAACCTCTCATCAACACCTCCATCCCTCACTCACAAAGATCCAGGATCAGAATCCCAGTAAGTATAAACATCATACTTCTTTGGTTTATTTCATTTCATCATTATTTTATCATATATTGTTTACCTAGCCACCTATTGACCTTCTCTAACACTTCCACCTCTATATACCCATTAAAATCTTGCCAAATCCTACCCAAGTCACCCAATACCTCATCCCGACCAACCAAAGTCCTTTGTGCAATCACAAAGGAGACCTAAAGCTTGTTTTGTGGCATTCCCAGATTTCCACAATAACTGGCACCGGTTACACCTAACCACCGTCGGTCACCCTTAACCGAAATCAGTCTCTGTATTTGCCCATACAACCCAGAATAGAGACCTACACACCTAATTTCACCTCACCCTCATCCACCTGTGATTTACCTGAGACCTCTGTCTGACCTTCAGAGACCCAGAACCAGTCACTTAACCTTCGGATCCTATTCTAACCTAACCTATTAGATTAGATCTATTTCTTATTGTTTTTAAAGTGAGATACCTAAATCATTTCAAACCACAATAGGATTAACTTTGTTTATAGAATTAAATTGTTTAAAAAAGTCAACTGACAGCCATCTAGGAAGTACCACGCTTCCCGGATCTAGCATACGCTAGGCAGTTCACTACATATATTGTTTAATTCCTTATGGTGGTCTTGCTTTTCATTATAGGTAGTTCCTCCTAGCCAAAAGGAAGTTCTCACAATCAGCTATGAATTCAGAAGTCATACATGCACAATAATCCATCAACTAACATTTGAATAGGTATTCCTCCTATGCCCATTACCCTATTTGTTTCATCAATACTTCAAAGGAACGATCTAGAATAAGGTGAAATAGGAAGAAACATGGGAGAGTGGGGGGGATAAAAATGATCCCTATTACCCTAGTTTGTATGAAAGAAAGTGAAGATAAGACAAGAGGGGAATGGGTTTGGGAAAATCGCAACATAGCTGAAGTACCACCATGGCTCGAAAGTAGCTATTTATTTGATATAAGCGCACAAAAAAGGTAAAATGACATGAAAAAACCATAATACTAAATTTTTTTAATGCTAAAGGGACTAACTCAAATAAAAATACACCAAGTAATGCAATATAAGAAAGTAAACAAGCAGACCAACAGATACATAAAAACTTTAAACAAGAAATGCGCAAGAAAGTTGTACCAATGTTTTTGTTATCCAACTTCAGTTCTCGAATGTTTAAGTTATATGACATATGATGACCCAAGTAAGGATACATGTAAGGAAATAAATGGAGGGCAAATAATTCCCATGAAACACAATCGTGCACTATGAAACTACCCCGAGATATGATATATGCAAGGGAATATAGAAATAGCAAGAAAACCAACTTTGTTAATGAAGGAAGATCACAAGATGATTTGCATGTCGTGCTCTAGAATAAGCAAGCACTGAAGTAGGATGTTTTGTAGTATAGTTTCCAATGTTTAGTGTTTTTGAGTTTTTCACTGTTTTTGGATTTTGTGATTTTTGAATATTTAGGGTTTTTTGAAAGTTTTCCGAAACTATGTACATGAAGAACTGAGTGCCAAGATGCCCCCAGTGAGAGGTGAGAATATACAAAGGTGAATCCCACACATATATACAAGAAGAGGATTAGTTGTGATTAAAATAAAATGTAAATACAATAGCCTAATCTAATGCAAGTTTGCAGTAAATAATGAATAAATAAATGAAGGAAATAACTTGGGAAAACTAAGCAATAAAAATAGGAAACCCTAGTGTGCAAAGAGGGTTGGAAGATCCTTAACTGATTTGAAGATGTCGTAGGAATGTGTCATAGTGAAGACTAGTTGAACATGAATGGTAGACCATCGCACATGAGCCTGAGAAAATGTAGATCTGAGTGATTTGGATAGACTGGGGCATGTGAAAAAGGGATTGGGGCACCTGGGGCATCCTGGTCTACAATCTAGATGTATTGGTCTTTGTAGCAAGTCTGGAAGCCAATTTCACAAATTCGTTAGATGGTGCGAAGCCTTCGTTGATTGTTGGGTGTATGTTGCACTTAGCTCATTGATTTCATTATAAACCTATAATAAAGGAATCACCTACAAAACCCCAAACAAAGCATCAAAACCCTAAAAAAAGAGATGCATATAAAGGGTTTGAACTATCCTCACCTTTCGAATTGATGGACTTATCACTGAGCATTTCACTACATCTATGACCCAATGTAGTTCTAGGTGTGTGTGTAGAATTATGCCCTAGGTTGCTCTTGTGCTTGTCACACTTTGTGAGTAGCGAGAAAATAACTGGATGTAGAATGTAATAAATGTGTGCATGGAAACAATAGACTCCCTTCCTATGAAGTTTGGTGCAGATGAACCAACCTTTGTGCCTTGTGATGAAGCTATATGGATGCTAATGTAGCTATAGATGCCTTAATGGATGCAACCTTAGCTGGTGATAGTTAGTGCTTAATGTTTGGTCCCTTATTATGATCACATAACTTTATATTTATATGATTCCCTCAGTTGAATCTCATAATTAACCCCGAAAGGATGAATTCCAAAAAGATAAGATGCTCAAACATCTAGAAAGGACCCAAAAGTAAGAGTAAAGTGTAAAGAGGACAGAGGCGTTCAGAGGGGACGAGGGTGCCTGGTGTTGGCATCCTGGCTAGGTGCTCCATTCCAGAAAAGGTGAAACTAAAGTATGAAAAGATAGATTGGGCCAATAAATGTGCAAGACCAAAATTAGTAATAGAAAGCAACGAATGATGGCCAAAGACATAGGTCAATTACTATTTTTCGTACTTATGAATCTTGCAAATAGTAGTATGTGATTGATACTAAATAATGACTCAAAGTGTGTGATTTTATGTCTACAAGATGCATCAAAGCCAAGAAGGGTAGGTTCAATAGTAGAACACACACACAATAAATGGGGAAGCCTCATGTGGTGTTGGAAACTAGTTTTCACCAAAGGACTTATCCAAAGTGCCACAATTGTGTGGTTTTTACACTTGGAGCAACTTATTTCTCTTTAATTTTTTGATTTTTTTTTTTTTTTTTCCTTATAGGTCTCCATGCTTAAGCATAGAAGTTCTTGAGATGCATTGCATTCATAGGTTCTTGAAGTTCATCACCATTAGGATAGGAAAGCTTATAAGCACCAAAACCAAATTTAGCCACTACAATGTTTGTCCCTAACCAATTTGGCTCAAAAATTCCTTTCTTTTCACATTCCTTAGTGTTATTGAACTGATTCTCCTTAACAACAAGGTCTCCCACCTCAAATTCACGAGGGATGATACGCTTGTTGTAGCTCTTGCAAACCCGGTTCTGATACACTTTGAGATGATCCAGTGCATGGAGGAATCTTTCATCAAGTAGTTCCAACTATTTTATCCTAGCCATTATATAGTCCTCATCGTTATCTAGATAATATCATAAGGATATCCACAAAGAAGGAAGATCGATCTCAAGGGTTATAATGGCTTCAAGTGCCAAATCCAAGGGAATATGGGGTTGCACCTATAGATGTGCGGATAGAGGTTATGTATGCCCAGAGGGCTGGATGGATTCAAAGATGCCAATTATGGTCTATTTTACCAGCAATTTTATCCATGATCTAAACAAGACTCTTATTAGAAGCCTCAACTTGTCTATTACCTTGAGGGTAATAGGGGGTAGACCATTTTTGGTGGATTTTGAAGCATTGGCATAGTACCTTCACTTGTTTATTCTTGAATGACTTGTCATTGTCATATACAATGGCAGAAGGGATACCATAACAACAAATGATATGGTTCATGATAAACTTGGATATATAAACACCACAGTAACATAGGTGAGAGGAACAACCTCCACCCATTTGGTAAAGTATTCACTAGCAGTGATAATATGTTTATGGACATTAGAAGGAGTTTGTGTGAGCTTCCTTGTGAGATCAAGTCCCCACTTTAAAAAAGGCCAAGATGTAATGATTGGTTGCAAATATTGTCATGGAACATGTATGATATTACCATGTTTTTGAGTTAGTATAAATTTCTTTACATATTGACAACAATCTATCTCCATAGTAGGTCAATAGTATCTGACGCGCAGAAGCTTCTTTTTTAGGACCATGCTACTAGTATGAGCACTATAGATGCCTTCATGCACCTCTTTGATTGTTTGGACAGAATATTCCAAATTTAGACAACATAACAGAGTCCCATCGTAGCGTCAATGATAAAGAGTTCCCCCAAGTAGGATATAACACACTATTCGTTAGATAAGGGTTCATTTTTGGGATTGGGTGATGTTACGAGGGGAGTACCATCTTGCGAGCAATTAAATATGTCAATGTACCAGGGGGAGAAAGGACCAATAACTTCACATACCAAAAATGATTCAGGCATGTCATAGGCCGATGTTGTTAAATGATCAATAAGGAACTAAAAGTCCCTAATATTTGGAGATAGTCGTAGCAAAGATCCAATGGTAGTCATAACATCTGTTGAACGGTTTTGTGATTTTGAGACCTGTTGAAAGGTGATTTGCAAAAATATTCCTTCAAAGTGTTAACCATCCACTTATAGGAAATGAGCTTCTCATCCTTAACCTTATACTCATCATTTACTTGTTTGATGTGTTGGTGCTCGGTTTTAAACTTGCCCCTTTCGAACTATTTTTTTTTTCAGTTTGCATGGTTTGAAATAATCTTTGTCTTCCTGTGTGGATGCATAAAGTTTTTTATTTATTAGGTTATTGTCGTTGAACCCTTCTCTATGGGCATGAATCACGTTGAGCTCTGTGTCGGTTGCAGTTTCTCTTTTCGTGCGTACCTATTAGTTGTTTGGTTGTAGACGATGGGTTTTCCCCTTCTTTTATTTTTCATGGTCATGCCTTCTTTGTTATTTTTGTCTTAGCATCTGCGGACATGTGGTCATCTTTAATTGGACGCGGCATGATGGGTCTATTTGGTGTTGTCACTTTTGTTACATTTGTAAAAAATGCCAAATTGGTCCCGTGGCTCCGATAATTTCTAATTGGCTATTCAACAATATGAAGCGGCGAAGAAAATTTCTTACTTTGACCCCGAAGATGTACACGTGTCATAAGATGAGTGGTTGTGGGAATGTGGGCCCTTTTGGAATTTTGAGGCATTATGGTGAAAAGCGTAAAAGTGTAAAAGGAATTCCTAGAGCCCGCAAATGGACACGTGGCCATTTTTAAGTTAAAAGCGGGGAGGTAGGTCACCGGAGGATTTTGGAACTTTTTGGCCTTGTTTTGAAAAAGGAGTAAGGTATAAAAGTAAAGTGCGACCCCATAAGTGCCCAGATAAAGCCACGTGTTGAGTCTACATCAAAGATGGGAAGGCAGGTCACCGGAGATATTTTGGAAATTTCAGCTTTATTTTGAAAAGGTAAAAAGGTGTAAAAATGAGCCATAACTCCACCAACGCCCTAGGAAAGCCACATGTTAAACCTATATTGAAAGCAGGTGGGTAGGCTAGAATGTTTAAAAGCACATAATTCCTCTGAGTGGCATAAAATGCAAAAGGACCCCCAGGCCGGCCTCAATTAAGATATTTTCCACGTGGACGACCTAATTTTGAAATTTCAAAAAATAGAGTTAACGGCTGTAAAGCAATGCATTTATTTATACCACCATTAATGCTCTTATTGTAAACAAAGGACCTTGGGGGATGTGCATATATTCATCTTTTCTTGTTAATTTGATGATTTTTCATCATTTTTATTTGTGAAGTGCTTTTGAAATATTGCGGGGCTCAATTTATGAACCAGAAAAGTGTGAAATTTTCCGTCTTGAATTGGAATTGCTAGGGCACCTACAAAAAACTGATAAGAGTTTAAAAATCCTATGTTTTGTGTTTGTTTCCATCGAAAAATCAGTTGAAGTGAAGTTACGGTTTTTAAAAGAAGACTATGCCGTTTTCTTCCTTGGGTATGTCAGGGGTCACAAGTGACCTCGATAGGATAACATATACAGACTTGATGAATTCCGACTTGAATGATTTTCATCAATGATTGAGTAGTGCCCACATGAGTGAATCCTTAAAGGTAATTCATGATAGCTGTATTGCTTTTGTGGGTGTTATTCCACTTTATGTCCAATGCCTAGAGTTAGTGTGGTATTACACAATGAATTATGACTCTGAGAAGAGAGAAGTATTAGACGGTAGCGGGGATGCAGTGTTGACATTAACACCGGCATCCATAAGGGTAATTCTGAAATTACCTGTAATTGCAAACCCCATTACTATTAGTATCAAACTTTCCTTAGAGGATTATGAAGTAAAAAAGAAGGAATTTGCAAAGATGATAAACACAAAATGGCTCCTTACAGATAGAAAGGCATCTGCTAAAGTTCCCAAAAGACTGGTTAGGGCTTAATTCGTTGAAGAGGTTGAAGATATTATTGTGCTCCTGAGTCGGATGGCTGGTTTGGAGACTACAAATTAATTTAAAGAATGGATGACCACCTACATATGGATTATATTGGAAATAAAAGGAGATATTTATTGGGCCACTTTCGTTTTTGATGCAATTCATGGTCACATGGCCACCTTGGTAGCTAAAATTGAAATGGGGGAAACTACAAACTTGGAGTTTTATATGATGACTTATCTGGTATATAATGTTGTAGCACATAGGCGTTTCCTGAAATTATCACCATAAGATGATGTTAAACGGAGCCCAATGCATTAAATTTCCCCCCAATTGCAATTAACTAATTTGAGTGGAAATATCAGGTTAGTAAATGATGCTTTCATTGCACCAATTATTTACTTGTTCAAACTAGAATGGGAGCAATATAGAATTTTTGAGCTGCAAGGCAAGTAATTATGGAGTATGGATGTTACTTCATTCAATACAAGAACTTAAATTACATTAGAGTTAGTGGTTTTGAAGGAAAACCTTTCAAGTTACCAAGGTATGTGGATGTCAAGCTTTGTTTATGCGAATTGGCAAGGCAATTAGTGCCTGTGCACAAGCTAATTGCTGGGAAGGCACAAAAAGAATGTTAAATTCCCTATTAGAATTGGTAAGTTTTCTTCCCCCTCCATTATAAAATCTAGATTGATTGGAGAAGAAATGAAGAGCTTGGCCATGGAGACATTTGTAGCTAGGCCTAATTATGACATTTGGTGGGTGGTTAACAATGTGGCTAATACTTTCGAGCATGAGCCTCATTTTGAGGACTATTAGATGAATTGCAGAGATGAAGAAGATGTTAGGTTGAGAGATTTTTCAAGGATAAATTTGTCACAAGTTATGGATTTCAAGGTTGTCATCATTCCAGAAGGACTTGCTGATGATTTAAATACAATAAGTAAACTCTAAATTGATCAGAAGGTAGAAATTCAACCCATAGCTCTCCCAAGTTGGAATGAGGAAGAATCTGATGATCCTTATATAAGAATAACAAATTTCATGAGGAAAACAGTGATTTGGTTGACCCAGATAAACCTTGACCTATCAATACAAAACACAAAGATTCTAAATCACTTCAAAAGTCTTGGAAACTTGGATGATGATCTCCCACATTTGAGGGAGAGTGCTAATAAGATTGACCCATTAGGAGGAAAATCTCCTTTATTTCCCTTTGGGAGGCTTACTGTTGGGCTTATCGATGAATGGAAAACAACCACAAGTGAGACATGTACTTCCATGTCTACCCTCAGGCAAAAAACTAAAAGAATGCTCTTGAAATCCATGGAAAACACTCCAATTACTCCTGCAGTGCCACTCCAAGAAAAGGGAAAGGGTTTAGAATCACATATGGTCCTCCCAAATGTTGTGCCAAAGTAACATATTATTGAGAAGTTAATGAGTGCAGCTATCACAAGTGGTCATAGTCAGCCCAAGAAGCACAAAGAGGAAAAAAGGGCACCACCTGAATTGATGAAGTTTAAAAGGGTACACAAGAAGCCCAAAATTGTCCATCAACAATTCTTGGTGAGGGTAGGTGCCCATAGACCAAAGAGATTAAAACATAGAGATGAGGTAATTGATCTCCCAAGAATGGAAAGAACGGATACTGACCATAAACAACAGGACATACCACTGTTGAGTATAGGGCAATCAAGTCCTCTAATCCCTCATTCATTCTTTGTGGAGAAGGAAGTAAAGGACACTCAGAGTTTAGTTCCTTAGGGGGATGTTGCAGTCAATACAGTGGACAACCAATTTTTTGCCTCAAGTATGGACATTCCTGAAGCTCTACTTGTTAGAGATATTAATACACCTCCAGTACAAACAATGAATAAATTTGAAAATATGCAAACTGAGGTGATTGATTTAGATACTATTGAGGGATTTTATATGTTGGATAAGCTCAAGTTATCCATGGAGGAACCATTTTTAATACCAATAAGTAGTATTGAAAAGGATAAGGGATCAAAAGGAGATACACATGTGCTGGCAAGTGAAGAGGTGGTTCAAAACACAAGAAATTCTTTCACAGAACAATTATTGTTGGTATCAAGTAAATATGAATTAGTGGTATAAAAGGATATGTATATTGAATTAATGATAGAATATATTATTCCCACTCTTGTTAAGGTGGTTGAGAGTGATAATGTTCACCAAGAAGAAAAAATTTCTTTTGAAGATAAACTGAAAATGGCACAAGACTTAATTATTGATGAAGAAATTTTCATTGGTGGAGAATCACAGTTTTCAACACAGAGTGTGGATACATTTCCATTAGATCAACCTACCATAACATTTCCTGAGGTGCCACTTAGAAAAGAGGATAGTGATTTGGCAACTTAGCCCGTCGTGGGAGAAAAAGATCCCATTACCCAAATTTCAATACAAAAGGGCAATGAAGTGAAATTTCATACCACTATGTTTTCAGCTGAAGAAACAACAAAGGAGGGCACTTTGAAAATGGAGGCTGATCAGGTTAAGGATGACGAAACTAAAATGCCAAGGTAGGAGGAGAAACATCTAGAGGAATCAACAGCCCAAATTGAAACAAGTTCTCTAGAGAAGACATAAATATTGACACGAAAAGAGAAAGAAGTATCCATGCAGATGATAGTTGTACCTAACAAAGTCCAACAAGGATTTCAAGAAACAAAGGATGAAACAAGTTTGAGGAAGGGTTTGATCAGTGAATTAATGTTAAGTGAAGAAACAAACCTTCCTATTCAAGAAATTGACCTCACTTCCTTGTCTTTTCTAAAGACAATAAGAGCCCCAAAGAAGGCCATAACCATCACAAGAACCCTTATTGATTCATCTGGGGTAAGAAATTTGGAAATAGTAACCCCTTTTAAGGGGAAGACAAGAAAATATATAACTAATGATGATTACAGTATTCAGGTCATCCCCTTGGGTAAACCATCAAGGGAACAACTAAAGTAGGGAGTGTCTGAAGCTGTAAGCGGTCTTCTACAAAAGGTAGATGATGATGAAATAACAAAGAAACAAATTAAGGAGCAAGTTAGAGCCTTAAATTCATGTTTTCAATAGCTGACAGGGCAAACCAGTCAGGATCTAGTAGGTGCCTCTATGAACACCCTTGAAGGTATGGACAAATTGAATAGTGTTGTTAAAAAGGTCTAAGCAGTGGACACTTGGGTCAGGCTATTAATTGAGAAGGGAAAGGAAGTTATCATTGAAGCAAGGACAAGATACGAAGATCTCAAAAGTCACTTAGATGAAATTGATGGAGTAATTGAATACTGTGACAATGATATCTTTTACTTAGAAGGAATTATCCCCAAGCTTGACCATATAACAAGGCTCAGTGAGGAACTGGTTGAGCAAGAAGACATTGTACCAATAGAGCACAAAGGGAGCCAATATGCTCTTAAAGAGCTGACAAAGATTAGATTGGATACCCTAAATGAAATCAAGAAAAAACTTGAAGTCAAGACAGACTGGGTTGATGATTTACTTTATGCCATTAATAGAAGGCTAGAAGACATGGTGGTGGATAAATTTAAAAAGAGTTATGGGGATTTAAAATTGGATTTCTTACTTAGTTCATTTGAAATTTGTATGCAATGGAAAGGTTTTTCAAAGCTATGGGATGATGTTAAAGAACCTCAAGCTTGACTAAACTTAAACATGCACCATAAGATTAGAGCTAAACAAGAAACTATCTATGCATATATAAATTTGAAAGTAACATTCAAACCCTAACATATATACTACTCTCTACTCCATGAAAGCTTAATGAAAGTGAACCTAGTTAGATTCTAAGCAATCAAATTGTGTATTGTTTACTCTCAAACATAGTGAAGAGATCTCTCTAAGTTGGCTACATGGCCAAACTTTAGATCTTCCCTTATAATTATATTTGGAATGGATGGACTCAAGATGGGGAAGCTCTTAACAATGGAGTATGGTCAAGATCCAAATGTTTTATAGCTTAAAGCTATCACAAATGATTTCTAATGCCAAGATCTCCAAATATGAGAGATTGTTGTTATGTAAATAAGGTGTAAGGTTGAGAGGGATGGGTGACCCTTCTATTTATAGTTTTTCACTTGGGAGAGTTTTGAATTTCGGTGCATGTGGGACTAAAGCTCAAAAAAAACTTTTAGATTAGATTAGGATAAACATGTTTTAGGCTTAGATAAGCTTTGTTTAGGTTAGTTAACTAGGATTTAGGATAGTTAAAATTGATTAGAAAGTTATTAGAGACTCATTGAGAGTTAGGAGGGGTATGGATAACCAGTTATGACTGATAGATAGCCTACGAAGCCAATAGAAGTGGTCTAGAGAGAACTAAGGAGGTTCTGAATGGTCAAAAGGAGAAACGTTTAGCTAATAAGAGAGATATTAGACAAATACGTTGAATATGGGAAGAATACGACCGGAAGGTGTCGTAAATGGGCATCCGAGAGTGGGGTGAAGAATGGGGAATTAACGAAGTGTCGTCAATTGGCTGAATTGGATGAAATGCTAAGTGTAAGCATATTTTAGGTGTCTACATTTGCCCCTCTTTGAGGTGGCATAAGTGACATCACTTCAAAGAAAGTAGACATGCATAAACAAGTAGAAAATTTTGAAGCGATACAAGAAAAATGAGTAGAATGAAGGATGCCCCCTCGATTGTTGATGGGGTGGTGGAAGAACTCGATCGACGATCAAAAATATGATAGAAAGAGTACAAAATAAAGAATAGTTTGAAGAAGAAGAAAGGGGATATAGAAGAAAAAGGAGTATGAGGAAGAGGGAATGAGCTAACATCCATCCAGTGCCTTTTAAACAACTTTATTTTTCATCATATTGCTAAAATATTCATCATTGGTCTTTATTACAAAGAATGAACAAAGGTGTAGTATGACATGAAAATCCATATACGAACAAATGTCCATTACTAAAAGCACTAACTCCATGCAATATACAGAAATCAATGCAATACGAGAAAGTGAAAGATGCCTAACTCAATGCAACATACATGATGCAATGCAATATGAGGAATTAAACAAACTCATTTAACAGGGAAATAAATACAATTACACAAACTCAAACCAACAAAGTTCAAGATAGTTGCACAAATATTTTGTTATCAATCTGCAATCCCAAATGTATTGATAAATGAAAAGGGTAGAAATGATGCCCCAAGAAAATTGTACATGCAAGGGAAAGGATGGAGGACACTTCGGTCTAATTGAAAAGTAATTTACATGATGAAAACAATACCAGGCAACTGATAATGCCCCAGAGTATAGACGAAGTAAGCAACGTAGCTTTTGTAAATGGTTGTAGATCAAGGTGATCTGCAAGTCATTTTTTTAAAACACATGAAAATGCCTAGTAAGATATGAGATGAGTGCCATGCAAGAGACACAAATTTTAGCTACAAATGAGCTGATTATCAATTTTAGTCCATTTTTGAAGTGTTTATGATTTTTTTGGATTTTTGGATGGTTTTATTATTTTTAAATTTTTGATCAGTTAGAAGAATTTAAGAGATAGGAAATCTCCTAAAAGTACACGCAAATTCCCCAAGGAAAAGAAAGCGGGCGTCGGGTGGCAAGAAAATGCTCTGACAAGAAGAAAAATTGGCCAACAACAATTAAAAAAATAATCAAGATGATAGATGAAAATAGAAGACAAGAAACACCTGGAAACATTTAAACATGCCCCAGTGATGAAGAGATAAGCGCTAGGTGGAAAATAATGCCCCATGATGGTATATATGATATTGGTGCGGGGGGGGGGGATAGATTTGTGATCATGTGCAATCCCTCTTGCCTCCATTAATGATACGATATGTGATGATTAGCTTAACATACATGCATGATGTAATACTTAGCATTTTTGTATATATGATGTAGTAAATGATGTTATATGTGATGAATGATAGATGATAGATGTGATAAAAAATAGATGTGCAGTAAAGAAACACATAAGAAAAAGTTAACAAAACTAAATAGACAACCAAAACTATACAAATCGGCAACTAAAAGAAATTTGACCACTACTTTGTTTTTGCAGGACAATATTGATATATTTTCTGATGTTTTTTGGGTTATGTTGAAAGACAACTAAAAGCTTTGTCCCTAGAAGGGAGATTTTCTGAATGTTTAGATTTTTGCATATCCATTTTCTGAATGTTTTTGCATTTTCTAAGGTCATGTTCTGAAAGCAATGTACAAGAACAAAGAAGCGTGGATGCCCCTAGTGTGATGTGGGAATATACAAAAGGTAGAATGCCACGCGCGTATGTACGAGATAGTGGAATGTGAAGGTGTCCCCAAAATTGGATGGGAATATACAAAGGCAACATCCTTCACACAGATACAAGAGTAAAACAAGCCAGATAACAGGCTTTGCAAGGTAGACTTGGTAGGGTTCCTAGACCTAGCAAGGGAAACTAACCCTAGAAAGTGATGAGAATTATCCATCCCAAGGCAAGAGTAATTTGTGAAAGATAGATCCTCCTTGAGAGCCAACAACTAGTTTTCACTCAAAGACCTGTCCACTGTGCCACAATTGCGTGGTTTTCACATGTGGACGACCTGTTTTTTCTTTACTATTTTGTCAATTTTCCATTTTTTTCTTTGTTTTTCTATTTTTTAGTTCTTATCTAATATTATCATCATGCTTAAGCATAAAACCGCTTGAGGTGCATGGTGTTAATAGGTTATGAAAGCTCTTCACCATCCAAGTATGCAAGTTTATAAGCTCCTGATCCATACTTAGCAACCACCACATAAGGGCCTAGCCAATTAGCTTCAAACTTACCTTTCTTTTCTCTGTCCTTGATGGTGTTCTTCTAATTTTCCTTTAGGACTAGATCACCTATATCAAATTCCTGATGAATGATGCGTTTATTATATCCTTTGGAGACTATGTTTTGATAGACCTTTAGGTGATTAAGCGCTCTGATACGCCTTTCATCTAATAGTTCTAACTCTTCTAGTCGAGCAACTCTGTAGTCCTCATTTTTTTCAAGATAGTCTCTGAGAGGAGGGAAGCTCCACTTCCAAAGGTATGATGACTTTAGTTCCATAGACAAGTGAATATGGGGTCACACCAGTAGGAGTGTGGATGGAGGTTCAATAGGCCTAGAGGGTGAGATGTATCTGTAAGAGCCAATTACGGCCAGTCTTACTTACCATTTTCTCCATGATTCTTACAAGGGTTTTATTAGTAGCCTCTTCTTGTCCATTACCTTGGGGGTAATAGGGGGTAGACCATTTAAGCTGAATATGGAAGCATTGACACAAGGTTTTAAATGTTTTTTTCTTGAAGGATTTACCATTATCAGTGATAATGGCTAAAGGGATACTGTAACGATAGATGAGATGATTCATGATGAATTTTGAAATTTTTGCATCAGTGACATAAGTAAGAGGGACATCGTCTACCCATTTTGTAAAATACTTAGTGGCAGTGATAATGTGAGTGTGGCCATTTGAAGAAGTAGGATGGAGCTTCCCTATGAGATCCAGGCCCCATTTAGAGAATGGCCAAGGTGTTGCAATAGGCTGCAAATCCTGTGCTGGTGCATGTATTAAGTTTCCATATTCCTGGTATAGTTCACACTTCTTTACAAATTTGTAGTAATCTGATTTCATGGTAGGCCAATAATAGCCTACTCTCAATAGTTTCTTAGCTAAGACCATGCCGCTGGTGTGCACTCCACAAATACTACCATGTACTTCCTTAATGGCGTGGGTCAAGTCAGTAACATCCAAATAGCGAAGTAGATTCCTGTCGTAGCCACGATAATAAAGGGTGCCTCCTAATAGGGTATAACGGGCTATGCAGTGGATAAGGGCTTTCTTTTCAGAATGAGTAATGTCTAGTGGAAAAGTGCCATCTTGTAGGTATTGAAATATTGGATCCTACCAGGGGGATAATGGACCAACAACTTCACATGCCAAACATGACTCTATCATATCATATGTAGGCATTTGTTAATGCTCTACGAATAAAGGCATTTTACTCTCCTCAGGTGAGATGCATAAGAGAGACCCAATAGTAGCCATAACATCTATAGATCTATTATGTGGCCTTGGATTTTGCTCAAATATGATCCATGTAAAGTACTCCTTCAAATTTTCGACCATTTTCTTATACGTAATTAGTTTCTCATCTTTAACCTTGTACTCATCATTAACTTGTTTAATGATAAGTTGAGAGTCTCCAATGACTCGTAGTTGTCTGATGTTCTAAGTAATAGCTAGCTTAAGGCCAGCAATGAGTGCTTCGTACTTTGCAATGTTATTAGTGCATGGAAATCCCAACTGGAATGATCTTGGTATGACATCACCTGTGGGAGTGATAAGAACCACTCTTCCTCCTAATCCATGGAAGGTGAACGATCCATCAAAATAAACCTGCCACTCTACGAATTCTTTAATGTACATCATAGATGCATCTGGCAGATCCAAACATAAAGGTTCCATACCTGGTAGAGGTGCTTCTGCCAATTGATCAGCCAATAATTATCCTTTTAAGGACTTATGATTCACGAACTCAATATAAAATTCACTCAGGAGAATGATCCAATTAGCCATTTGGCCTGTGAGGGAAGGTTTGGATAAAATGTATTTGAGAGGGTCAACTTTTTATATGAGTTTGGTTTTATTGTTTAGGAGATAATGACGAAGCTTTTGGAAGGTAAAGACAACTACCAAGCAAGCCATTTCAATCTAGGGGTAATTTAACTCATAAGCAATCAAGGTGGGACTGAGATAATAGACTGCTCTTTCTTTATGGCTCAGATCATATTGGGCAAGCAGTGCACCAATAACGAACTGGGTAGCGGAAATGTACAAGAGGAGAGGTTTGCTTGGGGTAGGCGGCATGAGTATAGGTGGATTGACCAAGTACTATTTTAGTAGTGCAAAGGCCTTTTAGTAATCTGGTCCCTAATTGAATGCAATGTCTTTCTTTAGTAAATGATTAAATGGGTGACACTTATCCGCAAGCTGTGAAATGAAGTGACAGATTGCCTGAATCTTTCCTTTTAAACTCCTCAGTGGCTTGAGAGTTGTAGGCAGAGGAATTTTTGTAATAGCTGTGACCTTAATAGGGTCCACTTCTATCTCTCTCTACGAAACTATGAAGCCTAAGAGTTTTCCTGATAAAACACCAAAGACACATTTCTTGGGATTCAAGTGTACCTTATAATCTCTAAGGCACTGAAAATTATGCCTAAGCACCTCTAGGCGCTCTTCTCTACTCTTGAATTTGGCTAAATGTCATCAACATAATCTTCCATGATGTCATTCATCATATCATGGAAGATGATAGTCATTTCTCGTTGATAAGTGGCCCCAACATTCTTAAGTCTAAAAGGCATGACTTTAAAGCAAAATTTCCTCCAAGGGGTGATGAACGTTGTTTTATGCTGATCTTCTTCTGCAATCCGTATCTGGTTATAACCCAAAAATCCATCCATTAAGGACAACATTTCATAACCAATAGTGGAATCAACTATCATGTCAATGTTAGGCAGGGGAAAGTCATCCTTAGGACATGCCTTATTAATGTCATGGAAATTAGTGCAAATTCTTATGCTGACAAGCTTCTTCTGTACAGGGACTATGTTAGAGATCCACTCTGAATAATTGATAGTTTTAATAAAGTCAACAGCTAGTAGTTTTTCCAATTCTTCTTTGATAAGGAGTGCCAGCTTAGGATGCGTCTTTCTCAACTTTTGCTTGATGGGTTTGGCATCTGAGTGCATGACAAGGATGTGCATAACTAATTCTGGGTCCAGCCTAGGCATATCTACGTATGTCCATGTAAATATATCCACATAATCCCTTAAGATATCTACAAAGATCTTTTGTTCCTGAGCTAAGAGTGAAGCCCCCAACTTTATCATTCTAGGCTGCTCTTCTGAGCCAATGTTGACGTTGATTGTTTCCTCAACAAGCATCTTAGAAGCATCTTCCATCCATGTAGGATCAGGGGGAAGAGTAAGATCGACCTCCTGTGGTAGCTCATTATCATCTTTAAATGGATAAACTACTTCATCCATAGACTCTTCATTTTGTTTATCTATGAGTGTTTCAAAAAGTTTGTCACTGTGAGATTTCTGCCTATCCTTTTTTCCAGGTTTCTCAAAAGTGGTTATACTCTTACTTACCATCTTCTTATTCAAACTTCCACACATCTTTGCTTCTTCCCCGAAGTATGCACAAGCACCTAGTTGAATTGGAAATCCTTTCTTGTGGTCCCTAGTCAGAAGAATCCTTGAGTCGCATGAACTCTGCAAATGCCTCATCATTTTCAAAGAATTCTAGCGGCATGTGAAGTTTTTGATCCCAATCTATAAGTTCAGGATATACAAGGGCTACTTGATAATTGTTTAAGGGGATGGATTCAGATAAGGTAAGGACCGCTGAATCTGGGAATAGGTTAGTGGAAGCAAGATCCTCGTAGAGGCTACATTGGGAATCTGCATCGCTATCAGAATGAGATGAAACATCCTCACGTACAAAAGAGGTGGCATCAATCTAAGAGGGTAGAGTGTTATAAGGAATTTTCCCCAGACCATGATTATCTGACTTAAAATAAGGGATGGGAATAGGCTCTAGCCGGCCTTGTGCATTAATGCCACATCCAAACCCACTATAGCCCATGACAAACATCATGCAGTGACCTTTGATGTACTGGGGTGCTTGATGGCATGAAGCCATGGTACCTTCTGGCACTCTGCTGATAGGATCTTCTAACATTTTCTCCTCAGATAGGAGACCACTATGGACAAACTTTTCCAATGGTTTAGAACACTGCTCCCGAGTGCTCTTGAATTGAAAAATAAGGCTTACTCCTTGTTCTGGGAGACATTGATAAATCTAATATTAACAAAGCTTGTTCAAGAGTAAATGGATCGCCTGAGCCATATTTTACCGACACTTCCTCCCATGAAGAGAACGGGTTGACTAAAAAAGGAAAATCTTGATTATAAGGCGTGAGTGACTTTGAATCTACCCGTTTCTTAATAGCTTCCATTTGTAGGGGGATAACAACATACATCAAAGGAAATTCATAAGCCACACGAGAGAAGCTGTGCAAAGCCCTACAATGTGTGAATGGTTCCAGGTCACCCAAAATGGTAACTACTTGACCTTCATGACATAATTTGATGCACTGATGAAAATTTGATGGAATAGCTTGCATGGCATAAATCCATGGGTGCCCCATGAGCATGTTGTATGGAAGGTCCAAGTCAAGGACATGGAACATTGTGTCATGACAAGTTCAGCCTACTTCCATGGGAACTACTATAGTACCCATTGATTCTCGTTCTTCATTGTCATAAGCCGTGATTGTGATAGTCTTAGCTCCCAGATCTATTTCTGAATGGCCTAGCTGCTTAACCAGCTTCAAAGTGCAAATGTTTAGACCAGATCCACCATCCACAAGTACCCTCTTGATTTTACGACAAGTAACCACCACT
The DNA here is from genome assembly GCA_019776745.2 of Taxus chinensis. Classification (NCBI taxonomy): domain Eukaryota; kingdom Viridiplantae; phylum Streptophyta; class Pinopsida; order Cupressales; family Taxaceae; genus Taxus; species Taxus chinensis. Next base: position 16,001,758 of record CM034154.1, on the reverse strand, counting down.
TCTAAGTATAAGGGCAAGTTGTGTTCTGGGTTGTTACACGGGATTATTGTGTAATCAAAAGTAATATGATCACTAGAGTCTAGGTGTGCAATCATGGCTTGGAGGTGTGTAGGGTCTACATCTATAGAGACTCCTGACTTTTGCAATGTTTTATATAGTATGTTCTTATGGGCAGTAGAGATTTTGAGGAGATCGAGAATGGATATCCTAGCAGGTGTTTTCTCTAACTGATCTATCAAATTATACTGACCCTCCTGAGGGATAGGCATGGGATCTGGTATGATTAAACGATCCCGTCTCGTCCCTAGTGCACAACTCTTTTCTAAGATCCAGATAGTGTTGACATGTTCATCAGAGGAGTGAATACATCCTATGAGAGAATCAAAGGGACTATCATTAGTAGGGTAAACATAAGCGGAACAGTTCTATAGTCATTGGAGGTTTTCCCATGATCTGGCTTCCTTTTCTTTTTATCTACATGATTAGGAAAAGGCTCTTTATAAATACCCATTTTATCATTTGGACCTTGTCATGAATCCGGGGGAGAATATATGGTGATTTTACCCTCTTCAATGAGGTCTTGTATGTAATGATGCAGTCTCAAACACCTATCTGTCTTGTGCCCTTTAACACGATGAAAGTCACAATACTCATGGTCTTTGAACCAATCAGGTTTTGGAGCATCCTCTGGGTATGGTACTATCGCAGTTGGATATTCCACCATTTTTACATTATCAAATTGCTTTAGTATGGCTGACAAGGATTCTGTTAATGGCGTGAATGTGCATTTAGTGGGTGCCTTGGGACGAGGTCCTTGTGAGAGCTTTAAAAGTGGGCTTGTCTACATGGCTTGGACTCTTTTGGAGTCCATAATTCCATCACCAATGACATGCTTTTTCTTATTAAAGAACTTTGGTTTGTCTACAGATTTGGCTTCATGTTTGTCTTTAACAAATGGTTTAAGCGTACCCTTTGCAATGAGGGCCTTCTCAATTTGACCACCTTTCTCTATGACTTCCTCGAAGTTAGAGCCACAGTGCATTTGTAAATGGAAGGCTATTTCTGAGTTTAAGTTAGGAACAAAGATGCTCACTAGCTATTTTTCTGGTAATGCACAAGGGAAACGACTTTCCAACCCGCACCATCATTGCAAGAAACTTGCAAAGGTATCATAGGGATTTTTTTTGGCATTACAGAGGTCATTCATTGTGATGTCATTTTCCATGTTGAACGAATTTCTATGCTGGCGCGGGCCACATTGTAATAGATCCTTTAGGTATGCTAAAGAACCATTCTAATGCCAATGCCCCTAGACTGCGAGGAAAGAGTCGTATCAAGAAATTATCACTATATGCGACCTCTTGGCAAGCCATATAAAAGTCTTTGATGTGATCCCAAGGATCACCCTTGCTTTTATATTTGTCAAATTTTGGAATGGTGAAGTGCTTTGGGAAGGGTTGTCATAGCATGTCCTTGTCAAATGGGTAAGGGCACAACTCCTCATACAAGTATTTCCTACTATGGCCCACGTTTCCCTCTTGTAGGGTAGTAAGTGTGTCTTTCATCGATTGTAACTCATTCTGAATGAGTTGTTCTTTAGTAGGTGACATCGGTGCTTGTGGATTAGTCGCCTTAAAGGTAGTGTCAGTGTATGGATCAAAGTGAAACTTGCTAGGTTTTGTTTTATCTTTTTCTTTGTATGCGTTTCTTCGTGAAGAGCCTAGGTTTGCTAATTTCTGGCTCAATTTCAAGATCTGTTTTTGAAGGATCTCCTCTTCAACTAGAGGGTCTTCCTCTTCATCGAATTTGGGAGGAGGTGAGGCTTTACTCTCAACCTTCACTTTGCGTGAAGCTTTGTAATAAGGCCGTCGTGATGGGTCTCCTTCAACAGTGGCATGATGTTGCTCGGAAGTAGAAGCATACCCTATGTCAAAAGGGTTATCTATATCTAAGAGTGACGCTCATTATTCTGGTTTATGATTAAGAACCTTGGTTTCTACTTTGCATTCGTGTGGAATTTTTTCTCCTAATTCTAGGAATCTTGCGAGTACTTGATCTCTATTATAATATAGGAGTTCATCAAATCTACCTAGGTCTAATCTTTTTTGCTCTCCGGAAGAGTCTGACTCTTCTCCACTATGGTCAATTAATGGCTCCGCATCCTTGACTTGAGAAAAGAGAGGTGCTAAGTTGTTTCCGCTAAATGGGAAGGTTTCGAAAGGGTTTTCTCCTAAGTCATGTTCATTTGATTTGGTTGCCATCTTTGTGATTTTAGGCATTACTAGCCAACATTTGTATGTAGCTAGCGTGAATCCTAAAATGTATGATTTTTACAAGGTGTCCGAGGTGATGTTTGAAATATGCCACAGTGTGTCCTAGATGTAATGCTATGCAATTTGTTTTATCAAAGAACACTCATATGAACACCTAGATGTAATGATCACTCGAATTTGTCGTTATGCCAAGTCTACACCCTAAAATGGATAGTGACAATACAATATCAATATGTAGGTCAAGTTAGAATTCTAACAAGGCCTAAGTATTGATGTGGTATTGATGCAGTCTCTCGACGAGGTATACTAAAACTAGTTTGAGTGCCGATGAAAGCTAAGTTCTCTGAAAAGTGGAAGTCACGACTAGATATAACGTAACAACGTTATCCTGATACATTAATTGAGTAAGCAAGGTGTTAGTATCAAGACAACATCATTGTGATATATATAAGGCAATATCAACACTTTAAAAAGACTTAGATGACATCAAAACTGAAACCAAGTAATGAATATAACAAGAAGTTCTTAATCATGTGAGCAGCATAACCGTGCAATAAAGGGACTTATATCACGTTCTCAAGAAATTGAAAACATGATGTAAGTACCTAGATTGTGCGACTAGAATGAAAGAAAAATTAAAAACTCAAGAAGAGACAAATGATGAACTGAACTCGTAGTAGTGAAGACAATATTGAAATCAAGATTGAAGGACTATCAAAGATACAAAAATGTACCTACACACTTTAGACATTTAACAACCCAGCCGTAAACATGGATGGGCATAAACGGACAAAAAAGTGGTGAGTATCATCTTTGATAAGACGCGCAAGGTATGCTCCCTTCTCACCCCAAAAGTGGAAAGTGAGAATGCATGGGTATAGATCAAAAAGATGAAAAATAAACTAAGTGCCACTTGGGTAGAGCTTCACCTCATCCGAAGGTGAGAAAGAAGCTAAGCTAAGTGAGACGTCATCTAATTTTCATGGTAAAAAGCACTTAGATCAAACTTAAGTGGAATCTTTTCCTTGTTTGATAAAAAAGGTTCAGAACTCCAAGTAAGTTGCCACTTCATGACGGCTCGACGTGACAAAGGACTAGCAAAGTGGGCTCCAAGACAGAATGGCCTCCCTAATAAGATCTCTCAACTAGGTGTTACAAAGTTGTCTTAAGCGAGCTTGATTTACCCAAAAAGTTGCAATGACTAAATTGGGAGTATCTCGGCTTTACTTTACCCCCTTCAAGCACAGTGGGCAATAAATGTGTCCATGTGTACTCTCACTGGGGTTGCCATACGGACAACCAGTAACGCTAACTCACAAGGAAAAAATAGTCAAGTGGGTAAGCGGAGTGCTTCCTGTTTCATCCACGAGGTTACTCAATGGTGGATTACTTTAGGGTTCCTAGAACCACCCCCATTGTTGTAGCTTAAGGCATTATGCCAAAGGGGTTATGTTCCAGTTAAGCAGATAGGGATGTACCCTTTTCTGAAACCTACAATACAATGTGATGAAAGTGGTGTGTTTTTTATCTTGCTTATCTTAAATGTGGTTTTAAGTAGCACACCATTTGGCAACCTGTATGAAAACACGTGTATTAGAGGGTTTGTATTGTTTTGTTTTGACACCTTTCTTTGACAAGTGATTTTGGTCCTACATACCAAGGTTAGTAATTTTCCAAAATGTCATATAAAGGAGATAAGATGTTGTTTTTGATTTCCCAGATCATCCTAAGATGCAAGGAAAGAGCATACACAACAAGGTATCTCACTCAAATTTGTAATAAATGGAAAATTCCTAAGTACAATGTGAAAAGGAGTTCCTTTTAACCAACTTTGAAAGCTAATTAAACCATTTTGCAAGTATGAAGAAAGTGGTGAAACATGTTTCTGATTCCCAAGATCACCTAGAAAGGCGCGAGAGAAGAGCATACGCATTTCAAAATTTCACAAATGAAGATGCAAATTTTTTTAAACAAGTTAGTACAAAATAACTTAATGAAGAGGAAACCTGTAAACCACTGTTAGAACCCTGCAAAAGTTAGAAAACCAAGAAAATCATAAAATTCTAGAAATCTATTTTTAGCAGTTTTTTAACAGTTTTAGTATTTTACATTTTTGGAGGTCTCTGGGGAACTTTTGGGAGTTTTGTGATAGAATTAATTATACCAAAGGTATATTAATTTTGGAAGTTCCCTCACAAATTACGCTTCGTTCTCTTTCCGATGCCTATTCAAACTCTGAAAATGGGTTAACGAGTCAAAAGATATGATCAAAACAAAGAGCACTAAAAAGTTGTAACCAAAACCAGATCAAACAAATATACCTGCACCCCCTCAGGGCATGTGCACACCCTTTTATGCATGTGCACACCCCCTACAGAGACACCTACACATGGGTTTGGGTGCATGCACACCCTTTTATGCGTGTGCATGCCTCTGAGAAAAATGACAGTCGGTTAGGTCTGCAGGGTGCTTGTGCTACCCGAGAGATGCATGTTTGGGCGTGTGCCATGGTTTGGGTGTGTGCACGAATGGTTAAATTTTTTATGAAAGAGTGAGGGTGTGCACATGGTTTAATATTTATAACAGATGGCTGAGGGTACACAGGGCACTTGTACATGGGTTTCGGTGTGTGCACCACTGGTTGTGTGTGTTGTTAAAATGGTTTATGTAGAGGGCTGAGGGTACATAGGGTGTTTGTGCATGGTTTGGGTGTGCCATGTGCACCAGCTTTAGGGTACCTACGCATGGTTTTAGGTGCCTGCACACCTCTGTAAAAAAATGACAGTCAGAAAGTGCCTGCACTAGTAGAAAGGTGTATGCGTGCCCTTCCCTGTAGGTGGCTAAAAAACACGGGATTTTTCAAAAAAATCTCCAAAAATGTCAAATTTTCATCAATTTGGCTCAATTTTGGTAGCACTTTACCTCCCTCGATCCTGCAAAGAGCACAAAGGCAAGACAATCCTAACTAAACTAGTTAAGAAACCTGATATTTAGCCATTAATACAAAAAGATTAGTGAAATAAAAAACTTGAACTAATCTAAAAAACTTTGAAAAACTAATCTAGAAAGCTTGAAACTAACCTAAAAAGATTGAAACTAAGAAAAGTTAGAAACTAAAAATAAAAGCTTCAAAATGACTCCATTAATGGAGGATGGACTAAGTGTCCCACCGGGCGTGCCAAATGTATGCAATGGAAAGGTTTGCAAAGCTATGGGATGAGGTTAAAGAACCTCAAGCTTGACTAAACTCAACCATGCACCATAAGATTAGAGCTAAACAAGAAACTATCTATGTATATATAAATTTGAAACTAACATTCAAACCCTAGCATATATACTACTCTCTACTCCATGAAAGCTTAATGAAAGTGAACCTAGTTAGATTCTAAGCAATCAAATTATGTATTGTTTACTCTCAAACATAGTGAAGAGATCTCTCTAAGTTGGCTACAAGGCCAAGCTTTATATCTTCCCTTACTAACTATATTTGGAATGGATGGATGTAAGATGGGGGAGCTCTTAACAATGGAGTATGGCCAAGATCCAAATGTTTTATAGCTTAAAGCTATCAGAAATGATTTCTAATGCCAAGATCTCTAAATATGAGAGATTTTTGTTATGAAAACAAGGTGTAAGGTTGAGAGGGAGGGGTGACCCTTCTATTTATAGTTTTTCACTTGGGAGAGTTTGGAATTTGGGTGCATGTGGGACTAAAGCTCAAAAAGCACTTTTAGATTAGATTAGGATAAACATGCTTTAGGCTTAGATAAGCTTGGTTTAGGCTAGTTAACTAGGATTTAGGCTAGTTAAACTTGATTAGCAAGTGATTAGAGACTCATTGAGAGTTGGGAGGGGTCTGGATAACCAATTGTGACTGATAGATAGCCTACGAAGCCAATAGAAGTGGTCTAGAGAGAACTAGGGAGGTTCTGAATGGTCGAAAGGAGGAATGTTTAGCTAATAAGAGAGATATTAGCCAAATAAGTTGAATATGGGAAGAATACGACCAAGAAGGTGTCGTAAATGGGCATTCGAGAGTGGAGCGAAGAATGGGGAATTAACGAAGTGTCGTCAATTGGTTGAATGGGATGAAAATGTCTAAGTGTAAGCATATTTTAGTTGTCTACATGAATACAAGTAGAAAATGGCTCAATGTTTGGACGTAGTACCAAGAAAAACATTGCTTTTCCATCACCACCTGGGACCAGATGAAAATGAAATGAATGAGTTGTTTAGAAGATATGATGCTTATGTGGCCAGATTATCAGAGGAGTTTGATACAGAGGAAAAATATGAAGAGAAGGAGGCTATAGATACAAAAGAAGAGAAGCACGCTTGAACACTCTCTTCCTCATTTTATATTCTCTTTTCATACTTCATTGAACTGATACCATGAATTGATGTTTTTGCTACATTAAATGTAGTTATCTCTTTGAATTTTTATTGTTTCTTTGTTTCAATTGAAAGTTTAAAATGTAGTAGTTCATAATATATTTGATTAAAATCTCATATACATTTGGAAAAGATATGTGAACTATTGACATACTTGTATTGATTGCAATTTGAACAAAAAACAAGATAGGGTTCTATAGGGGCCCTTTCCCATGACAAAAAGAGATGTACATACATCAGAGGTCAAAACAGTGGAAAGAGAATAGTACTCAAACATCCTTTAATCCTACTTCATAGCTTCCCCTCAGCAGGGGAAGTCTATTCAAAAGTTTGTTCTTCCTAGGTACAAATTCATTGGAACACCATGTTGTTTGTATAAAGAGAATCGACCCTTCTAGGTCCATGGACATCCCCATACCCATTAATGACTCCAGGGTCATCCTAGGGCAACCCATAATCTCCTCAAGCTCAACTTTATTTTGATAGGATGATAACCAATCCATAAGGTCCAGACTGTAAAGCACACCCCAGGTTTGCACAGAAAATATAATTCACGGAATAATAATTCACCTTCAATATTCATTCAAGTTTGTATTACAGAATATATAGAATAACTTGTTCCTATAATTTAGGAAACAAGTATAACCACTAACTCCATCAAGGCCTATTTATGTGGGTGAGTACAACCTACTCAACCACTACACAAGCCAACATATATTAGTTGTTTATAAAACAACTAATTACAATAGTAATTCCTTTTACATTAATAATACACAAACTATATTATAATGTGAAGCACTAATAATAATTCCTAACATTCCCCCCCTTAGTGCGAACATGGTAGAAAAAACATCCACACACTCCTCTGCAGTATGCTCACCCCTGTGGCATGTCCAACTCTGTGACTCATGACCTTGATCCAAAAGAAAGGCTCGCTCCTTCCATGGTTTTAAACAGGCTTACCACAAACCTTGAAGTGACAAGAACCTCATCAACTGTCGACCTCGTGTGGTTTTCTGGATCCTCCCACAAACCCTTTCAAGATCCATGAACTGACTTACTCTGGTGCTACTGTTCACCACTATGCTTATACATCAGGGAATTATGTAGGAAACACAACATGCATATCACAAAACTGCACAATAGAAGATATACTGAAAAAATTTCACATTACTTCCTATAAGAATCGTAATGTTCTTAATAGTAGTCTCTGTCATTGATCGCTGCCACTCGATCTCGAACAACATAGAAAACTGCCACTAGCCACTGGAAGCTTTCCTTGACTAAGTCGTTTTGGGTGCAGAATGGGAATGGAACATTGGTATGTATTCCCCCCCACAATGTGAAATTCCAAATAAGAAATCAGAAAGGGAAAAATGTATTGTGTTGTATCATACTAACTGGATCTTGCTGTCTTGATCTTGCTGCACATGATCACCATTGCCAATGAACGTATTCACTGACCGATCATCTTCCAACGAAGTACGACAGTCAGAGGATATCTGTAGTCAGAGGATCTCCGTAGTTTTCTGCTCTCTTATACAATTATTTTCCAGTATTAACAATAAATCACACCACTCAAATCAACAGGAACACTGCAAACTGAAGCACACTGAGAAAATGGAAACCAACTAAAAATCAAATACTCACACCATACATATGCCACCACAGCTTCTGCGCGGCCCCCGTCGTTGGTGACTGACGAGAGGTCGCTGTTCGACCTCCTTCCTCCAATGCCTCCTTCCTCCATCAACATGATGCTAGCTCAGCTGGGTTTGGATATGAAGTTCATTTGTTTCCACATTGAAGTTATTCTCCCCCCCGCAATGTGAACATTTTAGTTTTAGGACATCGGGTACAACCGATAATGCGTCCCAAAAAATATCTAAAAAATATGATATTTTTCAAATTGGGAATTTTATCCCAAAATTAGAACCACTATAATGAGAATTAAAAAACAAACACTTTTGCAAAAAACGGTGCTCAATTTTGAGTTATCGTGCAAAAGTTATTGAGGTTACAATTTCCCGTAAATTGGTCCAATTAAAATAAAATTGAATTGCCCTCAAAATTCAATTATTAAGCAAAAACTATAGAAAAATATATATATATTAAACTATAGTTTTGCTAAATAATTAAAAAAATTGACCAATAAGAAAAAACCTGTGTGTTGCATTTCTTTTCCCGGATGTGCATTTCCAGCCACAAAAACGTCTGTTTGACAGCAATTTCGTCATATCTGCATGCTGAATCTGACCCTGATGTAAACTAAAAAGTTGTGGGTCTTTTTCTCATCTTTTCAACCCAATAAGAATCGCCTCAATCCGATTTTTTATGAGGAAGATATGTTCATTTTACTGAACACTACTTGCTGTATTTTTTTGGACCGATTTTTGAATATTCTCTTTGGCCTCTTAAATCTTCTTGGCTCTCATAGGAATAACCTGCTCTGGTACCAAATGTAAAGCACACCCCAGGTTTGCACAGAAAATTTAATTCACGGAATAATAATTCACCTTCAATATTCATTCAAGTTTGTATTACAGAATATATATAATAACTTGTTCCTATAATTTAGGAAACAAGTATAACCACTAACTCCATCAAGCCTATTTATGTGGGTGAGTACAACCTACTCAACCACTACACAAGCCAACATATATTAGTTGTTTATAAAACAACTAATTACAATAGTAATTCCTTTTACATTAATAATACACAAACTATATTATAATGTGAAGCACTAATAATAATTCCTAACACAAACCACCTAAAAAGAAAGTTGTTTTCCCCTTTCTCTTTTGAAGGGCTGACGTGCCAGGATTGCTCTGAAGAGGGGTGTTTGAAGTGTTGAGAGGGGCAGATGTTGTAGGTTGGTGACTGGGCAAAATGTGAGGTTTTGAACTGATTCCTGTTTCCCACTTCCTAAGGAAGGGCACATTTTCCATTGGAGAAGGAATTGGTTGAGGACCTCAAAGTTCCCGTTCAGAACGAGGGGCACAATGCATCAAATGCGTGGATAGCCAAGTTACAAACCGCCATTTGCTATCCCGAGATGAAGAAAGTTCTGCCCTCAAACGACGAGCAGAGATATATTGGTCCTCTTCTCCATCCGAGAGGATGACAGGAGACGGAGTGCGTGTTTCACCCTTCCTCTTGCTCGAGGATGGTACTGATAATGGACATGATGGCAAGGGCATATTTTCTTCCTATTTCTTTTCTAGGAATTGAACCCTCTTCTCCAATTCACTCACTTCATTGGAGATAGCAGGCACTGTATCAATGGAGGTTTTGTCATACAATATGCATGAATCCTTAGGGATTTCTTTTGAAAAAAACTCTTCATTACATAAAAAGGGACATTGAAAATTGGTTTCCCCAGAGACCTGAGGCCTCCTTTCAAACCAGTATCTCTTCAAATCCTTAGGCATTTTCAAGTTCTCAAAAATAAAAGTATGGAAATACATAACTTGGAAGGAGGCGAACACAGGATTGATTCTGATCAACCTAGTTAAAAGTACTATATGGACCCGTTGATATGTAAATGGTCCTTTGGTGTCTCCTGCACATTCCACTTTGAACAAGGCTCTAACAAAAGCTTCATCTGGGCCACTTAGGTCAAAAATATGATTCAAATCTTCTGAGGAAATATCCTTCAGGCTATGAGCCACGGGTGTCTTTGTCATTTCTCCTGGTAGAATATTCTATACTCAAAGTTATGAAAGAAATACATAACTGCAAAAGAATAGAACTGCTTTTTATAGCCCAAAGGAGAAACATATTTCAATTTGAAAAAAAATATTTCCCCTAAGGTAAGAGGGATCTTTCTCAGTTTACACAAGGGAAATTTAAAGACTGAAGGAGAGTATAAACAAGTAGAACTGGTAAATTATGGTGATTTGACAAACATCCTATATAGAATTTAAGCCAGTAAGAAGAGAAGTGAAATGCACTAAGCCCGAGAATATTTTCAAGAGATGAGCGTAGGTGTGTGTCATGTCAAAAAACATCTAAAAACTCTCAGTGATCATTTGAGATGATTGTTTGATCAAGATCTGAGGGGGATGATTCAAGTAACTTGTTGAAAGTAATAACCAGACATCCAAGTCAGATACAAGTGGAGCCCATCAAAATGATTCATATTTCAAACACCTGGCAGTATAAGATAAAGTGCATGAATACCATTTTCTAGAATGGACGTGTAGCAAAGAAGTATTCCCTCAAATATTCTTGTTTTTGGGGGGGAAAAGAGATTTGAATTGAAAATTTTCATATAAAAGCATGTAAAAGCGATGAAAAAGGGGGTTATTTAATTTGTATGAAATTTTTTGAGAAAACCATCTTCTTGAGAAATTGTCTGAGAAACCTGTTTATTTCTTGTGCCTTTAAATTTAATCATGTCAAGCTGGTTGTAAGTGTACAACCATTGACGACCTCTGAGATTATTATGAAACTTCCCCCAGTTGATGAATTTAATAGGTCTTGAATTAATCTATGTTAATCATGTGCATTATTGTGTTTGCTTCATTTCAGAATGTTTTCAAATAGTTTTTCTTGTTCCTGTTTCAATCTTATGTTAGAATCACTATAAGTCACACAAGATCCCATCCGTGTGTTAGTATTGTGGGATTTGCAATTTCATTATGAGAAGAGCTTTCATCTTGTGACGCAAATAAACAATTTTAAATCACTTTACTTTCATTATGTTGACAAATATTGTTTGTTAGTCTATGAGTGTATCTTAGATGTGATGAACCAGGGATTTCTAATGTTTAATTGAGTCTTTAACATGAGCCTTTGTGTTGAATTCTTGAAGAATGTATGAAATCTTGTACCTCTAGGATTCCATTGTTACACACCTTCTAGTTGAACGAATATTTTGGCTATCCCAAAGCATTCTGTTTTGTGAATTTTCTAGTATTTGTTAAAGGTTCTCAAAGTTTTGATATAATAAACTTTATTTTGCTTAACTTCCCACCAAAAAACATCTTAAACAATGAATTCTACAAGAACTATCCATGTTTGTACTATGTATCCATAAATGAAAAAATTCTAATGCCAAAATATACAGAAATGATCAAGTTTCAATTAATGTCTCTAGTAACCTAAACCTTATCTAGAAAATATCTCCATTCTCTAGAAGTGAAAACTCGTGAGAGTTAGATTGTGGTGTATTGATCATATTTTATCAAGGTCATCCTGAAAACTATTCAAAGATAGATTTACTGATATTCCTTCATCAATATAGGTTACAAAATGGGTCCTCTCACCCTGGTTGAAGGCACAACCTAAAGCAGTGAGGGTGGATCAAACCCTTAATATGGTGCTATCCATTTTTTCCAACGTCTGAGTGAAAAAGAGTTATCTAAATTTCATCCCTAGCTATAAAATGACTTATATTATGATTCATCTGTCTCTAAGCATCCTGCTTGATCTGTGATGCTGCTTAACACCTAAGGGAGAATCAATATGGGTGCCAACATGATGATCGGTTGGGAGTCACTTATAACCTTAACTTGTTTAATATTCCATCTTATAGAAACTTTCAATCCTACGATGAGAGCTTCATACTCAGCAATATTGTTGGTACATGGGAAACCAAGTATGAAAGCTTGAGGAATGAGATCATGATGCAAGAGCATCACATGCAACAAGATTTTTCAACCATCATACATTGAGCTCCATTTGTTGTCATGTAAACTAGGAGTGGGGAAGAACTAATTTTCCCTCCATTTGTATTTATTTAAATTCAAATGGGTATGTAGTATTTCATGTAAGTGTGAAAGTTTCTTGTAATTGAGTTAACTAGGTAAGTTTAGGATGAATGGATGAGTTGTTATGCCAAATAAGGCTCTCTTAGCCACTATAACAGACTTGATAGAGTATGTGTGAGCTGGTTTCATGTATTGGGATGTAGTTTATCCTATTTCTATGTTTATATAGTGGTTGAGATTCCTTAGGAAGCTCTTGAAGGTTTATAAGATTAGAACAAGTCAAAATAGGATCAATTAAAGGAGTTTGTTGTGGTAGAAGATCCAATTTGGATCTAGGATACAAAGAATAAGTTTTAGTGTGTGAATTACAGTGGAAAGGCTTGAGTGGGATGTATGTACAGTTTTAATAATAAAATAATATGATCTAAAAGCCGTGAATTTGCAAGTTTTAATTGACTGCTCTCAAGGTTTTAGTAGGGCCAGTATTAAAAAAATCCTTAATATGTTTTATTTTTCTCAAATCCCATAACTTCAACAAGGAAAAGGATGGGAATGTGATTTAAAATGCATTTAAATTTTATTTAGCTCTTGAAGGTATGTGGTACGGGTTTTATCAACTGGTTTTGGCACACAGACTGTAACTAGGGAAGTCCATATCTTTTATTCTACCTAATGAAATTCAATAAAATTTTAACAATATTTATGTCCCACAAATATAAAGAAGCCCTCCAAATTTCATATTAAACTAGCACATGGTGGAAAAGATATCCATGAAAGAAATTTTATACAGATGCACACGAATTGTCAGATGAAATGACTAAATGGGAAAATATATGTAAATTTTTTGGTGTAACCAAATTAGCTGAAATTCAGAACATGTGTTCTTTGAAGGGTCATATAAGAGCTGTAAAAATTTGAGATTAATTGGACATACACAACAAAAGTTATGAATGACAAAAAATTTCTGGAACATTGCTCAAAACAATGAGTAAAACTTAAGGTATTTTGATGAAATTTTGAGTAATCTTTCATGTTTCAGGTTAAATTGAATGTTGCAAACCTTTATATTTTTAAGAGGGATGTTTTAGAGCTGACATAATATGTTTGAAAGGTTTATAAGGCTTAAGGAAATCCTTTGAGTGATTGTCATCAAATATTTCCAAGATAGGACTGAAAAGTTTATATTTCTCTCCAATTTTCACTCAAAAGAAACCTAATTGAACTTCTTACCTGATCTAAAACTTAAGGTATTTTGATGAAATTTTGAGTAATATTTCATATTTTAGGTTAAATTGAATGTTGCAAAGCTTTATATTTTTAAGAGGGATGTTTTAGAGCTGACATAAGATGTTTGAAAGGTTTCTAAGGCTTAAGGAACTCCTCTGAGTGACTGTCATCAAATATTTCCAAGATAGGACTGAAAATTTTATGTTTCTCTCCAATTTTCACTCAAAATAAACCTAATTGAACTTCACACCTGATCTAAATCCTCATAAAGATGTTTATAAGTTGTTTAGAACCTTGAGAAACTAATATGTTGACAATTTATACCTAAGCTGGCCTAAAATTAGGCTTGGAGACAAAATTGGAATAAGGTATATGAAGCACATCTTAATGATATGATGCATTTATTAGATTTTCATTGAAGATATAAGATTACATAGTTTTATAGAGAGAATAATGAAAAGTATATGGTAGGTTTGTAGTGAAGGTTTGATTTGAAACCATAGAGAAAGATCCTCAAATGTACTTAGTGACTAGAATGAATGTTTAAGGTAAGGTTGAATGTTTGATGAGTTTTTGCAACTAGTTGATTATATGCTTAAAGGAGGGTTTGAGGTTTTATAGAAGAGTGATCAACTAAATTTTGCATTGAAGTATAAGAAGGTGTATTAGATCACCTGTAGGGGTGATAAGGACAACACCTGCCCTCGAGCCATTAAATGTAAATGACCCATCAAAGTATATCTGCCATGTGGAAGATTATTCAATATATAACATAGAGGAATCTGACAAATCCATACTCAGTGGTTTCATTCCAGGTAGAGGAGCTTCGACTATTTTATCAGCAAGTACATGTCCTTTAACTACTTTCTAATTGACATACTCAATATCAAATTCACTAAGCAAGATTATCTAATTGGCCATCCTCCCAGTAAGCATGGGTTTAGATAAAAGGTACTTGAGTGGATCAACTTTGGATATTATCTTAGTTTTATTATTCATAAAGTAGTGGCAAAGTTTTTGAAAGGAAAAAACAACGGTCAAGCAAGCTTTTTCAATTTGTGGATAATTTATCTCATATGTGATTAATGTACGGATAAGGTAATGGACGAATCTCTCTTTGTGATTGAAATCATATTGAGCTAAGAGTGCGCTTATAAAAAATTGATTAGTTGAAATATATAGCAGAAGGGGTTCACGTGCGGTAGGTGGTACAAGAACAAGTGGTTTAGCCAAATACTCCTTGAGTAAGGAAAATGCTTGTTGGAAATCAGGGCCCCAATAAAAATCAACATCTTTCTTCAAAATATGGGTAGAGGAATGGAATTTACCTTGGAGGTGGGAGATGAATTTGTGGATATCTTAGATCTTTCCATGTAAGCTGCGTAGCTTATTAAGGTTCTTAAGAGTAGGAATTTATGTAATAGTAGTGAATTTTGCTGGGTCCACTTCAATTCCTCTTCTAGAAACTATAAATCCTACCAACTTTCCTGAAATCACACCAAAGACACACTTATTTGGATTTATCCTGAGCTTATAATCCCTTAATCATTGAAAGATACGACATTGGATGTATGGATATTCCACTCTAGTCTTATATTTCTCGAGGATATCATTAACATAATCCTCCATAATATCATGCAACATGTCATGGAAGATGACATTCATAACCCGTTGATAGGTTGCACCTACATTCTTGAGGCCGAAAGGCATGACTTGAAAAAAAATGTACCCCAAGGGGTAGTGAAATTAGTTTTGTGTTGGCCCTCTTATGTAATCTTGATTTGATTATAGCCAGATAATCCATCCATGAGGGATAAAATTTCATGATCAACAGTTGAATCGATGATTCGACGATCATGTCAATGTTCGGTAGAGGAAAATGATCTTTAGGACATTCCTTGTTGATGTCTCTAAAATTTGTAAAAATTTTGATTCCAAGTGGCTTTCAACGAATAGGTACTATGTTAGAGATCCACTCTGAATAGTCTATAGGTTTGATAAAACTCACAACTAACAATTTTTCCAGTTCTTCTTTGACCAAAACAATAATGTGTGGATGCATCTTTCTTAACTTTTGTTTCATAGGCTTTGCATATTCATGTAAAAATATATTTTGCACTACCAAAGAAGAATCTAAGTCTGACATGTCTACATAAGACCATGAAAATATATCCAAAAATTCCCTAAGGAGTACTATAAAAGTTTCCACCTCATGTGTTGAAAGTGAAGCCCTAAGTTTGAGGATTTTAGGTTCCTCTTCTGTATCGATGTTGACGTCAATAGTCTCCTTAACTAGTAGTTTAGAACCATCTTCCATACAGGTAGGATCTAGAGGGATATTGAGCTCTTCCTCAATAGGCGTCTCTATATGATTTTCACCAGTGTGATGGTTAGCAAGATTATCCATTTTGGATTTTACATACTACTTATCCATAAGTGTCTCAAAAATATTTTCACTATAGGATTTGGATTTATTATTGTTGGGCTTGCTTGAAGGTATTTTAACCTCCTTTTATCTTTGTTGAGTAAAAAATTCAGCTTCTTTGGCAAAGCAGGCGGAGGCATCAACATTAATAGAGAAATATTTGATAGGAATATCATCACGTATCCCCATGAACTCTCTAATAGCTTCCCCATTCTCAAAAATATCAATCGGTATGTGTCATTTTTGGTCCTAATAAATGAGGGATGGATGTATAAGATTTATTTCAAGGATAAAGGGGGATAAGGTTAAAATATATGTATCAGAAAACATGTTCGTGGAGTTAAGGTCTTCGTAAAGAATACATAGGGACTCCATTTCACAATCAGAACAAGAAGATATATCCTCACATTCAGAAGAGGTGGTGTTGAATTTTGTAGGGCGAGACCCATAAGGTCAAATTTCGATTTCGTATCATCCCATCCTTTCAGGCACTATAAGAGGTTCATGCAGGCCTTGTTCATTGATGCCACATCCATAGCCTTAATATCCCATAGCATACATCATCTTGTTAGGGATAATATAGTCAGGGGATTACTAGCAAGAGGCCATCCTTTCATTCGAAGATTGATATGTAGAAGTACTTCCCAATCTTTCCTCAACTAAGAGACCACCATTGGTAAATCTGTTAAGAGTTTCAAGAATTTGATCTCTCTATGGTTAGAAGTTAGGCCTACCACGAGTTTTAGGAGATAGTGGAAGATTTGACATAAGAAAAGCTTGTTGAAGGTCATATTATCCACATCCTGCATGAAGGATTTTCATTTCTCTTGAAGAAAATGGGGATATGTAAGTGGAAGATTTACCTTCATGTGATTGAAGTGTATCTAGGTCTATTTGAGAAGCAAGGGGATATAAATTTAAGTCAAACACCAATTCACTGGAAGGACATTCATAGGCAACCTGATAATAACCAACTAATGCTCTGCAATGAGAAAATGGTTGCATGTCACCAAGATTCGTAAGTTCTTTTCCTTGATAATGGAGCTTGATACATTGATGAAAAGTGGAAGGAACGTCCTACATGGCATGGATCTATGGGCATACGAGGATAATTTTATAAGGAAGATCTAAGTCAATGACGTGGCATCTTGTGTCCTATGTGATAGGCGCAACTTCCATAGGAAATGTAATGGTTTCGGATGACCGTCACTCTAAATTTTCATATGCCTTGATAGTTATCACATCAGGATCTATCTCATCTATAGAGTGGCCCAAATATTTCACAAGTTTTATTATGAAAATATTAAGACCATATCCATTGTCCACAAGCACCCTTTTGATATTTTTATGAGTAATGATCACTTATATATATATATATATATATATATATATACATATACATGTATATACATATATATATATATATATATACATATATATATATATATATATATATATATAATGGCAAATTATGTGCTTGATTATCCAGTGGAATCTCGTTTTGGATAAAAACAATGTGTTCGGATGAAGTGATTATCACAACCAAGGCTTGGAAGTGTGAAGAGTCAATTTCAGAAGAAACTCTTGACTCCTTGAGGGATTTATAGATGACTTCCTTGTGAACAATAGATATCTTGAAAAGGTCCAAAATAGAAATCTTGATGGTTGTATTCTCAATCTATTTCAGGAGATCGTAATGAGCATCCAAAAGAGTAGACATAGGGGGTACTGAGAAAATAAGATGAGTGCGTTGATTTGTAACAACACACTCTTGTGATTTGATTTTGATGGTATGGATATGAGTGTCAATGGGATGGACATAGCCAATGAGATAATCAAAGGGATTTGAAGTTTGACTAACAATGTGATTGGTACTCTTTCCTTGAGAGGATTGACCTCGATCTAACTTCTATTCTATATTTTTATGCTTGGGGAATGATTTCTTGTAGATTCCAAACTATTTGTCAGAAGTTTTAGACAAATCTTGGATATCAAGCTCAATGTATCCTCAATCTATTAGATCTTCAATGAAGTTTTTTAACTTCATACATATGTATGTAGCATGTCCTTTAACACGATGATACACATAATATTCATGGTATTTGTACCATGATGATTTAGGTGCATCTTTGGTAAAAGATGTAGTGATGGGGAACATGACCGTGTTGGCTGAATCTAATTGCATTAGCTTAACCGATAGTGAACTAGTGAGTGGAGTGTATTCCCTATGTTTCACTGCAAGTTTAGAAGGTACACGCGTAATTTTTAACTAAAGTGTGCTTTGAACCATCTGTACATGTTTAGAATCAATAATTCCATCTCCTATGAAATTCTTTTTTTTGTTAAAGAACTTGGATTTATCGTTAGGTTTTGAGTTGTGATTGTCTCTTTGAAAGGGTTTCAAGACCCCTTTATCAAGTAACACCTTTTCAATTTGACTACCTTTTTCTATGACCTCTTCAAATGTGCTAACACAATGCATCTGCAAGTGAAAGGCTATCTCAAGATGGAGGTTAGGTACAAAAATGCTGACAAGTTGTTTTTCCAGAACAGAGCAAGGGAAGCGACCAGCTATCCCTTACCATCGTTATAAGAAACAAGTGAATTTTTCATTATTCCTTTAGTTTACATTACAAAGGTCTATCATAGTGACATCACTTTCCATGTTAAATGAAAAGTGGTGAAAAAACTTCTGAGATAAATCTGAAAAGGTAGTGATCGAACCTTTAGGGAGATGTAGAAACTTTTCAAGTGCCTGGCCTCCAAGATTCCTAGGAAATAATCATATGAGGTAATTATCATTGTATGTTACTTCTTGGAAATCCATGAATAAGTCTTTGATGTGGTCATAAGGATCACCTTTGCCCTTATATTTATTAAATTTAGGGAAATCAAAGCTATGTGTAAAAGGAGTACGCAACATTTCCCGATCAAAAGGGTAAGGGCACAAATATTCAAGCTAATATTTCTTGTTATTCCCTTGGTTATTTTCCTGTAGATCTATGAGGGTAACTTTCATAGACTGTCATTCTTGGTAAAAAAATTGGCCATGTGACAACATGGCTGGTATATATGTGTAGATAGATTTGGATGCCTCACCACCATGGTTTTCAATGTAGCTTTCAGTGTAAGTGACTCTAGGTTTTTCAATTCTAGATCTATCCTTGTCTTGATGGACATGAGAAGTTAACTTTGATATATTTTGACTAAGGGATTATAGTTGTCTTTGCATGGTGACATCCTCATTGTGAGTTTCGTGCTTGTCTTCCTCATGTAGGGGAATTTCATTCTCTGTTTTATCATATGGATTTTTTCAATCAAAAGGTATATGATGATGAGATTTAGGTGGAGACACATTAACATCTTCATCATGACCTCCTACATGAGCGAACTTGGATGCACGTTCATAGTTTGGAATGTCCTTATCAGTCCTAAGAGGTGGATTTTTGCTCTTTGTTCCAATAATGTGAGGAAGGAAATTTGGATCAAAATCAAAGGGAAATTTAGCCCCTAACTCTATAAGACACAATAAGACTTGGTGTTGGACTGAATTTCCTTATTCCTGCTCAGATTAATGATCTATTACTAAAGAAAATAAACAAACTCAAAATATGAATGGTTTATGGACCTTGAGATGGAATAATGATGTTGACGGGTGAAAATGATGGAACCTTGTCCGCAATGATCTAAGTGACATGTAAATAAAGAGAACTCAACAACGGATGGATTAGTAGATAGATGGGAGGGTTGTCTGACAAATTTAGTCCCGAGAAGTAAGAACTTCCCAGGATGGATGTTAACCCTCGTGTTTGATAAATATAGATAAAATAGACAGATATTTGATAAATTGGATGTAGCGTCTATGCTGAATCTGAAACAAAAAAGAAACTGGAAGTTGGATCTAAGATGATAAAATTACATATGATCTAAATACGACAAAATAAATCAGACTTGGCAGGGGTCGATGATGAATCAGGATTACAGAGGGTCAATCAATAGCAACTAAAGCTAGTAGATTGAAACAATGATGTAAAATATAGATCTATAGGCTCTGATGGTAGATTTGGAGCTAGTGCAACACTGAAATGATAAACAAGAACCTGGAAATTTTCTAAAACATGAGGAAACAAAAAGGATGCAAGGAAATTACAAATCTAAGGGTAAATACTAAAAACATGGATTGGTTCGACGATGACTAGGCTGGGTCAGTGGTGATCGGTAGCTGAGAGAATGAATCTAGGATTATAGAGGGGTAGAAGGACTGGATATGAGACTGGATGGATGCAAAGATAGACAATGGATGGCTGAGGATTTGAGTGATACAAAAATTGATACAATGTAGGTTGGGTCGATGACGACCAGATAGGGGAAACAATGACTAGGGCTGAGTTAGACTTGAAAAAAAATTGATGGACAGAAAACAAAGACCTATGGATGGAAACATAGTTTGAAAAGACAAATTTGAGGTTCCTGGTGATACCTAAACCTACACAAAAATTTAGAGATGAAAATAGATGAAATATGCAACAAAGAAATGAAGAATGAAAAAGGGGAAAGTTAACCCCCAAACTCTCCTAAGTTGATGTCCAAATGCTCCAAGAAGACTGAAAACACCCTAAACTCTACAAAGAAAATTAAATGACTAAATAAGGAAAGCTAACACCATTTCCATCCATCTAGCCAAAGTTCTAAGTCTAGGAATGTAATATTAAGATAAAAGCTTAAAGGAATGCTTAACTAGTATGAAAACAATGCGAGATCTAATTAAACATGCCTACTAATATGCTTGAATTACCTAACTTGGGCCTAAATAGGACCTAAGATGGAAATCAAATGGTTATGGTTGCTACTTTCTCCAAAAAATGGTGAAATGACCTCTCCAAATGACTTATTAAGTTACTTTATGGATTAGTCCATCTACTAACTTTGTTGAAGGTTTTAGGCAAGGGTTTGAACTTGAACTATGAATCATATGTATTATATGAGATGCAAATCAAAGCATGGTGTAAAGTATAAAGGAATGAGGTGCACTCTTTTTATAGTTTTCATTCTATGAAAAATTTGTATTTTGGTGCATGTGTGACTAAAAACCCCAAATTAGATTAGAATTGTTAATCATGATTAGGCCTTGCTAATCACAATTAGTGAATTACCAAGTGATTAAGAGCTCTGGAGCCGTAATCAACCACTTAGGGTCAACTAGAAGGCTAGGATAAGATTTTGAAGCTTGTTGAGACGTTGTGGAGGTGAATGGGGTGATTTTGAGTGATTGGAAGAATGGGTTTAAGTCAATACTAGGGTATATTGACCAAATCAAGGGAAAAATAGGCTTAATTAGCCTATAATCACTAATTGTTTGTTTCGAAGAGGATTTTGGCTTACGATTCGTCGTAAAGTGGCATCCTAAATGCAAAAGGGGTTACACAATCAAAAGTGTGGTGTTAATTGACTAATTTGGTAAAGAACGTTAGTTAATTAGTGAAAAACACTAATTATAACAGATTTGACAAGAATGAGAGTGATTTGTGTGTGTTTTGGTAATAAGATTGCAAAAGCAGAATTTAGGTGTCTACTTTTTCCCCTGTTTGAGGTGAAGTTAGTGACTTCACTTCAAAGTATAGTAGACAAAGCATAAATAGGTAAATTTTTTTGAAAAAAAATTACCAGAAATGAAGGATTCCCCCTCGAGTGTTGATGGGGTGATAGAAGAAGTCAATCAATGATCGAAAATATGATTTGAAATGGATAGAAGAAAATAGGTGGTAGAATAGGATAGCAGGCGTGAAACCTTAGGTATTGAGAAGGAATAAGGATAGGGATAAACGTGGTTGTTTATTGCCCCAGGTGATTTTTACGAGAAAAATTAGTAATGGTAATAAATGATAATGGAGAAGAAATGATTAACGGAGAAATATAGGACAAGCCCAATCTTTGCATCCAACCTTTCAATAAGAAACTTTTTTATATCATTTTTCCCCTAGGTCTACATCATCGGCCTTTATTAAAAATAAACAAAAGTATAATATAACATGAAAAGCTACATTACTAACATTTGTTTACTGCTAAAAATATGTAACTCCATGCAACATACATTATGCAATGCAATATGAGAAAGTAAAATGACGCTTAACTCCATGCAACATATAGAATGCAATGTAATGTGTATGACAATACGATACAAGTAAATTAAAATGACACTTAACTCCATGCAACATACAAAATGCAATGCAATACAAGAAAGCAAACCAACTAACCTAATAGAGAAACAAGTATAATCACAAATACTCAAACAAACAACATTTCAAGACAGTTGTACCAATGTTTTTGTTATCAAGATGCAGTTCCTGAATGTTTATGTTGTAACGACAAGGGTTAAAAATGATGCCCCAAGTAATAACACATGCGAAGGAAAAATGAAGGACACAAGTAGTCCCATGGAAAGCATTCGTGCATTATGACATAGTACCTGATAACTCACTATTGTACAGGAGTACCGACATAATAAGTAGACCCAACTTTATTAATGGAGGTAGATTGCAATGATTTGCATGTCGTTTGAGACAAGAATAAGAAAGAATTTCAAAAAGATGGTTTTGTAGGACCAATTTCGATGTTGAGGATAATGCAGGTGATACAGGCTTCAAATGTATGCAAGCCATTTAAAAAATGAAAAACCATAAATTTTTGGTAAATCTAAAGCCAAAATTAATGTTACCTTTATGTAGCTTACTTCAATACCTTTCCAACGCAAAAAACATGGAGTCGTTTTGAGGTCAGGAGCAAATTTTATGGCCTGTGCAATGTTGGGTGTGCCTATGCACTCAGGGGAGCGCCTGTGCTGGGCAGCATGGGCGCCTGGCGCCTGGCTAGCCCTGTTTGTATTTTTTGAGTTTTGTGAGGCACCATGGGCGCTTGGGTGCTTATGGGCTCCTTTTTTGAGGCAGTGATTTTGTGAGGCAACATGGGCACTTGAGCCTTTTTGTTTTGTGAGGCTTTTTTTTATTTTTTGAATTTTGTGAGGCAACATGGGTGCTCGAGCGCCTGTACTAGCCTCCTTTTTTATTTTTTAAATTTTGTGAGGCAGCATGGGCACTCGAGCACCTGTGCTGGCCTCCTTTTTGGTTTTTTGATTTTTTGAGGTAGCATGGGTGCTCGAGCACCTATGTTGGCCTCCTTTTTTGATTTTTTGAATTTTTGTATGCAACATGGGCACTGTGTTGGCACTTCTTATGATGTTTTTGCACACTGGGCGCTCGAATGTGCACTACCTATCTTCCGGAGGGCATAACTTTTGCTCCTGACCTCGAAATGATTCTGTTTTTTAACGTTAGAAAGGTATTAAAGAAAACTACACAATGGTAAGATAAATTTGGGGTTTTTAATTTGTCTTACCAATTTTTTAAGGGGTTTTGAATTTTTTTACCAATTTGTTTGGGTTTTTGATGTTTTCTGAACATATTTGAATGTTTTGAGGTTTTTTTAACATATTTGAATGTTTTTAATTTTATAGAAGTTTTCTGAAGCTATGTATAGGAAATGAAGAAACATGGATTCCCCTAGTGACAGATGGGATGTACAAGGGTAGAATGCCACATGTATGTGCAAGAAAGTGAATATGCGAAATTGCCCCCAGTGTTAGATGGGAATATTCAAAGGCAAACTCTTCACACGTAGAAGTTGGATCAGGGCCAATATAGATAGGTTCAACATGTTGATGAACGTAACCCAATGACATGCTAGGAAGGAGCAAGGATGCCCCCAACGTAAGTTGACCAAGAAGCACATGATAGAAAGAAGTAGAAGATTGTTTTGAGAAAGGGGACAAAGGTTCCCACAAACATGGCAAAAAGGAAATATTATACACATGGATGTTCTGAACGTAGAAGAATGATGTGAATGTTGTGAATGTAGCTTAGAAGCCTCGTGAAGAAGTGATTAGCCAAAGGCACGAATCGTGAGACAAGATATACTAGAGTAAGAGTATAAACAAGGTCCAAAAAAAGACACTTGGTAACATACTAATCTTGTTTGCTCATAGAGATCTAAGTGTGTGCACAGTGGAAATTTATTACCTCTTGGAGGGAAGATTTGATAGACAATAAGTGAAGACACCCTAGCCAATGTGTATGAATGATTTATTTTTCAAAGTTAATTTTTATGAATGGATTGTGGAAGGAGAGTCATACATTGCTCCGCTGCCATCCAAGCATCCATATCCCTAACGGAGATGCATTTGATTCTAATTGCAACATTTCTCTACTGCCAGTCAGACGTCCATAGCCCCGGTAGAGATTATTAGAAATACCCCAAGAGAGAGTTATATATCAATTTGTTTTTACTTATATCGTTTGCTTTTAGCTTTGTGATTTTTGATTTGATTGATTTCTTTTTATTTTATGAAAACTTATTCCATATCTCTTACTTTACATGGGGTTAAGAACCATTGATGGCTTGATGGAAGGAGGTAGAAGTGATTGTGATGACGACATTGGCTAGTGTCAAAAAATATGTCCAAAATTTCTTTGCAACATGTTTTTTAGATGTTGATTGTGATAGGATCTCTAAGAGGTCAGTCATTCTTTAATTTACCAAGGTGATAAAATACCAATGCCAAATGGATACCATAGAGATAACTGTCACAAAATACATGTGAATAGGCTAACCAAAATATCACCAAAGGGATGAAAATGGTAGGATGACTTGCAGATGAATAAAAAGGAAGGGAAGAAAGAACATCCATGTGTATGTGATACTGATTGCAATGTGTGTTCGTTTACCTTTGATTTTTTGAAATGTTTTCTCATTTTTTGTATTTTGTCTTTTTTTGAAAGGTGGGACCAACAAGGTCACTTGACGTGATAAGATCCAACAAAAATGTTAGCAATTTCCTTGATAAGGAAGACTAGGCATGTTTTCTTATCAAGAGTCATATTATCCCCGATCTCAATGATCATGGTGAGCTCATACTCAATAGATGATTGTGTTTTATCATGAAACATGGATTTTGTGTGTGGGAGCTTGAGGTCCCTATCCAAAGGTTTCTACACTTTATGCCATACTTGATGGGTGTGTTGATGTGCATTTTTGAAGCACATTTGATTCTGAACTTTAAGATCATTTGAATTGTTGTGAGATTTGGAGCTCTTGGAAATTTTTATCATAGTTGAATGAAGGAACCGTTTGTGTTTCTTGTAAGCTATTACATGAATTGTCTGATCCTGAGAAGTAGGAGAAGAAAGTGGATGAATAGAATTGATGTGAGAAATGATGGTGGGTTTGCCACAATCATTGATAGAAGAAAAATATGATGGACACGAAGGATATGGTCCAAGAATTGAAGAGGATGGGCTACCAGGAGGTGTCCCATAGACTGAAGATAAAGCACTACAAGGATGTGGCCCTAAGATTGACGATGAAGGACTTGCTAGTGGCACCACATAGATAGAAGATGAAGGACTACCTAGAGGTGTCCCATATATAGAAGAAGATGGGCTACTAGGACGTGGCCCAAGAATCAAAGATGAGGGACTTCTAGGATGTGCCCCCAGTATAGATAAAGATGGGTTGCCAAAAGGTGAGCCACATATAGATGATGTGGGGCTACTCGGAGGTGGCCCACATATAGAAGAAGATGATGGGCTACCAAGTGGTGACCCAAGGTAAGATTGCGATGGAGGAATCTTGATAGATAAAGAATGATTAGGTAATGAGAAGATAAACTGTGGATCAATGTTAGACCCAGAAATTTCATCGCCCAATGAAGAATGTGAAGATGGAAGAATAAGAGGAGGATCATGTTTGATGATCTTAGGGTCTTCCTCTATTTTCTGACAAAAGGAATCAATCTCTTCCTCCCAATATGTGAACGTATCGAGGTCTAAAGAGGTTTCTTACTCAAAAACTTCTAGATGAATGTCTTCATGTACCCTCATAAATTCTCTAATTGCTTCTTCATTCTGAAATGAAGCAATCGGTGGGGGTAGTTGTTCTACCAAAAGGGGTTGATTGGATGAATGCAACATGGGAGCCGACTTGGATGATTGATTAGAAGGACTTTGAGTCGAAGAGATCTTCGACAAAAGAAGGGGTCATTGAGGTGACTGAGAAATGGGGTCCTACGAAGACAGGGAGGACCATGACTTTAGAGTCGTATTAGAGGAATAATTCAGATTGGAATCTTCAGAAGAATCAACCAACTTAGAATGATTGAGATTGGAATATTTAGAAGAATTAGAATCATACCACTTACCATGAGTTGAAGATGGGGGAAGAGGTAAGTGAACGGGTTCTTTAGCACGAAGAATCAAATGAGGTCTAGTTGTGATAGGCATCCTTTGATGGGAATGTTGAAACCTAGGTTCCTTACTGTCATAAGTATGCAGAACTGCATGATAATCAGTCTTTTTCGGCACATGCCTAGACATAGATAGTCCAGGGGATATCACAGGGGTTATTGTGTTGACATGTTCAATAGGTGTATCTACAACCAATGAGAGCATCAAAATGATTCTCCTCATTAGACACATAATTAGCATTATTTTCCTGATTATGTTTAGGAAAATTCTTCGTATTGGGGGATTTGTTAGGAGTGGATGAATCCATCTCCACATCACCACTTTCGATTAAGTCATGGATGTAGTGTTGCAACTTCAAACACTTATCTATTTTGTGACCTTTAACATGGTGGAATTGGCAATATTCATTATCTCTAAACCATGATGGTTTAGGCGTTGTCCTCATAAGGCATAGTTTCAGGATATCTAACCATATTAACTGCCTCTAGCTGTTTTAGTATTGATGACATTGAGTCAGATAGAGGAGTGAAAGTATGATGCTTATACTCTGTAGATGGATTTCCTTTTGCAAGCATTAAAGGTGCATGGTTTAGAATGAATTGTACCCGCTTAGAATCTACTATCCCATCACTAATGGAATTTTCGTTTCTATTAGGAACAAACTTTGTTTTATCATTAGATTTAGAATCATTGTGATCGCGTGAAAAAGGTTTTAGGGTCCCTCTAGCTAATAATGTTTTTTCGATTTGAATCCCTTTTTCAATTACCTCTTCAAATGTGTTGTCGCAATGCATTTGTAAGTGGAACGTAATGTCTAGATGGAGGTTGGGAAAAATATACTAATTAACTATTTTTCAGGTATGGAGCAAGGGAAGCGGCTAGCTAATCCTCTTGATCATTATAAAAATGCATCAAAGTTTTTTGTTATTTCATTGCTTGGCATTGCATAAATATAACATGGTGACATCATTCTCAATATTTAATGGTAAGTGTCGTACGAAAATTTATTCTAGTTCTGGCCATGTTGATATGGATCCCTTAGGGATGTGTACAAACCATTCTAGTGTTGTTACTCCTAAACTTCATGGAAAGAGGCGCATAAGATAATTGTTGTTGAATGCCACCTCTTAGCATGCCATATAAAAATCTTTAATATGGTCACGAGGATCACATTTT
Source organism: Taxus chinensis (assembly GCA_019776745.2). Lineage (NCBI taxonomy): Eukaryota > Viridiplantae > Streptophyta > Pinopsida > Cupressales > Taxaceae > Taxus > Taxus chinensis. The sequence continues at coordinate 15,974,256 of CM034154.1, read as the reverse complement.
CCCTTATATTTGTCAAACTTTGGAAAATCAAAGTGTCTTGGGAAAGGTACCTGTAACATGGATTTTTCAAATGGGTAGGGACATAACTCATTGAACCGATACTTCTTGTTATTGTTACCGGTTTGGCCCTCTTGTAACGTTTGAAGGGAGTTATTCAGAGTAGACCATTCTTGGTGGAAGAGATAGTCTTGCGTGGGTGGTGGCATGGGTCTATACAAAGGGTTAAGCCTATGTGTATGCCCACCCCTATTTTTGGTGAAAAAATCATCATAAAGATCCTTTTGTTTCTCCCATTAAGGAGTGTTTATTAGGAACTCGTGAAACAAAGCCTTAGGTTTTTCCGTTGGTATGGTTTGTTTCACAACTTTTGGTTGTTCCTTTTTTATATGCGAAGCCAAACTTGATAATTGGTGAGTGAGGGCTTGAACCTATTCGTAACCTCTTGAATGAGTATTTTGTTATGATCTTCATTAGGGGGAGGCTGTGCATGATGAACATGTTCTTCGTGGTCTTTGCAACGAATTTTAATAGGAGGTAAATGATAGCCTCCTTCATTTTCGAAACATACTTCCTGATTATTTTGTTGTGCAAAAGTAGAGGCATGACCTGGGTTTAATATGTCATATATATGATGACGAGGACGTTCCACTTCCTCTTCCCCTCAAACCATTGTGGCGATGAGAGAAGGGTCCACTGTGGGAGGTAAGCTAGCTCCTAGTTCTATAACACACATAAGAACCTCATGTTTGTTTTGAAAAATGTAATCATCAAAATTGGCGAGAGGACTCTCTATGTTCATACGAGGAGAATCTTCCTCTCCACCATTATGGTCAACCATGAGATTACCCTCTAAATGAGGGTTGTCACCTTCAAATATATTGGTTCCTAATCTTTTGGATCCCATCCTCGTATTAGGCATACTCAAGATAGGCAATACAATGCGAAGAATTTCCACTAAGGTTTACTAAAAAGGGACCTTAGTCAATTTTTTGAGTCGTAACAACTCTAAATTGCCAAAGCAAGGTGACTATAGAATAGCCACAAAATTGATAGATCAAAGTAAACATGCGAACTAAAGAATAACAAACAAGCTACCCTAACAAGGTAATATATGACACAAGTTTTCCTTAGAATAATACAATGACGTACAATGCTCAAAATTTAGTTACACCAAATAGTTTATTCTCTAAGATTTTGTCTAGATAGGTTTGTAACCAAATAGTGACAACACAATATCACCAGTTAGGTCAAGTTTGCAACAAACAAGGCCTAAATGATAAGAGAATGTTGACGCAATCTCCTAACAAGATATACTAAAATCCAGTTTCTAAACACTAACAAATTATAAGCTTTGTAAAATGGACAATACAAATGCGAGCAGCGTAATAATGCTCTTTAGACACGTAATCAAACTTCACGAGAAAACAAGATTTTAGTATCAAAATGGAACTATAGTGATGCTAACAAAGTAACCTAAACACTCAAAAAACTCAATACAAAGCTAGGGTGTAAAAACTACATCTAAGTATATCAATAAATTGTTATGCGTGTGAGCAAGCATAACCCTACAATATAGAGATTTAGGCCTAATTTCACAATGGAAACAAGACATAAATATCTCAATTGTATGGCTACAATGTGGGAAACGTAACAACTCAAAAGAAGACAAGGATGAAATCACCTAACTACGATGATAATAAGTCTCAAATATGGGTTTTTGAGACAAGGGGGCCTACTAGATCATGAGTACGTACCATGCACACTTTCAAAACTTATACTCCAACATTGTAACCTAGTTGCTCAAGTAGAATACAAAAGTGGTGGACAAGCGATATCTAGCGGTATCCATATATGTTTTTTCCTTTTTTCCAAAAATGGGAAACAAGAAAACAAGGGTGTAGACCAAGTGGTGTTGAAATAAACTTGGTGTTATTTTGGTAGAGTTTTGCCTTGTCTTAGGACAAGTGAAAAACTAGGACAAAATGACACTAAGTAGATTTCGTGATGAAAATCACGTGGTTTCAACCTTTAAGAGATTATTTCCCTTGTTCGAAAAATAAGAGTTTGAATCTAACAAAGTTTTCACTTTGTGAGAGCTCTCAAGTATACTAACTAAGACAAAAACAATGGCTCCAAGTTGGCAAGCTTCCTAGGTGGTTCTCTCTCTAGGTGTCACAAGATATCTATGGCGAGCCTGATTTAGTAAGGTTTCCCAAGGAGTATCCCGGATTTACTTTACCCCATTCATTATAATGAGCACCGAAGTGCGTTTAGTTATACTTTCACTGGGGTCACGATACAGATATCTTTGACTCTAATCTCACCCAGACGTACTAGACAAGTCGGTAGTGTGGAGCACTTTCTTGTTTAGTTCACAAGGTTCCCTCTTGCGTGAACTACTTTAGGGTTCCTAAGACCACCCCCATTGTTGTAGCTTAAGGCTTATGCCAAAGGGGTTATGTCCTAGTTAATAGGATGAGCCGCAGCTCTTAACTGAAACCTACAATAAGGTGTTTTGAATGGTGTGTTGGTGTATTTTTTATCTTTTGGATTAAGCAATTTGGTTTAGACCACCAATAACAAGCTACGACAACGTGAATGTTAGATTTTGGTTTAAAGAGAGCCCTTCTTTCTTTGACAAGCATTTTAGGTCCTTCAAACAAATGATTAGTAGTTCAAAAAAGTTCACATTATCATAGAAAATAAATTAAGTGTTGTTTTTATTTCTCAAGATCTCACTAGGTGCAAGAGAAGAGCATACACAACAAATAATCCAAATAAAATAGAAAATCAAAGCTTGTAACTCAACTAATTACCATAAAAATTTGCAAAGTGAGGTTTATTCCCAATTAATCCAAGTTTTTTAATTAAAAAATAAAATTGCTTTTGGTTCCTAAGATCACACTAGTTGCAAGGGAAGAGCATATAAAATTTTTAGCCTTGGTTCTTTATCAAATGAAAAATCTTTTAAACTAAAATATCAAGCATATGTCCACACATGAATGTTTGTTCCCTTAAGTAAGAAATGAAGGATGATTGTTCCTACTTACTCCCAATAAGCAAAAAGTGGTTTACAGGTGTTTTTGATTCTCAAGATCACAGTAGGTGCAAGAGAAGAGCATACACAACCCTATTTCAAACTCAAAACAAAGCATGAAAAAATATCATCTATAAAAACCCAAAGCCAATTTTGTTATGAATATTTCTCTAAAATCAATAAATTGAAAAAAGCATCTAAAAACCCTTATAAATTGACAGGAATCATAAATTTAAAATTCTGGAATTTGAGATTTTTTTACCTTGATGCATAGGTTCCCCTCTTATGCAAAGGTGCTCACAGTCATGCACAGGCACCCCTCTGTCATTTTTCACACAGTCAATGATGCATGGGTGCTTCTAGTGAGGCACATACACTATCAGTCATGCACAAAGACTTTTTTCACTCAAAACCAAAAATTTAGTGTATGCAAGGGCGCTCACAGTCATGCATAGGCGCTCACAATGATGAACAAGCACTCCTCTCTCTTGTAGGTTTTGAACTATCTTTCGGAGGCCATAACGTTTGCTCCTGACCTTGAAATGACTCTATTTTTTTGCGTTGGAAAGGTATTGAAGTGACCTACACAATGGTAACATAAATTTGGAGCAAAAATTTACCAAGAATTTATGGAATTAATTTTTATAAAACTAGTCATTTTCTAACATATCTAAATGCTTTAATGAATGTTGTTTTGAGAAGATTTCTTGAAAAAGGTCCAATATTTGGTATTTTGAGGGAAGTTTGATAGGTCTCCACCTCCTTTTATCTGACAAAGAACATTAAAACACAACTTCTACCACTAATCAAGTTGAAACAACTATCAAAAACTAGAAATTGATTTATAGAACTTTGAAAATTACTCTAAACTTTGAAATTGATCTTAAAATCTTGAGAAACTAATCAAAAAAGCTTGAAAGTACTGTAGAAATCTTGAAAGTAAACTAGAAAACTTGAAATTAATCCAGGAAACTTGAAACTAATCTAAAAACTTGAAATGAAAATTTTTGAAACTAAGTTAAAAATCTTTAAAAATTGAATGCAATGGGAGATAGTCCCACCGAACGTGCCAAATGAAAGCACCCTAAAATCTACAAACAAAATTACACGACTAAACAAGGAAGGCTAACACCATTTCCACCTAATAGCTAAGGATTTTAAGTCTATTAATGTAATACTAAGATGAAATCTTAAAGGAATGCTTAACTAGTATGAAAACAATGCAAAACTAACTAAACATGCCTACTAATATGTTCAATTACCTAACATGGGCCTAAATAGACCTAAGAGGGAAATCAAATTGGTATGGTTACTACTCACAAAAAGGTGAAATGGCCTCTCCAAATGACTACATGGTCATTTTGGATATCCATCTAATAACCCCATTGAAGGCTTTAGGCAAGGATTGAGCTTGGCTATAAATCATATTTATTAAATGAGATGCAAATCAAAGCATTGTGTAAAGTAGAAAGGAATGAGGTGCACCCTTTTTATAGTTTTCCTTTTGGGAGAAAATTATATTTTGGTGCATGTGGGACTAAAATCCCTAATTAGATTAGAATTACTAATCATGATTAGGCCTTTCTAATCACAATTAGTGAATTACCAAGTGATTAAGAGGTATGGAGCTTTAATCAACCGCTTAGGGTCAACTAGAAGACTAGGATAAGCTTTTGAAGCTTGTTGAGACATTGAGGAGGTAAATGGGGTGATTTTGAGTGGTTGGAAGAGGGGTTTGAGTCAATACTAGGGCATATTGAGCAAATCAAGGGAAAATTACGCTTAATTAGCCTATGATCACTAATTGTCTGTTTTAAAGAGGATTTTGGATTACGATTCATTGTAAAGTGGCATCTTGAATGTGAAAGGGGTTACATAATCAATAGTGTGGTGTTAATTAACTAATTTGGTAAGAAACATTAGTTAACTAGAAATAACCACTAATTATAATGGATTTGGCAAGAATGAGAGTGATTTGTGTGTGTTTTGGCAATAAGATTACAAAAGTAGAATTTAGGTGTTTACAAAGACTTCAAGATTGGTAAAAAAATGCAAAAGGAACTCAAATATGAAGACAAGATCACAAGAGAGATAAAGATTTCAAAGTTGCATCCTTGAACAAGAAGGGGTGAAGGCAACTTTATAGGGTCGACGAGACCTGGATGGGTCACCGCTGATAAAAGAAATGATAACCAGATTGTACCAAGCCAAGAACACAGATGCTAATCAAACATCATGATCAATAAGATGAAAGCAATTCACCAAAATAGCTTTACATAAACCTTTGCAAACAAATGAGCAGCAATATCATATATTATTATGGAACTCAATGAAATACAATGAGAATGGGCCTTGATTATATAGGAAAGGAATAAAAATCTAAGAACCAATCAAGGTCGTAGATAAAGCCATAAATCATGGAAAGAACTAGTCATCAAAGAACTAGTTAAATCCATAGATTTAGGAGAGAACTAGACATCAAAGATCAAGGAAAGAACTATACCTAATAGCTAGATAATATCCCCCTAATATATAAGTAAATAAAAAGAAATATCCACACATATAAGTGGATGAGGATGAATATAATAAAGGTAAATAAAGTACCTCGGTGAACATGAGCTAAGGTAAAATACCTACTCTAACACCCTCCCTCAAATGAAGCTAGGGGTCAAAATAGAAGTGGCATGTCCATAGTATGAGTCCCTGCAACTAGGCCTGATGAGGTACTCATGTACAATATATCCATGAAGAAATCTCGAACCAAAATAAGGAAAGAATCCTACTATAAGGAAAGAGAAATAATAAAAAGAAGGAAGATGTTCTCACGAAGACCCCCTAAGAACAACTTCTGAAACCCTAAGCATTCCACACAACTCAAGGTAGCGAGGTTATGCAAAAGGCTTTACAAAGATGTCCACAACCTGCTACTGAGTCGAAAGGTACTCCAAGAAAATAACTCCATCTTGAATGTGCTTTTGAAAGAAGTGGATGTGTATCTCAGTATGCTTGGTCCACTGGTGTTCAACTGGGTTGTGAGAAATGTGAATTACACTTTGGTTGTCACACCAAAGTACAGTCACTGAATCCTATGGGAATCCAAACTCTATCAATAATTTTCGAAGCCAAAGAATCTTCTGACCCACTGTAACTACTTCCATGTATTCTACCTATGAAGATGAAAGTGCAATAGCCTGCTACTTTTTGCATGCCCAAACAACTGGAGAAAAACCAAGACAAAAAAGATAGCCAAAAGTGGAACGCCTATCATCAATAGAACCTACCCAATCTGAATCTATATACCCAACCAACTGAGTAGAACCCCTAGTGTAGTGTAGGCCAAAGTGGGAAGTGCCCTATAAATAGCGCAAAATCCTTTTAGCAGCCTGCCAGTGACTACTACAAGGAGAATGTGCAAACTGAGATACAAGCCCTACTGCAAATGAAATATCAAGGCGAGTATGGATTAAGTACATGAGACTCCTAACCAACTACCTATACAACGTAGGATCACAAAGTGGTGTGGTACATGTGGAAGTAAGAGTAACCCCAGACTGAAATGGAGATGGACTTGGCTTATAATCAGTCATATCAAAGTGCCTAAGAAGATCATGGGTGTATTTTTGCTAACTCAAATGAATCCCTGAATCTATCTGAGAAATCTACAAACCAAGGAAATAATACAATAGCCCAAGATCTGTCATGTAAAAATGTGTAGAAAGAGCCCTCTGAATACTCTGAATGTGGGAAGAAGAGCTGCCAGTAAGTAACCGATCATCAACATACAAGACAAGTATTGCAATATCCTCACCAACATGCTGGAGATACACTATATGATCAGAGTGCCAACAGATAAAACTAGTAGATAGAAGAAAAGAATCCTTCTTCTCATACCAAGCCCGAGGGGTTTGTTTGAGACCATAGAGAGACCTTCGGAGCCTACAAACAAGAGAAGAATCCTAAACAAATCCAACCGACTGCTCCATGTATATTTCCTCTTGTAGATCTCCATGTAAGAAGGCACTCTTCACATGCATCTAGTATACAGGCCACCCCTGTGATGCAACAATAACAAGTACAATGTGTATAGAATCCATCTTGGCAATGGGTGCAAATTTCTCAGAGTAATCAATACCTTTAACTTGTGAAAAAACCTTTGCAACAAGACAAGCCCTATACTTGTCAATGGACCCATCAACTATGTATTTGGTTCATTATACCCACTTACACCTAACCATATTTTTTCCTTTAGGAAGAGAGACCAAATCCCAAGTATGATTCCTCATCAAAGAAGAATACTCAGCTGCCATCGTATCATCCCACTCCTGTATCCCATGAGCCTTTGAAAAAGACTGTGGATCCTGACAAATTGCTTGACACAAAAGTTCAGAACCTGTAGAATGTGTGTGATGATGCCTAGTGGGTGGAAGATCCTCTATGAAAGGTATTGCCTCAGACACTGTAGTACGAGCCCACTTAGGCATAGTGATAACATCAGTGGGAATAGGATCCTCAAAGACATCTATAACCTCCTCATCAACTTCCTCAAAGAAAGGATCCTTAAGATGAGATGAAGAAGGAGGAGGAGGCATGGAAGAAGATGAAGAATCATGAGGAGTGAAGCGTTCATCAAATTGAACATGTGTTTGAAAAAGAATGCCATGAGTATCAGAATCTAGAATTCGATAAGCTCTCATGTCCTCACAATACCCTACAAAGATAAAGGGTTTTCTCTTCTTATCCAAATATTTCCTTTTATTCTTTGGCACAAAAGCCCAAGCATGGCTCCAAAAGACTTGAAAAAATGAGACATATGGCTTAGTGTTGGACCAAGCTTCCTCTGGATTCAAATGCTCAAGTGCTTTGTGGGGTGTGCGATTTTGAATGTAGTTAGCACAATTAACTGCTTCTGCCCAGTAGATAGGAGGTAAATCTCTAGAATGCATCATACAGTTAGCCATTTCCTTCAAAGTTATATTCTTCCTTTCTGCTAAGCCATTCTGTTGTGGAGTATGAGGAATAGAATGCTGGTGAATAATGCCTTGAGTTGCCAAAAATTTAGAAAACTCATTGTTGAAGTACTCCCCCCATTATTAGTACCAAGGTTCTTTATGCAACTAGAAGATTGTTTCTCGACCAAAGCCTTGAAGAATTTGAAGTGTGAAAAACATCACTTTTGTACTTGATAAAATAAACCCAAGTACGCCTTGAGAAATTATCAATAAAGGTAAGTGCATACTTAGCTCCATTGAAAGAGGGGGTTGAAAAAACCATTAAGTCACTATGCACAAGCTCAAGTGATGAAAAATCTCTCTTAGACAAATTCTTAGGAAATGGATCTTGGTGTTTTTTCCGTAATGCACAGCTAGAGAAAACTCCCTCAAGATAAGAAACTATAGGAATACCATCTACCATACCATGAGTGCTCAACTCCTTCAAATATCTATAATTTAGATGTCCAAATCTTTCATGCCAAAGCTTACTCTCTGAATCTACATGAGAAACCAATCTTGTCCCTATAGAAGAAGTGTCATCAAAACCCTCAAAGTGATATAGTCTAGAACTATGATCAATGATACCCTGAGCAACCAGTGAATGAGGATCTAACAAAGTTCGTACTTCTGTTCCATGTGGTGTAAAGGTCACTGTTTTTCCTTGACCAGATTGACAAATTTGATATACAGAAAGAATATTTGTAGTGATGTTAAGAACATATAGTGCATCTTGGATACTGCCACCATCAAGTTGTATATCACCTATTCCTTTAATAGAAATAAAGGAATAATCTCCAACCTTAATTTTGGAAGTAGAACTCAAACCTAGAAAAACAAAAGACTCCTTGGAAGAAGTCATGTGATGAGAAGCACCAAAATCTATAACCCAACTGTCTGTAAGTGGTGACTGAGATCTCCCAACAACATTAAGTGATTTTCCATGCTGATTAGAAGTAGGTGGTGTAGAGATAGAAATTTTGTGTTTCTTAACTGCATCCTCTAAGGCTTACATTCGCTTATAACACCTATGTTCTTCATGAGTACTACCCCCACAAAAAAAGCATGAACGGCTAGACTTATTCTTGGATTTAGAAGACTCCTTGGGTTTTGAGTTGTTTTCTTTGGGTTTAGGAGCATTTTGAGATGGAGAAGGTGTGGATTTGGTTTTACTTATTAGTTTTCCCTTGCCCTTAGGATTAGATGCAATTAATGCCTTTTGAGAGGTGGAAAACTCAAGGTGAGACAATTTGGATTCTTCCCTAGTAATTCTTTCACAAAATGTTTCTAAGTTAGGCATTTCAAATGTGTCACCTAAGACATCCATGCTAGAGAAAAAGGTAGATGCAAAATATTTGAAATTGTCCTCTCAACTTGGATAGAATCAAGTAAACACACTCTTCGTATTTCTTATCTCTTCCACTCCCCTTCAACTGTGTCAACAAATGCTTGAACTTGGTAAGATAGTTTGTAATTGTTGGAAAATATTTAGGTTCAAGAGAGATGATCTTAATTTCAAGTTGCATGGCTCTCATATGATCCACCTTACCAAATAAATCTTCCAATTTCTCCCATATTTTGAAAGGAAAGCCACATTTTTCTAAATGAAACAAAATATTGTCATTTACATAAGTTCCTATCAAACCCATACACTCATCAAAATTTACACTGGTACTGAAATTTCTCATATTCTCTAGTGAACACTGGTTGTTCTGAAAAAGTTAAAGCCCATAATCCTTTCCACTTAATTATTGTTTCCATTCTTGGTTTCCATGTGTGGTAATTATGTGTTGTTAATGGTTGAACATGATCTAATGCAGAAGTAGATAAAGATGCCATTCTAAAAAAATCACAAAAATAAATACAAGAACAAAGCAATGCAACAAGATCCCCAAACAATGCAACAAGAGCCCCCCCATATTTTAGCACTTCATAATGAGTGTGTGTTATAATATGGCACTTTATAATTATAGTGATGATTCTCAAAATAAATATTTTTAATAGAAAGAGCATGAAAAAGCAAGCACTTTTGCAAAAAATGGCACTCACATCCGAGTTACTCGATCAAAATTTACAAGCTTTACAATATTATGCTCTACTATTTATTTTTGTTACCACTTAAACAGAATAAAATGCTCTTGCCTTCACCACACAAATAAAATGAAAGGGGGCTAGAGTTTAGAACCTACTAGTAGCAATCACAATCTTTAAGCCCTCATATGACCATACCATATGACCAAGGGCTAAGGATTTCAACGTTAGAAACCGTTTGCTGCATGCCAACCAAGAATGCTACACCCGTAGAAATATGAAAAATAAAACTTACAGACGGATGTCAATATCAATCTCCTGCTCTGATACCATAAAAGGAACGATAACCAGATCGTACCAAGCCAAGAACATGGATGCTAATCAAACACCACAATCTATAAGATGAAAGCAATTCGCCAAAATAAATTTACATAAAACCTTTGCAAATAAATGACCAGCAATATCATATATTATTATGGAACTCAGTGAAATACAATGAGAATGAGCCTTGCTTATATAGGCAAGGAATAACAATCTAAGAACTAGTCAAGGTCGTAGATCAAACCAGAAATCATGGAAAGAACTAGTTAAGTCCATATATTTAAGAGAGAACTAGACATCAGGGACCTAGTCAATACCATAGATCAAGGAAAGAACTATACCTAAAAACTAGATAATATCCCCCTAATATCTAAATAAATAAGAAGAAATATCCACACACATAAGTGGGTGAGGATAAATACAATAAAGGTAAATAAAGTACCTAGGTGAATATGAGCTAAAGTAAATACCTACTCTAACAGCTGACTGCGGGGACCCTTCCATTTGGAAGTGGGAAAATGATGAGCTCGAGACAAGGAACACATAGGAAGCAAGATTATGGTTTAGATGGATAGGGACAAGCTAGGCTTACATATGGAAGATAAATGGGTAGGTAGATGGTTGAAATGAGTAAACAAAGGTCATGGGTGGGTAAAAACATTAAATTATGGCCTAGAAAGAGTAAAATTGAGGCTTTAGGGAGGGGAAACAAATTAAATGAGGATTAGGAATGATTAAAGGTGATTATAAATGATTTAGGGAGAATAAAAGAACAGGATGAAGATTAGAGCTAATTAAGAATAATTAGCACAAATGGGATGGGATAATAAGATGGATAATATAAGAGAAAATGTGGGAAAATGGTGATTAATGGGATAAATTGAATTTAGGAAGGAAAATAAAACTTGAATGGGTGACCATGAGGAAAAGAAAGAAAACATGGGGTAGAGGGTAGTGATACCAAATTTTAAGGTCTACATTTGCCCCCTTTTGATGAGTGGTTTGCATTAGGCAAGCCACGAGACAAAAACAAGAAGGATGGGAAAGATAATTGATTGGGTGCCCCCCCTCAAAATAGGGGTCGATGAAACAAATGAATTTTATCATGAGTTTGAAAGAGACAAATGATGAAATACTTGAAAGGATGAGAAAAAAAAGGGATAAGATAAGATATCCCTGATGAGGATTAAAAAAAATTAAAAAGTAGAATAAAGATATGATGGTGATTTTAATTCAACTTGCTAGGGAACAAAGTATGGTCTTCAGGAGAGATGACAGATAATGTCCTATGGATTTATGAGTCGGTCAAAAACCACTGCAAAAAAGGAGGGAAAAAAAGTGGATTCCACTAAAATGGATGCACAAGCCATGTGACCAATGGGTCAAAATCAGAAATCAAGAATACAAAAATAAATTCAAACAATAGTTGAGACAAGGTTCGCGACAAAAGGATAGGGGTTGGATCGAAAAAAAGTGTCTAGGGTGGGACAAAAAAGAGGTATTAAATTATGACAAGACAACACAGTGATAGACATAAAAGTAAGAGGATGATATGGTATATAGGGAATCTCATATGAGTTGAAATGAAAACCAAAGGAAAAATTAGAAGAATAGATAATTTTGAAGTTGATCGAAGAGAGAAAAAAGGAGATTATAAAAATATAGCGTCAATGACCGGATTCGGTGGAAACTAGGGAAAAGTGGCGGCAACCCAAGAGTGGGTAACACAGCACCATTGGGATTACTGTGAGTGTGACACAACCACCATGAGTTTTAGGTCATGATAGAGGTAGCAAGGCTCAGTGATTGATCTAAACGCCTACCCCAAGAGGGGAGGACTTGAGATTGTCTGATGTATAATTTATGTATTATGATGTACTTGCATTATAGATGGTATACCCTATATAGGCCTATGATATATATATATGTATCAATGTATATACTTATGATGATGCTATATATATTATAAATATTTGTCATGGTTTGATTAATGATGTGTTTATGTATGGGCTTTATGGTTTTGATGATGTTGATGTGAGATATCGATGGTTAATTTTAATGATTTGATGATGATATATATAATGATTTTGGTTTTTGGTTATGATGTATGATGCTAAATGATGAATTTATGGGATTTTATTTATCTGTACATGCTTTTATATGGATTAAATATATATGTGATGGTTTGTGAAAAGTTAGATATGAATAGGATGTGTCATGGGAAGATGTAGATATGGATGAAAAAGTGATTTATTTTATGGATAGACAATCTGAAAGATGTGGTCAAATATGGATGATATGAGAAATTTTATAAAAAGTAAACATATAGTCATGGATAGAATAATTAGATAGGGATGATATGCTTGGTGTAAAAGAAAGGATGAAACTTTGATAAAAGGTGATTGAAATGATAGAAATGACACATAATCATAGTAAGGAGTGCACAAGGAAATGATGCTTCAAACTAGATTAAATGTGAACAAAAAAGGGAACCACTTAAGGTAACCCACTTGCAGCCAATATCATGTGTTAACACATAACCATCACTATTTAGTGATCCTAAGAGACACAAGGGAGAGTATGAAGGGTGAACTTATAGACCTAATGCCAACATGACATAAGGGGTTTAGATGTAACATGTGCATGAGAATATAAGTTCTCCATAGGTGGGTGTTCCAAGGTCTTTTCCCCTACTCTGGGTAATGGGACACAAATTGAAGTTTCAACAATGCATGGAAACTTTCTTAGGAAGTGTTTTGCTTTTGGATTTTAGATGCTTTTCTTTATGATGTAGAACATCGATCAATGCAGGAATCCTTCACTGCCATGATATAATAAGTGGGTAGCCATCCTTCAAGGGAGTGGCCTAATTTTTTTTCATGGTTTTTGACTTTGGATTTTTTAAATTTTTATAGATGGAGGGGATAATATATACATGGTAATTTTCCTTCGAAGGATTATTTTATACTTCAAAAATTTTATGTTTTTATGAGTAATTGTCCTTCGAGGGATCAGTCTGATTTATTTTTATTTTTTTATGGGGAATTGTAAATTTTGGGATAGCAAGGTAGACCACTTAATATTTTGAGGATACCCTGAATGCACAAGTGACAAGAAGGAATAACCATGTTGAGTAGAGCTTCATATCCAACCAGACTAGCATGGTAGCAGCATGACAATCTAATAGGTGAATAAAGAGGGTAATGGATGTAATGATTATGGGATTCTCACCAAGAAGGGAGGATGTGTTCATAAGGAGATATGTTATGAGCAGAACCATGGTGCCCATATGTCAAGGTTTCATATATTTCAGGATAGTGATGGTAGACCACATAATTTGTAATCATTACGATAAAATATGGAAATGGCCAATTGAATGGATTCTACAGATGACCACTAGGATGACTAAGTGTACAATGGTAGGTATACTAATAGTAGAATGGACGCAAGTGTAATGTGTTAAGAGGTTCTGTTTTCATTTTACCATCAAGGGAATCCAAATGAAAGGAACCAAATATTTAATTATGCATGATATTGTAAGGTCCAATCCATTTAGGAGAAAACTTTGCACATTGACTCCTTTCTAAAGTAGTTAAATTTTTATTTTCTTTAAGGAAAAGGTCACCTATGTTAAAATCACATTCCTTGAGATGTTAGAGTGGATGGGATAAGATGAGATAATAAACTAGATGAATGATAAGTAGATTTAGATAGGATTAGGTGAGATTAGATGATGTGGGGATTAAGAGGACAGGAATATTATGATAAAATATTGTTCCTAAAATTCTTATGGGGATTTAAAGAAGTCAAGGTAAAGGGGACATGGTGTTATCGATGTCCATGTGATGGTTAGATGAATAAGGAGATGTAATAAGACTAAAGGAGTGGAGTGGATTCTCGCCCAAAAAAATATTTTTCTTTACTTTAGGAAACTTGGATGTAGATATGAATGATCTAGAAGATTTAGAGGGAGATGGGGTAGGATTGTTAGAAGGAAAAGTGATGACTCCTCCTGGTTTTGATTGCATAGATGATTAAGGATCACAAAGATGAGTAGCATTAGTAATGTGGATTGTGTTAATGAAGATAAGGGGCCTCCCCTTAGGATAAATTGAGCTTGGAGGAGCAATTACAATGAATGATTTGGATGGAGGACCTGATTTAGATGCTTGAAGAGGTGAAGGATCCAATTTAGACACCCTAAGAGGTGAGGGATAGATGGGACGATTATATTTGGACATGGATGAGATTAAAAGAAGAGGATGGTATTTGTGGATGAGAAGGTCATCTTCCACTATTAATTTATTGATGAGAGTTCAGAGGTCCTTACAATGTTTAGTTTAATGGCCCAAGGTACCATAATAAGTATGCATGAAATTAGGATCAAACCAAGAAGGTCTTGGAGCGTGTGGGTCAAAATACTTGATAGGAGGAAGGGTGATTGTTGAGGTTTGGAGTAAGCTTTGAAAGATGTTAGTATAGGATCCAATGGGGGTTATTGAAAATGATGTTGTAGATGAATTGGATTCAAGAATATTAGATGAGGTTAAAAGAGATGGTTTTATTTGATGAGGATTTATGGGAACCTTCAATTCAAATTTAGATTCGGAAGAGGGAGTAGATATTTGAGATTTGATTTTGACGATTTGGGACCTAGTTGACTTTAAAGGAGGATTAGATCCAGAAGGGGAGTTAAATTTCTTGGACTTGGATTTGTTGATGATAGGTATCTTAGAAAAAGGTAATGTCCCTAATATAGAGGGAGATGATCTCAATAGTGATGATGTAACATTGGTTTTCTCATGCTTAGGATGAGGAAGATCCAACATTTTGTGAGGATGTGTATTGTCAATAATTAGGTTCTTATATTATTGACAAGAATTAGTGACAAGAATTAGTGACAAGATGTAGAGGATCTTAGAATTTGGTTGTGATATTTTTCTTTTGACAAGAATTATGAGTATTTCAATTAGGGGGTCTATAGGAGTAGAACCAGAAAATGTGGAGGTTATTGTAGATATGGATATTGTAGAAGGAAGGGGTTTTTTGATGGTGCACTTGATGAGATCAAAGGGGGGATTAGATTTCTTAGATCTCAAGTCAATTGATGTAGAGGTGATCGGTTTTGTAAATTGGGCATGGATATGATTTGTGGTTGTCTTAAGTGGGGGTGTTTATGTCATAAATGTTTCAAGGGGTATCATAGATATACGTGTGGATTGATATGTAGAAGTAGGTATGGTTATGCTAGTGGATGTGATTGATATGGAAGTGGGTATAGGTGTAGTAATGGTATATGTCAATGAAGAATTAGATATGATAGATTCAGATGTAGTGGTGTTGGGTATGGCTGAGATAGTTGTAAATATTTCGGGTGTAGATAAAGTAATAAGTGTATCTAATATACATGTGGATGAAGAAATAGATGTGATAGGTTGATAGATGGTAGGTGTAGAGATAGGCATCGATGTTGATGAGGTTATGGTTTTAGAAGAAGTGTCCAAAGTAAAGGTATATGTGGTAGATAATGGGGTGGTGATTTAGGAAATAATAAAGGCTCTTGATTAATGGTATTAATTGTGTGGTCATTTGGTTCATAAGATGTGGGGGTGGAACTTGATTTTTTTATGGATGATTGGGGAATGGTTGTTTAGAGACATCAAGGGGTTAATTAGGTGGTGTGTTAGGATTTTCTAGGTGGAGGTCCCCCTGATGTATAAGTTTTTGGATGCGGTAAGTGATGGAACGACACTTTCAATATCATGAACATGGACTTTATGATACTTAAAATAATTTCCCTCACAATACCATATTATTTTGGGTCGTGAGACTTCAATGGGTCAGATGAGGGGAATTTGAATGAATTGAACTACCTCCAACTTATCAAATATGGAGCCATATGATTCCCTAGGAGGGGTATAGTTATGATTTGGTCTAAGAGCTCTTTGTGGAGGCTCTATGTGAGAAGTAGATGCGGATGAAGATTGAATTATGATGGTATTAGTGGCATTTTTGGATTTATCACCATGCATGGGTGGTTTGGTGAACTTGGTTTTGGGTTATTTTATCAAAGAATAAGGTGGCCTTGCTCAAGGGTGGGGATTTAAAGTTTATGAGACATAGTGAATTCCTCTTCAAAAGTTTGAAAAGATTGAATTTGAAGAGTTGAAGAGATGTTTTTTACAAAGGAATGTGATAATATTTCAATAAGCTCAGTGTGTGGAAGGGGGAATGATAATTGGTTAATGATGTTACGCCACTGTGTGATGAAATATGTGATATATTCATTATCAAGTTGTCGAATGGTGTAAAGATCAAAGATTGTAATATTACATGCAAATTTAATTGAGAAATGTTCAAGAAATAATTGCACCAGTTGAGTGAAGGTGAATAATGAGTGTTGTGGGATACTTTTGTGCCAATCTAACGTAAGACTGGCCAATGACATGGGAAATGTGTAGAGTATGAGATATTGATCATGGGTGATAAGGTAACATGCTTGTCTAAATGCTCTAAGGTGTTTTTGAGGATCCTCCTTGCTATTAAACTTCGATAATTTTGTAAATTCCCAATGAGGATGGTAAGGCTTAATAAAAACTAATGGGTTGATTAGTTCACTACATATTTTCTCATATGAAAGTGTGGTCTTAGATCCAAAATTTACATCTTCAAAGCTAGCCATCCTATTCAATAACTTTTGTAAGGGACCATTAGATGTTTGAGATGCTAAAGGATGAGATTATGAAGCATATTAGGTAGATGGGTTGAGTTATTTTTTATATGTTTGGGGATGTGTTGGTGTTGGTGGAATTGGTTGATAAGGGGGACTATAGTTAAGGGGTTGTGATTGGATTGGTTGAAGTAAATCTTGATGTTGAGATATGGTGATGTGGTAAGACTAGTTAGATTGAGTTTTTTGTTTTTGAAATAAGGATGTTTTGTTAATTTTCTATATTGTTGGTTGGGATGTAAGTGATAGGTGGTTGGGATTCTTGAATAGATTGGTTAAGAAGTGCATAGCTAAAGGCACCTTGAGGAGGAGATTGATGGGTTTGCATTATTTTGGATGGATGAGGTTGAGAGGTGATTACATTAGCATGGATATGTGAAGCAGTGATAAGGGGTAAGGTTTTATTATGTTGTTTGGGTGTAAGAGGAATAAAATTGGATACTTGAGATTGTTGGATAGGCATATTAGTGATAGTAGAATATGAAGTGCGGATAATGTTCATATAAGGTGATTTGGGTAGAATGAGATCCACCAATTGATTGGATAGAAGAGATTTAGGGATTGTGGAGGACTTATAAAATAGATAATAATAAAGGGTGATAGGATTAGCATCAAGGAGTTCTTGAAACTTTGCAGATCCACGAGAATAATTAGGGGATCCATGAGTCTCTAAAGGAGCAGGAAATAAAGGTGAATCTAGTATAGAAGAAATGGACCAAGGTGAAGTTGGTCTAAACGAATTGGTTTCAATATGAGGATCATTTTAGATGACATGTTTTTCATTAAGAGAGACCATAGAAACACAAGGTTGGGGGATCAAAGGTGTAGTATCAAGTTTAAAATATTGTTGGAAAATATCATTGGAAGAAGGAATGTCATTAGATGAGGAGGATTATTGTGTTTTCTTATCTTGAGAACAAGTAATAACATGAATGAAGTAGATTAACATTTTTTTTATGTAGTTTATTAATGTATGCATGGAAAGATAAATAAGTCATATGAATTGAAACTAACACCTAGTAGCTCCAAAACAAAGTTAACTAAACAAGAACATCAAGATAAGAGCTTATGAAACTAACTTCTAAGTGCATGCAACATGTATGAAACAAACTAACATGCTAAGTCATTTTACTCTTTAGATTGCTAATCTACATGTGAACCTAGTTAGATCCTAAGAAATCAATTTGGGTTTGTTGTTTTTGTTTCAAGATGGTGAAAGGATCTCTCTAAACAATGGCTACAAGACCATGTTAGATATTCCTCTACTAACCAGACATGAAGAATGGATGCAAGGTGACCAAGTTATTCCAAAAATGGAAGTAAGGATCAAGATCATATCTTTTTATATGAGATACTATCAAAATTATGGTGTAAAATTAAAAGGGATGCCTTAGGTTTGTATTTATAGATGTACATTTGGGAAAGATTAGAATCTAGTGCATGTGGAACAAAAGTTGAGCCCAAAAATAGAATTTTACAAGTCAATGCACTTTTTCATTAGATTAGGAAATAATTAATCTTTTAGGATTAATTAAGGATCCTAAAAAGGATTAGGAAGCTTTCTGAGAGTATCTGGAAGATGTTTTGAAATATTTTGGATGTTTTGGAAGCATGATTTAGCCAATAAGAAGTTTTATTGGTTAAATGTAAGATAATATGCTTAATCAACATATAATTAGTTAATTAAGAGGATTATCAATAATCAAAATGTGGTTAATTGACATCCTGAGTGAATTAGAAGCATAGTTAGATAACGGAGTGTTGTTATTAGTGTTGTTTTTAAACTAATGCTAATGTAAACAAAGACTAACACCTAAATAGTCTTAATTAGCAAGAATTAAACAACATTCTAAGCACCATCATGATAAGAATTAATCAAGGGTTAGATGCTAACATTTACCAATACAAAACTATGAAATTAACAATGTTAAGCATCTAAATGACCTCTATTCTTTAACAACATGCAAATGAAGGAACCTAGGTAGGTTCCATGGCTATCAAAAATAGTTGTCCTTAATGTTCCAAGAACCTAGGAATGGGGGCTAATCAAAGTTGGGCTACAAGACCCTTTTGACACCTCCCATATGACCCAAGTGCTTTAAGAAAGAGGCTTAACTCTTCAAGATGATGAACTCTCAAGAAAACAAGGTGCAAGCTCTTAGTCTCTTTGCTATATGCTTTGCATTTTCTCTCTAAGGAGTTTAGGTGTAAGTAAAAAGGTAGGTGGAGGGATCTTTATATAGCCCAAAGGATAAAGGATTCAACACATCCTCATGAATGTGGGATAAAGGTAAAACATGATTAGGAATGGATAAGGTTGCTTTATTAAAGGTAACCTTACTTTAGAAGGGTTTAATACATGTTTAGCAAGTCATGGGAGTTGGGGGGTATTTTAATTAATCAAAGGTGATTAATTAATAGGTAGGTGTAAGCTTATAGAAGCCAATTAGAAGAATATTAGTGCGTGATTTAGGCTATTGTGAGGGGATTAAATCAATTAAATATTGATTTACTAGTTAAATGAAGGGGAAGACTAATTAATTAATAATAATTAATAGAGATAGAGGAGTGATTTAATTAACGGAAGGTCATTAATTAGGTTGTTAGCTGGATAGGTGACTTAATTAATTAGCGTATTGTAATTAATAGATGACAATAAGAGGGAATATGAGCACTTTTGATGATATGTCGTTTATTTGCGGGAAAGGAGATAATTAGCGTAATTTAAGTATTTAAATTGCTTGGGCGTAATTATAGGTGTCTACATTTGCCCCTCTTTGGGGTGGCGTAAGTGACGTCACTTCAAAGATAGTAGATGGAAGAAAAATTTGAAGGGATAGAAGAAAAATTAGTAGGAGGGAGAGATGCCCCCTCGAGTGTCGATGGGGTGATGAAAGAAGTCGATCGACGATCGAAAAAGGTGAGATATAGATAGAAGAATGGGAAAGGGGCAGGATGCCTCGATGAGAGAGAAAATTAGGGGTAGAAGAAATAAGAGGGGAGAGAAGAGCTTAGCCTCTAGCCACTGTTTATGTGGAACAAATTTGATGTCATCATATTGCCATAGGAACTACATCATTGGCCCGTATTAAAAATAAAAGCATACGACAAAGGTAGAATGACATGAAAAGCCATACTACGAACAATTGTCCATTGCTGAAAATGCCAACTCCACGCAACATACAAAATGCTTAAATGCAATACGAGAAGGAAACAAGCTCATGTAATAGGGAAAACAAGTACAAACGCACATATCCAACCCAACAACGGTCAAGACAGTTGTACAAATGTTTTGTTATCAGTGCTGGAGAGATCCACAAGTTCATGATTGACGACAAGGGTTAAAAATGATGCCCCAAGCAAGGATACATGCAAGGGGAAATGACAATGGACACGGGGTCCATGAAAAGTGTTTGTGCGCAATGAAACAGCACCAGGCAACAAAAGTGCCCCAGAGTACAGACGAAGCAAGTAGCTAGCTTTGTGAATGGTTGTGAATCCGGTGATCCATGAGTCATATTAATCAGGGAAGATGTGAGACAAACCAATAGGATATGGAGAAAATACCATGCGCAAGACACAAGTTTCAGCCGTAATAAGCAAGTTACCATTTTTGTAGGGTTTTTTACTTTTTAGGAATTTTTTGAAAAATTTTGCCTTGTTTTTGGATTTTTTGATATATTAAGTGTTTATATTGTTTTGGCTTGCTAAACCGTGGTAAACAATAGAAGAAAGGAGAAGAAGAAAATGAAGGGCCTAAGGGCAACAGAAAGTGCCCTAGGTGGAAGAAAGGAGAAACAAACGACAAATAATGTCCTTGTTTAGTGGAAAAATTAAGAAAAAATAATTATTTGAAAAATAATTATTTACGAGAGTGTGAAGAAGAATAAAAATCACCAGGGAGCAATAAAATTGTCCAGGGGAGAAGAAAGGGGTATTGGACAAAAAATGCCCCAATACGGTGAAAAAGAAGAGAAAAATAATTATTTTAATAAAAATAATTATTCCACAGCAAACAGAGGAGAAAATGGTGATCGAAACGGGTTTCCCAGCCATCCTAACGGTGAAAAATAGGTTAATATACCCCCCAGGGGGGTAAAAACATCGCAATCAGTTCATTTTAACCACTCAGTTTAGAAAATTTACCATGAGGCTCTGACACTCAGGAGAGATGGTGATCGCACGAGACCATTTGAGGCATGCTGACGCAGTCCAGGGGTACCAGAGGCACGCGGACGAGGGGCCATTTGTGAGTATCACAACCTTGCTCTTAAATTTTTGTCATTAATGCATTAATTAGGGTAATTAGGCATAGAAAATGCGTAGGCGCACCTGCGCGCAGGCGCAGGCATGGGTTAGGGTGCACATGCACCACTTTGGGGGTGCAGGCATCTATTTAAGGGCACAGGTGCCAGGGCTATGCACGCACACGCGCAGTCAAAAATCACTTGCACACACATGTGCACATGCACACACACGAGCACACCTGCACATGCACACACACCGGGAAAGGGACACACATGCAAAAAGTGTGGCACAGGCATGGGTAGGTAAGCGCACACAAGCAGAAGTGCACACATACACGCGCAAGCACCAATTAGGTGGCACACATGCCAAAAAGAGTGCGCAGGCACCCGAAAGAGGGTGCACACACCAGAAAACACCCACGCACAAGCACAGGTGCCAGAAACATGGTGCACATACCCAAAAGGGTGCGCAGGTGCACCTAGACAAGTAGAAAAAGATAGAAAATTTTCCAAAAATGTGACACTTAGAAGAATTTTTAGGATTTTTGGGTTAACCCTAAAAAAATAGAGATAGATTTTTAGATGAAATGCTAGAAACTAACGAGTGGCATGTGATTTTGAAGAGATGTTTACCAGTGTTACAGACACGGGAGCGTCACTCTCAAATTTCTGAGTTAGAGGATAGCATGCACTGGCGTGACCGCTGAGAGATGGCTGTATTACTGGAGGCAGTGGGGCTAGGCTCCGTGGCTTGGATGCCCTCCATCGTACTGGATCAAGGCCTCTTGACTGCACTTTTCAAGTGATGGAAAAACAAGAGTCAATGTTTTAGACTACCCATAGGGGAGATGACAGTGACGATAGAGGATGTGTGGCAAATCCTGTGCATGCCCATGATGGGTACATTGATCGAGTATAGCCCAGATGTAGGTTTGATCAGAGCAGCATGCAACACGTTATTCGGTGTGGATGACATCCCACATGACGGGATGACTGTGGCCTTACACGAGTGCATCTCAGACCTGACATTGCATCGGGGGCCATTGTACATTATGGCACTTATCAGTGGGTTTCTACTCACTGATAAGACAGGGACCTCGTTCCCGAGAGGATTGCTACCAGTAGTACATGGGATTTACAGTGGGGAGAGGTATTGCTGGGGTCAGTGCATACTGGCCCATTTATACTGGGACTTGCATCTTATCACATACCATGGTCAGAAGACCGTGGGGCCGGCCTCACTGTTACAGATATGGTCATGGGATCATATAGCCATTGGACACCCTGTCGGCCCATTCTGAGTTCGAGACCCCAAGGAGCCATCATACATGGCTTGGATAGCAGTGGGCGGAGACATCCATGGTCACCTTGGTAGCCTATTCAGATATAGGTGGGAGTTTGATGAGCTAGCAGTGATAGACGTCATTTGGCATCCATATAGACACTTCTAGTGGCTAGAGGATGCCACAGAGCTTAGCATGTGCTTGGTGGAGCACTTCTTGATTGGCAGTCGCAGCTATATCATGGAGCTGTATCACATTGACAGGTGCCAGCGGTAGCTAGGCTGAGTACAGGGCATCCCGCAGCCAGATATCTGGCATGCTCGCAGGGACTCTGAGAGGTAGACTATGGGGCCTCGGATTGTAGCAGCCCAAGCTAGGGCCAGTTTCCTATAGGTGGTCCCCCAGGCATGGGATCCACTGTGGTAGATTAGAGATCCGGGGACCACAGCTGATTATGCAGCATGGTATGCTACAGTGTTACCCCGGTGACTGACTATTCCAGAGGCAGCATGGGTAGCAGGTATTCACCCTCCTATGGAGGTATGGCACAGATCAGAGTGCAGGGCCAGAGTAGTAGCATTGGGGCTAGACCCTGAGGATCCTTTTGATGGGATCCCCCATGATGGACAGGGTGCGCATAGGCACAGGGACCGAGGCCACAGGGCCCAGCACAGGTAGCTATGCCTCCACCCCAAGGCAGAGTATTTGAGCAGGGGCAGTCCTCTAGAGTGCCACAGGGAGCAGTCCCTGAGGCACGCATAGCTCCACAGTCAGCGGCGCAGATAGCCACAGCACAAGGACAGGTGCAACAACTCTTAGCTGAGAGAGACACGGTGAGAGTTGACAGAGACAAGGCCCGAGGCTAGTGTGTGAAATCCATAGCAGAGAGAGACGAGGCCCAAGCCCATATTGTTACATTACTTTCAGGGTGGGATCAGGCTCAGGCCCAGGCCAGGCTAGGAGGTGACAGAGTAGCATGGTAGAGCCAGATCTGAGAGACAGCTGCACAGGGGGCATAGATACTGAGTCTCTTACATCAGTCCCAGTCACAGCTGCACATGATCGTGGCACAGAGGGACCACGTGTATACACGTTATCAGGCAGCAGTAGCCCAGAGGGACCAGGCCCATACCGAGCTACAGGTGATGATGACGGAGAGAGATCGAGAGGCTACCACCTCTAGACAGGCCGAGGTAGACCTGGGCCGGGTCACAGGTGAGTGAGACATTGCCCTTCAGGCAGCGCTCACCTCAGGAGATGCTGATTTGATTCAGGATGCCACCAGGCTTGGTGGGGAGGCACTCTTTTACAGGACCGCATACTACAGAGTGGTGCCACTAGAGCAGAGAGTGGCTTTGCCATAGTTATCAGGATCGAGTGCATCTGGCTCTCATTCGTGGAGGTCTGGTCATTCTACTAGATCAGTCAGACAACCCCTTCCAGATCAGCCAACGAGACCAGTGCCAGCCCAGCCTACAGATATCCAGCGTCTAGAGGACAGACTTGGGAGCCCCGGCGAGGGTGAGAGCTGTGGTTGATAGCCACTTTTGTATTGTATAGATTCCATTTGTATGTATGCCTCTTATGAAGGCTGATTTTGATGTACAGTGATTATAGACATGTATATATTGTTTTGTTGATGATGCCTCATGATGAAGGCTTGATTCTTTCAGATACATGCCCCTTTTTGATGGCATTGTGTATCGCCAGATGTATTTATGTTGAGCACTGATCAGGACATTGTGTATTATACAGACATTTTTGATGTATCCCTATTGTACGCCTCAGCTGAAGGCATTTTTGATATAGAGTACAGATTTGTATGTATCCATTTTTGATACAGATGTATTTTTGACACACATGTATATATATATATATATATATGAGGACTCATTTTGTTTTGGCTCAGCTTCACATGATTATGATATGATGTACATCTTTTCTTTTTTGATATATGTATATGGATGGTTTTTGCATTGTCTGTAAATATATGGGGAGCCAATTGATGACGGGACATGAATCGTGTTTATGTATCTTGAGCGGGCTTGTTTTCCTGCATTGTATTCGATGCATGTTATTGTCTTGATTCAGCATTTGTGGATATTGGTATGATGTTTTGGTATGATGCATTGTATTGTTGTTGTACTTTGATGTATGTGGCCTGAGTGGGCATAATTCTATGATGTGAAATACCCCTTTCTAGAAATTACTATGTTGGTTCTCATTGCATGTTGCGTTGGTTTAATTCAGAATGTATGGAGGTGTTGTGACACGAGTGGGCATACATTGATTCTTGTTGCATGCCGCATGTTTTGATTCAGCACTTATGGATGTATTATCTGATTTTGTACTTTGTATGTATCTGATTCTGATGTATTGAGGTATACATGTGTTGTAGATTGTAGATGATAAATCTGTTGATAATATCAAATGTTGTTTTCATGTGTTATTTTGATGTATATGGATGGGATGATATGATGATATTGGTGTGGGGGGGATAGATTTTTTATTATGTGCAACCCCTCTTGCCCCCATTGATGATACGATATGTGATGATTAGCTTAGCATACATGCATGATGTAAAACTTAGCATTTTTGTTTATATATGATGTATAGATGATGTTAGATATGATGAAAGTGATGGTAATGTGATGTGAATGATAAAAAAATAGAGCACATGCAAGAAACACAGCCAAATGCTACAAAGAACACCAGGAATTAATGCAATACACCATGAATCACCATGCCTTATTAACAAGTAACAAAACACAACCAAATGCGTTAAGAAAGAAATAATGAATTAACACACTAGCATGTCAAAACCACTACAATATGCACAAGCAAGAATGAATCTATTCTAAGCAAGAAAAGATAAACTATGAAAAAGTACACCCAAGCAACAAACAACTCAAAAGTAAGCACGCAAAACACTATACAAGCAACAAGCAAAGCAAGGAAACAAGACAATGCAAGTAAATGTTTTTGTAAGATATGTTTTCATGCACCGACCAATTTTCTATTGTTTTTGTGTTTTCTCAAAACAATTTTCTATTGTTTTTGTATTTTCTATTGTTTTTGTGTTTTCTCGAAACAATTTTCGATTGTTTTTGTGTTTTCTCGAAACAATTTTCGATTGTTTTTGTGTTTTCTCAATTTTCTATTTTTTTTGTGTTTTCTCGAAACAATTTTCTATTGTTTTTGTGTTTTCTCGAAACAATTTTCTATTGTTTTTGTGTTTTCTCAAAACAATTTTCTATTATTTTTGTGTTTTCTCAATTTTCTATTGTTTTTTGTGTTTTCTTGTTTTCTATTGTTTTTGTGTTTTTGCGAAACAATTTTCTTCTATTGTTTTTGTGTTTTCTCGAAACAATTTTCAAAGCTATGTGCAGGTAACCAAGAAAGCATGGATGCCCCCAGCATTAGGTGGGGAATATACAAGGGCAAAAGCCACACACTTATGAACAAGAAGGTGAAGTCGTTGAGTTTCCCCCAGCGTAAGATGGGAAATAACGAAAGACCACATCCCTCACAGACGAATAGAAGAAGGAAAAGCCGGATCAAGGCTGGACAAAATGGTGTGCACAAGGAAACTCAGAGGTAGAACCAGGTCCAGGCCAAAGACAACTACCCTTCTAATATAGAATGCTTGCGAACAACAAATCTTCCTGAGGTGCCGGAAACTGGTTTTCACCCAAGGACTTGCCCAAAGTGCCACAATTGCGTGGTTTTCACTAGTGGACGACCTGTTTTCTCTTTTTCTTTTTCTGAATTTGTTTGATTTTTTTGTATTTTTGATTTTTATGACTTCCCTACGCCATGTTCAGGCATAAAATCTCTTAAGATGCATGGCGTTCATGGGCTCCCAGAGCTCATCACCATTGGGGTGAGCCAACTTGTATGCCCCTGTGCCATACTTGGCAACTATGACATAGGGTCCTAACCAATGGGGTTCGAACTTCCCTTTCTTTTCTCACTCTACTCTGGTGTTGAACTGGTTCTCCTTCATGACTAAATCACCAACCTCAAACTGACGAGGGATGATTCTCTTGTTATAGTTTCTGGAGACTCTGTGTTGATATACTTTCAGGTGATTAAGAGCGCGAATGCGCCTCTCATCTAGTAGCTCTAACTCAGCCAATCTTGCCACTCGATAATCTTCATCTTTATCTAGATAGTCTCAAAGAGAGATCCTCAGGGATGGAAGTTCAATCTCTAAGGGGATGATAGATTCTATCCCGAACACTAGGGAATATGGTGTCACACCTGTAGGGGTGCGAATGGATGTTCGGTAAGCCCAAAGGGCTGGATGAATTTGTAGGTGCCAGTTGCGACCTATTTTGCTGACCATCTTTTCCATTATCCTGACCAAAGTCTTGTTTGTTGCCTCAGCTTGTCCATTACCTTGAGGGTAATATGGCGTGGACCATTTTAATCTGATTTGGAACCGTTGGCAAAGGCTTTTCATAGTTTTGTTCTTAAATGACTTCCCATTATCTGTAACAATGGCTGCAGGAATGCCATACTGACAAATAATGTGATTCATGATGAATTTAGAAATTTTTGCTCCTGTGACATAGGTTAAAGGGACGGCCTCCACCCATTTTGTAAAATATTCAGTGGCTATGATGATATGTGTATGACCATCAGAGGAGGTAGGAGTAAGCTTCCCTATTAAATCAAGTCCCCATTTAGAGAATGGCCATGGGGTAGTGATTGGTTGCAATGGCTGTGACGGAGCATGGATAAAATTTCCATACTTTTGGCAAAGCACACATTTTCTAACATAATTGCAACAATCAGTTTCCATGGTAGGCCAATAGTAACCTACTCTCAACAATTTCTTAGCCAAGACCATTTCGTTTGTATGCGCTCCGCATACTCCTTCGTGTACTTCCTTGATTTCCTGGATTGACTCCGTCACATCCAGACAACGTAACAGATTCCCATCATAGCCATGATGATAAAGTGTACCTCCTAAAAGGGTGTAACGGGCTATCTGGTGAATTAGGCTCTACTTTTCAGAGCAGGAGATATCGGGAGGGAATGTACTATCCTTAAGATAGGTGAAAATGGGTTCATACCATGGTGAATGGGGACCAACAACCTCACAAGCCAGGCAAGATTCTGGCATGTCATATGCGGGCTGGCGTAGATTTTCTACAAAGAATGGCATATCATTGTTCCCTGGTAGAATACGAAGCATAGATCCCACCATTGCCATAGCATCCGCTGATCTGTTCTGCGCTCTTGGGATCTGCTCAAAGGTGATGCGCATAAAAAACTCCTTTAGAGTGTCCACTAATTTTTGTAAGGTATGAGTTTTTCATCTTTAACCTTATACTCATCATTAACTTGTTTAATGATTAACTGTGAATCACCTACAACCTTAACATGATGAATATTCCACTTGATGGCTAGCTTCATCCCTGCAATGAGTGCTTCATACTCTGCAATGTTGTTCGTGCAAGGGAAGGCCAAGCAAAAGCCTGCGGTATAGGATCACCCGAAGGAGTAATAAGGACCACTCCTACACCTGAACCATGAAACGTAAAAGATCCATCAAAATGTATCTGCCATATGACAGATTCTTCAATGTAGAGCAAAGAGGCATCTGGCAGTTCCAGACTCAAAGGCTCTGTGCTTTGCAAAGGTGCTTCCGCTAGCTGATCTGTGAGTATTTGTCCTTTAACTGATTTTTGATGGACAAATTCTATATCAAACTCACTAAGTAGAATGATCCAATTTTCCATTTTACCTGTAAGGGCGGGTTTTGACAACAAATACTTGAGTGGGTTGACCTTCGATATGAGCTTGGTCTTAGTATTCAGCAGGTAATGGTGAAGTTTTTGAAAGGTAAAAACAACAGCCAAGCAAGCCTTTTCAATCTGAGGATAATTAAGTTCATAGGCAATGAGGGTGTGACTCAGATAGTACACCACTTTCTCCTTATGGTTAATGTCATATTGGGTGAGCAGCGCACCAATAGCATATTGTGTAGCGGAAATATAGAGCAAAAGTGGTTCTCCCAAAGTAGGAGGCATGAGAACAGGTGGATTGGCCAGGTACTGTTTAAGCAAAGCAAAGGCTTGTTGTTGCTTGGGTCCCCAGATGAAAGTGACGTCCTTTTTAAGAAAATGGGTGAATGAGTGACATTTATCTGCAAGCTGTGAGATAAAGCGGTGAATGGCTTGAATTTTCCCCTGTAAAGCTATGCAGTTGCTTGATATTTTCAGGTGGAGGCATTTCAGTGATGGCAGACACTTTAGCAGGGTCTACCTCAATACCTCATCTTGACACAATGAAGCCCAATAATTTCCCTGATAGCACCCCAAAGACACACTTCTTGGGATTCAACTTGACTTTGTATTCCCACAGGCACTTCAAAGATATGCCGCAAAATGACAGGATGATCTTCTCTTGTTTTGGACTTTCCCAGGATGTCGTCCATAGTCTTCCATGATGTCATGAATCATATCATGAAATATTACTGTCATGGCCCGATAATAAGTTGCTCCCGCATTCTTAAGGCCAAATGGCATCACCTGATAGTAGAAGGTGCCCCAAGGAGTTGTGAAAGTTGTTTTGTGTTGGTCCTCCTCAGTGATTTTAATCTGATTATAACCTGAAAATCCATCCATGAGCGATAGCATTTCATATCCTATTGTTGAGTCAACAATCATATCAATGTTGGGTAATGGAAAGTCATCTTTAGGGAAAGCCTTATTGATGTCCTGAAAATCCGTATAGATTCAGATACCGACAGGTTTCTTCTAGACAGGAACAATGTTCGATATCCACTCAGAATAGTCAATTGGTCGAATGAATCCTGCTGCAAGCAACCTTTCCAACTCTTCCTTGACCAACAAGGCCACTCTTGGATGCATCTTTTGGAGTTTCTGTTTGATAGGCTTGGCGTCTGCATGCACGACCAGGTTGTGCATGACCAAAGTTGGATCTAGGTCGGGCATGTCTTTGTAAGACCATGCAAACACATCAATGAACTCTCGTAACAACATGGTGAATGTATTTTGTTCTCTAGCTGAGAGTGATGCCCCCAATTTTACTATCTTGGGATCTTCTTCGGTACCAATATTGACATCAATGGTTTCTTTGACTAACAATTTTGATAAATCCTCCATACGCGTAGGGTCAGGAGGAAGGTTGAGATCTTCATCCAAGGATGTCTCCATGAGATTTTCATCCTTGGCGTGGTCACTTTGTTTGTCCTTTGATTTCCTTATTTGTTTGTCAGCCAGTGCCTCAAAGAGGTTTTCACTGTGCGACTTGGACTTCAATTTTTGCCGAGGCTTTTCTTTAGAACTTTTTCCCTCGCTTTTCTTCAAATTTTTTGACCACGGAGTTCAGCCTCCTCGCCGAAGTAGGCACAGGTGTCTAAGTCGATAGTTTCTTATGATCTCCAATGGGGATTAATCCCTTATGATAAACATCTCTATGCCTCTCCAATAAATCTAGGGATTGTATCCCTTTGCCCATAAACTCTACAATAGCCTCATCGTTCTTGAATAAATCTAGTGGCACGTGACGTTGTTGGTCCCATTTAACAAGGGAAGGGTATACAAGGTCAAGGGTTGGTTCAGTGGGGGTGATGGTTAGGACAACATTATTCGTGAAAAGGTTTGTGGAGGCCAGATCCTCATATTGGCTACAATAGGAATCTGTATCCCTGTCTAGGTAATCGAAACTATCCTCACGCTTAGAACAAGTCACATCTTGATCGTTGGGGTGCACTCCATAAGGACAAATCCCAATGCCGTATCTTTCTATTTTGAAATGTGGAAGAGGGACTGCCCACATCCTAGGCCTTTGTAGCCCATGGAGTACATCATTCTGCTAGATTTTTCATATTCTGGGGTTTGATAATAGGATGGCTGAGTGTCCTCAGGGACCCAAGTAGTAGGTGGATCAAGTAATTTCTCCTCAGCTAACAAGCCTCCAGGCAGGAATGACCCAATAGTGTGTTCTTCTCTAGGTCTCCTAAAGTGGTAGTTGGGTCGACCTCTAGTCTTGGGTGACAAAGAGAGATCTGACACCAAGAGTGCTTGTTGTACATTATACTCCCCACAGCCATATTCCAGGATTTTCATCTCCCATGAATCAAATGGAGAGGTTGAAGTAGACGCCCCATGAGCACAAGAACTAAGTGAATCTAAATCCACGCGGGATTCCATAGCCTCAGACTGAAGAGGAACAACTATATCTGTGGAGGGACATGCATATGTACCCTTTCGTGCAAAGCTATTGAGAGCTCTACAATGAGCAAAGGGCTCTGAATCTCCTGGTATTGTTATCGTATGTCCCTCATGCTTCAACTTGATGCATTGATGAAATGTTGATGGCACGGCTTGCATGGCATGAATCCATGGTCAGCCTAGAAGCATATTATATGGAAGTTCCAAGTCTAGGACGTGAAACTTCATCTGATGACAAGTGGGGCCCACCTCCATGGGCAGTGTGATGGTGCCTGCTGACTCTCTTTCCGTGTTGTCGTATGTGGTGATAGTGATAATATGGGACTCAAGATCTTCCTCCATATGTCCCAATTTTTCAATCCTGATCCATTGTCCACAAGCACCTGTTTGATTTTCCTGCGGGTGATAACTACCTCAATGTACAAGGGAAGATTATGTGTAGGATTCTCGGCAGGGATCTCCCTATGGTTGAAAGTAAGATGCTCACTTGGGGCAATGTTTGCCACCACAGCTTGAAGGTGTGTAGGATCGACTTCTAAAGGCACTCCCGACCCCTGAAGAGTTTGATACAGGATGTCCTTATGCACATTGGATATCTTGAGGAGATCTAAGATCAAAATTTTAGCAAACATATTTTCAAGCTGTTCTAAAAGGTTATACTGACTAGTATGTAGGGTCAAAGGAGAGGGGTCTAGAATTAGGAGGTGAGCGTGCCTTATTACTGCAGCGTAGTCCTTTCCCTTAATCCGGATAGTGTTGACACGTTCAGCAGGGGAGCAAATAAATCTGATAAGTGAATCATAATGATTGTTATCTCTCTTGGTATACAAGTAATTCATGGCTTTATAAGTTTGGGATGACTCTCCCCGATCCGGTTTTACCTTTTCTAACTTATCATGCTTGGGGAATGGTTCCTTATAAATCCCCATTTTCTTGTTAGGTGTTTGTGTGTGGCTAGGGTTATCCACCTCTATCTCCCCATTATCAATGAGGTCTTGAATATAGTGACGAAGTCACAAACATTTGTCTGTTTTATGACCTTTAACGCGATGCATTTTGTAATATTCATGCTCCTTATACCATGAAGGTTTAGGAGCGTTGTCGTCAAATGGTTGTGTTGTAGGATAGGTCATCATGTGGGCCGCATCCAACTATTTTAGTATGACTGACAACGGTTCATTGAGAGAGGTGAATGTTCATCATTTTGGTGGTGGTTGAATTGGGCCCTTAGTCAGTTTAAAAGGTTGACCAGTTTGGACCATTTGAACACGTTTGGAATCAGTGATTCCGTCTCCCACAACATTTTTGTTTTTGTTGAAGACCTTGGGATTTTTGGTGGGTTTGACACTTTGGTTGTCTTTAGATTGGTTTTTAAGGGTGCCTTTGGCAATGAGAGCCTTTTCTATCTGAATCCCTTTCTCGATAACCTCCTCAAAAGTACGAACACAATGCATTTGGAGGTGGAAGGTGATATCTGGGTTGAGATTGGGAACGAAGATACTGACTAGCTACTTTTCAGGGAAAGCACAAGGGAAGCGACTGGCTATCCCTCTCCATCGTTGGAGGAAGCTAGCGAAGGTCTCATTTGGGTGTTGTTTGGCACCACACAAGTCTGTCATGGTGACATCACTCTCTATGTTATACGAGAAGTGACGCACGAATCTTTCTGCCAATTCTGGCTAGGTGGAAATTGATCCCTGTGGTAAGCGTGTAAACCATTCCAATGCTTGACCTCCAAGACTCTTGGGAAAAATTATGATAAGGTAATTATCACTATAAGACACCTCTTGACATGCCATGTAAAAATATTTAACATGATCCCTTGGGTCTCCCTTTCCTTTGTATTTGTCGAACTTTGGCATATCAAATTTCTTTGGAAAGGGTTGAAGGGTCATTGTCTTGTCAAAAGGATAGGGGCACAACTCTTCATATTGATATTTCCTGATGCTCCCTATATTGCTCTCTTGTAAGCTCGCAAGCTTCACTTTCATAGACTGCACTTCCTGTGCGAGCAATTGTTCTTTAGTGGGAGAAGTAGGGATGTAAACACGATGGTACCCTATGTCTTCTTCTCCTTGTTTTTCCTGATGGAGTTTGTTGATCTTAACCTTAGGCCTCACCTTTTGAATGTTCCAATTTGCATCTTTCTATACATGGGAAGTAAGCAAAGCAAGTTGTCGGCTTAGGTTTCTGATTTGTTGTTGGATTGTGCCTTGATTTATAACCTCTTCTTCTAAAGGTTCCTCCTCTTCATACTGTGGAGGTTCTTCTTCTGTCTCAAGTTCTATTTTGTTTCTTCGTGGCACTTTGAGGAGGGGTATTCTATGCCCTACCACTTTATCATTTTCTACCTAAGAAGTGGAAGAATGCCCGCCTGTTAAAATATCTTCCATATTGATAAGGGGTGTTCTTCCTCAGTAGTGTCATTTGTTTGTAGTATTGGTTCATTCTCAATGGGAAATTTGGCCCCTAATTCAATGACCCAGGCCAACACTCTATCTTTGTTTCTAAGAAGAAATTCATCTAGTAGAGTAGGTTCAAAATCAAATTCTGCACGTGGTGACTCTAATTCATTTCCACTATGGTCGACCATTTCTTCTGTTTCCTTTTCTATAGAAAATAGTGGTCAGAGATCGTGTCCGATAAATGGGTTTGATCCTTGTCTATTAGAGGTTTCCCAAGCTTGCGCATGTTGTTCCTCATATGTTTGTTTCTTTAACCCTAGACGCGTCTTGGGAGCCATGTTTTCATGATAAGTTCAACTAAGGTAAGTTGTAGATTTGTTCAAAATTCAATGACTACCCCTAATTGAAACAAAAGATGTACGTGTTAAGAGTGAATTAACAGTGTGAGAATACCGATGTGATAGAGTGATAAAGTTACCAATGAAACAATCGTTTGGTATCAAAACTTGATCAAATGAAGTATTTCCTAGACTATGTTTCAAAGTAATTTGCGATGCCAGATGATTAACAAGATGTCTCCACTTATGCCAAGTTCAAAGGAATGAACAAGACGTAAGTAAATACACGAAGTTAAATGTGATCTCCCAATCAAGATATACGACGAGAAAGCTCAAATTTGATTAAGACCTATATCTCAAAAAGTGCCAATTACGATTTGTGAATGACACAACAATATCACCAAGATATGTTAACCCACTTTGCAAGAAAGTGAAGTATTGATATCGAGGTGTTATTGATATAACACGCACAAATGGTAATGCCTAGCACCTTTTGAAATCGAGGTAATAATAAAACTGAACCAAAAAGCTCAAAGTATAGCTAGGAATAGTTAAGAATGTGTGCAGCGTAACCGTACAATATAGGTATTTATGTCAAGTTTACAAGAAACAAGACGTAAATATCGAAATTGTAATGATACGAGACAAACAAGCTAACTCTTCTAAGGAAGTCCGCGGTGATGAACCACGCCTAACTACAATGACGATCTTGACATGGGTATCAAGATCACAATGGCTACCAAATGACGTGAAAATGCCTCCGCTCACTTTAGACGTTTAACTAACCCAGCCGCAAACATGGATGGGCGTAAATGGACATAAAAGTGAGAGAAACAGTCAAATGACAACACAAAGGTAATCACACCTCTTTTGATCAACAAAGTGTCAAAAGAATATGAAGGAAATAAATCAAGAAAAATGACAAAAAATGCTAGCCTCACTTTGGCAAAGTTTCACCTCGCCTTAAGGCAAGTAAAAACTAGGCGAAAGTAATACGTCACACATTTCTCAAAAAGAAGGTTCACAACTCAACACTATTTTAAAATGGTCAAAGTGGGCTCCTGGCCAAAGTATATTCTCCTAGGTGGTTCTCTCATCGTAGTTGTTACAAAGTTGCCACGAGCAAGCGTGATTTACCTAAAAAGTCACACTGACTAGTTTGGGAGTATCTCAGCTTTACTTTACCCCCTTCAAGAACAGTAGGCAACTAGTGCATCTACGTGTACTATCACTAAGGTTTCCACAATGGACAACCTGTAACGCTATCTCACAAAGGAATCACTAGTCAAGTAGGTAGTGCAGAGCACTTCCCGTTTCGTCCACAAGGTTCCCTCTTGCGTGGACTACTTTGGGGTTCCTGGAACCACCCCCATTGTTGTAGCTTAAGGTGTTATGCCAAAAGGGTTATGTTCTAGTTAAGCAGAGATGGGAGTACCTTTTTCCGAAACCTACAATACATTGTTTTGAATATGTTGTTCTTTTTATCTTTTTTAATTTAGATGTGGTTTGCTTGAACAATGTTTGACAACCTGCAAGAACACGTGTATTAGAAGTTTTTTTACTTTTGTTTCATTTCCTTCGTTCTTTGACAAGCGTTTTGGTCCTAAATGATGATGATTAGTAATTTTCCATTAAAAGAGAAGGCACCATTTCTGATTCTCTAGATCATCCAAGGATGCAAGAGAAGAGCATACGTGATGTCGTCACAAATTTCAAAAGATAACCAAATGGAACAATACTTTAATTTCAACAAATGCCAAATTGACCAATTCTAACTAAAATACCCTTAACAATCTTAAAGTGGAAAAAGGTCTTAAGAATCGTTTCTAATTCCCAAGGTCACCCTAAGGGATGTGAGGAAAGAGCATACAGGATCTCAATCCCATTAGTAAATAATGCAAAATACTATCTAATCAAAGACCAACATGTAAAAATAGCCTGCAAAGACGAATATGTGATTAGATAAACTTGCAAAAAAATTCAGCATGTCAACCCTTTAAATCTAAAAAAGGTAAAAGGACGCCTATGCCCCTTTTTCTGTGCCTGCACACGGGTTAGGGTGTATGCGCCACCAAAGGTTGTTTTTTTTTGTAACACAGTGTACCTGCGCCACCCGAGAGATGTGTGCACCCCTAAAACAACACCTGTGTCACTCTGTGGATTTTTCATAACAATTAAATGCCTGCACCACCCAAGAGGTGTGTGAACCACGAAAATAGCATATGCGCAACTCTAAGAAAACAGACAGGAAAAACAAACAGAATAACCATATTACCAGAAAAATATACCTGCGCCACAAAAATCGTGTGTGCGCCCTGGTTAGGGCGTTTGCGTCATTCTGACAGGTTTCTGACTACAGCAAAGGTACAGTACGAAACTATGTGTGTGCCCAGTTTAGTGCACCTACACGTGGGTTAGGGTGGATGCGCCAGGGTTAGTGCGCCTGCGCCAGGGGCCACCCGACAGAGTGACAAAGTTTGACAGCACACCTACACCACCAGAGAGATGTGCCCGCCCCTAAAATCATGCCTGCGCCCCAGAAATCGTGTCTGCACTCCTAAAATTGTACCTATGCTCCTAAAATTGTACATGTGCCAGACCTACAACCACAGTATGGAAAAGGACACAAAAAACTTCACAATACTCTAAATTTTGACAAGTTAGTTCAAAAATGGCAATGACCCATTAAAATTAAGGCTATAAACATGAAGTAACACATATTAAATGAGAAAAAAACTCTAAAAAATGGAAATTAATTACTACGTGCATATCAAAAGTTAGCCAAAATAATGAAATTTAAACTAAAATGCCATGGGACAAGTGTCCCACCAGGCGTGCCAAATGTGTGCAAGTGTTTGTTTTTAAACTAATGCTAAATATGAATGGAAGACTAACACCTAAATAGTCTTAATTAGCAAGAATTAAACAAACATTCTAAACACCATCATGATAAGAATTAATCAAGGGTTAGATGCTAACAATTATCAATAAAAACTATGAAATCAACAATGTTAAGTATCTAAATATCCTCTATTCTCTAACAACATGCAAATGAAAGAACCTAGGTAGGTTCCATGGCTATCAAAAATAGTTGTCCTTAATGTTCCAAGAACCTAGGAATGGGGGCTAATCAAAGTTGGGCTACAAGACCCTTTTGACACCTCCCATATGACCCAAGCACTTTAAGAAAGAGGCTTAACTCTTCAAGATGATGAACTCTCAAGAAAGCAAGGTGCAAGCTCTTAGTCTCTTTGCTATATGATTTTGCATTTGCTCTCTCAGGAGTTTAGGTGTAAGTAAAAAGGTAGGTGGAGGGCTCTTTATATAGCCCAAAGGATAAAGGATTCAACACATCCTCATGAATGTGGGATAAAGGTAAAACATGATTAGGAATGGATAAGGTTGCTTTATTAAAGGTAACCTTACTTTAGAAGGGTTTAATACATGTTTAGCAAGTCATGGGAGTTGGGGGTATTTTAATCAATCAAAGGTGATTAATTAATAGGTAGGTGTAAGCTTATAGAAGCCATTTAGAAGAATATTAGTACGATTTAGGCTATTTAAAAGGGATTAAATCAATTAAATATTGATTTACTAGTTAAATGAAGGGGAAGACTAATTAATTAATCTAGATAGAAGAGGTGATTTAATTAACGGAAGGTCGTTAATTAGGTTGTTAGCTGGATAGGTGACTTAATCAATTAGCGTATTGTAATTAATTAATGACAACAAGAGGGAATATGAGTGCTTTTGACGATACGTTGTCGATTTGTGAGAAAGGGGATAATTAGCGCAATTTAAGCATTTAAATTGCTTGGGCGTAATTATAGGTGTCTACAATACCAGTACGAAATATGTTATTGAAAAGGTCATGGAGGTATTGTTATGAAGCGCAAGATATTATTTTATTAATAGATATGTAGAAATGATTTGTAGCAAGTGATCTTAATTGCCCCAAGTGAGTTGGAACAATAACGTAGAATAGAAGAGAATTATATGGAAGAAAAGGAAGATGAAGGGGATGAAAATATCTTGCATCTAACTAATTTAAACAACTTTATTTCATCATATTGGTAATGATCTACATCATCGGTCATTATTAAAATGTACACATACAACAAAAATGTAAAATAACATGAAAATATATAATACTTGTTGGTCGTCAAATAGGACTTTTAAGAAGAGCAACAGTCAGGGGACAAGACGTCCCTCCTCTTTAATGGGAGAGGTTCCCTTATTCAGAAATGAACTTATTTACAAATATACAAGACATGATTTGTTGGTTAAACTTGGATATCACGAAAGTGTTTTCTATGAAGATCATCAATTACAAAAGGACTGAGGAAATGAGAGTACGAGAAAGAGCAAAAAGGCAACATGTAAAATTTTAGATATCAGAGTAATTCTTTATGTATGCGAAGTCACAGTGAATTGAAACAAGATCATTTGTATCGAATAAATAAGATGGAATTTAAAGACACAAAGTTCTGTAAATAACATCTGCTTAGAACACAAAGTTTCTTAACATAACACAGATTCATTAATCAAGGAAACAAAGTTCCTTCTTGGTTATACAAGATCACCGTGCTTGCAAAGTTGAAGAGTATGCAATCGGTAAGACTAACGAACTTGAGACAAATGATCTTCACAAAGAAAATAAATGAAAGCTTAGGAATAACAGAGATCAGATAGACAAAGAATGGGAAAGTCCTTATGTATTGATTTCTTTATAATCTATTTACCCTTTTCAGAAAATAAGCCAAGTTCTTCCCTCCTTTTTTTTGAATGGCGTAAAGAAGGCCATATATAGCTTACAAATCAGTTACTCTTTGTAACCGCTTCTTTAACCAAGAACAGTTAAGGACCGCCAATCGCAATACCTTAACTTCTTACAAAGAAAATGGAAAAGAAAGGGAAGAAGAGAAAAGAACAAGGAGAAGAAGACAGGTGGACAGTCACTGGGAGGGACCCATCGACTTCAGAATCCGCTGCTTGAATTTCTCTAACGCCTCAGCTATGTCTCTGCCATGAGGGACTAACGTGTTGTCCGTAGACTGCGTCCAAAATCCAAGACATTTCTCCATCTCTTTATCAAACTCGACATGAGTATGATAATCTTTGTTTGCTTCTCCAACGACAGATTGAAGAGAGAAGATTTCCGTCATTTTCTCTTTGGAGATTGAGCTTTCCTTCAATAGATTATCTTTGACATAAGCTCTGAATTGAGCTTTGATTTCTTGTAAGGAAAGGGAAACACCAGAATTTTCATCCTGAAAATGACAGTGAATATCCTTGAAAGCTGAGACAACCAGTGTCTTGAAAGCTTCGCCCTTCTGCCAACTGTTCTTTAGTTCTCCCAAAGCCTCCTCCAGGACTTTGATCTTCATATTGATAGTATCAGAGCCACAACCTAAATTCGGGGAGGAATTACAGAGAAAAGGGATACATGCGCAGGGAATTAGGTTGCAAGGGTTCGAGCAAGGGTAGCATGGAAACAATGTAAGAATTGCAAAGGTGGCTTGCTCGTTATATAGCCGTTGAGGAGAGAGAATGGTGATCAATGCGCATTACATTCATATCTATCAGTTTGAAAAACAGCATATTCGGGTAGAGCGGGAAAAAACTAAGTATGAATGGCATTTGGTTCGCTTGGGACATGTGAGACGTGAATGCGCGAAACACGCGGCTTGGCCAATTCGGGCGAAACAAGGAGAAGACGCACAAATGCATTTTGGGACATTTGGGATGAAAACGCGGCGAAGTACGCGGTTCGGGTGTTTTGACCGAAAATGGAACAAAAGGCCCGTTCGAACTTGGGACATTTGGGACAAAAAGTTTCGACGGGCCCAAAAATGGAACAACTTCGGGGATTTCGGGCCGATCGGGGAACAGAGCGCACTTTTGAAATTGGGACAGTTGGGACATGAAAGAGCGAAGTACGCGGCTCAGGTGCTTCGGCTGAAAATTGAACAACTTGCACTTTAAAGTTTCGGACACTTGGGATGAAAAGTTCCAAAGTACGCGACTCGGGCGGTTCAGGCGAAAATGTTACAATAGGTCTGGAGAAGTTTGGGACATTCGGGACAAAAACACACGAAGTACGCGGTTCAGGTGTTTCGGCTGAAAATGGAACAAAAGGCCCATTCGGACTTGGGACACTTGGGACGAAAAGTTCCGACGGGCCTGAAAATGGAACAACTTCGGGGATTTCGGCCGATCGGGGAACAGAACGCACTTCGAAACTTGGGACACGCGGGACAAAAATGTCCGCCAGGCCCGAAATACATACAAAATGACCCAAAACCAGACTTTTCTCAATTTCACGACTTCGGTACATTAGAGAAAACCCTTAAACTCAAAATTTTGAAATTTTTACTTTCATCAGAGCAGGGAATTTTGAGTGTACAACAATACTAACATCTATTCATTGCTAAAAATGTGTAAATCCATGCAACATACATAATGCAATGCAATATAAGAAAGTGAACAAGTTAACCTAATAGGGAAAACAAGTACACACACATACTCAAACAAGTAACGTTCAAGACAGTTGTACAAATGTTTCTGTTATCAAGCTTCAATTACATGTGCCAATTAACAACAAGGGTTAATGACGGTGCCCTAAGAGAGGATACATGTGAGGGGAATATATGAAGGATGCAGGGGTCCCATGGAAAAGCAATCGTGTACTAGAATACTACCCTAAGCAATGTGTTCGTGTAAGGGAAAACATAAATAGTAAGCAACCAACTTTTGTTAATGGAAGGTAAATCCAAATGATCTGCGAGTTGCACACAAGACTAGGTGAGAATCCAAGAAGATTTTTCCTAGGATGATTTTTGATGTCTGAATATGATGCATGTGATATAGGCTTCAGCTGTGTGCATGCTCGTTACCGATTTTTTTTTATGTGATGTTTTCAAATTTTTAGGATTTTTGTGAAAGTTTTATTTTGTTTTTGAGTTTTTGATGGAAATGTATTTGAATGTTTTGATTTGTCCAACTAACATATTTGATGTTTTGGTATTTTAAAAATTTGTACGAATTTTTTTTTTTTTGTGATTTTCTAAACATTTTTTAATGTTCTTGGTATTTTGAAAGTTTTTCAAAACTATGTACATGAAGTTGAAGAAACATGGATGCCCCCAACGATAGATGTGATGTACAAGGGCATAATGCCACACGTATATACAAGGTATTGAAGATGTGAAGATGGCCCAAATGTTAAATGGGAATATACAAAGGAAAACCCCACACGTATATACAAGAGGAT
The DNA here is from genome assembly GCA_019776745.2 of Taxus chinensis. Lineage (NCBI taxonomy): Eukaryota > Viridiplantae > Streptophyta > Pinopsida > Cupressales > Taxaceae > Taxus > Taxus chinensis. Next base: position 15,933,393 of record CM034154.1, on the reverse strand, counting down.
AGGTTGGATCAAGGAAAAAATAGATATGTTCAACCTAATGATGAACACAAACCAATGAAGTGCCAACAAGGAGCAAGGATGCCCCCAGCATAATTTGGCCAAGAAGCCACTGATAGATAGGATTAGAAGATTGTTTATTGCAAGAAGGAACAAAGTTTCCCTCAAACCTATTAAAAAGACAATCTTATACACATGGATGTTCTGAATGAAGCAAAAGAAAAGCATGAATGCTATGGAAGGATATGGAAAATGTGCTAGAAGCCTTGCAATGAAAAGGCTATTATCCCAAGGCATAAATCATTAGACAAGATAAGGACTAAAGTAAGATTTTGAACAAGGTCCAAAACGACACTTGGTAACATACTAATCATGTTTTCTCATATAGATCCAGTGTGTGCACATGAAAATTTATTACCTCTCAGAGGGAAGATTTAATAGACAACAAGTGAAGACACCTTAGCCAATGTGTAGGAATGATTTATTTTCAAAGTTGATTCATGAATGGAGGGTGGAAGGAGAGTCATACATTGCTCCGTTTCCAACCAAGCATCCATAGCCCAGATGAAGATGTATTTGATTCTACTCGCAACATTAATCTACTGCCAGCCAGACTTCCATAGCCCCGGTAGAGATATTGAAAATACCCTAAGAGAGAGTTAGATAATAATTCTCTTTCTACTCTTGATTTTGATTTTGATTATTTTACTTTCTGAAAACTTATTTCAAATCTCTTGAGTGTTTTAACAAGGGGTTAAGTATCACTTATGGTTTGATGGAAGGAGGTGGAAGTGATAGTGATGATGACATTAGCTAGTGTCAGCAAATACGTCCAAAAGTTCTTCACAACAAGTTTATTAGATGGTGATTGTGATAGGATCTCTAAGAGGTCAGTCATTCTTTAATTTACCAAGGTGATGAAAGACCAAGGTTAAATGGATACCATAGAGATAAATGTCACAAAATGCATACGAATAGACCAACCAAAAGATCACCAAAGGGATGAAAATGGTGAGTGAATTGTAAAGGAATGGAATTAAAGGAAATAACATCCATTTGTATGCATAACCTAATTGCAATTTTTGACTCTTTATAACTTTGATTTTTAATGTTTTCTCATTTTTTGTATTTTTGTATTTTTTTTACCATTTTAGACTTTGGGAAATTGGAACCAATCAATGTTAATCTATGTGATAAGATCCAACAACAATTTTCATGATTTCCTTGATAAGGGAAATTAAGCGTGTTTGTTTATCAAGAGTCATTATCTTTGATTTTGATGATCGTAGTGAGATCATACTCAAAAAATGATTGCGATTTATCTTGAAACATGGATTTCATATGCAGAATCTTGAGTTCCCTATCCAGAGGTTTATGCACTTTGTGCCATACTTGATGGTTGCATTGGTGTGAAATCTTGAATCGCATTTGATTCTAAACCTTATGATTGTTTACATTATTGGGAGCTTTGGAGCTCTTGGAATTTTTTATTTGAGCTTGATGAAGAAACCGTTTGGGTTTCTTATAAGCTAATGTGTGACTTGTCTGATCCCGAGAAGTGGGAGAAGAAAGTGAATGTTTATGATTGATGATAGGAATGGTAGAGATGATGGTTGGATTACCACTATTATTTATAGAATGATGATATAATGAATGAGGAGGATACGGTCCAAGAATTGAAGAGGATGGGCTACCAGGAGGTGTCCCATAGACTGAAGAGGAAGGGCTACTAGGATGTGGCCCTAAGATGGAAGATGAAGGACTACTTGGAGGAGTCCCATATATAGAATATGATGGACTACTTGGAGGTGGACCTAGAATAGAAGATGATGGGCTATTAGTACATGCCCCAAGAATGAACAAAGATGAGCTACCAGGAGGTGAGATACATTTTGAAGATGACAAAGGGATACTAGGATGTGGCCTAAGAATAGATGATAATGGGCTATGAGGAAACGATCCATAAATGGATGATGAAGGGATACTTGGAGGTGGCCCACATATAGAAGAAGATGATCAGGTGGAGACCCAAGGTAATATTGCAATTAAGGAATCATGATAGATAAAGAATGATTGGGTAATGAAAAGATAGGCCATTGATCAATGCTAGACCTAGACATTTCATTATGTAATGAAGAATGTGAAAATGGAGGTGTAAGAGGAGGATCAATTTTGATGATTCAAGGATCTTCTCTAGTCTCCTAAAAAAATGAATCAACCTCTTCCCCGTAATACGTGAACACATTGACGTCTAAAGAGAAACCTTTCTCATGGTCTTCTAGAGGAACATCATCGTGTAACCCCATGAATTATTTGATTGCTTCTTCATTCTGAAAGAAATCAATCGGTATGGGTTATTTTTTTGCGACCATATTGCGACAGGTGTGGAAGATCTTATTGTGATGATGTAGATGAGGGAAAGTCTTGACCTTATTGTTTCCACAAAGGAATTTGATAATGCATCGAAAAGATATCTTAGCAAATCAATTCTTGTGAATGGTTCAACGTGGACGCAAACATTGATCTTTAGAAGATTGATGAATATGGAGTAAAGAATGATCAAAATGACCCAAGGGCCAAAGAGGAATTGGATTCCGATTGATATATGAAGATGGCTCAAGAGACGAAGTAGACTTCGATTGAGACGTCTTGCGAGTGGAAGAATGTAATGTCCCCTTTTACACATTTTTGACCCAAGTTGGATTTTAGGAAAATCCAACACCCCCAAACATATTTACACAAACTATTCTAATTATTATTAGGGCAGATCTGAATTTATAATGAGAAGTGCGACTAGGGTTAGTTGTAAAACCCATAACAAACAAAAATACAATTAATATTTATCCTCTAAAATCTGATTTTCTGATTTTTTAATAGTCCATGCATGAAATAAAATTTAAATTTTCAGAGATATTATATGTTGAAATATTACCCAGAAATCCACAATAATTTATTCCTGAAAAAGGGTACTTCAGTTACTTCAAACATATTGAAATCTAATTACTTGGATATATAAAAATTAGGTATAGAAGTAGAAACCAAAACAGATCTGAAATACCTCCCAAAAAACACTAAGAATGGCCAAGAAGTGGGTCACTCCACCTTGCATAAAATAGTAAATAACTACTCCACTCTTTCACTAATAAAACCCTTAAATAAAATCTGCAAAACCACTTCTTATTCACCGCTGCAATAAAATGAAAACCTGTGTAATACAATGGAATTTCTTGATTAGAAAATCCTCACATTCTCTTGGGGTTTTCATACACAAGAGGGGTAAATCCTAAGGGTTTTCATCCTTAGAATATTTAGGCAAAAGCTCAATCTTCAGCTACAAATTCAAAAAATAGATAATGATCATAGAATGCTCTCCTTCAAGTCGACTTATTCTTATAAAGGAAGAAGAGACCCAAAACAACCTCCAAAACATCCAATCAACATTTATGATTATTCTGATGCATTTTCCACCCTCCATTTCCCTTCCTAGGATAAGTCACCATTTCCCTTAGGGAGAATACAAAAGACATTTAATAATTATTTTTCCCTCTCAAAGTTGATCTCATTTTTCCTAGAGGGAATACATAATGAAATGGGATTTTATCCTTTCTAAGTTCCCATTATCCCTCCTTAAGGAAAGTTTCCATTTCACCTAGGATGAATAAAAATGGCATTTGGACCTTTTCTATCCTAGATTCAATACATTATTAAGTCATTAAAATTATAAGTGCTCTATATATTTTTTCTTTGTTAATGACACTTTTTAATAACTTAAAAATGACTCTAGTCACCCTTGTGATCTCCCCTTAGCCATCGGGTTGAAAAAATAGGCTAAGGGTCTTCAATTGGGAAGGGCATATTACAGTCCTCCCTTCCCAAAATTGATTTTCCTCAAGCAATTCCACATTTTTTTTGTCCAAGTGCCATGCACAATAGACAAAACATGTTGAAGTGATCTGCAAGCATGACCCCTGTACATATCAATTTGTATAAAACATGCCACCATATATCATCCACAAGATGCTCATATACACATACTTGGAACAATGGTTCAACAAAATCCATAATGAATACTCTACCTTCTATCTTATCATGCATCTCATGATGAAAATAAATTGGAATAGGTAGCAATAAATAAGACACATCACTATGCTCTTCATACCTTGGAGTATCCTCGTCAAGCTTGGTATCCAAAATGAATTGACTTTACTGCCACAAATCGTGAGAATTATGGTTCATAATGGGTTGAAATTCTTCATAAATCAGCTTGTCATGAGCTGCTGGTTTGGAAATTTTAGCAGCCTGCAATTCCACACAAATGTCCATGTGAGGCCCCCACTCATGTGCAAGTTGTTCTATAAATTCTTCTTTCGTGGGTATAGACTCCCTTGCATCATTTTCCCACATCTTTTCCTTGAACTCTTGTAGGTGTTGTATCGCTTGAGTGGCTATCAATCTAGCAGCTCTAGCTCTATTATTCCATTCCTCGCACCTTTTTAGAGTTTTGATTACATCTTCCTTACTTGCACATATGAATTTCCTTTCATGTTTATTATCAATTTACCTAGCAAGCAATGTTCTTTCCTCACTAATGCAGTTATTTTGTTCAATGGAAACCATACTGTTATCTCTAGAAGCTTCTTCTTTCCTTGGTTACATATTTGGTTTATCCTCCTTAATTCTGTTTCCTTTCTCAATCTGCACATCAAATCACCCTATAAATTATTGTGAAAAATATGCAAGTGAATCAATGGATTCGACCCCTTGGGTCTTCAACAATCGATGCCACCATTTATGTGTTACTCCATTCATGTATATAGAAATGATATCGAGGGAATCCTCTTGATACAAAGGATTACAACACAAATATGTTTTAAATTTTTCCAACCAAAACCTAGCAAATATCTCCTCCATTCTATCGAAGAAAGGGACTTTGGTCCACTTCATCTTTAGATATAGATCTGGTTTTTTTTCCTTCACACAGGATGGGAGGAAACCTTGCTTTGATACCACTATAATGTCTCCTTTTGGACATTTTTGACCCAAGTTGGATATTAGGCAAATCCAACACCCCCAAACATATTTATACAAACTATTCTAATTATTATTAGGGTAGATCTGAATTTATAATGAGAAGTGTGACTAGGGTTAATTGCAAAACCCACAACAAACAACATTACGATTAATATTTATCCACTAAAATATGATTTTCTGATTTTTTAATAGTTCATGCATGAAATAATATTTAGATTTTCAAAGATATAATATGCTGAAGTATTACCTAGAAATTTGCACTAATTTATTCTTGAAAAAGGGTACTTCATGTACTTTAAAAATACTGAAACCTGATTGCTTGGATATATAAAAATCAGCCATAGAAGTAGAAACCAAAACAGATCTAAAATACCTCCCAAAACAGCTAATAATGGCCAATAAGTGGGTCTCTCCACCTTGTAGAAAATAGTAAATAACTGCTCCACTCTTTCACTAATAAAACCCTTAAAATAAAATCTGCAAAACCACTTCTTATTCACCGCTGCAATAAAATGAAAACCTGTGTAATACAATGGAATTTATTGATTAGAAAATCTTCACATTCTCTTGGGGTTTTCATACACAAGAGGGGTAAATCCTAAGGGTTTTCATCCTTAGAATATTTAGGCAAAATCTCAATCTTCAGCTTCAAATTCAGAAAATAGATAATGATCATAGAATGCTCTCCTTCAAGTCGACTTCTCCTTATAAAGGAAGAAGAGACCCAAAACAACCTCCAAAATATCCAATCAACATTTATGATTCTTTGAATGCATTTTCCACCCTCCATTTCCCTTCCTATGAAAAGTCGCCATTTCCCTTAGGGAGAATACAAAAGACATTTAATAATTATTTTTCCCTCCCAAAGTTGGTCGCATTTTTCCTAGAGGGAATACATAATGAAATGGGCTTTTATCCTTTCTAAGTTACCATTATCCCTCCTTAAGGAAAGTCGTCATTTCACCTAGGATGAATAAAAATGGCATTTGGAACTTTTCTATCCTAGGTTCAATACATTATTAAGTCATTAAAATTATTATAAGTGCTCTATATAAATTTTCTTTGTTAATGGCACTTAATAATAATTTTAAAATGACTTAAGTCACCCTTATGATATCCCCTTAGCTGTCGGGTAGAAAAAATAGGCTAAGGGTCTTCGATTGGGAAGGGGATATTACAACTACAATGTCCCCAAAAGGACATATTTGGCCCCAAATGGATTTTAGGAAAATCCAAACACCATGGCCACTTCTAAAAATATATTCTCAGTCATTATTATGCAGATCTGGAATTTATCTAGGAAAATGCAACTAGGGTTTTGTATAAAACCCAAAAAAATCAGCATTAAAATTTATATCCTTTCCCTCCAATCTAATTTCTATAATTTTAACAACCCATGCATTAAAAAATACAAATTTTTGGAGGTAAATAATAGGCTGCAATAACTCAGAAAAATACTTAAAAAGGACTGAAAAATAACACTTTTTCCCTTCCATAATACTATATTTTGGCCTTCAAAAATTATTACAATAAATGGTAATAATTTCATACTTGGAACAACTCCACAACAACTCCAGATAGCTAAAGGATGGGTCTCTCCATCCTAGGAAAATAAGACAAACAACTGCTGCAACCTTCCTTACAAAAATCTTATGCAAATCTTCATTAAAACGTTGTTGGAATAACAAAATAAATCTTTGAAAGCCCAATAGAATTCCTTGGGTAGAAATTCCTCTCAAAATATTAGGGTTTTTGTCCACAAGAGGGAAAATACTAATGGTTTTAGTCCTTAGAATATTTAGGATAAATCTCAAGCTTCAGCTACAAATTCAAAAAATAGATAATGATCATAGAATTGTGTCCTTCAAGTCGACTTCTCCTTATAAAGGAAGAAGAGACCCAAAACAACATCCAAAAAATCCAATCAACATTCATGATTCTTTCGATGCATTTTCCATCCTCCATTTCCCTTCCTAGGACAAGTTGTCATTTCCCTTAGGGAGAATACAAAAGACATTTAATAATTATTTTTCCTTCCCAAAGCTAGTCACATTTTTCCTAGAAGGAATACATAATGAAATGGGCTTTTATCCTTTCTAAGTTCTCATTATCCCTCCTTAAGGCAAGTTGCCATTTCACCTAGAATGAATAAAAATTGCATTTGGATCTTTTTTATCATAGATTCATTACATTATTAAGTCATTAAAATTATTATAAGCGCTCTATATATATTTTATTTGTTAATGAAACTTAATAATAACTTAAAAATGAATTAAGTCACCCTTATGTTCTCCCCTTATCCGTTGGGTAGACGGAATTGGCTAAGGGTCTTCGATTGGGAAGGGGATATTACAAATAAGATGGCATGGGCTTACCTATAAGATGATATAGTGTCGGTAAATAAATAGGATTGTGTAGAAATTACATAGATTGCGACGTAGGATTTGACTTGGATGATTGATTATAAGGACTTTGAATCACACGAATCTTCAAAGGAGGAAGACTTCTTTGAGGTGACTAAGAAAGGCACTCCTGCAGAGAAAGGGAGGTCCTCGACTTAGGATTCATATTAGAGTAATTTGAATAATAGTTCGGATAAGAAGCATCAGAAGATTGAGAGGAATCATAAGAATAGTTTGGATCAGAGTCATCAGAAATAATTTTTTGATTGGACTCATCAAAATTTATCCATTAACCATGAGATGAAGTAGGGGAAATTGGTAACCAAACAATTTTTTCAGCATGAAGAACCAAACAAGGTTTAGTTATGATGGGAATCTTTTGATGTGAAGGCCTAAACCTTGGTTCCCTATTGTCGTTAGTGTGAGGAAACCTATGATAGTTAGTCATTGTTGGTGTTGTTTAGGTACAAATGCCTAGACCTAGATAGTGTGATTGAACTCCTTCAAAGGGAAGGAAGTTCCATGTCGATTCAGGGAAGCATAATAACATCCAACTAGACATTTGGAAGATATGGGGATGCTCATGTGATTTTACAAAGAAGGTCCAAGGAAGATAAACATTATAATTTTTTGACAATCTAACAAGGTTTAGACAACAAGTTGCAAGTGTAAGTGTCAAAATGATTTATCAAAATTCTAGCAATACCAAAGCTACAAAGGTTTCATTTAATGTGTTCAAGCATACAACAAACCTAAGTAAAATGTGTGACGATTGTCAAGGTCGTAAAAGAATGTCAACAATGGTGAATAAATGCATCAAAGGATTTTCCTAGAAAATAATTTTTCAAGATAGGTAATCATAAGGAATAATCACTCAAGTTTTGGTAAACCAATCTCTCAACGGGGAACTACTCCCTATGCAAATGTTTTGTTCAAAGGTAGTTTGACGTAAGAAGATCAAGTCAATGTCAATACTTAAGTCAATTTTAATACAAGCAAGGCATAAGTATTAACAAGGGGTTGATGTGACTCCTAATCAAAGTATGCTATAACTCGTTCAAATACAAATAAGGCCTAAATCTTAAAAAGTGGGACTTACAAGTGTGATCAATGCAACAATACCACTTGGATATGTTAGCCAAGATTTTTGGAAAAATCAAGATATTAGTATCAAAATAGTTTTGATATGATGCTAACAAAGTAACAACAACACCTTTCATGGTTTGAGGAAATGTTTAAAAATAAACAAGGCCAAAGTATGCCAAGGAATTGTTAGGGTGCGAGTAGCGTAATGGTACAATCTAAACACTTACATCAGGTTTGTAAAAAACAATACGTAAGTATCAAAATTGTATCAAGGTGATACTAACAATGTAACACTTCTAAGGAAATTCTATGATTAATTAATCCTAGCTACGATGATAATGTGTCTCAATATGGGTGTGAGACAAAGGTCCTACTAGAACATGAAGACATACCATTCACACTTTCAACACTTGAATTCCGACATTGCAACCTAGTGATGCAAGTAGACTACAAAAGTGGTGGACATGATTATTTATAGTGGTATCTGGGCATGTTGTTTTCTTTTGTCCCAAAATGGGAAATAATAAGACAAAGGAGTAGATCAAATGGGGTTGAAAAAAACTTAGCTTTATTTTAGAAAAGTTTCATCTCGTCTTACGGCGAGTGAAAAAATAAGACAAAGTAATGCTTCACAAATTTCGTGATGAATGACGCTTAGTTAAAACTTTGATGGACTCTCCCCTTGTTTGAATAACAAGGTTTTGGCTCCGAAAAAGTTTTTACTTCATGAAATCTCTATGAAACACGTTTGGTTTGAGTCGGTCATGTTGGCTCCAAGATGAAATGGCATCCTGTTGTTTCTCTCAACTAGGTGTCACAAATTACCTCTGCGAGCTCATTTTGCCAAGGAATTCACATTGACTAAACCTTGGAGTATCCCAGATTTAATTTACCCCCTTCAATACAATGAGTAATAAATTTGTCCAGTTGTATTTTCACTAGGGTTGTAATAAAGAAAACTTTGATGCTAAATCTCACAAGTGTATACTAGTCAAGTGGTAAGTGAAGCGCTTCCTGTTTCGTCCACAAGGTTCCCTCTTGCATGGAAGACTTTGGGTTTCCTACGAGTATCCCTCTTTTTATCTTAAGGCATATGCCAAAGGGTACTTCTCCTAGTTCAAAGTGGACAAGCCGTAGCTCTTAACCGAAACTTGCATATACAGTGTTTTGAATGCGGTGTATTTTCTTATCTTTGAACTTAATGTGGTTTTGTCATACACCATTTGGCAGCCTGCATCAGACTGTATTAGTAATTTTTAATTAGATTCTCCTTTCTTCGACAAGCATATTTAGGTTCTGCACTTGAAATATTAGTATTTCTTCAAACGATCAAAACATCATAAAAATAGGATCCAAGTGTTGTTTTTTAATCTCAAGATCACCTAAAACGTGCGAGGGAAGAGCATACAAAACACAAAAACCCACCTATAATAAAATAAAGAGTACTTGTGAAATCAATGTGCAAAGCAATGCATTTTAACCAAGTTCTTGTCCATTCCCTTAAAAATAAGTTTAATGAACTGTTTATAAGCATGCAAAAGGTTTAGAATCATTTTTTAATCCCAAGATCACCTAGAAGGTGCAAGGGAAGAGCATACACGATCTTATCCTCATAAATTAAAATGAAACATTCATTAACTTATCCCAAACAAGTTAACACAAAATATGATCTAATATATATCTAGCAATCAAGAGTTAGCTCTAAAAATCCCTGCAAGATGTTAGAAATATCAAAGACCAAATTTTGTAAAGTATTTAGACATGTTAGAAATGACTATTTTTCTAAAAAAGAAAAACTTTAATTTTATGTAAGTAAAAATCTTAATCTTATGTTTTCATTGCATATTTCACTTTGATACATTTCCATCACAAAAACATGGAGTCGTTTCGAGTTAGGGAGTAAAAGTTATGCCCTCTAGAAGATAGGTTATACACATAGTTCAACATATGTGCACCTCTGATAGCATATGTACACCCCTTTGTAACATATGCACGCCCCTAACAACATATGCATGGCCTTTTTAAAATATATGTGCCTTTTTAGCATATACGCGTCATTTTTAACACATGCGTGCCCTTTTTAGCACCTACGTGCCCCTAAAAAACATAGTTAACTAAGCATATGCAAGGTTAGAGAAGTGTATGTGTGCCCCTTAGAGCGTATGTGCACCCTCTTCTTGTAGATCACTAAAATACGGGATTTTTTTGTAAAAATTTGTAAAAATCTTAAAACTTGGTCTTTTTAGTTCAAATCTGATAGCACTTAACCTCCTTCAATCTTGTAAAGAGCATAAAACCTAAGCAATTTCAACTAAACTAGTTAAGATGGCCTATGTTTAACCAAAAATGCAAAAGAGGGTTATTTTAAACAACTTTGAAGCAAAGCTTGCAATTAATGGACAATGGAGTATGTCCTATCGGGCATGCAAAATGTATGTATGAAAAGCTAAGTAAGTCATATGAATTGAAACTAACACCTAGTAGTTCAATTACAAAGGTAGCTAAACAAGAACTCAAGATAAGAGCTTATAAAACTAACTTCTAAGTGCATGCAACATGAATGAAACAAACTAACATGCTAAGTCATTTTACTCTTTAGATTGCTAATCTACATGTGAACCTAGTTAGATCCTACGAAATCAATTTGGGTTTGTTGTTTTTGCTTCAAGATGGTGAAAGGATCTCTCTAAATAATGGCTACAAGATCATGTTAGATATTCCTCTACTAACCATACATGAAGAATGGATGCAAGGTGAGCAAGTTATTCCAACAATGGAAGTAAGGATCAAGATCATATGTTTTTATATGAGATACTATCAATATTATGGTGTAAAATTAAAAGGGATGCCTTTGGTTTGTATTTATAGATTTCCATTTGGGAAAGATTAGAATCCTAGTGCATGTGGGACAAAAGGTGAGCCCAAAAATAGACTTTTACAAGTCAATGCACTTTTTTACTAGATTAGGAAGTAATTAATCTTTTAGGATTAATTAAGGATCCTAAGAAGGATTAGGAAGCTTTCTGAGAGTATCTGGAAGGGGTTTTGATAGATTTTGGATGCTTTGGGAGTGGGATTTAGCCAATAAGAAGGTTTATTGGTTAAATGTAAGATAAGATGCTTATTTAACATATAATTAGTTAATTAATAGGATTAGCACCAATCAAAATGTTGTTAATTCACATCCTGAGTGAATTAGAAGCATAACTAGATAACAAAGTGTCATTATTTAAACAAAGTGAGAGGAAGTGAAGATAGTGCAATTTAAATATTAAACTGCGTAAGTAGATTTTAGATGTCTACAATTAACAAACAAATCAAGCAAAAAAAAATTTATCATCATTATTATTAAAAGAATATGAGGAAGGAAAAGAAAAAGGTTCAAAGGGGAACTTAGGAAATGAACGATCTAAGGTTGGTTTCATGTAGTTTTGGATGTGGAGTCTTTGATATACCTGAAGGTATGTGAAGCCCAAATCTATATATAGTTTATAACGCAGTTAGAACTCTATGGAGGCTTTCCAATTGGATGATGAAATCCCAATAGTTCCACCTGGTAAGGGGTGCTTAGATGTGTAAATTAGTTTGTGTGTTTGGACATGTGTGATGAAGTTTATATGCAACGTGTTAAACCCCCTAGTTCAAATAGATTTCTAAGAAAGTATAAAGGGGTTATTTTTTAGATTCAAAATCAAAATATGGAGATTTGATGAGGACAAAAAACAAGTGATGCAATGCGACAAAGAAAGAGATGGGGAAAAAAACAAGGAATACCTGGGATACACTTTTCATTTTTATTTGATCTTCAATGTAAGAGAGAACAATAAAATCCAAGCAATCCATGATCCAACACACGTTCTTCCTTGCAAGGTTAGTAGAAAATGGAAGTAATAAGATGAAAATTAAAGCAAACAACAAGACTCGCCATGAAAGCATTGGTACCACCGAGCATGCCAGAATTTTGGACCAAATTTCCTCATTCATGCTCAGATTAGTGAACTAGTACTAAAGATAATAAAGCAACTCAAAATATAAAGGGTTTATGGACATTGAGATGGAATAATGATGTGTACGGGTGTAAATGATGGATGCTTCTTTGCAGTGAGCTAAGTGATCTACAAATCAAGATAACTCAACAGAGTATGTATAAGTAGATAGATGGGAGGGTTAACTAACAAAGTTAGTCCCGAGAAGTAAGAACTTCCTAGGATTGATGTCAACCCTCGTGTTTGATAAAGATAGATAAAATAAATAGATATTTGATAAATTGGAAGTAACATCTATGTAGAATCTAAAGCAAAACAAAAATGAAAAGATGGATCTAAGATGATAAAAGCAGATGTGATCTAAATACCACAAAATAAATCAAACCTGGTAAGGGTCGACGGCGACCTGAGACTGCAGAGGGTCAGTCGACAGAAACTAAATCTGGTAGACTGAAACAATGATGTAAAATGCATATTTGCAGGCTCTGATGGAAAATCTAGCGTTGGTGAAGCACTGGAATGATAAACAAGAACTTGAAAAAGGTATGAAGTAGGAGGAAACAGAAAGGATTAAAAAAATAGAGATCTAATGGTAAATAGTGAAAAAAATTATTGGGTCAACGATAAATAGGATGGGTCAGTCGCGATTGTGAGCCGACATAATGGATCTGGGATGATAGAGGGGCATAATGACTAGATTTGAGATTGGATGGATGAAGAGTCAAACAATGGATTACCGAGGATCTGAATGACATAGAAAATGATACAATGGAGGTTGGGTCGATGAAGACCATACACAGATGATGGCAACTAGGGATGAGTTATACTTGAACTAAAATGGATGGACTGAGAATAGAGACCTGCGGATGGAAACAAAGGTTAAACAGACACAGATGAGGTTCCTGGTTATACCTAAACCTACACAATAAGTTAGAGATGAAAATAGATGAAAGATGCAACAAAGAAATGAAGAATGAAAAGGGGGAAAGATAACTCCCAAACTCTCCTAAGTTGGTGTTCAAAGGATCCAAGAAGACTCGAGGATTGGTAAGAAGCTGGAAAAAGGCACTTAGATATGAAGACAAGATCGCAAGAGAGCTAGAGATTTCAAAGTTGCATTCTTAAACAAAGAGGGGTGAGGGTAGCTTTATAGGGTTGACAACAACCTAGATGGGTTGCCACCGACTGCAGGGAACTGTCCATTTGGATGGTGGGAAGATGATGAGATCAAGACAAGGAGCACATAAAAAGTAGGATTAGGGTTTAGATGGATATGGATGAGCTAGGGTTGCATAGGGGAGATAAATGGGTAGGTAGATGGTTGAAATGAGTAAATAAAGGCCATGAGTGGGTAAAAACATTAAATAATGACCTAGAAAGAGCAAAATTGAGGATTTAGGGAGGATAAACAAATTAAATGAGGATTAGGAATGATTAGGGGTGATTATGAATGATTTAGGGAGAATAAAATAATGGGATGATAATAAGAGCTAATTAAGAATAATTAGCCAAATGGGATGGGATGATAAGATGGATAATATAATAGAAAACGTGGGAAAATGGTGATTAATGGGATAAATTGAATTTAGGAGGGAAAATAAAATTTGAATGGGTGACCACGAGGAAAAGAGAGTGAATGTGGGGTGGAGGGTAGTGATACCAAATTTTGGTATCTACACTTGGTCCCTGCTCTGAAACAAGTAGTTATCAATATGAGCGGTAACATCTACAAAGGGATTTTTAGGTATTTATCTCTCATTAGCACTATGTTCAAAAATATATTATTCTTCCTCAAAAGAGGGAAATATAGGATTTATAAGTGGATTGGAAGAACGCTTCCCGTGACCTGCTCGAGTTTGAGGTGCCATGACACAGAAGTGTGTGCAAGTGTCACAAGGAATCTAGGAAAAAATGGGAAGTGTAATTATACTAAAGTGATAAATCTCTAAGTGTATGGGATAAAAAACCAAGAATACCTAAAGAGATCTATGTCAAAGTAGACAACATACCAATACAATATCAACACTCAACCAAGTTTAAACAAAAACAAGGTTTAAGCAAAAATGAATTACTACAAGGCGAGCAATATGACAATACCGTGTCAATACTTAGATCAAGTTTAAGGAAACAAGATGCAAGTATCAAAAAGGGATTGGTATAATGCGAGCAGAGTAACAATGCACCTCAAGAATCAAATCAAGTTTTAAGGAAAACAAGGTCTAAATACCAAAAATGGGCCGATATAATGCGAGCAACATAACAATACAATGTCAATACCTAGATCAAGTTTCAAATAAACAAGGTAAGTATAAAAAATGGATTGGTATGATGCAAGCAACGTAATGACGCCAAGAGGAATCTACCATAGGGATGAAAATGTCCCAATGTTGGTTTAAGACGACTACTAAAAATATGAATCCGTACCAACACACTTTCAACACTTAAATCAAGTTTTTAACGAAAAACTGATTTAAGTGGGTGCAAAAGTGGTGGAAAAAGTTTTGGCAACACTTCGAGGTGTTCACTTTTGACCAAATAACATAAAAATAACAACAAGGTAATGTATGAGTAGTGATGAAAAGTACTTAGCGTAACTTTTGAAGAGTTTCCCCTTGTTCGACTAACAAGGTTTTAACTTCGAGGAAGTTTGGCTAAGTACGATTCATGATGAAATATATACGAGGTGAAAATTCAATGGACTCTCGCCTTGTTCGAAAATTAAGGTTATGACTCCAAGAAAGTCTTGCTTTGTAATAGCTCTTTGAAACACAATTTTGGATATGGTCAAGTTGCCCCCAATGACAAATGGCTCCCTAGGATTTTGTTCTCAACACTCACTAATAACCGGTTTAAGAGAGGTATACTTTTCTAAAATAAATCCTAGACAAAGGACCATTATCCCATAATCAAATTAATGAAAGAGACCTCATACAGAAAACATTTAGCACTCCTCATAAGAATTTCTAGTCAAGTAGGTAGTGAGGCACTTCTCGTTGCATCAACCAGTTCCCTCAAGGTGTTGACTACTTTGGGGTTCCCGTGGTAATCCTCACAATAATTTTTATGGCTTATGTCAAGATACTTCCCATAGTTAAAGCAATTGGGCCTTAGCCTTCTCAGTCGCACTTGCAAATACAACGTGAATGAATGGTATGTTTTTTATCTTGATCTTAGTGTGGTTTTACACGCCATTGGCAACTTGCACACAGTGTAATCAATACTGTTTCGACTTTTGATCTTTTGACAAGCATTATGGTCCTATATCAAGTGGTTAGTAATTTGTCCATGAAAAAAAGAGGATCATGGTTGTTTTTTATTCTCAAGATCACTCAAAACCGCAAGAGAAGAGCATACACAATGCGAAATCCAAGTAAGTTCGAAAATGGAAAAACATAACTGATAAACAAGTAAATACCCTTAAAATTTTTACTTTTAAATGACAAGTTTTTAAATCCACATAAACCAAATGTTGGAATGAGAATCAAAAGTCATTTCTGATTCTCAACGTCACTTGAAACTGTAAGAGAAGAGCATACGCGACATTTTTGACCCTACTTAAGAAGTGGAAAGACAAAACTTTAAATAAAAAGCAAAACTAAGTGTTTTAACCCCAAAATCATTTTTTACTTAAAAGTTGACTTGTAGAAGTTAGAAAACCTGCAAAACAATAAGAAAAGACAAAAATTAGATTTTGTAAACTTCAAAAAATGAGCCAAAACAAATACACAGAATGCTAGTGCATGAAGCAACGATGCTAAAACATGAAGCAGCTATGCTAGCGCATAAAAGGCTAACACAGATGCAGAAAAAATGTGTAGATGTAGGGGCAGAGGCTATGCTATCGTGTGAACAAAGACGCTGATGCGCACAAGTAGGCGGTAGCACGTGAACTCTCTACACGTAGGAAAATAATAGAAAACACATATCGTTAGCACAATTCCAGAGAACGCTAACGTAAAGTTGTAGAATGGTAGCGCATGAAGCACAACGCAGGTGTATACACATCAAATGATAGTGCATAGATTTTAATACAGACATAAGAAGACTAATGTAAACATAAGCAAGTGCACGCACTAGTGCAACAAGCCTGTGTCTCTTCACCAAATACGGCAAAATTTGTTAAATTTCTTCAAAATTTTAGTTTTTGGATGTTGAACTTCAAATTTGGAAGCACCTTACCTCCTTTCTACATATAATAAGCCAATAACACATGCAAAATCAACACCAAAGGTTAAGAAACATTAGTTAACTCAAAATATGCAAAAAGAGAGGTTTAGTGTGCAAAAAGAAAACTTCACATAACTAAGTGCGTGTGAGACAAAGGGGTGTCCCATCGAGCATGCCATATTTATGCATGATAAAGAAGCTAAATTAATTAATAAGACCTAACACCAAGTAGATCTAATAACTAAGCTAATTAATCATTAACATCATGCTAAATCCATTAAAAAGGGAAACTATTCTAATGCATCTAACATTTAAAACATAAAATTCTAAGCCATCCTTTGATGTTTTTAATGGGCTTTGGATTGTAGACACCTCCTTTGGCGATCCATATGTAGCCACATGCTATCAAAAAGGACTTCACCAAGGAAAAGGAAGAGGTCTCACCAATATGGCTTAATGGCCATTTTTGGTTATCCTCTTACTACTCCTTCCAAGTAGATAACGGGAAAGTGGTTTTGTTAGATCAATAAGCCTTTCAGTTAAGAAATTCTATTATCTTATGCATATGTGTACAAAGGTATAAACTTATAAGGGAGGGGGTAGGGTTCTTTATATAGTTTTCTAAAATGGAGAAACTATCATCCTCATGAATGTGGGACAAAAGAACTTTTAGGATTAGAAAGTGCTAAACAGACTTAACAATAGTTAAGTATGATTATGGAAAGTTAATTAGAATTTCCAACTTAAGTGAGTTGGGTGCGATTTAATTTAATCATTTAGATTGATTAATAGGCCAAGCGAGGCTTGTAAAAGTCAGTTGGAGAGAAGTTGATGGAATCTGAATGATCAGAGAGGGGGAATGACCCAATGTGAGGGTAAATTATCGTTTATAGGATTAATTAATCAAATTTGGATAATTAATTAATTAATTAGAATAAGATTATAACTAACAAAGTAGTGTTAATTTACATCTAGAATGAAAGGAGATACTAGTTAATTAACAAAGTGTCGTTGGAAGGGAGTGTTAGCTAATTAGCGAAAAAGACACTAATTACAACCAAATGATAGATAAGAAGTGCAATTTTAGTGTTAAAACTGCATAGCAAGATGTAGGTGTCTACAAATGGAAACCTAAATTTGATCTGTTCAAGCAATTTTGATGAGTCTTAAGATGATAAATTTGACCTCCCAGTGGTCTTTGTTTCCATTATTCACCTTAGGGCCTCACCTTAGTCATGTCCATGCCCCCACATTCTTTATCTATTAACTTTGGCGCTCGCCCTAGTCACACCCGCGACTAGGATAACCCTCGTTGGCTTTTGCTCTTATTATTATTAACCTTGGGGCCTCGCTCCATCTCTCTTGCGACTGGGCCAAGCCCTATGACATTTTAAAAATCAGCAAAAAATGGCTTGCAATCGGCATTTCCTAATGCTTTTTTATTACGTCCGTAGGGCACTTGCTTGGTCACACCCACAATCGGGTTTGCCTCACATTGTATTTTTCTTATTGTGTTTGCCCAAGGTTCTAATCTTTTGGTATTCATGACCCAATCTATATGTTAATCGATATACAATCTAATAAATAAAATAAAAATCATTTTTCATATTTAGGGATGCAAAAATAAGAAAAGTTCAATGTCAACCAAATTATAAAGCCACAAATGGTTAAAATCTACAAGACAAAAACAACACACACAACAAAACAAAAATTGTTGTTGAACGAAAATAAAAGACAAGATTAGTTGTTGTACAAGCCACGAACAACCAAATAAATAGTAGATAACATCATCATCCTTCAAGAAATAATTTGCATAAATTTGGATTTCTTCAATCTTTTTGGATAGGCCTTCATCATTATCTGCAAGATACTTTAACTTCGATCTTTTTCATCTATTTAGTGAAGTCTTCATTGGCAAGAAAAATAGATTGTATGCCCTAATATGTATAGACAAGAATTGTAATAGAAAAATGGAATAAAGCCTATAAATGATAACAAATTGAGAAATAGTACTATTATAAAACATGAATAACGTATTTAAACATGAACCCGCTTCAAATATAGATCCAAATCAATCAATTTGTATATAGTAAAATGAGGAGATATTAGGGCTACAGATTTATCTCCATGTGCACGCCTGATTTAACCCATAATGATATTGATTTTATGATGGCTATTAGTGAGAGCTCGGTTTACCACAGTTCCCATAACGTTCTATTTATTTAATTATGAGAGTACAAAACCCTGCTTTACCATTATTAGTAAAGCAGAGCTTCGACTTCTACACTTGTTGCAACTATCCAATTACTGCTATATTTACAACGTTAACTTGGGTTTCAGCTAGTTAACGCATGTGGATCTCAAATAAAGTGTTTGTATTATTATGCAAATAAACTAAATTTTTACTAAGCACTGACAAGAAACACTTTTGCAAAACTAAAACAAACACTTAAATCTTTGCATCACTAGTCCCTTAAATCATTCCACTTAAAATGTAATTTCATTCATCTTTGTTCTCTAGTTTAACCCCTACTTTGACAGGATGCACCATTCATGACCTTGTTATAATTAAGAAATAAATTTTATAATTAAATATGACTGAGTTAAAATAATATTGTAATGAATAATCTTTTACAGAATCAAACTGATAAAAATGTTGTAATCATTTTAATTATTTGATCTTATTATCCCGTCGAAGGCAGGTGTATATAGGCTTCAAAAAAACTAATTTCATTTTCTTGTCTAATCAATCACAATGATACATGTGACATTTTATATCATTTGTATATGGTTTTCCAAAATTATATATTTATTTAATTTTTTCAAAAAATTGATTTGATTTTTCTAATTGGCTGAAAATAAATTATAACCATCTTAAGATTTTTCTGATTAATAAAAACATGAATTTTCAAATTTTTCATAGCTATAATTTAAACATTATAATTATAAAATGTTGACGCATTGTAGTGAATGTTGCAAGTACAACATTATATCAACAGTAAATGTTGTAGTAATTGAACCCGCTTTAGATACAAATACAAATCTAAAGCAGACAATAATTGATTGATCACGGATTTATTGCAATAATTGATTGATATACAGTTAAATGGGTTAAATTAGGGTTATAGATTTATCTCCGTGTGTAGGCCTGATTTAACCCATAAAGGTATTGATTTTAGGATGGCCATTACAGAGAGCTCCGTTTAGCACACTTCCCATAACGTTCTTTTATTTAATTATGAGAGTACAAAACCCTGCTTTACCATTGTTAGTAAAGCAAAGCTCGGACTTCTGCAGTCTCCGCAACTATCCAATTACTGCTAAATTTACAACATTAACTTAGGTTTTAGCGTGGTTAATGCCTCTAGATCTCAAGTAAATTGCTTGTATTATTATGCAAAGAAAATAAATTTATTTTTGTAAAATCAAGCAAATCGTTGTTTATTATTAGCTACATTTAAATCCACTTTTATGACATAATAATCTACATTGTCAAGAACACTACTACTATTATTAACATATTTGAAAAAAAAACACTACCCGCTATTATCACTCCTTATAATTCTCTCCTCCAATTTACCGCCTGCTTCGGCACGGTATGCCATTCAATTCCCATTACATCTCCTCTGTTGGAAATGCATTTCATACCCTCACTGTTTGGTTGAGGAAGTAGGAGTGGACTCGAAATTCTTATGTCCTTTGCTTTATTCCGGGGACTTACGTCTAACTGGGGGCCATCGCCTTAGAGTTGTTGGAATGTCAACACGTGTCCTCCGGTTGGCCGCTCGATTCGCAACATTTGTTTCGTCTCCCTAGCCTCCGGGTGCCCTCCTTTGACCCTGCGTCCGCGTTGACCTCTTCGCAGACTCGACGCCTTTAACCAACCTTAGTTGATTATGGGGGTTTCAAGTCTGTAGGAGCCCATCTTATTGAAGAGTTTCAGAATGGCAACACTTGTCCCTTCCAAATTTCATTGATCTTGTCTCTATGTTTGTCGATTATAATTGACAGGGAAATGAACGTCCCACGGGTTTTCGAATATTTGAACGATAGAGACATTGGAAGGTATTTTTAAACTTCAATGACTTTCCTCAAATTTGACATAAACTCTGTTCAAACTCCCTTTGACAGAATATGCCATTCCATGACCTTGTTTAATAAATAAATTTAATAATTATATATAATTAATTAAAATAATATTGTGATAAATAATCTTTATGAATATCACCTAAGAGCAATAAATAATAAATTTAATAATTATATATAATAATATTGTGATAAATGATCTTTATGAGTATCACCTAAGAGCGATAAATATCAAATAGACCATCTAGGCTAGATCAACATAAAAATTCCGAAAAAACATAACATAAATTTCACAAAGTGTAGTTATAAATAGTTACACCTAAAAAGTGGATCATTAATGTTGTGCACGTGTGGCAAAAATTTAAACAATAAAGTCCTTTTCTCTAATTTGGTTGTTCATAATTTTGTTCAATACGTGTGGGGAACATTTAGGTTTAGGGTCCACATTAAATGTTCCACGTGGGGCCATTATTTTATACGATAGACCTCAATAATGTCACTTTCGGTGATTAATTAAATATATAATATCCCTATCTGCGAATGATTTCTTATCCCATTTGTTTTTAGCATGGGGTGGTTTTTCACACATTCTTGTGATGACTTGCGACTCAAATATTTGTAAGACTTGCGACTCCGTGCGAGTATTGCCAACATATTTCTTTATGTGGATATGGTGCTCCACATTTTAAACAAAACTCTCCTAGAGAGATATCAATTTTAAATTTTTTATCCAAGCAAATAAAAGGTTCTAAATTTTATCTTGTCTTGTTGAAGATTTTACAATTTTTTAATTGGTTTTTCTAAATAAGAAAAAAAATGTTTTATGAGGGTTAAGTGGATATCACATTTAAGGTTAAAATTTCTATGTGATAGTTAGAAGAACATCAAATTTAAAGTTGATCATTTCTAACACGTTTATTTGATGACAAGATTATTCTTGTCGTTCCCAACCTTTTATCTATCACTACAAGTTATGCCTATCAAAATAATAAAAACAGGGCCCAACAATAACATAAACACCAAAGTATGTAAAGCATTACATAATAATAACAAACATGGCAACCAACAAAGGTGAAGGTAAAAGATTGTCATGTCTTCCACCCCAGTCACTCTCTTCATTCAAATCCTTCGTGTCAAGTATGGGCTCCCAACCATAATTATCATTTTTCTTCTTATTCTTTGGCATATGCTTAACCTATGAAATGGGAAGTGGTAGGCATGAAACTTCGACAAGTAAATGTGTCACCCAAGGGCCACACCTACCATTATCATCACCAAGTTTATCAAACACACCACCCCATTGCCTTTGTTTGATGAAGGATGAGCCTTTGAGGTGAGCGAGGTCAAAAGCTCTATCAACTTCTTGAGCAATGACACCCTCAACATCCTTGGACACACTTTTGAGAAGATAAACGACACCAAGGAGAATCAAGAGGCACTCAATTAACAATACAAAGAACATTTCCCTAATGGTTAAGGAGGGTTTGGAGATGCTACACCTCAACACATTTTTTTTTTTAATGAATAAGATATTATATTATATTAACAAGTAAAATGATACAAAATTCAACAAAAAAGCAGGCGGTATGAATGCACGCCCCAAAGCCACAATCAAACTAGGCCAGGCCTAGGAAAAGTCAATTATAACAACATAACAAAAAGCACATAGATAGTGAAATTAAGTCGTTGCTGCAAAAAGTTGACCAACAAAGGGCAGATCATGATCATCAAGCTAGCCGGATCTAGGAAGGTCCTTGCCATTGTCTGACACCTCCCAACTAGAGCCAATGTGACCCTCTTCTTCATTGTCTGCCGCATTATCACGAGTGGGCGAGATGACTAAAGCCATTCCGGGAAACTTATCCGATGGAGGCGGGAGGCTCCACCCGTCATGGGTGCGCGGCTCAGGGATAGTCGGCGAGCCCCAACTGAGCTGATGAGACGACGAAGGGGAGCCCCAACCTTGGTGGCGAGCTAGGGGCAGAGGAGATAAGCTCTTCTGTGGCGACTGACTGCGCAGGGACTAGTGAGCACGACTGAAAGAGCGATGCTGGGAGCGGCTTCGATGACCACCTCGAGGACAACCGCCGTGGGGTGGAGAGTGTCGAGAGGGAGAAGGTGGCTCTCGAGCAAATTTGCAAGGGGTGTCACCCTAGTGACGGAGAATGGTCTGGAGGTGCTCCACCTCGAGGGCCACCTTATTCGCTTGCACTTGAATTTGCTGCAACACATTGGAGATAACCATCAATTTATTATATATAGAGAAATGTTGATCAACTTCAACATTAGCAAATAAACAAGAATTCCTTTCTTTCTAAAACTAAAAAAAAATGCCCCTCTGAAAGCATGCCAAATTTGGGAAAATATGTGAAGCATTTTGGGGTTATCGCTTATAAGAATATGATGTCAGGTGAAACATTTTGGTCTAAATGGGAGAAAGAATGAGTGAATCCAGTTCCAAGCCTTTTCGGCTTTACTACAATACCAGAATAAGTGGGATAAGGTTTCCAAGTGTCCACAATAGGGAAATTTGGGAGCCGAGACACCAAGCTAAACCAAACAGGGACCAATCGAAAGGCCTTGGTGGAGAACACACCACACAAAGTGAGCAATTTTGGGTTCCACACAAGTGGACCAGAGAGTGTCAAATCTCCTTCTCCAACTGGAAGGAGAAGAATGCAACCCCCACCGAGTGTTGAGTTTGTCAACCAAGGGCAGATGTGGAAATAGCTAAGTATAACCTTTACTAGCAAAGTAATTTAGGAAGGGGGTATCCACGAACCACTTCCAGTCTATCCACCATGGACGAGAGAAAAGCACATAAATTTTGTGACTCATATGATCAGGGACAAAAGAGATGATGTTAACTTAGACTTTAATCTAAAACATAATTTTAAAATTCCCAATTTAATTATAAAAATATCTTTAGCTACAAATAATTTATCAAAAATAGTATAATTTCAATCTTTTCAAATTTACAAAAATAAAAATCAACCCAAAAAAACATTTTACAAACAATATAACCATTCCTAATAAAATTATTTTTAAATATATTTTTTTATAAATATATTAAAACAATATGAACAAAATGAATATTTTGAATAAACCAAAAATACACACCTCCACGCTTCACACCACTTTAAGAAGAATTTACTTTTATCACTAAAAGTAGTCTACACCAGATTTTTTTTTTGGGTACAAAATCTTTGTATTTAATTTTTCCTATGCATATGAATGATATTTTTGTTTATAATATTAAAAAAGCCTTACGACTTCGTTTAACACATTTAAAAGTGTTGTTCAAGGAAATTTCTAGCCATAAATTTTCCATGTGCTGCCATTATTTTATTTGACAGACCTCAATAATGTCACTTCTGGTTATTAAATATATAATATAATGCTTATTATGAAAATTTGTACATTCACTATATCGATTTCTTGATGTCTTTTCTTTACTTGTCATATGGTTCTTATTTTTTTGGTTTATTATGTATGATTTGTATGTTAGTGCTCCACGTGTTTATCTTTTATTTTATTATGTGGATGGAATGTTTCCATTGGGTTTATGTTGTCATGATTCTTATTAGGTATTTTTATTTTATTTCATTTCAGGTTTATAGGTATCTCCTTAAATAATATGATAACCCCTAAGCTCTTCAATTACATATGAGGTTAAAGGAGGTATCTTGTTTATCAAATTCAAATTTTATTATTATTGTTATTTTTGTACTTGTTTGTAAAGAAAAAATAATTGATTTTGTAAGTTTAAGGCATGCTTCCATCACCATATGGTTATATTCTTTTTATATATCTTTTTTACACTTTAAAATGTATGCTCATACCACATTGTTGTGTGGTTAAGCATACATCGTAAAGTGTAGTAAAATGTAAACACTTAAAAATGGTCTAAACAATATACATTTATGTAATTTGTTAGATGTTTATTTATGTTTGGTGCACTTATATATGTATTGATTATTGTCTAAATCAAGTGTCATTAATGTGTACCGACAAATCCGATTATATTGTTTTCCTCTTTTTAACATCTACATTCAATTCTCTCACGATTCTCATGTTTAATTGGTCATGTATAAAAATTATTCCCAACAGTCCCAACATCATCTCTTAGGAATGCCCTAGTGGTCCTAGCACCCTTGTTTGTTCCCTCGTGTTTCTCCATGTATGTCTTTCTTGCTCCTTGTCATTTGTGGTTGTTGTGCACACCAATAAGGTAACAATTCAAATAAAGTGCTTGTAAATAAATAAGTGTCATAATCCATTTTATCATCAAACAAACATTAGAGCATTTATCATTTTATTATTGTGGAGCATTATTGGAACCCTTATTGAAGTCATTCATGTTATGCAATTTTTATTTATCAACAAATTTGATTATCCTAGCAGGGTTTGATAATTAGATGGTTGGTTAGTCTTACACTAGTCATTAACCATAAAGACGACACCCAAAAGTATTCTTATCAATTTTTACATATTGCAGGTTACATGTGAAACAAGAACAAGGAAGTGAAACATGTGAACATAGTTGTTAAATCAAAACTCAACAGAACAATTCCCTATCACGAACATATGGTGTGCTCTCAACATTTGTCAGGAGTGCAAAGGGGTGATATGAACATCACATATCTAACTTTTTGTACGGAGTGTCACAATTCTAATAACACATGTTTAAGTTCATATTCAGGGAATATCATATTCAAAATATAATCAAGGGTTTCTTGTTCATTAACAAATCATGTGGCAATTTTTTTAACATAATTTATTTACTACATTAGATGACTTAACTTCAATTCTTGTAAATAACTTACTCTTAAAAGAGTTTTTATCTACACTTGGTCCCTGCTCTGAAACAAGTAGTTATCAATATGAGCGGTAACATCTACAAAGGGATTTTTAGGTATTTATCTCTCATTAGCACTATGTTCAAAAAGATATTATTCTTCCTCAGAAGAGGGAAATATAGGATTTATAAGTGGATTGGAAGAACGCTTCCTGTGACCTGCTCGAGTTTGAGGTGCCATGACACAGAAGTGTGTGCAAGTGTCACAAGGAATCTAGGAAAAAATGGGAAGTGTAATTATACTAAAGTGATAAATCTCTAAGTGTATGGGATAAAAAACCAAGAATACCTAAAGAGATCTATGTCAAAGTAGACAACGTACCAATACAATATCAACACTCAACCAAGTTTAAACAAAAACAAGGTTTAAGCAAAAATGAATTACTACAAGGCGAGCAATATGACAATACCGTGTCAATACTTAGATCAAGTTTAAGGAAACAAGATGCAAGTATCAAAAAGGGATTGGTATAATGCAAGCAGAGTAACAATGCACCTCAAGAATCAAATCAAGTTTTAAGGAAAACAAGGTCTAAATACCAAAAATGGGCCGATATAATGCGAGCAACATAACAATACAATGTCAATACCTAGATCAAGTTTCAAATAAACAAGGTAAGTATAAAAAATGGATTGGTATGATGCAAGCAACGTAATGATGCCAAGAGGAATCTACCATAGGGATGAAAATGTCCCAATGTTGGTTTAAGACGACTACTAAAAATATGAATCCGTACCAACACACTTTCAACACTTAAATCAAGTTTTTAACGAAAAACTGATTTAAGTGGGTGCAAAAGTGCTGGAAAAAGTTTTGGCAACACTTCGAGGTGTTCACTTTTGACCAAATAACATAAAAACAACAAGGTAATGTATGAGTAGTGATGAAAAGTACTTAGCGTAACTTTTGAAGAGTTTCCCCTTGTTCGACTAACAAGGTTTTAACTTCGAGGAAGTTTGGCTGAGTACGATTCATGATGATATATATACGAGGTGAAAATTCAATGGACTCTCGCCTTGTTCGAAAATCAAGGTTATGACTCCAAGAAAGTCTTGCTTTGTAATAGCTCTTTGAAACACAATTTTGGATATGGTCAAGTTGCCCCCAGTGACAAATGGCTCCCTAGGATTTTGTTCTCAACACTCACTAATAACTTGTTTAAGAGAGGTATACTTTTCTAAAATAAATCCTAGACAAAGGACCATTATCCCATAATCAAATTAATGAAAGAGACCTCATACAAAAAACATTTAGCACTCCTCACAAGAATTTCTAGTCAAGTAGGTAGTGAGGCACTTCTCGTTGCATCAACCAGTTCCCTCAAGGTGTTGACTACTTTGGGGTTCCCGTGGTAATCCTCACAATAAGTTTTATGGCTTATGTCAAGATACTTCCCATAGTTAAAGCAATTGGGCCTTAGCCTTCTCAGTCGCACTTACAAATACAACGTGAATGAATGGTATGTTTTTTATCTTGATCTTAGTGTGGTTTTACACGCCATTGGCAACTTGCACACAGTGTAATCAATATTGTTTCGACTTTTGATCTTTTGACAAGCATTATGGTCCTATATCAAGTGGTTAGTAATTTGTCCATGAAAAAAAGAGGATCATGGTTGTTTTTGATTCTCAAGATCACTTGAAAGCGCAAGAGAAGAGCATACACAATGCGAAATCCAACTAAGTTCGAAAATGGAAAAGCATAACTGATAAACAAGTAAATACCCTTAAAAATTTTACTTTTAAATGACAAGTTTTTAAATCCACATAAACCAAATGTTGGAATGAGAATCAAAAGTCATTTCTGATTCTCAAGGTCACTTGAAACTGTAAGAGAAGAGCATACGCGACATTTTTGACCCTACTTAAGAAGTGGAAAGACAAAACTTTAAATAAAAAGCAAAACTAAGTGTTTTAACCCCAAAATCATTTTTTACTTAAAAGTTGACTTGTAGAAGTTAGAAAACCTGCAAAACAATTAGAAAAGACAAAAATTAGATTCTGTAAACTTCAAAAAATGAGCCAAAACAAATACACAGAATGCTAGCGCATGAAGCAACAATGCTAAAACATGAAGCAGCTATGCTAGCGCGTAAAAGGCTAACACAGATGCAGAAAAAATGTGTAGATATAGGGGCAGAGGCTATGCTATCGTGTGAACAAAGACGCTGATGCGCACAAGTAGGCGGTAGCACGTGAACTCTCTACACGTAGGAAAATAATAGAAAACACATATCGTTAGCACAATTCCAGAGAACGCTAACGTAAAGTTGCAGAATGGTAGCACATGAAGCACAATGCAGGTGCATACACATCAAATGATAGTGCATAGATTTTAATACAGACATAGGAAGACTAATGTAAACATAAGCAAGTGCACGCACTAGCGCAACAAGCCTGTGTCTCTTCACCAAATACGGCAAAATTTGTTAAATTTCTTCAAAATTTTAGTTTTTGGATGTTGAACTTCAAATTTGGAAGCACCTTACCTCCTTTCTACATATAATAAGCCAATAACACATGCAAAATCAACACCAAAGGTTAAGAAACATTAGTTAACTCAAAATATGCAAAAAGAGAGGTTTAGTGTGCAAAAAGAAAACTTCACATAACTAAGTGCATGTGAGACAAAGGGGTGTCCCATCGAGCATGCCATATTTATGCATGATAAAGAAGCTAAATTAATTAATAAGACCTAACACCAAGTAGATCTAATAACTAAGCTAATTAATCATTAACATCATGCTAAATCCATTAAAAAGGGAAACTATTCTAATGCATCTAACATTTAAAACATAAAATTCTAAGCCATCCTTTGATGTTTTTGATGGGCTTTGGATTGTAGACACCTCCTTTGGCGATCCATATGTAGCCACATGCAATCAAAAAGGAGTTCACCAAGGAAAAGGAAGAGGTCTCACCAATATGGCTTAATGGCCATTTTTGGTCATCCTCTTACTACTCTTTCCAAGTAGATAACGGGAAAGTGGTTTTGTTAGATCAATAAGCCTTTCAGTTAAGAAATTCTATTATCTTATGCATATGTGTACAAAGGTATAAACTTATAAGGGAGGGGATAGGGTTCTTTATATAGTTTTCTAAAATGGAGAAACTATCATCCTCATGAATGTGGGACAAAAGAAATTTTAGGATTAGAAAGTGCTAAACAGACTTAACAATAGTTAAGTATGATTATGGAAAGTTAATTAGAATTTCCAACTTAAGTGAGTTGGGTGCGATTTAGTTTAATCAATTAGATTGATTAATAGGCCAAGCGAGGCTTGTCAAAGTCAGTTGGAGAGAAGTTAATAGAATATGAATGATCAGAGAGGGGGAATGACCCAATGTGAGGGTAAATTATCGTTTATAGGATTAATTAATCAAATTTGGATAATTAATTAATTAATTAGAATAAGATTATAACTAACAAAGTAGTGTTAATTTACATCCAGAATGAAGGGAGATACTAGTTAATTAACAAAGTGTCGTTGGAAGGGAGTGTTAGCTAATTAGCGAAAAAGACGCTAATTACAACCAAATGATAGATAAGAAGTGCAATTTTAGTGTTAAAACTGCATAGCAAGATGTAGGTGTCTACAAATGGAAACCTAAATTTGATCTATTCAAGCAATTTTGATGAGTCTTAAGATGATAAATTTGACCTCCCAGTGGTCTTTGTTTCCATTATTCACCTTAGGGCCTCACCTTAGTCATGTCCATGCCCCCATATTCTTTATCTATTAACTTTGGCGCTCGCCCTAGTCACACCCGCGACTAGGATAACCCTCGTTGGCTTTTGCTCTTATTATTATTAACCTTGGGGCCTCGCTCCATCTCTCTCGCGACTGGGCCAGGCCCTATGACATTTTAAAAATCAGCAAAAAATGGCTTGCGATGGGCATTTCCTAATGCTTTTTTATTACGTCCGTAGGGCACTTGCTTGGTCACACCCACAATCGGGCTTGCCTCACATTGTATTTTTCTTAGTGTGTTTGCCCAAGGTTCTAATCTTTTGGTATTCATGACCCAATCTATATGTTAATTGATATACAATCTAATAAATAAAATAAAAACCATTTTTTATATTTAGGGATGCAAAAATAAGAAAAGTTCAATGTCAACCAAATTATAAAGCCACAAATGGTTAAAATCTACAAGACAAAAACAACACACACAACAAAACAAAAATTGTTGTTGAACGAAAATAAAAGACAAGATTAGTTGTTGTACAAGCCACGAACAACCAAATAAATAGTAGATAACATCATCATCCTTCAAGAAATAATTTGCATAAATTTGGATTTCTTCAATCTTTTTGGATAGGCATTGATCATTATCTGCAAGATACTTTAACTTCGATCTTTTTCATCTATTTAGTGAAGTCTTCATTGGCAAGAAAAATAGATTGTATGCCCTGATATGTATAGACAAGAATTGTAATAGAAAAATGGAATAAAGCCTATAAATGATAACAAATTGAGAAATAGTACTATTATAAAACATGAATAACGTATTTAAACATGAACCCGCTTCAAATATAGATCCAAATCAATCAATTTGTATATAGTAAAATGAGGAGATATTAGGGCTACAGATTTATCTCCATGTGCACGCCTGATTTAACCCATAATGATATTGATTTTATGATGGCTATTAGTGAGAGTTCGGTTTACCACAGTTCCCATAACGTTCTATTTATTTAATTATGAGAGTACAAAACCCTACTTTACCATTATTAGTAAAGCAGAGCTTCGACTTCTACACTTGTTGCAACTATCCAATTACTGCTATATTTACAACGTTAACTTGGGTTTCAGCTAGTTAACGCATGTGGATCTCAAATAAAGTGTTTGTATTATTATGCAAATGAACTAAATTTTTACTAAGCACTGACAAGAAACACTTTTGCATAACTAAAACAAACACTTAAATCTTTGCATCACTAGTCCCGTAAATCATTCCACTTAAAATGTAATTTCATTCATCTTTGATCTCTAGTTTAACCCCTACTTCGACATGATGCACCATTCATGACCTTGTTATAATTAAGAAATAAATTTTATAATTAAATATGACTGAGTTAAAATAATATTGTAATGAATAATCTTTTAAAGAATCAAACTGATAAAAATGTTGTAATCATTTTAATTATTTGATCTTATTATCCTGCCGAAGGCATGTGTATATAGGCTTCAAAAAAACTAATTTCATTTTCTTGTCTGATCAATCACAATGATGCATGTGACATTTTATATCATTTGTACATGGTTTTTCACAATTATATATTTATTTGATTTTTTCAAAAAACTGATTTGATTTTTCTGATTGGCTGAAAATAAATTATAACCATCTCAAGATTTTTCTGATTAATAAAAACATGAATTTTCAAATTTTTCATATCTATAATTTAAACATTATAATTATAAAATGTTGACGCATTGTAGTGAATGTTGCAAGTACAACATTATATCAACAGTAAATGTTGTAGTAATTGAACCCGCTTCAGATACAAATACAAATCTAGAGCAGACAATAATTGATTGATCACGGATTTATTGCAATAATTGATTGATATACAGTTAAATGGGTTAAATTAGGGTTATAGATTTATCTCCGTGTGTAGGCCTAATTTAACCCATAAAGGTATTGATTTTAGGATGGCTATTACAGAGAGCTCCGTTTAGCACAGTTCCCATAATGTTCTTTTATTTAATTATGAGAGTACAAAACCCTGCTTTACCATTGTTAGTAAAGCAAAGCTCGGACTTCTACAGTCACCGCAACTATCCAATTACTGCTAAATTTACAACATTAACTTAGGTTTCAGCGTGGTTAATGCCTCTAGATCTCAAGTAAATTGCTTGTATTATTATGCAAAGAAAATAAATTTATTTTTGTAAAATCAAGCAATCAAGCAAATCGTTGTTTATTATTAGCTACATTTAAATCCACTTTTATGACATAATAATCTAAATTGTCAAGAACACTACTACTATTATTAACATATTTGAAAAAAACACTGCCCACTGCTATCACTCCTTATAATTCTCTCCTCCAATTTACCGCCTGCTTCGGCACGGTATGCCATTCAATTCCCATTACATCTCCTCTGTTGGAAAAGAATTTCATACCCTCACTGTTTGGTTGAGGAAGTAGGTGTGGACTCAAAATTCTTAGGTCCTTTACTTTATTCCGGGGACTTATGTCTGACTGGGGGCCATCGCCTTAGAGTTGTTGGAATGTCAACACATGTCCTCCGGTTGGCCGCTCGATTCGCACCATTTGTTTCATCTCCCTAGCCTCCGGGTGCCCTCCTTTGACCCTGCCTCCGCGCTGACCTCTTCGCAGACTCGACGCCTTTAATCAACCTTAGTTGATTATGGGGGTTTCAAGTCTGTAGGAGCCCATCTTATTGAAGAGTTTCAAAATGGCAACACTCGTCCCTTCCAAATTTCATTGATCTTGTCTTTATGTTTGGCGATTGTAATTGACAGGCAAATGAACGTCCCACGGGTTTTCAAATATTTGAACAATAGAGGCATTGGAAGGTATTTTAAAACTTCAATGACTTTCCTCAAATTTGACATAAACTCTATTCAAAACTCCCTTTGACAAAATATGCCATTCCATAACCTTGTTTAATAAATAAATTTAATAATTATATATAATTGAATTAAAATAATATTGTGATAAATGATCTTTATGGATATCACCTAACAGCGATAAATAATAAATTTAATAATTATATATAATTGAATTAAAATAATATTGTGATAAATGATCTTTACGAGTATCACCTAAGAGCGATAAATATCGAATAGACCATCTAGATCAACATAAAAATTCCGAAAAAACATAATATAAATTTCACAAAGTGTACTTATAAATGGTTACACCTAAAAAGTGGATCATTAATGTTGTGCATGTGTGGCAAAAATTTAAACAATAAAGTCCTTTTCTCTAATTTAGTTGTTCATAATTTTGTTCAATACGTGTGGGGAACAATTAGGGTTAGGGTCCACATTAAATGTTCCATGTGGGGCCATTATTTTATATGATAAACCTCAATAATGTCACTTTCGGTGATTAATTAAATATATGATATCCCTATCTGCGAATGATTTCTTATCCCATTTGTTTTTAGCATGGGGTGGTTTTCACACATTCTTGTGATGACTTGCGACTCCGTGCGAGTATTGCCCACATATTTCTTTATGTGGATATGGTGCTCCACATTTTAAACAAAACTCTCCTAGAGAGATATCAATTTTAAATTTTTTATCTAAGCAAATGAAAGGTTATAAATTTTATCTTGTCTTGTTGAAGATTTTACAATTTTTTAATTGGTTTTTTATAAATAAGGGAAAAAAAGTTTTACGAGGGTTAAGTGGATATCACATTTAAGGTTAAAATTTTTATGTGATAGTTAGACGAACATCAAATTTAAAGTTGATCATTTCTAACACGTTTATTTGATGACAAGATTATTCTTGTCGTTCCCAACCTTTTATCTATCACTATAAGTTATGCCTATCAAAATAATAAAAACAGGGCCCAACAATAACATAAACACCAAAGTATGTAAAGCATTACACAATAATAACAAACATGACAACCAACAGAGGTGAAGGTAAAAGATTGTCATGTCTTCCACCCCAGTCACTCTCGTCATTCAAATCCTTCGTGTCAAGTATGGGCTCCCAACCATAATTATCATTTTTCTTCTTATTCTTTGGCATATGCTTAACCGATGAAATGGTAAGTGGTAGGCATGAAACTTCGACAAGTAAATGTGTCACCCAAGGGCCACACCCACCACTATCATCGCCAAGTTTATCAAACACACCACCCCCATTGCCTTTGTTTGATGAAGGATGAGCCTTTGAGGTGAGCGAGGTCAAAAGCTCTATCAACTTCTTGAGCAATGACACCCTCAACATCCTTGGACACACTTTTGAGAAGATAAACGACACCAAGGAGAATCAAGAGGCACTCAGTTAACAATACAAAGAACATTTCCCTAATAATTGAGGGTTTGGAGATGCTACACCTCAACACATTTTTTTTTTTATGAATAAGATATTATATTATATTAACAAGTAAAATTATACAAAATTCAACAAAAAAGCAGGCGGTATGAAAGCACGCCCCAAAGCCACAATCAAACTAGGCCAGGCCTAGGAAAAGTCGATTATAACAACATAACAAAAGCACATAGATAGTGAAATTAAGTCGTTGCTGCAGAGAGTTGACCAACAAAGGGAAGATAATGATCATCAAGCTAGTCGGATCTAGGAAGGTCCTTGCCACTATCTGACACCTCCAAACTAGAGCCAATGTGACCCTATTCTTCATTGTCTTCCACATTATCGCGAGTGGGCGAGATGGCTAAAGCCATTCTGGGGAAACTTATCCGGTGGAGGCAGGAGGCTCCACCCGTCGTGGGTGCGCGGCTCAGGGATAGTCGGCGAGCCCCAACTGAGCTGATGAGACGACGAAGGGGAGCCCCAACCTTCGTGGCGAGCTAAGGGCGGAGGAGAGAAGCTCTTCTGCGGCGGCTGACTGCGCAGGGACTGGTGAGCACGACTGAAAGAGCGATGCTAGGAGCGGCTCCGATGACCACCTCGGGGACAACCGTCGTGTGGCGGAGAGCATCGAGAGGGAGAAGGTGGCTCCCGAGCAACTTTGCAAGGGGTGTCACCCTAGTGACGGAGAAGGTGGCTCCCGAGCACATAACTTAGACTTTAATCTAAAACATAATTTTAAAATTCCCAATTTAATTATAAAAATATCTTTAGCTACAAGTAATTTATCAAAAATAGTATAATTTCAATCTTTTCAAATTTACAAAAATAAAAATCAACCCAAAAAAACATTTTACAAACAATATAACCATTCCTAAGAAAATTATTTTTAAATATATTAAAACAATATGAACAAAATGAATATTTTGAATAAACCTAAAATACACACCTCCACGCTTCACACCACTTTATAAAGAATTTACTTTTATCACTAAAAGTAGTCTACACCAGATTTTTTTTTGGGTACAAAATCTTTGTATTTAATTTTTCCTATGCATATGAATGATATTTTTGTTTATAATATTAAAAAAGCCTTACGACTTCGTTTAACACATTTAAAAGTGTTGTTCAAGGAAATTTCTAGCCATAAATTTTCCATGTGTTGCCATTATTTTATGACAGACCTCAATAATGTCACTTGTGGTTATTAAATATATAATATAATTCTTATTATGAAAATTTGTACATTCACTATATCGATTTCTTGATGTCTTTTCTTTGTCATATGGTTCTTATTTTTTTGGTTTATTATGTATGATTTGTATGTTAGTGCTCCACGTGTTTATGTTTTATTTTACTAGCAATTGCAAATGAGTTGCAAGTTACGCCGGAGAGGGATTGAATTCTTTGTATTCATTATCGTGTGAATGTGAAGGTGATCATGGATTGGATAGCAGAATGAACTCTTCTTTCATCCATACGTAAACAACATTTTTAAGCTTGGAAGCCAGTTGAATGTGGATCGTCACATTTAGACATGTGAATAGTTTTGCAGAATGTAAATTTTGCTCTGCACTCAAACATCTACTGTATATCGTAGAGTTTTTTTTACACGATGTCTTGTACGCCGTGTGCCAATGCTGCGGTGCAAAGTCTTTTCTCCTCCTCCTTGCGTGATTTTACGTTTTTGGTATTTCTCATTCGTGCATAGCGTTCGAACGTAAAAGCTGGTTGGATTTGTAGGTCGTTGATGCAACGAACTCTGGACATTGCTGTGAATGTTAGTCCTTGGCGGTCAACGTTTCCGATGTCTACTGTGGCCTTGTCAAGGGTTAGGCCCTGTGATTTGTGGATGGTAAGGCCCCAAGACATTTTTAGTGGGATTTGGCGACGATTTCCACGTGTGACAGGAGGTACGGGCAAGTGTGTTGGGTTGAGTATGTCCCATGGGGGCCCTTGGTAGTGTTTGAAGTTGACAACAACAAAGGATGGCAAGTTTGGTGGTTGTGTTTCTGGGTTGTACACGATATCTGTCACTTGCCCGAGTGCACCATTAACCAATCCTGAGCTAACCCATAAGTTAGATGTCAACATGACCTCTTGTCCTATGCATAGGAAAACTACTGGGTCTAGTTGAGTGTCGTTGATGTCTGAGTCAGAGTTATGTTTGCTTTGTTCTGCGATGCTCATTGCAATTGGTACGTGCAAGGATTTTAGCATTTGTTTATTGTGCTTGTTTGCTAGGTCCTTTGTTGCAAATAGGTGCTTCTCAGCTATGAACGTGGATTGCTCTGAGGTAGACATGGATGACTTGGTACGTGACATGAGAAGAGACCAATCCTTAATGGTTGCTTCTGCGTTTCTGATGTTGGTCAACATTTCTCTGAATTCAAGTTGTGTGGAGTTTAACCCTTGTTGCCTGAAGTTTGTGTCCAAGGTGACCACGGTATCAAAAGCATGCCAAAGGGAGCTGCCTACTTTGTTTCCTACATATAATGGTACATCGTTGACCGGGGGGAGCTGGCCTAAGTCACCCACCAAAATCATTGAGCAATTACCGAATGCGTGGTTACTATGTTGGGGGTATGCCTCACGAAGTCTTATGTTGATGTTGTGTAACATTGTAGGACCTATAAAGCTCATTTCATCTATGAGTATATAACGTATGGGACTCATTCGCTCTTGGAAGATTGCTAGGGCTTGTCCTTCGAGGGGTTTCATGTCGGATATGGGTATTCGGAGGGAAGAATGTATAGTGGATGATTTAATATTAAATGCAGCAATACCTGTTGGGGCTAGTACAAGGAGGGAAGATTTTAGGTTGCCAGCCATATTTTTAAGCTCATTTCTTATGCATTGTATGAGGTATGATTTTCCTGTTCCAGCGGTTCCCTGAATGATCATCTTCAATGGTGGGTGTTCTCCTTGTTGAGTTGCATGTGAAAGCACAATTGAGTACGCAAGGTGTTGCTTTGATGATAGTTGCAAAGTGTCTAAATGGGTAGGGGGAGTAATAACAGGCGGCGAATTTTCAGTGCGGGCGATGTCTATGAATTTAGGTGCACTTATCTGTAAGGCAGCAGGGATTGAATGAACCTTCCAATCGTTGTTAATGTCAAAGTCACGGAGGCCTAGCATGTCTAGATCATCAATTGTTGTATTGAGTGTTGGGTGCATGCGGGATATATGCTCCCATTCAAATAGTTGTGCGTGCAGTGGATCAGATCCTTGTGAGTCACTGTCGTCGCTACTTGGCCCAGGTGCAATTTCTTCTAGAGTAGTGGCTCTGTTCACATGTAAAGCGGCGTAGGAGTTTTTCATCTTTTCCCAATGGTTAGTTATTTCAGATGTGGAGATGCCAATGTCTGTTTGGATATGCCGAAAGGGCTTATAAAGTAGAAGCTCTGTCCAGCAGAAATCCTCATAGTGTATCGCATCTGGGGTTGGGACATCAGTGTATCGGGGGAATACGCGGACGACAGCAGGGGTTCTTCTTTGTAGCCATTGAGTAACTTTCCTTTGGCTGTTGTAGGACCAAGAATGAGCAGCTTCAAAGAGGGAGGTGTTCTCTAATTGTGTAGGGCGTTTTATGTATGCATCTATGAATGAAGGGAATTGGAATGTGTTTCCTAGGTCTGGCAGGACACGTTTGAATATCTTCTTACCGACGGATAGGGTAATAAAAGTGCGGCTACAATTGGAAAGGGGGAGTTTTTGTAACATGTGGCAGGTTTCTTGTGCACTAATGTCTCGGTCAACAATAGTCTCAGAGAGGAATTTGTTGTATGCCGTCTTTGCAGGGTGGTCGATGCTAACTTCATTAGATATCCTTGTTAGCATGTGATGGTAGCTTTCTGATTTCTTCTCTGCCTTGGCTGCATATTTTGCAATGTATTGTAAAACTGCATGGCGCGACACAACGGGCTGGCAGTCGACATTGGCTCGCCATAGTGCTAGCATGTCTGAGTTGTGTATGTTGACCCGTGCATCATTGCGTGCAGGGGTGTACTTTTTTTTACCGGTTTCATCTAAGCCCAAGCTCGAATACTCTTGGAGTGGCCAAGGTGCTTTATATCTACATTGAAGTGTCCCTTTTTTTTTCTGCAAGCAGGTTGTCTCAGTACATTTTGTGTGGCGTTGCACGCGGTTCAACAAGTTCTCATAGTCAGCTTCTGGGTTGTTTGTAAGTATCCCGTTTGTGTCTAACAAGCACGGGTCATCTTCCTGTGAACGATGTATCTGACGTTCTCCACTCTCAGGGCCCCTTGGATTCCATGCAGTTACTAATTGGTCGAAGTAAGTCTTCGCCGCATCAAGATCACGGGGGCTGTCCCAGTTTAGGTCCTCCATGTTTGGTGCATCTGGAAGCCATATAAAGCCGTGGATATGAGCCGAGCCTCGGTGCTGCCATTCGTACCTGTATTTAGCACAAAGGGGGTCTAGCTTGGTAAATGTGGTAGGCGGGGTATTGTATTAAAATCTAAGTGGTAGTGAGCTCACCTGTACCAGTAGTCAGTGCAGTGCATTTTTTTTTGAAGCACCTCCTCGCAAAATATTGTAAATCTTTTTTCCATGTATGCAGAGACGATATGGGGGTGCATGTTCAAGTTCGCGTTCCTCCACTGCTGGCTAGTTGTTGATGGTGGCGTCGGTGTTCCCGGCATTGCTTTGTGTAAATCAGGCCATTTAGTATCTGCTGCACTTAAAGTGAAGAAAAGCGTAGGGCTTTCTAGTTGGGTTATCATATCTGTGAGTTCATGTCTACGCTTGCACCAAAATGATTTAGTTCCTCGCAGGTTGGACCCAAAGCGCATTAGTTGTTCTGCAATGTGTGCATCTGGGTAGGTTGCAAGTTGCCGACGTAACATCGAAACTGTGGTAGGCAAGTTGTCGTCTATATTTTTTTTGGCGAAAACAGCAGATGTTGATTGGCTTCTGTGGCGCAACATAATGTTGAGGATGTAGTAACGAAAGCGCGGATGGCTTCCGAATCTGTTATCATGGTAACGTAGCAGGTGTAGTGCGTATTCATGCATGTGAACTCTCTTGATGCGTGCTTGGTGGAACAATGCAACCCCTGTTGGGAACAATGTTGGAAAAGCCATAGATAGCAAGCCCTCAGTGTTGTATTCGTTGACCGGGGTTGAACCAATGTGTGGCCACTCAATTGACTGTAGCGGAGTTTTTTCCCTACTTTGGATGAAATTTGTTATTTGGTCAACTTCTGAAGTGGCTGTAGGGAGGGAGGACACAAAAGATGATGGCTGTCGCTCGTGGGTATTTGGCGGGGGGCTTGGGTGAAGCTCTGCTTCCGGTTGTGTTTCAGCATTGTCGGTGATAATTGAATTGAAGTGTGGTAGGGAAGTAGATATATCAGTACTGTGATGTGGTAGGGAATGCAATGCAGGGTGGTCTAGGACAACATCCTT
Source organism: Taxus chinensis (assembly GCA_019776745.2). Taxonomy (NCBI): domain Eukaryota; kingdom Viridiplantae; phylum Streptophyta; class Pinopsida; order Cupressales; family Taxaceae; genus Taxus; species Taxus chinensis. The sequence goes on along the minus strand of CM034154.1, from coordinate 15,894,327 downwards.
GTAGTAAGGGTCATGAGCTATTTTGAATTGCAATGCTGCCAGAACACGAGATCTGCTTACGAAGCAATCGTATGCTTTATTTGTTGCTCCGATTCTTCGGATGATTAAGATGTCCAAGTCTTCGACGCGCCGAGGCAAGTGTTTAGTTATGGATGAAACTTCTTGGGGGAAGCATATGGTGTGGCCCCTATATTTGTATTGGCCACCTACAGCGTGAGTTACTTGCAATATTGGGTTGACCCTTGCTATCAACATTTCCTCAACTTGTGTAAGTGAAGATAACACCTTAGGTTGCGTGCCTGGGTCCATGTTATTCCAACTTGAGAAGCGGCGATTATCCTTTTCAGCAATGCATCTGTGACAGGTGTGGGCACCTTTGTAAAGCCTTGTACGTAGCCCAACATATAATTCACTACAACATGAACATGAGTTTGGAGGTGGGAGGTGATCTATTCTTTGGCGGAATTGGCGCTGTGTATTTTGGAGTGTATGCGTATTCGGTGTGCGATCTTCGAGTAGGGTGGCATGGTTGGCTATATAGGCTGGTGCCTGTGTGTTTAGCTTTTGTCGTTTCATGCAAGCTTTATGGCGGCGATGCTCATTGAGGTTGTTTTTGTTGGCTGCGTATCTCAACCGGGCCTGTGCATTTTTCTCAGTCCGTGTTAGGCCTGCAAAAAAAGAGTTAAAAAGGTAGCAGTAAGTAGGTATAGAACGTAGTTAATGCAAGCAAAGAGAAAAGTTCTTTTGATTGATTGGAGTGAAGTGTAGTTATGTATGTTGAGAGTATTTGCATTGCTAGTATAAAGTGATTTTGATTGCACCCGAATACGTGTACTGTAAAGACATATTAAGAACACAGAGCGGTATATAAATATCAGAAATCTTGAGCACAACATGCGTGAATATTAAGGTTATGTAACTTATGAATGCAAAAACCTATATGTAACCTATGAGTATAATATGTTTTCTGAGGTAGTGTACGATCTTTTTCAGCAATACATAGTTAAGGTGTTGCGAGGAATGCATCTAGTGGGGATTCCTGCATGCTGGAAGCTGTGTCCTTAACTGCAGCGACAATGGTGCATTGGGATTTCTCTTCTGATTTGTAGACCTCTAGCTTTGCGGATATTGTGAACATATAGCGGTGGAACAGAATTGGCTTAACAACAGGCCAAAGCTTGTCAGGTGTTGGTGCAAGAAGTTGTAGCTCTTGTGCTGATATTCCCATGATTGATGGAGCAACCTCATCAAAAGCAGTTACCCATGTTGTTGCTGTGGCATCCTCAATGATGAAGTGTAATGCATATTTGTAGTCACAATGGGAGATGGCGTGCTTGCATTTTTGGCAATACCAAGAGGAATTTGTAGTTTGGTCAAGTTTTTTCTTGCATTGCTGGTTGTTAACAATTGATGTGCATGCTGGATAGCTGAAGGAGGACATATTAATGTGTATAACTGTTGCCACGGTGGAGAAGGTGAGCGGTTTACCTAGTTGCGAGGAGGATTTGATGCCTGCAATATCGGTTTTCTCAATTTTCGCAATACTCACTGAAGGGTATGTAGTTGTAGGGGTGAGCGAAGTAAACCATGCACGCAATGCATGAGCCTCTGGTATATCAGGATCTATGAAGATTTGTGTATTAGGGCCTGTGGCCAATGTTGTTCCTTTGAAAGTTGTAGTTCTTGCTCTCTTAATTGCTAGGACTGGTCGGGCCGATGTCTGTGCAGCACATAATTCACTTAGAAATTTGCCTTCATTGTCACTAAAAGTGCCCCACAACGTTGCCTCAATACATAGTGCCGAGTTATCACTTAGCACGACTGTGCGTTTGTGGCTGAAAGTGCTATCACTTTTCCTGATAGTGGAGGGGGCGGTAATGGATAGTGCAATAGCTAGTAGGTCAATGGTGGTTTTGGCGGGGGTGGAGTTGATTTCTGCTATTGTTTTGAAGCGGAAAAGATATTGCGGTATGTTTACAGACTGGTTTGTACTAAGCTTTACTGAGGAGTTCAAGTCTAGGATGATGTCCCAAGGAGTTGTGGAGTTGGTGTAAGCTTTTTTTTGCAGGCCGCAAGGTGCCTCCTTTGATTGTGTATGTTTTACCTAGTTGTATTTGGTTGTAGTAAGAAGTTGCAGCTAGGTCGAAAGAAGTCACCACTATATCTGAGTTGCTTTTGTCAATGATGTCGAAGCTGAAAACCTGCCCTGTGCGTTTTTCCGTGGTGTAGTTGTTTAGGTTGCCTTTTTGGGTGACCCTGCCTTCAATGGTCCAAATACTTTGGTAAGGGTTTAACGATTTAATTGGCGTGAGTTGCATGCAGTGTGCAGGGTGGCCTTCGCGATGAGCCGGCGCCAAAGTATCTGTGTGGGTTGTCAGCAGGTGTACGGCCAGTTGGGGAGGAGCATCGTTGGGGGCAATGGAGTCTGCGATGCTGGTGGTTCCTAAACAATAAAATAAAATGGAAATGAATTAGCAAATGCGGTAAGGAGATTGTACAATTTTCTGTCTAAGATGCAAACACAAGAACAGATAAATTTGTTCGGTAAAAAGCGATTTGTAATTATCGTTTAAGCAAAGCAGTGCTAGCTTCTCACAAATTAACATCGCAATCATGGTTTTCAATTTGCACAAATGATGAACATCTTAAATAGAGTCACCTTAGGATCTTGGACATATGTACAACAGCGCTATCTTATATAGCATAATTGGAATTACACAAAACTCTTGACGACGGTTTCAAAATGGAACATGTACACCATATTTATCCAAGTATAGGTTTATCAAGTTAGGCCTTCAAAAAGATATTACTGTGGGGTAGGATGAAAGATATTAAAGGGATGCAAGATAAGCGTTGAATGCAATTCTAATGGAGTGTTCCTCGCCGCCAGAGTAGTACTGGTCGTAGCTGAGCGAACGGAGGAAAGTGAACAATGCGTCAAGCCTAAGGTACGTTGCGTCTACCTTGTGCATCATGTCTAAGACAGCGGTTAAATCGCTATCGAGAATCATTGCTGATGGGATGAGGGATTCTGATATTCTACCAGAAATGGTCGAGCATGTGGCTGCAACAGAGGTAGCCAAAGTATGGACAGACGTCGCAAGCGGTGGCTGGACACTTTGTATGGAGCTTTCATTGGTGGTTGCCTGGGTTGCATATGACTGTGGTGTTCCATTTGAAGCGACCAGTTCAAGTGGAGGGCTCCCGACTATGGCACCTGAGGTATCATCTGATATTGTGATAATGGACGGGCTTCCACTTGGAGTGGCCATAATACCTGGGAAAAACAACCAACTTTGTTAGTATAAATTTAGCTTCTACTGGCAAGAACAAAAATATATATACATTGCAAAAAACATTGGCTCGTTCAAACTGAAATTGGAATTACATCGACTAATCATATATCATATATTTTATTCATAATTCATTGTATGCAACTATGGAAATGTACCCTTACTTCTCACAGATTCTAGCTGTTCTTTGCCGTCCTCACCTGAACTCAAACCTGAAAAAGAGGAAGTACAGAGCAGGTATAGATTGGCAGAGTTAATGCAGCAGCAGGAGAATGATCTGAATCAGCCAATGTTCGGCATCAGCTTTGAAAATCTGCAAAGCCCATTCCCACAATTTGATCAAATACAAGCTCCTCAAAACAATGACCCTTTTCAAGACTACATAGCCAGCTTAAGTGCTCCAGGATACATACAGAGGTCTTATTAGAGAGATTGAATTTAGGTCTAAGCTAGAAGTCCATATCCAAAACATATATATGAACATAGTGTTAGTCTGTACAGTCATTGCCACATTTGTTGTAGTGATAGTAATAGTCATTCTTTCACTCTCCTACATTGAGAGCGTATATGTAAGGCTGCTGATTTTTGACTGCAAAATTCAGATTGCTTTAATATGTAGGCTCCAATCTATCCATATCATATTCACAAGCTGGGAGTATATTCAGAAAAACAGATCACAGGCATTGACTGAACAGCAAACAAACTTATATTTATGCATACCTGGTATATTTCTGAGCCGTGCTGTACAGGGAGAAGGTTGTTACAAGTTGCCGAGCCGTGATGTATAGGGAGAATGCAAACTTACAGATGCAAGGGCGTATTTATAGGCGGAGGAAAGATCTAAGCGAAGTTATTGCAAGGCGGTGGAGGTATTTATGGAGTGTGGTGCACACGTAGCTGGGGAGACCGGCGGAACTGTGCAGCAGCCAGGTGGGAGTCGAGGATCGTCACTGCAACAGCATAGTCTGCAACTGATGTGATCGCGTGGAACGAAAATGACGCAAATACAGTCGCGTGGAGGCCACGAAATGACGCAAATACAGTCGCGTGGAGGAATACAGGCACCGGCAAACGAAAATGACGCAAATACAGTCGCGTGGAGGCCACGAAAATGACGCAAATACAGTCGCGTGGAGGAATACAGGCACCGGCAATACAGTCGCGTGGAGGAATACAGGCACCGGCGTAAAAGTTTACAGGGAGGGTGTTGCCGGAGCTTGACACTTTCCAGCAACACCACCTTCAGAGTAAACGCCTACCGGCGTAATTATGTGGATGGAATGTTTCCAATGGGTTTATGTTGTCATGATTCTTATTAGGTATTTTTATTTTATTTCATTTCAGGTTTATATCTCCTTAAATAATATGATAACCCCTAAGCTCTTCATATGAGGTTAAAGGAGGTATCTTGTTTATCAAATTCAAAATTTATTATTATTGTTATTTTTGTACTTAGTATGTTTGTAAAGAAAAAATAATTGATTTTGTAAGTTTAAGGCATGCTTCTATCACCCAAGAGATCGAGATATATGGTTATATTCTTTTTATATATCTTTTTTACACTTTAAAATGTATGCTCATACCATATTGTTGTGTGGTTAAGCACACATCTTAAAGTGTAGTAAAATGTAAACACCTAAAAAATGGTCTAAACAATATACATTTATGTAACTTGTTAGATGTTTATTTATGTTTGGTGTACTTATATATGTATTGATTATTGTCTAAATCAAGTGTCAACAAATTTGATTATCCTGGCAGGGTTTGATAATTAGATGGTTGGTTAGTCTTACACTAGTCATTAACCATAAAGACGACACCCAAAAGTATTCTTATCAATTTTTACATATTGCAGGTTACATGTGAAACAAGAACAAGGAAGTGAAACAATAGAAACATGTGAACATAGTTGTTAAATCAAAACTCCACTGACAATTCCCTATCACGAACATATGGTGTGCTCTCAACACTTACTAGGGGTGCAAAGGGTGATCTGAACATCACATATCTAACTTTTTGTACGGAGTGTCACAATTCTAATAACACATGTTTAAGTTCATATTCATATTTATACAATATCATATTCAAAATATAATCAAGGGTTTCTTGTTCATTAACAAATCATGTGGCAATTTTTTTAACATAATTTATTTACTACATTAGACGACTTAACTTCAATTCTTGTAAATAACTTACTCTTAAAAGAGTTTTTATCAAAACCCAAACATAAACTAAAGGGAAGTATATTTAAACCAAATGGAATACAGAAATGTACTTAAATTCTATTGCATAAATCTCTAGAAAATCAAATCGGATGCAAGCCACATGGAGATACCTTTCTTTGAAATAAAAATTTAAATTAAGGTTATTTTCTTTATGATACACCACTCTCTCGTGCCATTTTAGGCTGATAGCTTTGCTCAATATTATATTGAGCACAATCATTAAGTCATCACGAGGTGCCCCTTTCTTCATTAAACACTATTATTAAATTATTATTTTATACTGGTATTTTAGTATTTATGATCTAATTTTTGAAAGAAAAAAATATAAATTATTTTTTATATTACAAAATGTAAAATAAGAAAAAGTATAATTTCAATTAAATTATTTTTTAAAAGTGGGATTTGAGTAGTCTACAATACAAAAGTATTGCAAACAAAAAAATAAAGTGTTATTAAATCAAATTAAAAGATAAGATTAGCTGTACAAGTCGCAAACAACTAAACAAATATTGGATAACATCATCATCCTTCATTAAATATATAAAGTTTTTAATTCTTCAATCTTTTTGGATATATATTCATGATTATTCACATGATGCATTAACTTAACTTTGAGCTCTTTTGTCGACTTAACCAAGTCTTCATTAACAAGAAGAGTAGATTGCATGACCTAATACATAGACGAGAATTGTAATAGAAAGTCAAAGTAGAATCTATGAGTTACAACAACTTGAAAAATCATAATATTATAAAACATGAATAATATCTATTTTTTCAAATGTATGTAATAATTAACTTCTGAACATTTCATAAATCACAGTCATAAATATCTTTATTTTCCAAAAACAATTTAGAAAACAAAAACATAAATAAAAATTACTAAACTTCAGACCAAATAATTTTTAACTAATTTATTATTCCAAAACATAGATAAAAGTGTATCTTTATTTCTACATAAAATTTAATAATAGATTGTATGTTGTAATTCAAAACATCTACGTATAAATAAAATCAATACAATTTTTTCAAAACATATATATTAATTTTATGGTTTATGAAAGCCTCAATTCTTCAACATCATATTATGTCATTTTTGTGATATATTGTATGTGTATATATGTGGGGGGCCATTTATGTAATTAAAACAAAAATGTCCTTTTCTTTCAATTCATTTACCCTTTGGTTTCACTTAATTTTGTTCAATACGTGTGGGAAACATTTTTGGTGTGAGTTCACGAAATTTGTAGGTAGTCAAAGTGGTGGGAAGTGAGCCACGTTAAAAGTTCCACGTGGGTATAGACCTCAATAATGTCACTTTCGGTGATTAAATTTATAATATCCCTATTTCTGCATAGGTAGAGACATTCAACACGATTTCTTATCCAATTATTTGGCACGACTTTGGGGGTGGGTTGCACACATGTGAGCGTTGTTTAGTTTTTTGGACTGACTTGTGTGAGATTCGAGGTGTACGGCCATATTGCCTTCAACTCACTCATTAATTTTTTTTTCCTTTCCTCAATTAAATGTTGTCATGTGGATTATTTTGGTATGGACTATAGTTTGTTAAAAAATAAAAAATAAATAAATAATTTAAAACATCATTTATCTCTTATCTCATTTGCGGGTCAACTTTTTCCTTTATTTATGACTGTTTTCAAGGAAGAGAAATTGTCCTTGTATTTAATGGTGTCACTATGTATGACATGCTTCAGCGTTGTTGGGAGGCTCGAGAATGGCTCTGTCTGTTGTTTGGTTTGACCAGAAGCCAAATTTAATTATCATTTGTTATATATGTGGTTTTACATCTGTGTTTTTCTTACTTTGGATAAAAAACTTGGAGATACTTGTAGAAGGAAGAGAACATGGACAGAGAGAACATAAAAGCTATTGGTGAAGGAGACAACGCCCTGTCACTGGACTTCAAATGGAAGAAGGTAAACATGTATAGGAAAGACTTTGTCTACTCTGCAACAAGTGATTGAGAAATCATTGTCAGTTGCCACCATCTTCTGCTGACAATATTACAATGGTAGTCATACGGTGTACATGGCATGCAACAACATAGTTTTATTTTATCTTGTCCATACCATAAATAATGGAATGAAATTGTTAAATTATATTTGTATCTCTCCTCTGTGTTACATATTGTTCTCGGAAATGGAGTGGAGAATGGGATTTCTTCTTATCAAACATTTCTTTTAACATGCCAATCTTCTTGCTACGTATTAGTGGATTTGAAGTAAATTGCATTCCTTCTCTCAATTCTCTTCATATGTAATGCTATTAATCCACATGATGGATGGTGTCATACGCAAAAAAATTATGTCCAACATACCGAAATACCCTTGCCCATTTTGTCTTGTCATCCCTTTGGTGGCAATAAGTGCCTATGGTACTTTCCATCTAGTAGATGAAGTTAACTACAAATAAGTTTTACATTTTCACAAATTACAAGTATATTTATTAAGATACTAAAAAAAATACGACATGCTAATTCTTTGGCCTGTAAGACTACATTTTTCAATAGCCATATATTGCAAGAATCATAAGAAAAAAACTTGTAGACTGTCAAATTTCAAGATTAAAGAGTTATAAGTCACTTATGCATCTACTTCAGCAATATTTTCCATACCTGCATGTCCCATTTCTGCCATTTTATATCCATACAGTGACCCTGTCAGATTTGTGCCTCTCGCATTATTGATTTATTGGTGATTACGGTTCATACTCTTAACGGTTCAATAAAGTTCATTAGTTAGTTTTTAAATCTTTTTTGATTTGTGTTAATCTGAACTAGGATAGCCACGCCTTCTTTTTTATAGAACATTTGCAATAACCAAAAGTCCATCCCTTATATGTCGGCTAAAAAACATTTTAATACATTTTATAATTTTCAAAACAATTCTAATATTTTCTTCTAATACAATGATTACTTTGTAAACAACTACATAAAAACATAATTGGAATATAAAAAAACTGCCTATTACATGACTTTGTTTTCGAAAAATCTAATACTATGTTCATTTTCTATATCATGTTCATTTAAACCATGCTTTTGTAAACTTGTTATATTGCATCTCTTTTCAATATGATTTGCTAATTTTTTAGTGGACCATGGTTCCAACAATGCTTTCTTCTATTATTGTTTCCCACAAATTTCTACACATGCAAAACAGTCTATCCCGATTTGCAAAATGTGAAAGATTGGTAGGTTCTAGTTTTCAAATTCTACTATTTTTTCAACATCTTCTTGGAGAAAACCTGAGGAGCTTTGGTACTTCCCAAACTTTGGTTTTGACCTGCATCTCTTCATTCATGTGTGCATCTAAAAATGTAGCCCCATCTCCCTTACAACTATTGTGTTCTCTTTCCCTCGTGACAAATCCACTTATTCAAATTCGCAATGATAAAAACTAAAACAAATCACATAGACTCAGACTACTACAAAATTTGAGTTCAATTCTTCGACAAAATACAAACACTTTTTTTCCATACTTAAGCATCTTCCCTAAAAACTAATGGACTTCTACTCTATTTGATTACTTCTTCAATAAAATTAAAACATGTTTTTTTCTTCCATTTACACTTCTTTTCAAATAGCTAACGGACATTTTTCACCTCCACTTCAATCAACTACCAATGGGTGCCCCGTATGCCCTTCACTCATCCGCTTTCAAACTGCATGTTAAACACATGCAACGATTATCGTTTCAACACGACAATGACCACCGCAACTTTGAATCCTGAGCAACAAATATATGAAGAAAGCAACTACTCTTGGCTTTTCCTTTTGTAGCTTTCATGGCCAAGTCCTCTTTCACCTTATATCTTAGATTTTAAATTTGTTTTATTGTCTTTTCTATATAAGAAGAAAAATTGTTTTATGATGGTCAAGTAGATGTCACATTTAAGATTAAAATTTCCTTGTGATGGTCAAAAGGATGTCAAATTTAAATTCAATCATTTTTAACACATCCATTTGAAGACATTATTACACTTGCTCTTCGCACCCCTTTATCTATCAGTGTAAGGTATGCCTCTTGATATAATAAAAATGACCCCTATATAATCAAACGTGGTTTTTATTATTGTTATAACTCTTGAATGTAATAAAAATTAATGATTTGAGGGTTTCATATTCCATAACCCTTAAGAATTTTTTTAGATACAATTACATGAATTTTAAAACATCGACATTACAAATCAACTCGTTCCATCCATCATCAAAATAGAAAACATATGCCCAATAATATAATCACAAGTGGTTTTTACCACTTATGAATGTGAAAAGTAGTTTTACCTAACAAATGCACTAATCTTCCCACACCACATCACAATCTAGATTTAAACAAATATAAATCATAATATCATATATAATTATATAAAGGGGCTATCTAGACCATAGAAGCTGTAAAACAAGAAATTATTTTTGGGGGTTATGGTTTGTAGGATAATACTCATTTGTGCGTGAATATGGATGCAATCATCATTGATAGACAATGGAAGACAATTTTAAGAGGTGACACAAACAAAAACCTTAAATGTAGTCCTAGAAAATGGTGGCATCCAAAATTGTGAAGATTACTAGAATTGAGAAATTGGAAAACCGTATGAAATTGGCAATGTCTATAGAGATAAATTTGATTGTGCAAATTTAATCTTCATGTTCTAATTCATAAATTCCACAGTCACTTTCTTTAGATATATAGCAAAACATTGGGAAAACGATCTCCGTCTCCAAAAATATATTTTGACCTAAAATCCTTGCAAAACTCATAAAATGGGGGATGTTAATGGGGTCTTGTGTTATCTCTCCATTATTCTCACACCCCTCGTGATTTGAAAAAATAACAACCAACACTCAATGCAACTCAACAGCGAATTCAATGTATGCAAGTGTCTCAACCCCTTTCATTTTCAATATGTGCAACAATTAATATAGGCTAGAATAAATCTATAAATGTTGTATTCAATTTTTGACACACAAATATTTCAAACATAGAAATGATTTTTCTCTTATAGCCTCAATATCACTATTCTAGTTGATTCCCTATGATAGATTAATTTTCCTACGTGCACTTACGCATATTTTTATTTATATACTTCTTGAATTCAAATTAGGACCCTATTGTTGTGCATGACAACATGTAGTGGGTGAGAAAGCCAAGTAACCCACAAAAACCAAAATCAAGGGTCATAAGGATCCACCAAAGTAAAAGACTAGAAATATAAAGGAGATAAAAACATAGTTTTTAAATTGGCAATGTTCACGTTTATGGTCAGATTTTCCAAAATAGAAAGAAAAAATGCTTTTGAGATTTAAGGATTATTGGGAGTCTTATAGGGTAAAATAAGTAGTTGATTCGTAGGGTATTGGGTGTTAATTTAATTAGTGATGTTTTAAAGAACTCAAGATAAGCATTAAATGAGGTTTTAGAAATGACCAAGGTGAAGAGAGAAACAAGGTGAAGTAAAAGTAAATAGGGTCAAGTAGATAGAAATGAATATAAGAAACAATAAAACACCAAGAAACACACAAATATAGAGGAATGATCACAATATGCAATTATAATGACTTAGCCACTTTGAGGGGGAAATCTACAAACCATATGATAAGACTCAAGTGTTCAATATGATGATAATATACTAATTACCAACTCCTATATACACCCTACTATGTTATTCAAAGCCCCAAGGTCGACCTACCAAGTATAAATAAAAGTGATATGACATGATAAGAAATTATCGCACTTAATACTATTTACTATACCGCTAAGTATGTTGTTTTATATATAGATCTTGCGTAAGAAAAGTATTCATTGGTGACCCATTCCATAGTCCATTCACTTGTCTTGTTGGTTTCTATTATTTTTATCTTTCACACTTTTCACTCATACACCCAGTTCTGGTTAGGTCACAGGGATCCCTATCTGTCAGTCTTCACTCATTTTTCGTCACTTGTCTCTTAACACTAGCACCTAGGACTGGACACTACTCTTTTCCATCATTGGGTACCCATGTCCTCTTTATGTTTGATCTTATTTTTGACATTTGAGGTTGGTCTTTTCAGTTTTCCCTCTCATATCCTGAGGTACTAGTCGGCATGTCAGGTCATTAGTGTCAAAATTCAAGCAAGAGATCCCTATATAAACACAACATACATACCATTATAGGGGCAGGAAATTATTATCAAGGGCTATCTATCTACATATCTCAAGGGACTGCATTTGGGCACATTACTCTACATACACACTACATAGGAAGGGGAGTTCATTCTATTCCATCCACACATTTGCATTTTATCTAGCTACCACCCACTATCTTGATGTCATTGGCGTGAGGGTGACCTAGGAGACACTATTGCACACACAAGCACATAGAACTACATTGGGTTTGAGATGTAGTGCAACACTCAGTCATAAGTTCACCATTGTGACAACTGAGGATAGTCTGACCCCTCATTTTGCATCTTTCTTTTTTAGGATTTGATGTCTTTTTTAGGGTTTTCAAGAGAATATTTGTGTGCATATTTACAGGTACCTCAGTGATCCAAGTGTGACATAAAGGTGACCAAAATAGAACAAGTGTGAATCCCTAGCGACACTGTCAGAACTAGGTTTTGACCATTTCTGCAGACTTTGGTGCCCACATAGAGGTCTTGGGTGCCTGCGGGCACCCCTATCCTTGCCCAGGCACCCATGTCTAGGCATCATGAGCATCTCTACATTTTTTTGATCCTGATTATGACGGTTTATTCTCATGTTCCATCACATTTTCCAGTTTAGACTCACTTTGGGATAAGAAAAATTTAGATAAGTACCTTACCCCTCTCATTTCCTTTCATAGTTAAAATTAATAAATTGTTTAGCATTTATATTTCATTGTTTATCAGCTATAGCAGATCCTTACATTCAAATTTTAATAAAATATATAGATTTTATTAAATCATTTTGGTGAACCCGTAGCTTTGAACTTCTTGCCCTAGGATCCACTAAAACCCTAATGGCTAAGGATAGCTCTTCTCATCCTAGGCTAGTCATGCCTCATGTGAGTATTAATCCTATCTATGATGAGGCAACCATAGCTGAACTTAGCACTCTATATCACAATTTTATTCTTCCAGATGATACTCAAAGACATCTCTTAGCTAATGAATGTAATGTGCCTACTAGCTTTGATCATTCCACTATTAGCATTGTTTCTAATATGATAAGATTTTTTGGTTGTAGACCTTGTTATTCAATCAGCCATACTCCACCTTCTGTTATTTCTAATGAGAACTTAGATGATGCTATTATTAGTTTTATGCTTAATCTTGATGATAATACTTTAGCTACAACACAAGATGAAAATACACATGTGCATGATGTTGTTTCTCATACTAGTCAGGATGGTTCTATAGTTGCATCTCATACTCCTTTCATTTCTAAAAATGTTTCTAATAATGCATCACATACTATTTCTCCTCCTTCATTATATGTTGATGATACACTTAATGAAATCCTTGCATCTGAATCTTTGTCTGATATTGGTGATACACATACTAGTCATGATTCTACTTCTTTGCATACTGTTGAATGTGAATCCCCCACTCCACTTTCATCTTCTTCTGAGATTGTCTCTAGTAGCATGCTTGATTCATCTCCTTCTATCACTTCATATCCTAATAATGTTTCTGATGCTATTCCTACTACTTCTATCGACACTCCATGTGCTTCACTTCCTGTTACTTCTTCGGCACCTACACCTAGTGTGCCCTTAGCATCGGCATATTCAATTTCTCCTCTTGATATCCCTATGATCACTCATAATGGAAAGATTCAACCACTCAATAAACTACTCACATCTGATTTCATTCCTTCACATGAAATTTTATCACTCATGCATGTTGTTGGCCAATTGTAATCTCAGGTTCAATCTCTCACACTTGAAATAAAATCCTATTATGCTTCTATCGATAACAATTCTTTGCATGGAAACCCTATTCCAAAAAATATTCACAATTCAACATTTCCTAGGGATTTCATTATGCCTACATTTACATGCTTTGATGGTACTAGAAATCCATATTTGCATCTTAAGAATTATCATCTAGCTATGGCTTCTTATTCTAATGATCGATTATTACTAAAATATTTCACCATAGTCTTACTGATGACGCTCTCCAATGGTACACACATCTACCCTTTGGATCTATTAGTACCTATTGTGAGATGGAAGAATCCTTCCTTCAATGCTTTATACTCAACAATGGCCCTAGAGTCACATATGATCATCTACCTGGCTTACATCAAGGAAAAATAGAACCTATTATTGATTACATTTTATGCTTCAATGCTTGCATGCATCAGTTAGTCTTCTAGCCCATTGACCTAGAGAAGCAATTCATCTTCTGTCGTGGCTTGATTCCCACTTTAAAACAACACTTTCAATATGATACATGTGAATCATTCACACTCTTGTGCTATAAGGTCATTGATTTAGAACATGATCTCATTATTATACATGTCATAGATCCTCCTCCTAGTGCTCCTACTATCATACCATCTAGTTCTTCTCCAACTCCATCTGTTAATAATCCTCCTAGGTATCCATATCTTCCACCTCACAAGAAAGTTCAGTATTCTCCATTGCATAAGCATGCTTCATCTCCTCCACTACATCAGGCTCCACCTCAGACCTCTACATCTCCTTCATGGGAGCCATTACACTTTTCTCATCACGCTAGACCTCATGATGTGTTATGTGCCTTACTTGACAAGTGTTTGATTTGCTTACCTTCTAATCAACATCATCCACCTCATCACTTACAATGTCAGCATGATCGACCTTATTACAACTATCATCGTATCAATGGCCATCACAACAATGATTGTTGTGCCCTTCATGATAGATTACAAAAATTAGAAGATAAGGGTATCATCTCCTTTGGATCTCACTCTCGTGAGTGGTCTATGTCTCCACTTCCATGCAAGTGTGTTGTTACTCTAGTTGATTTGTCTCCTTTGTCTAGTGCTAAGGTCATTATTCATCCACCACCGTAGGTCACTACTCATGCACACTCTCCATCTCATCCATCCACCATTGCACCATCTCATCTGTCGTGCCATGCTACTACTACACATTGGCTTCCTCGGCCATTGGCATCTGCACTTCCCATTTCTCCATCTCCCATCATTGGCACCATTTCACATGGCATTCAGTTCGGTTCATACACTCATGTTTTTTATGCCCCACATGCTTCCACCACTCCATGCCCACTTGGTCTTTGGTAGGTGATTTTATCACCTAACCCCCGATGACACACTCATGTTCTTATGGTTCTTACATGATTTTTGAGGGATCTATTCTAATAAGAAACTCACTATATCTTTACGCTACACATTATATCAACATATTTATCCAGTGTGCATTATCATATCACTTCCCAATGACACACTCTTACTTTACGGTTCATTCTTGACTGTTGAGGGGTCTTATATAAATGAACCTTTATCATCTATACACTGGGGGGCATTGTTATTCTCCTCCTCCCTCTTCATCATACTAACACGTGCTTCACTACACTATTACGACCATCTCATTCACATACTCTTTCACATTATACATTTCTACTTCATCATTCATACAATACACTTTTTAATCATTTATCTATTATACATCACAATCACACTACATACATCATCTATAATCATATACACTATCTCATCACGAATCATCATCAACCACTACATATTGTCAATCATATCAATAAAACAATCATCACAATATCACACATCAAATAATCAACACATCATACATCAACACATGTGCAACAAATCATCACATACATAATCAATAAAACATCAAGTACATCAAACATATGCCAATAGTCCATATATATATATATATATATATATATATATATATATATATGATATATATATATATATAGTTACAAAAATCCCATCTCTAGGGGGAAAGCCTCCATACATTGCTACCTTAGTTTATATCATATCTCATCATTGCTATCACTATCTACCACTGTGGGAGCTCTCGAGCTAGAAGCTTCACCACTCAATCTGTGCCACTAATCATGTGGCCCCTATATCTCTCTAGCTACCAACACAATAATTTAACCTTTGTTGACTACTCCTCAAAACGACCTTGTAGCTCCACAACCATGCAAATACATCCTATGTTAAGGGACCTCCACCCACATCCTCTCTAGCTCACACTTTCTCCTCTCACGCCTCATCCCTCTCGCTCAGTAATACAGTACATGTAGCCGCCGCTAAGGCTACTAGATCAAATAAGTGCGCATGCTCACCCGTGATACCATCCACATGCTCTAGCATACCACCACCTATGAGTACATCAGTGGGCACATTCTGTGTCAATGTGTGGATGGATGTGTCCACAATCAATGACCAATATGCATCACCTACATCCATAGATCAACACATTAGTCAAACAATGATAATTATACAACCAAATAACCAACAAAAAACATCACTACATAAATACTCACGTTATGTTATTGTCGTCGCTATGCTATCGAGGGCATGTGCTTTCCCCTCTACTCCTCCTCCCAGTTACATCTAAAAATCCCAAAAATACCATCTGTGAAAAACTAGAAACAAATCTATTGGCACCCACTGCATCTGTGATGCCCTAGTTGCAATCATGTTGGCCCTAGTCTAGATGTAACCATCCTTGGTGCCCTAATGGATGTAAACCATACATATGGATCTAGGGACATTAGGCTATACCAAGCTCTGAGACTCAATATTTCTACCCTGAATGGCCCACCTTGGCTCATTGTTCTAAATTGATCCTCTAACCACATAGTATGTCCATATACATCTTCCTAGGTCCACTAGTACGCAACTCTTGTGGGCCCTGGTATAGCTTAGTATGGCATCCTCACGACCTCTAGTCCCCCTAATGAGCATCACTTTATAATCTGTATCCATCTTCTTGCCACAAAAACTACTCATGGCCCAAAAAATACATCTGGCTTCGCCCCCTCTCCTCGCGGTCCACCAACTGGCTTAAATATTACAATATGATCTAGGTGCATACAAGTAATAATGTGGTAGCTCCTATACCACCCCCATGTTCTTCATTTATAAACTATAGATTTCTATACAGATGGGCCAATACACATCATGCCCAAGCATATCTCATGCCCTCCTCATCTATCCAACTGTAGATATGATGCATGTTATACAAGATTCCAACACCACCACCCTGTACTGCAACTAATGGTGTAATCAAAATGGAAATAAATTTCTTATTCTCAGAACCCATGATCTTAGAATATTATCTACTGATATGTGTACCTCAGTATGAACCCAAGTCCCTATAAAACAAAACCTAATAGCCCTCATCTTCCTCTTTGCATCATCCATAGTCATCATACCTAAACCCTCTCACTAACGATATGTAATCACAATATGCCCCATACACATCCTCTATAGTTATTTTCATCTCTTCCTATAGGTAACCAAAAGGTGAAGGTATCTACACCACCATATCTTGCACAAAGCTATGATCATAGGCATATATGGGGCACTTCCCCCATACTTTCTATGTACTCACAGGTTGGCCACGATCTAAACATCCCACTCCTCATCTGACAACCTTCCTAGAAATGTTCTCAAATGGTGGCCACCATAGAAATATCTCAAATAGATGCCCTCTACACAACATGACAACAAACATGGAGTTAGAACACCATACATATACAAATACACCTACCTATAACATCAATGCATCAATTTTCACATGTATACCACTTTGGGCTCAACCCAAGTCTTCTGAGATGACAATGCCTAGGATAGGTCACAGGTGCCCAGGCCTAGGTGTTGGTGTCTCGAAGGTCATTAGCACCTTCACCACTCTTGTCTAGGTCTAAAATGCAAAGAAATGTCAAAACAAAAAATATTTACAAAAATTCATCAAAATGAATAATATCAACACATTTTCGAAAAAAAATCACACTTACTAGCTCAGTTATTCATACGTGACATGCCACAGTTGCTCCACCACCATCTCAAACTGACTCAATCATGATGCTCTGACTTGAGGCATCTTCGTACACCCAGAGCTCAAAATCACACTTGTGAAATAATCAAATAAGTTACCTATTTCACTTTTTCACATTATTATTTATAATAACTTTCCATTACTTACCGCACTATAGTCATTATTCAAACTTATCCTTCAAAACTAATACACATTACATGATTTCAATCATATCTTGTGCATATCCTTACTATTGATTCTTGTCTCATTTGGGTCATTCTCTTTTGAATTCTTCCTACTATTGTATCATACACATTACACAATCATTATATTCCTCCTTGACATTGTTTCAACTTGATATACACACACTTTCACATAATATCTCTCACACATTATCCATTACATCACTACACATTTAATTTTGGCTCAACGTTCGTTCTCATTATCACTCTCCTTTTCTCCAAAAGGGAGGCATAGAATCAGGGGGTCATCCAATAATTCCCCTTCACACCATTACATGATCATTATAAATATACAATTCCTAATTTGAATTTTTTTTCATACATCACGTGACAATTTCACACCATTTTATAGCGATTCCCCCTAATGACCTAATCTAGGGGCAACAAACGTAAAATATCTCCATGAGTCACCAATCAATCAATCACATACATTCATATCTCAACAACACAAACTATCTACTATTCTAAATCACATCAATCAATCAACACAACACAACGTATTTATCCTCCTAGATGACCTAACTTGGGAATTATATCACCACTTTCCCATATGACCTAACACGGGAAGTTATTCCACTACTGTTTCGAAATGACCTAACATGGAAGCCATCTCATACACATTACAGTAACACCCCTGGAGTGGGGGCAATGAGCTATCATTTCCTTTCATATATTGCTTATATACGGGTTATTCATGTTTAATCAAAATTGGATCCAAAATCAACAAAATACAATATTTTTCCATCTACTGCAGCTAGACCTTTTGTGGATGTAGTTAAATTTGGAGAGTAAAACTAGACCTCTCTCCCTACACTCTTCCTCTGGCGGTAGGACGCATAAATCCCCAATTTTTCATACACGCACACAATCGGGTTAGGAATTGGTCACTCCTTACCCCAACACATCTCCATCAATGAAAAAATCAAAATCTCCAATCATTCAACACCGTAATCATCAATCTCGCTTAGTGCTCCTCATAACGTTCCCACGTCTCTCATTATGCCACATGGATCGACACATCGATCCATGGTTTTCCACACTATGCATTTTCATTCGACATGTACTTCTACCACATTTGCACGTACTTCTACAACATGGGATTCTCCAGACTTCTCTCAAGTATGCATCTCTATTTACTTTATGTTACTGAACCTTCACTCACCAACACAAAGTGGGGGCAAATGTAGAAAAAAATCACACACTTACTACTATTTACTATACTGTCGAATATGTTGTTTTATATATGGATCTTGCGTAAGAAATGTATTCACTGATGACCCATTCCATAGTTTGTTCACTTGTCTTATTGGTTTCTATTGTTTTTATCTTTCACACTTGTCACTCATACACCCAGTTATGGTCAGGTCATAGGTATCCCTGTCTGTCAGTTTTCACTCATTTGTCGTCACTTGTCTCTCGACACTAACGCCCAGGACTGGACACTAGCATCAAGAGTGTCCATCCTGGGTGCTCAAGTCTTGTTTATGTTTGATCTTATTTTTGACATTTGAGGTCGGTATTTCTGGTTTTCCCTCTCATATCCCGAGGTACTAGTCGGCATGTTGGGTCATTAGTGTCAAAATTCAAGCAAGAGATCCCTATATAAACACAACATACATATCATTATATGGGTGGACAATTATTATCAAGGGCTATCTATCTACATATCTCAATGGACTGCATTTGGGCACATTACTCTGCATACACATTTCATAAGAAAGGTAGTTCATTTTATTCCATCCACACATTTGCATTTTATCTAGCTACCACCTCCTATCTTGATATCATTGGTGTGAGGGGGACCTAGGAGAACTATTGCACACAAGAACATAGACCTAAATTGGGTCTGATATGTAGTGCATTTCTCAGTCATAAGTTCACCATTGTGATAACAGAAAACAGTTTGTGTTGAGTTTTGGAGTTTAATTGCTTCACATTAGAATGTTTTACAAACTTGTTGGAATACATAGTAACCGACGTTGGTCGGATGACCAACGTCGGCCACCTGGGGACCGGTATCGATAAAGGCTAGGAGGATCCGACATCGGTTAGGGTAGCTTGCGTCAATTTCCTGTGCGTGAATGTTTATATTTAAATCACAGGAATTAGATCTAATCATTGTTGTAAAGTTGATATAATGGTTGTAAACACATAGCTAAGGTGCCCTAAGTTGGTATATGTATAAAGGCATGAGAATTAGGGTTTAGAAGGTGGTGAATTGCATTTTTTTGAATGTAAGTTTCCTTAGAGAGAAAGAAAGAGTAGTTGGTGAGGAGAAAACATTGTACATCTTGTGTGGTGTGGAAGATCATAGATCTCCATTGTATTTCCTATGTAATGCACTGAATAATAAGATTGCTCATTTCTTCGTGAACGTAGCCCACACTGGGTGAACCATGTTATATCTGGTGTTATCTTTCTATTGTTTATTTTATCTTTTGGTTAAATTCTGTGTTTATTTTCAGTATGCTTTAGTTGATTATAGATGTGAATAACACTGGTTTATGGTTTAATCCCAACAACTGGTATCAGAGCTTTGTTTGGAGGTTTTGTGTGTTGACAGGATGTACTCTAAGAGGGTTTTCTGATTGAGTGAGAGCACAGAAATGACATAAGATAGCGAATATAGAGTAGATAAATTTGACGACTGTAATTTTCAATTATGGAAGATGCAGATGGAGGATTATCTGTATCAAAGAGATTTATATTTACCGTTAGATGAGAAGGCAAGACCTGTAAAGATGACTGATGGAGAATGGAAGATTCTTGAGTTAAAGGCTTTGGGATCTATAAGAGTGAGCCTAACAACATCGGTAGCTTCAAATATAACAGAAGCAACAACCATGATAGATTTAATGAAAGCTTTAGAAAAATTATATTAAAAACCAACTGCATCGAATAAAGTTTATTTAATGAAGAAATTATTTAATTCTAAAATGCAAGAAGGTGGATCTGAGTCAAATCATTTGAGTGATTTATGTTCTATTGTTAATTAATTAAAATTAGTTAATATTCTATTTGATGATGAAGTGAAAGCACTTTTATTCTTATGCTCTTTGCTAGATAGTTGGGATAATTTGGCAATGACTGTTAGTAATACAACATTTGCTTCTAATATTTTAAAGTTTGATAATGTGGTTAGTATAAACTTGAATGAAGAAATACGTAGGAAAAGTACAGGAGAATAATCATCTAGGAATGCTTTGAATGTGGAAAGCAAGGGAAGATCTAAAGAGAGATCTAAGAGCAAGAAGAATGGTAGAACAAGGAATGTAATACCTAGATCCAAAGTTAGAGATACAATCTGTTGGAATTGTGGAAAGAGAGGACATGCAAAGAAGGAGTGTTGGTTCAAGGAAAAAAAAGAGAATATACTAGACAAATGTAAAGAGGTAAACATTGCAAGTGAGGTAATGAAATATGCTCTTATTCTCTCCTTGGATAATAAAGTAGAATCATGGGTTTTAGATTCTGGAGCTTCTTTCCATGCTACCTCTAATAAGGGTTATTTCAGAAATTATGTTTAGGGTAATTTTGGACATGTTTATTTAGGAGATGATGAACCATGCATGATTACTGGTAAAGGTGATGTTCATCTTAAATTGTAGAATGGAAATACATGGGTATTGAAAGATGTGAGGTACGTGCCAAGCCTCAAGACAAATCTAATTTCTGTAGGGCAATTAGGAAAATATGGATGCATGGTTACATTCATAACCAATTCTTGGAAAGTTTCCAAGGAATCCCTTGTTGTATTAAGAGGAAAGAAGGTGGGAAATTTGTATTTTTTGACCTGTGTTATTGATTACTTTTCTATGTTATTTAGTTCAAATTTAGATGCAAGCATTTGGCATTATCGGCTAGGCCATATGAGTGAAAAAGGAATGCAGATCTTAAAGACAAAGGGTAAGTTATCATATTTGAAACATGTAGATCTTGATTTCTGTGAGCATTGTACATTTGGAAAGAAGAAAAAGTGAGATTTCTTAAGGTTGGGGCAACAAAGAAGGAGCATAATTTGGAGCTTTTTCATTCAACTGTATGGGGACCAGCTCAGGTTGCTTCTCTTGGAGGATCCCAATATTATGTGACTTTCATTAATGATTCCACAAGAAAGGTATGGGTTTATTGTATTAATCGGAAATATGATGTTTTTGAGACTTTTAAAAGATGGAAAGCCCTTTTGGAAAATGAAACAAATTTAAAGTTAAAATGTCTTAGATTTGACAATGGTGGTGAGTACTGCAACAAGGATTTCAATGATTACTGTTTAGTGAATGGAATACACAGAGAAATAATGGTTCCTAAAACTCCATAGGAGAATGGAGTTGTTGAAAGAATTAAAAGAACAATCATGGACTACATGTTGGTTTTCCTTTAATTTTTTTGGCAGAAGTAGTAGATACAATGGTAAATTTAATTAACTGTGGGCCTTTGAGTGCATTGGATGGTGGAATGCCAGAAATAAATGGACTGGAAAAGAGGTAGATCATTCTTTTCTTAGAGTATTTGGTTCAGAAGCTTTTGTGCATGCTGATAAGTAAAATAGGAAGAAATTGATTGCTAAATCTAAGAGATTCACTTTCATTGGTTTGTGTTTTGGTGATTTTAGATTCTGGTTTTGGGATTTAGAAGATACTAAGATTGTTAGGAGCAGTAACATTGATTGGAATGAAAAGATAATGTACAGGGATCAGGTTTTGGTACCCAAGAATGAACTAGGTGAAGAGTTTGTTGAGAAATATTCATTCTCAGATTTAAAATCAAAATCCACAGACATCAACGTCGGTCAGGGTGGCTAGTTTCGGTCAGAGTAGGAATGATGTCAGTTGGGTGAACCGATGTCAGCTACAGAGGAATTGACGTCGGTTATAGGTGACCGGTGTTGGGCACTGTTAGAAATTGACACGAATGTGCAACATGCATAGAATGAGCCCCAGACACTCCAAATCTCAGTGAGAAGGTCAAAAAGGGTAAGTAGACCTCCAAAAAGATTTACTACTTCATTATCTTATTTATTATTGACTGATAATGGTGAGCTTGAGTGTTTTAAAGAAGTAATGCAACAGATACCCACTTGCACTTGGAACATGGCATGGATGAGGAGATGGACTCCTTGGAAAAGAATTAGACATGGGATTTAGTTAAGTTTCTAGAAGGTAAGAGGACATTGCAGAATAAGTGGGTTTACATGATCAATGAGGAAGATGGTGGAAAGAAGAGATATAAAACAAGGCTTGTGGTAAAAGGATTTACACATAAAGTAGGTATTGAATTTGGTGAAATATTTTCTCTTGTGTTAAAATGACTTATATTCTTACTGTTCTGAGTTTAGTTACAATAGAATATTTACATTTAGAACAACTTGGTGTTAAGATGAATTTCCTTCATGGTGATTTGGAGGAAGAGATCTATATGAATCAGCCACTTGGTTATGAAGTCAAGGGTAAGGAGAAATTTGTGTGCAGATTGAAAAAGAGCTTGTATGGGCTCAAAAAATCTCTAAGGCAATGGTATATGAGGTTTGATAGTTTAATGTATGAATATGGTTATATGAGATATGAATCTGACCATTGTGTTTATTTCAAGAAGCTTAGAAATGGGAGATATATTATTTTGTTACTGTATGTGGATGATATTCTTATTACAGGATCTAGGATGAAAGACATTGGTGAGCTTAAAGAAAAGTTAGCTCACACATTTGCAATGAAGGATTTGGGAGCTACAAAGAAAATCCTTAACATACAAATTCATTGAGACAAGAAGAACAAGAATTTGTATTTGCCTTAGGAGGATTATATCAATAAGGTGTTGAAAATATTTAAAATGCAAGATGCAAAACCTATAAGTACACCTATGGCAAGACACTTCAAATTGATAAAATATCAGTGTCCTACATCACATGAGGAGGTCAAGTACGTGTCATGAATTCCATACGCTTCAACAATTGGAATTCTTATATATGTTGTGGTTTGTACCAAACTAGACATTGCACAAGCAGTGGGAGTTGTGAGCATATTTATGGCCAATACAAGTAAAGAGCATTAGAAAGAAGTCCAATGGATTCTCAGGTATTTAAGAGGGACATCTAGAATGTAGTTATACTATGGAGGGTCAGATACTTCTTTATGTGGCTATGTTGATTCAGTTATGGCTGGAGATTTGATGGTAGGAGAAGCACAACTAGATATGTATTCATGGTAGGTGGGACAACAGTTAGCTAGATTTCTAGATTGTACAAGGTTGTGGCCTTGTCTACTACAAAGGCTGAGTATGTTGCAGCTACAGAGGCTAACAAAGAGATGATATGGATAAGCATGTTTATGGAAGAGTTGGGAAAGGAGCAAGAGGATTGTAGGTTATACAGTGATAGTCAAAGTGCAATTCATATCGAAAATAAATCAGAGTTTCATTCAAGAATGAAACACATTTAGTTGAGATATCACTTCATATGGTAGGTGTTAGAGGATGGGCAGCTAAAGTTAGAGAAAATTCATATAAATAAGAACCCTATGGATATGCTAATGAAGCCATTGGGAAAGAAGAAGTTTGAGATTCACTCCACTTCTGTTGGTCTTCGAGTTTAAGACTTAAAGAGGGAGAAACGAGCTAAGGAAAAGGATTCAAGGATAGAGTTGTACATGCAGTGCAAAAATTTATCTCCAAGTGGGATATTGTTGAGTTTTGGAGCTTAATTTCTTCACATTAGCATGTTTTACAAACTTGTTGGAATACACAGTAACTGACGTCAGTTGACCGACCAACCTCGGTCACTTCGGGACAAATATTGGTCAAGGCAAGAAGGAGCCAACATTAATTAGGGTAACTAACATTGGTTTCCTTTGCGTGAATGTTTATATTTAACTCACGGGAATTAGATCTAATCTTTGTTATAAAGAGTATCTAATGGTTGTAAACACATAGATAAGGTTCTCTAAGTTGGTATATGTATAAAGGCATGAGAATTAGGTTTTAGAAGGTGGTGAATTGCATTTTATTGAATGTAAGTTTCCTTGGAGAGAAATAAAGAGTAGTTGGTGAGGAGAAAGCGTTGTATATCCTGTGAGATGTGGAAGAACATAGATCTTCATTGTATATCCTCTGCAAAGCACTAAATAATAATATTGACCATTTCTTGGTGGGTGTAGCCCACACTAAGTGAACCACGTTATATCTGGTGTTATCTTTTTCTTATTTATTTTATTTTCTGGTTAAATTCGATGTTTATTATTGGTTTTCTTTAGTTGATTATAGATGTGTATAACATTGGTTTATAGTTTAACCCCATCAATTCGACCCCTCATTTTGCATCATTATTTTTTAGGATTTGATGTATTTTTGAGAGTTTTGCAGGAGAATATTTGTGTGTATATTTATAGGTACCTCGACAATCCAAGTGCGACATAAAGGTGACCAAAATTGAACAAGTGTGAATCCCTAGCGACACTATCGGAACCAAGTTTTGACTATTTTTGTAGACTTCAACGCCCATCGTGCACCCCTATCCTTTCCTAGGTGCCCGTATCTAGGCATCACGAGAATCTTTGTATTTTTCTGAGCCTGATTACAATAGTCAGTGCTCTTATCCTATCACATTTTCTAGTTCAAATTCACATTAGGATGAGAAAAAATCAAATAAGTACCCTACCACTCTCATTTCCTTTCATAAGTTAAAATTAATAAAATGTTTAGCATTTATATTTAATTTTTTATTAGTTACAATGAATCTTTGGATTCATATTTTAATAAAATATACATATTTTATTAATTTAGTCAACAATGTTGATGATCTATGGATACTTGTAAAAAAATATTCCTCCTCCCAGGTTGCAATTGTATTTTCTTGATTCTTCTACTTGATAAGATACTCATGTATTACCTTCTTTTGTTGGTGCTTATCATGTTCTTTGAATCCTCAAACCTTTAGGTGGTTCTTTAAGGTTGATATGGTGGGTGGTGGCTGGGAAAAAAGATATCTATTATAAAAAGTGGCTCTCCTTAGTGGCTTAACAACGCAATGTATTATCCTCCATAAGAGTTTATTATTTTTTCACCCTTTCCTGAAAATCTAGAGAATTTTTTTCATCCACTGAAAAATAATTATGTTGCAGGGCCCTTGATTAGCTGCATTTTATGAGAGCTCATCTTTAGAGGTGACTTTATATGCAACCCTTTTAACTTGAACATATTTCCATTTGAATAAAAATGCATGAATAAATATTGGAAGTCAATTTCAATTATGTCCAAGGTTGTGAGCGATTAGAATCCTAAAACAATATATAATCTACCCATGGGAATAGAAAACATATGGGAATTGAGATTTTAGTCTCCCATTTTGAGTTTGATACTATTTCATTTCGCTAAAAAGTTGACCGTGCCCCTATCTATAATCATGATATTAAAATATGGAGTTAGGAAAATAAAGCAGTTTAGACATGTTGCCAACTCTTTATTGATAAAATTATTTGTACTCCCTCATTAAATCAATAATTTAACCTTATTTTCCTTTAGAAGACCCTGTACCTTGAGGGTTTATGGGTAGATGACACCTATCATTGCATGATGATAAATAGTTGGTTGGTAAGTGGTTAGTAATCTCCAAACCCTAGTCCGTCCACCACATATAATTATGTTTCTTCATATTTGACTTCATATTTAATGGCCTCAATGTAGAACAATATATTTTCAACACATCTACATCCTTTACTGTATTTTATATCACAATTGAAACATAATATTTTTTCTCATTTCTCTTCAATTTTTTGAAGAGTCAATTTGGTAAGTTAAGGTACTAATTGTGCTGGAACCATAATCTCTTTACTAATAGTGAAAGTCATTTATTTGATCATCTCTCTTTCATCCACCCGATGAGAAACTATCATGGATTTTAATATCAAACCTAGATTAAGTAGGTGAACATCAGTTAGATGTTATCCTTAAGACCACCCAATAAAAAATCATTTAGATGATCCTTTGAGATGTCATCCAATGTAAGGATAGATTTTGGGTCTATTAGATATAATATTTGACTGTCCTTGTTTATCAAAGATTTGCTATCTAGCTAAAATAGTTCTTTGTAATGCTATTATTGTAATTTATCTTGATATCATATGTGAGAATTGACCAGGTAACAGAGAGACCCTTTTTTTTTTCTTCTTCTCGTACATCCATCTATACCAAATGGTTTTTTTAGTTCCAAATAGAAGGACACAAATACAATCTTCTTTCCACTTGGAATTTGATGCACATCAAAAAAGTTCTCCATTTGGTCGATCTAAGTGATTAGATCGGTACCATTGAATTTCCTCATATTCAATTTTTGCATCATGTTTCTACTCCTTACATTAGAACAAGATGAGTGACGTGGCTATGTAGAATTGGAGGTATGATTGATGGTAGGACCTAGCTAACCTAGTTGGGGGTTGGTGGCCTATGGTTTAAGACTAGAAATAGATGCCACAAGATTTGATTCTATTATTTTCAAGTTGGCATTAAGATCATCATTTTCACTACTATTGATTACATATTGCATGGCTCAAATTCAAGTTGAATGAATTTATTATCTGTTGAGGAACATCCTAGGTTTGAGGATTCAGTAAGTCCTCTATCCTTGGTATTTTTTTACAGGGTTGGTATTATCCTTCCCTTTTCCTCTTTTTCATGGACATGTCATAGATTTTTTGGATTCATGGTTCACGTAAGGAAAATACTCTTACTATTTTTTCAAGCTTTCTTAATATGTAAGAAACTTATAAAATTTATAAACATTTCAGCCTATAGAGTGAAACGATGAAAATCCATAAAATGGATATAAATTGTGTAAAACAAGTAAAATGATATTGAAATATGGAGAGACTCTTACTTGACAGTTTTCAACTTTTTAGTTGAAAAATTGTAGACAAATTCAACACCATTTGGGATATATAGATGAATATTCAAAATTAGGGTTTATGCCATAATTTTGGCCAAAATTGGAGCTCTAATACATATTGTAATGAATTTACTTAGGTAAATGTGAATATAAAAAAAAATATAACACCGAGAAACCCCAAAATATAGAGGAATGACCATAATATGTAATTAGAATAACTTATCCACTTTGAGGGGGAAACCTCCAAACCATACAATAATACTCTAGTGCTCATTATAATGACAATATACTAGTTATTAGCTCTTATATACACCCTATTATGCAACGAAAAGCATAAAGCCAACCTAATAAGTATACGAAAGCGTACAAAAATGTTATATGAAATGATAAGATATTATGTTAGCCACATGTTTGCTATACATATCTGATACATGTCCTAGGATTCAGGACATAATAGAAATTGTTGAAATTCAATCAAAACACAAATGAAACATATTAAAATTTGAACAAAAAAGGATCACACATAAAAATATCCTTAATTAGACCAAGAATCAACAAAAACATTAATATACTCATAAAAAGTAATTAAATAGTCCCACGCTAAAATTAGGTATCTAAATAATGCCCTACTTTGATGTGTGTTCTCCCGCACACATAAATATATATCAAAGTAAAGAAAATAAATAAATTTCCTAAGAATTTTTATCTCTAGTTTCTTTGTCATCTTTCTGTAATTTTTAAAATTATTAAGATAGCGGAAATGAGTTGAAAGTAAAAAGGAGAGAGATGAATCACCTTATCTCCTAAGTGAGGGGATATAAAGATCCTATACCTAGTACCCGATATCCATTTTATAGAAACAAGTTCTCAAAAAAAGATATAACAAGATGTGAAAGTGAAAACATGTCCATAAATACAAATCTATAGTTCAAAGATGATTGAAATCTAGAAACAAACACGAATTTGAACAAATATACCTAATTATGCCAAACTAGTAAGAAAACATCTAAAGTATGTATTGCATATGAATCTAATTGCATATGCCTCATGATGGGACCCATGTATCTAAACATAATTTGTGCATGTCTTGTGACGATACTTAGTGATGTATGTGCCACATTATCTTTGAATGAACATGTCTTGGAGAATAAAACTGGAGACTATAGACTAGAGATAAATAGTATGAATATTTTCCCCTCTTTTGAGTTGTGAGATGAATATTTGAATCATTTATATAAAATAAAAATAATTGCACACACCAAGTGTAGGATAGGAAAAACAAATCTCTAATACAAACGTGTGTGTGTGTATGTGTGTGTGTGCGCGCGCGCGCGCGTGTGTGTGAGTGTGACTATATGTAATATGTGAATTTACCCTAGGTGGGCCTAATTATAATCAATGTAGCACATTAGTAGGAATATTCCCCAAGTGGGATGGTGTAATTCATATAAACATGCATAGAAAATACTGCAAAATGGGAAAGATATGATAATTTGGGTTTGAAATAAGATAATTCCCTAAGGCGGGTAGGATATAACACACACATGATATAACTAAACATAATAGAGACAAATCATGTAAAAGTACTATGAAGGAAATATCACATGAACAAAAATCACATAACACAAATATTAGGGGAAAATGATAATAATAAAAAGCACAAAAGTAGATAATTTACATCAAATACTAAGAAACACACTTGAGCATATCAAACACGTGATAAATCTAAACATGACGTAAAGTGTGTCCCATATATACAAAAATTTGAGTTACCATTCATGAAGAAGGAATATCTAATAATGAATATAATCCAATAATATATAAGCATACAAACAATGAATAAAAGTGGGCCCATAACAAACAAATGCAACACACTTAAGTAAATCAAACACGTTAAAAACAAACTAAACTAGAAATTATGTGACGATCTGTGCGATGTGGACACCAAAAGGGATAAAAAAGGAAGCACATTTTTTTTTAAATTTAGTGGAGAGAGAAATAAAGAAGTGCCAAAATAGCAACATTGAAAGTCAGTGTATATATTTATGAAGTATGGAAAAACTAAAAGTACAAGAGGAAGTGAATGGGGGATGACATCGTGAATGAATATGTTGGCAGAAAGAGGGGGAAGAAGGATTGGGGCACCTTATATTACTGAGTAGAGAAATGAAGAATTTTTAATCGGGATTCAAATTCCTTTCTTTTGAGAAGATGACGAGATAGGGACATTCTGGAGTAATGTTCGAAAGAGAAGGGATGTGAACTCTGGACATTGCGTTGAATGTAAGGCCAGGTCGTTCTAAAGAAACTATATCTATAGTTACCTTAGGTAAAGTAAGGACTTGAGATTTGTGGATTATAAATGCCTAGGTCATTTTTAAAGGAAGTTGTATGTGGTTACATCTAGAGATTAGGGGTACGTGAACATGGGTGGGGCTATGTGGATTCTAGAGAGGGCCGTTGTATTTCTCGAATTCGATGACAATAAAAAGTTGTAGATCTGGAGGAGACAAATAAGGGGCATAGATGATGTCAACAACAGTGTCAATTGAGCCATTCACAAGGCCAAATTTAACCCATAAATTTGCGGTGAGCATAATATTTTGTTGTTTACATAGGAGAATTATTTGTTCTAGTTGTTCTTCATCGTGTTCCTCTGAACTATTGATCCTAGTGAGCTCAACATTGGATCACATAATTGGAGATTTGAGGGATTTTAACATGCTTATATTGTGTTGATCAACAACAAGTTCATTTCCTGTGAAAAAATATGGAATTAGAAAGAAAGGTGCAATGTCAATGTCAGTTATCTGAGATTCTATTCATTGCATAAGTTTTTTCCAGTCTTTGACCAGTGGGATTCCATCTCTAATATTCAGTAGTAGTTTCCAAAAAGAAATTTGGGTCTCATCCGAACCTTGTTGCCTAAAGATTGTACTAAGTGTGATACATGTTATGAAGCTAAACCACAAGTTTATTCCATAAGAGTGACTGAAATAGAGTGGAACGTCCTTGACAGGAGAGAGTTGGCTAAGGTCACCAACGAGAATGATGGATATTTTACCAAAAGTGGAAGATTTGAAGTTTGGGAAGGCCTCACGAAGACGAAAGTTGATTTTGGCAAGGAGTTTGGGGCTTATGAAGCTCATCTCATCAATGCAAATGTAATAAACATGTTGTAGGGATTTTTTAAGAGAGGAAAGCGACAGGATTTCAAGCGGTTCAATTTCCCTTACTAGAATGTGCAATGCGACATATATAGTTGATGCGGAAATGTTGAATGTGGAAAATCCTGTAGGAACAAGAACCATGAGGGGAGATGGTTGTTCGGGGTATGCTAAGGAAAATTCGGAGTGGATATTGTTTATGGGGTAATATTTACCTATTCCTCTAGTACATTAGATAATCAATTTCAGAGGGGTTAAAACCATTCCTTGCTTGTAATGATTGAGTATTGTATCAAAATATTGTTGTTGTTCTGTAGAGAAAGGTTTAGTGTTGGATGTGGAATGTTACATCCAGAAAGGGATAATTGTAGTTTTCTTGCACATATCAATGAAAGACAAGCCAATTTCATGCAAAGAAAGAGGAACATCATTATGGACCCAATTGTGATGCAGGTAAAAGTATTGAATGCCTGGTATGTTGAAGTTGTCAAGGAACATGGAATTAGTAGGATGTAGCTGGGATACAATCTCCCATTCAGCTTGTAATGTAGTGGGCCAGAAGATTTGATCTTCAGAAGGAGAGTCATCAAAGGAAGATGAATCATTTATTACGAAGATGTGCTTGGCATGCCAAGGATGATAAATTTCTTTCAACAATAGCCAATTAGAGATGGCTTGTTCTGTTGTGCTTCCACTGTCTATTGGAATATCATGAAAATATTTGTACAGGAGGATTTCACTCCAACGAAAGAGTTCAAAGGAAGAGGAATGATCCTTGGGGATGAAATAAAATCTAGGGGAGATGTGTATAATAACATATGTTGAGAATTACTTCCATTTAATACCAGCTCACAACTTGCTATAAGACTAGGCTATAATAAATTCAATAAGTGTAACATATTCCATATTTAGAGGGTGCTTCATGTACATGTCCAAAAAATTTGCTGGCTCGAAGTTTGGATCATATGTGTTAGAAATGTGGCACAAATTTTTCTTTAAAAAATTTAAGGAAATAAATAATTGGCTACAAAGAGCAAGAGATAACTTTTGTAGCATGCGACACATTTCTTGTGTGCTCATGTCATGATCGAAAACACTATCTATAAGAATTTTTTGGAATGCTACCTTGGCTGGTTGTTTGGGATCAACCATCGAAGATATCCTTGAGAGAATTTGGTGGTATGATTTGGAACGTTATTCTGCCTTGGAAGCACATTTAGTACTATATTTTAGGAATGCATGTTTAGAGAGTACATGATGACAATCAACATTGTCCCTCCAGATGGACAACATGGAGGGGTTGTGTATGTTTAATTTGTCATCATTTCTAGTCGACATGTACTGGAATTTTTGTGCATCATTGATGCCTAGTGATGACTGTTCGAGTAGTTCCCAAGGTGATTTGTACATGCATTCCATCCCATTTTATTTCTTTCATAGGCACGTATATTCAGTGCATTTGGTGTGTCTTTGCACACGATTCAAAATTTCTTCCAATTTTAAAATAGGTTCGGTTGCCAATATTTATGATGTGTTTAATAAACATGGATCATCCTGGAGAAGACAGTGAATGTATTCTGACCTGTAGGAAATGATATGGGCCTTCCATGCAGATTTTTTTTTTGAAGTACTCTCTAACATGGTTGACAACAGATGTGTCACTTTAGTTAATTGTCTCCACGTTTGGGGCCTCTGAAATCCAAAGGAATCCATGTACATGCATGGATCCTCTATGTTTCCATTTGTATATGGGAAGATATGAATAAGTACAAGGAAGGTTTGTGGGACAGGAAAGAAAGAAAGAGACAAGTCTTACCTATACAAATGTTTTATTGCTCCCAGGTATTATTACAAGACCTCTTCGCGGAATACTGTGAATCTTTAGTGTAAGTACACAGAAACACGAAGAGGGTTGGAGAAAATGTTATGGTTCCTCCATATTTGTGCTTCATGAGGATCTATAGGGATAGTTCTAGGAATCACCTATGCAACTCTGACCATTTAGTGTCAAGAACACTTAAAGTAAAGAAAAAAGTTGGTGTTCCAAGTTGTTCAATCATATTGGAAACTTCGCCTCTACTTTTTGACCATAAATACCTCGTTCCACGAAGTGTCGTTCCAAACCACATTAGATTTTGTGGGAGGGAATCATTTGGATTATCTTGAAGGCATTTCCGTAATAGACCTATAGTTGCAGGAATGTTTTGAATTATATCTTATCTCATGAATACAAAATCCGTAGCTTGGCTGTGATGATGCATGATGAGGTTGAGAAAAAATACCTGAACCTAGGGTGGCCACAAAATTGGTTATCAAAGTAATGGATTAGGTGTAATGTGTATTCATGAGGCTGGACCTATCTCATGCTAGGTTATTTAAACATAGTTAAAACAGTGGGGAAAAAAATAAAAAAATGTATTGAAAACAAGCTTTCTGTGTTGTATTCATTGATTGGTAAAAGACCGATTTCAGGTCAAGGAAAAGATAATGACAGACTATCTGCTAAAGCAAACAAGAACCACTAAATCTCCACATGTTCAATACCTAAATTAGGGAAAATACGTACAAAGGATGATGGAAGGGATTGTATATTGGGTGATGTAAATTCCTCTGAATCAGATACTATGACAATATCTTCCTAGTAGGGGCGATTATCTATTTGAACAATTTGCAAGATGGAAGAAACATTGGTTAGTTCAGTCGTTAAAGAGGATAAGGCATCATAGTCAATGATAACATCTATGTAATATTAGTCATTTTCTAATTTGAATTGGAGTGCATCCCACACATGTGACCTATTGACATAGAAATCATACTTTTTTTGGTTCTGCCATTTTCTTTGCAAAAGTAAGATGTCCAGTTCTCCAAGACCCCGTGGAAGGAATTTAACAATTGATTCAATTTTTTGTGGGAAACTGATAATGTGGCCAATGTATTTGTATTTTCCTCCATGTACCTAGATAACCTACAAGATTGGATTGAATCTCGTGATAAATATTTCCTCTACCTATGTAAGACATTTAAAGACTGCAGGTTGATGGCCTCTATTCATGTTGTTCCATGTAGAGAAGATGTGACCATTTCTCTCGGACAAACATCTATTGCATATGTACTTGTCTTTACTTATTTTCCCCATCATTCCTAGGTATAGTTCCATACAGACCTAGCAAGTATCCATCTTTGTAAAGGAATTTATTATTTTATGGAAACAACGTTTTGCTTGAATAAAGGATGGAAGTTATAGGGGTAATTTTGGGGTAAGAGAAGGGAAGGAAATGTTGTTGAATGATTGAAAGAGGGAGGTTTTGTGTAAACCAAGAGCAAGGAATGAGAGAGGGAAGTTGGAGTCGAGTATTTGGGGAAATTCAAAGGTAGCCTGTGTTGGATGTATGGTGTATTCGTAAATGTTGTTGACTAGAGTGGAATTCGAGGTGCTGCACAGGGAACATTGTGGACTGGAACTACAGCCAGAGTCTGGAACATTTGTGTGATGCATACCAACACAAGGAAGCATGGAGCAGGAAGTGGAAGTAGAAGTACTTGGCGGGGTGCTTTAATTTGTGGTTGGTGCCAAGGAAGCAAAAGCTCTGAGGAAAACTTGCAAGAATGGTATCTACGACGTTGTTGGTCATTGATGCGCAATCTATTTCTTGTGTAATACTCACGTCTATGTGACCTTGCTTCAGGAGGACACATTTGGAAGTCAACAAGTCGTATGTTTAAGATTTTTGTAAGAAATCCAAAAAACAACAAGTAATTTTTTTTTTTAACTATACAAGTGTAAATATCAAGGTGAACGCATGAAAAGATATAAACGTCATGTTTTCATTGAAAAGGAAACAATAAATGCAATTGTACACATGAGTAACGATAGAAAATGAGACATATTGTAGAAGAGTGACATGAAATATTTTCATTTATAATCATATATGACAGTGATACAAAAAATACTACAGAGGAAGTTAGTGGAGGACCATACTTCGATTATGTAAAGAAGTTTTGCTTTCTCTAATGTTGGAATACATGTAGCAAGTAGGCTACAATATTCTCACAAAAAGATAAAGTTGTAAAAGTTAATGTGCAAAATAAAAATACAAAAAGGGAGTAGCTGCCAATGGAACATTTGTGCATAAAAAAATATAGAACATCCATATAGTGGAGTTTGTAGGGCATATCATGTTTTCTTCGACTTAAGAATAACACATTTCAATTGGGATTTCACCTTGTATGTTTCTTTTTTAAGTGAAAGAGTGAAAAGGAACACATGTCCAATGATGTGATCAACAATCTCCTGTATGGCATCCCTATCAATTGACAAAAAATATTAGTTGTAATTCCCATTATCTTTTTTGCAGGGTCATCAAATGTAGTATCCTTTAAGCTCCCCTATAGCATCTTTCAAATCCATACATAGAGCGTATTTGTAATTACATTTTTGAACATGAATATTGGATTTTTTGCAAA
Source organism: Taxus chinensis (assembly GCA_019776745.2). Classification (NCBI taxonomy): domain Eukaryota; kingdom Viridiplantae; phylum Streptophyta; class Pinopsida; order Cupressales; family Taxaceae; genus Taxus; species Taxus chinensis. The sequence goes on along the minus strand of CM034154.1, from coordinate 15,859,053 downwards.
ACCATTTATCATTTGGTTTCTCTTGAACCTTTTTTCTACATTGTTTGTCACCTACCATTCTTGGACAATCCATGTAAAATAAATTGTCCATGTTAATTTTTGAGATGTCAGCTTCGATATTCAACCACTCATTATTTTCAAGATTTCCCATCTCTAAAATCTATGACAAAGTAACAGTAACAAGCATAGATTGTCAAGGCCCAACTTACTTGTTGGTAACTAACGGACATGGAACATGTGAATGTGGCAAATATATCCATTTATGGAGATTCCGTCTCTCTGAAATTGAAGGGTTGAAGAAACATTTTTAATAGGAAATGGTGTCAACTATGTCGTCATTGAAATCTAAAACATGACCACATTTTATTGCCAAGACTGGAATATCTGGAACTGAGAGTATATTCGAAAACTCTTTCCAAATATCATCTAAATGTTGGTTCCATAAGGTGATGGAGATACTAAATGCAAACATGTCTCACATTTGACATGCTCTCCTTACATCCTATGACTTGTCTCTACGATGAACAATCGAGCAAGGTGAAATGGCGATAGCAATGCCAATCAAGTCCACCATCGATCTTATAGGGATGGATGATATATAATTTATTTATTTGAAATGGAAGTGATGGAGATGCACATCATTTTGTGGTTCATTTGCGGGATTCACAACAAAGAATGACAGCGATTTTTTTTTCAAACTGATTGTTTAAATGGTTGTAAGTAGGATTTACATTACCCATTCTACCATTTGATATACTGTATAGGTTTCCATTTTCTATTTGTCCATAGAATTTGTTTGTAGCCTCATTGAAAGAAGTGATCGTTATCTCCTCGCCTTTGTTGTACACAAAATTAAAGGAAAAAACGATGCCACTATCCCTTATATTTTGATATTCTTGAAGAGATGTTTTACCTAGAGCCTTGCCTTCTATTGTCTATGCCCTTAACCTTGTAGTTAAAGAAGAAATATCAGTGCAAAACTTTTCACTGTTTGCAGGAGCATAGTTATGGTAGGGAGGTGTATTTGGAGACATTTAGGTGTGTACACAGGCCATTGTTTCACATATTGTTTCTTTCCCTGGTAAAATGTGTTTGGAAACGAGAACATGTGTTCTTTGTGTAGGGTAGGTAGAAAAAATGTTGTCCATCTCACTAATAAGAAACATTTTACAACACAGAACAAGAATAATAGTGATCAGGAAAATGGAGAACAACATTTGATGAAACTTGAAGAATGACCAAGACACAACTTACAACTCTTTATTAAATATTATGCAAACATATTTTTGGAGCAACACAATGGACCCTTCTTGTAGTATTTTGTTGAGGACGCGACCCAAAATTTTTGAGGGAAGTAGGGTAGGTTGAATATGATTTCCATCTGACGGTTCCACACGATGTTGAACTACATAGTACAATGATGAACATAACAGAGACAAGTTCAACATGTGTAGTGTCATGTCTTTATGGGGGGATCTTGTAATGATTTCCAATGATCTCCATCGTGTGTAACAATGTCTTTCCCTTAAGGAACATTGCAAAGCTCAAGGACAAGTTTTCAAAGTTTAGTGTCACCATTAGCATCCAATAATTAAAAAGATAGAAATAACAAAGCAATCAGTGATCAACAGACAAACTCTTAACACACGTTTACAGTTAGTGTAATACATGAATGCCTTTGTAATATCAAATTTGAAGTCGTCAAATACCTTAGTCTTACTGTTTTAAAAATACTGATATTTTGTTTTAGTTCTTGCTAACTTGTAAATCATGTTTGGAATTTGATGGTTTATTCTCAATGTCCTTATTTATTTTCTAATATGGTCATTTGATTTATATATCTAGATTATTTAATTTAAATAAATTTGAAAATTATTATTAGATGTTATATATTTAATAAATTTGACTTTTTGATATTTATTTTATGTACTGTCGACACTAAAATTTTCCTCCGTAATTTCTATTTCATTAATGTATGTATTAGGAATAGGATGTTGTTAAGTATAATTAGTAGTAGCGTCTAATAGAAGATAACGGCGTCGTCAGTACGGTGCCGCCAATAATGTGGAGTACGGTAATAGTCAAAGTACAATAGGAATGTTGTAAAAAGTAAATATTTGTTGTAAGTGGTCCGTTAATGTTAAAATGTCAAAGTTTGGGTAATTAGAGAAGTAGGGTCTACATGATTAGGAATTAGAAATATTATATTGCTAATAAGGACAAGGAGTGAGGTCATAAATATTTTGTGTATTTTATTTGTAAAAAGTCTAAAAATGTGGAACCCATGTAAAATGATAAGGTTTATCTTATCTTAACAGATAAGCTTACATGTACAGATAAGAGTTAAGGTATGGAATATGATTCGTCAGAGTGGATTTCTTATCCTATCTTAGAGATAATATGGATAAGCATGGAAGTTCTATAAATAGAGAGGCCACCCCCCTCATTTAGCATAGAAGGAAGTAGTGAGAAATATTGTAGGAAGTGTGCAAAGGAAGCCATCAGTTTAAAGGTGTGTTGAAGAAGCCATTAAGAGGTGTAATTGTAAAGTTTCTCCCATAGTCTTGGTGAAAGGCAAGTGAAGTCAATAACACTTGAAGTACCTCATGGGTGAGATTGTAACAATTTCATGTTAATATTATAATTTACTTTGATATTTCAGATTTGTCATCATTCCGTCTTATCATAGTCGATGGTATTCTTGTGTTATGTTGTTGTTTTGTTTCCATATTACATCCACCAAACTAAAGGCTGTGCATTAGTAAATAATCATAGCACGAGGAGTTCCTGGTGAAGAATTATCATAGCGCTGGATTGGTGATGACATTTTGGTTCCGTTGCCGGAACCATTCCTCGTTGGTGGATTTTCTGGAGAGATATTCCCACTTAGTCAAAAATCAATTGGAGGGTAACCTTGTTTTTACTATGCATAGTAGTTACCATGGAAAAGTAATTTTTGCCATGAATAGTAGTTACCATGGTAAAGTCATTTTTGCTGGGAATAGTATTTACCACAGTAAAGTCACTTTTTGCCGTGAATAGTATTTACCATAGTAACTTCACTTTTTACTGTGAATAGTGTTTACCATAGTAAAGTCAGTTTTTACCGCAGTAAGTCAAGTTTTACCATAGTTTACCGTGGTCATTTTTATTATAGTGATTTCAATTATTTGTGCACATAAGTCTTGTTGATTGTACTTGTGAGTTGGTATTTCACGGTGGTTACTTTTGAAAATGGGAAAGATTCCTATTTTTTCAGCTCAATCTAATGAAGATGCTTCTTCTTTCATTCAAGAGTTTAAATGATCTTGTATTTGTAATGGCCTTATAAGAAGGGAACAATGGACTGAATTTTTTCCTACCTTTTTGGATGGTTCAACACTTAGGTGGTTTGAAACACTAGGTGATAATGTGAAAAATTCATGGGATTTATTAACTGAAAGTTTTCTTGAAGAATTTGGTGAACAACAGAAATATGCAGATCTCATGATCGAGATCACAAAGCTATCCCAAGGAGAGAAGGAGAAGATAAGGGATTATCATGCTCGTGTTCTAGAGCTAAGGAGGAAGCTCGATGCCCAGATCCAGAAGGAAGGATTAGCGGATGGGTTGATGAATGGCGTGGATAATCTCCTCTGTAAGCACTTCATTCATGGGATGAAGCCAGAGATCAGACAACGAGTGAAGTATGACCGCCCGACTACCATTGAACAAGCAAAGGAGATTGCAAGAAGACAAGAAGAAAGCATGGAAGAGGAGACCAAAGAAATTGTTGCTAAAGTAGAGCCTACACCAGCACCTTTGGTCCAGAATCCACAACCACTCCCGGTGAGCACAAATATTTCTCCTAGTACATCTACTGAGTATGAAGATCTGCTCAAAAAGATGGGTCAGTTAACTATTAATCTTCTTCAAGGAAAAGAATTTAGTTCTTAGGGAGGAGATAGAGGTCCAAAAAGAAATATTTCTGAAGTTGTATGTTATGGTTGTTATAAAAAGGGTCATTATAAGTATAATCATCCAGATAGAGCTTCTACATCTGGTAAAGGAGATAATGATAAAGGAAAAGCACCTGTGAATTCTTTTGATGTAGTAGATAAGAGCAGAAATAATGAAGTAGATATGTTTGTAACAAAAAGAAAGAAAGAAAAAGATAATCAAGATGGAAATGATCCTAAGAAGGTGAAAGGAGAAACTAGTAAGAAACATAGGAGAAGAAAGTTGGGTGTGCAGGATTTTTTGATTTCACAGGGGCAAGGACCATACTCCATCTTGGAAGATCTGTTCAAAAGGCCTACAAATATTACTTATGGTCAAATCTTGGCTACGTCTTCTGAGAAGAGGCGGGAGCTGCGAAGTGGACTCAATGCTCGATGAAGAAAGGAGGTTGAGGTCCCTGTTTTGGAGGCAGAGGTGGATCCCTATGCTCCACAAGCTGAGGTATTATGTAATGGTATTTCAATTCATGATGTCTTAGTTGATGGAGGTGTTGCAGTTAATGTAATGACCGAGTCTGTAATGAATATGTTGGGTTTGAAAATTGATCACCCTTCAACACTTATGTTAACGTTATTAAATAAAGGAAAAACTAAACCAGAAGGTGTAGTTTCAAATGTGGCAATATCCGTTATGGGTGTTGTATGTGTGGTAGACTTTCAGGTGATGAAAAATGGTACTGTTGCGTACCCAATGCTGCTGGGAAGACCATGGCTAAGGAGAGTTCATGCAAGAAACTACTGGAATGAAGGTTTCATGACACTTGGACGTGGTAGAGAGAGGGTGAAGATAAACGTGATCCCTCGACATCATAAATCAGAACTTGTGGATTCAAGTGATGAAACTGATGATTGGACATCCTCTGATTACTCTAGTACCAGTGAAGTGGACACTGAAGATGAAGAAAGCGAGGTGGATGTTTCAGTCATGGATATCCTTCCAGTCACACCAACTCATGACCCCATAAAATTATCTGAAGAAGAAGTTGATGATCGTCTCCAACAAATAAAGATTGGTGATGTTGTGATGGAGAGTGAGAAGGAATCCTACCTCTAGCTCTTTCGAAGGTACATACACCTATTCACTTTTGATTACAAGGAACTCCGTCAAGTAAGTTGGGTAGAACATTGTATTGAGTTGGTAGATGGTGCTAAGCTCATAAAGCAAATGCCATATAAAATGAATCCTAATTTTTCTAAGATTGTAAAAGAAGAAATAGATAAGTTGCTTGATGTAGGATTCATATTTGCTGTGGAGAATTCAAAATGGGTTTCTCCCATTGTGATCTCAATAAAAAAGAATGGAAAGCTACACATTTGTGTTTATTATAGGAAGCTCAATAAGGCAACAAAGAAGGATCATTACCCTCTTCCATTTTCAGATCAGATCTTGGACGAAGTAGTTGGCCAGGAGTGTTATAGTTTTGCTGATGGATATAGTGGCTACAACCAAGTTCGTATAGTAGAGAAAGATCAGTTGAAGACCATGTTCACCACTCCTTGGGGAACGTTTGCTTATAGAGTTATGCCTTTTGGGTTATGTAATGCTCCAGCAACATTCCAGCGTTTGATGAATAGGGCGTTCGAACCCTACATTGGGACCTTCATCAGAGTATTTCTGGATGATTTTTACATCTATGGGAGCAAGTTAGACCACCTACACCAGATGGAGACATCATTTCAAAGGTTAGATGAAGTACAAGCCTCACTAAACCCTACAAAGTGTGTCTTTGGATGTTCTAAAGGTGTTTTGTTAGGGCATGTTGTATCCAGAGATGGTATTGGTACTGATCCTAATAAAGTTTCAAAAATCAAAGATTTACCATTTCCTATGAATAGAAGTAAGTTGAGATCATTTTTAGGCCATGTGGGTTAATATAGAAGGTTCATCAAGAATTTCTCAAAGATTGCACAGCCACTAACCCAGTTCTTGAAGAAGGATGTTACTTATGAACTAGGAAATAAGGCGCATGAAGATTTTAGAAAACTGAAGGAAGCCCTGGTGTCTTCACCTATTTTGAAGAATCCAGATTGGAGCAAGCCATTCATTGTGTACACTGATGCCTCAGATGCAGCACTAGGAAGTACTTTGAGCCAAAAGGATGAAAATCGGAATGAACATCCAATTTACTTTGGGAGTAGACAAATGCGCAGTACTGAGGTAAATTATACTGTAACTGAAAAAGAGGCTCTAGCTATCATTTTTGCTGTAAAGAAGTTTAGAAATTACTTGCTTGGGCAGAAATTTATAGTTGTAACAGATCATCAGGCTCTAAAATATATTGTCAATAAGCCTAACCCATCAGGGAGGATAGCAAGATGGATAATTTTGCTACAAGAATTTGAATTTGACATTATAGATAGGCCAGGAAAGAAGCATATCAATGCAGATGCACTCTCTCGAGCCTATGATGGTTTAGGATCATCTTGTGATGATGATGATTTCCCCGATGCAGCATTGTTATCCCTTGACACAATCCCTAGTGAATACATAGATATTTGGAATTATCTGAATGAATTCAAGTTTCCTGATGGTGCCAATGCAAAGACTAAGAGAAAGATTACTCAAGCCAGTCGTCCATATTCTATTCTGCATGGATTATTATTTCGAATAGGACCTGATGGATAGTACAAGAGGGCAGTTGGACGTGATCAAGGGAAGGAACTGCTAGAAGAATTCCACAATGGTACATGTGGAGGGAACTTCTCTGGACAACTTACAGCAAGAAGGATCTTGGATGCAGGTTATCACTGGCCCACTCTTTTTAAAGATTGTTATAATTATTGTAAGACATGTGATATTTGTCAAACACATGGTAACCGTAAGACTTCATCAGCTCCATTATGCCCTATTCTTCCATTTGGTCCCTTTGAAAAGTGGGGAATAGACATTGTAGGTCCACTTCAAACTACATCACGCCAAAATAAGTATATTGTAGTTGCCACAGATTATTTAACCAAGTGGGTTGAAGCTAGGCCATTGAAAACAACTTCCATGGATGAAGTGGCAAGGTTCATATATGAATGCATTGTCACTAGATTTGGTTGCCCATTATAAATTGTAACAGATCAAGGAAGCCACTTCATTAATGAGGTGGTAGAAGCCCTAGTCAATAAGTTTTCTATTAAGCACAGGAAGGCAACAACATACAAGCCAAGCACAAATGGACAGGTGGAACGAACAAATTTTGTGTTGTGTCAAATTCTAGCAAAAGATGCAGCCTTGCAGGTACATAAATGGGATAAAAGGATTCATGCAGCATTGTGGGCATATAGGGCAACATCAAAGTCAGCAACAGGATACTCCCCATGTCAGTTGGCTTATGGCATTGATCCGGTTCTTCCTATTCATTTTGATATTCCCACTATGAGACTTATGAAGAATGAAAGGATGGATGAAAGTGATTCAGTAAAAGAAAGGTTGGTACATCTTCATTTTCTAGAGGAAATGAGGGAAATGGCAAAGGATACAAGCCATAAAAAGAAAATGAAGTAGAAGGAATACTTTGATCAAAAGATCCAGTGATCTCCATTTCAGGTGAATGACTTGGTTCTAGTATATGATTCCAGATACAAAAAAAGAAGACAGAAAATTTCTTCCAAAATGGATGGGACCCTACAACATAGCAGTTGTGCATGAAAATGGTACGTACCGACTGGAGGAATTGGATGGCACTCCCATTACGAAATGGGTCAACCACGACAAGTTGAAGATTTTTCAAGCACTAGAATAGTCTACTCCGAGGACGAAGTAGAAGCTAGGAAGGGGGAAGATGTCGACACTAAAATTTTCCTCTGTAATTTCTATTTCATTAATGTATGTATTAGGAATAGGATGTTGTTAAGTATAATTAGTAGTAGCGTCTGATAGAAGATAACGGTGCCGTCAGTACGGTGCCGCCAATAATGTGGAGTACGGTAATAGTCAAAGTACAATAGGAATGTTGTAAAAAGTAAATATTTGTCGTAAGTGGTCCGTTAATGTTAAAATGTCAAAGTTTGGGCAATTAGAGAAGTAGGGTCTACATGATCAAGAATTAGAAATATTATATTGGTAATAAGGACAAGGAGTGAGGTCATAAATATTTTTGTATTTTATTTGTAAAAAGTCTAAAAATGTGGAACCCATGTAAAATGATAAGTTTTATCTTATCTTAACAGATAAGCTTACATGTACAGATAAGAGTTAAGGTATGGAATATGATTTGTCAGAGTGGATTTCTTATCCTATCTTAGAGATAAGATGGATAAGCCTGGAAGTTCTATAAATAGAGAGGTCACCCCCCTCATTTAGCATAGAAGGAAGTAGTGAGAAATATTGTAGGAAGTGTGCAAAGGAAGCCATCAGTTTAAAGGTGTGTTGAAGAAACCATTAAGAGGTGTAATTGTAAAGTTTCTCCCATAGTCTTGGTGAAAGGCAAGTGAAGTCAATAACACTTGAAGTACCTCATGGGTGAGATTGTAACAATTTCATGTTAATATTATAATTTACTTTGATATTTCAGATTTGTCATCATTCCGTCTTATCATAGTCGATGGTATTCTTGTGTTATGTTCTTTTGTTTCCAGATTACATCCACCAAACTAAAGGCTGTGCATTAGTAAATAATCATAGCACGAGGAATTCCCGGTGAAGAATTATCATAGTGCCAGATTGGTGATGACAGTACATTAATCAAATATATATTGAAAGGAAATTAAGATTTTCATTTTTTCTATTAAAGCTCGACTTAGCCTGTCAAATTAAAATATGGGGAGCCCTTAAAATTTGATCACTGATTGGTATGAAGAGATCAATCAATTTTTCAATTTCTAGTTAATTTGAACCTAACACATAAAATTTTATTCAATAAATGACAATCCAACCCACCCTCGGATGATCCTAGAAAGTCACCTTCAACTAATCATGAGCGAGTTGGGAATCAATGAAGTAGCAACTGCCCCAGTTAAAGGAATATAATGCATTCACTGTAGTAAACGAGAAGCATATTTCAGTTAAAAAAACATAATTTGTCTTATATAAAAATATACCAAGATTAACATGTAATCCATTAAAAAAATACAAAATATTAATTGTAAAAACAATAATAAATAAAATTCATCTCTCAAAATGCAATCCAATTTGTGTTTATTACATAGTAATCGGCACCGTTCAGAGGGTAACCGTCGCCGGTCAGCATCAGGGTAACAATCGTCGGTTAGCATCAGGGTAACCATCGCTGGTCAGGGTAACCGTCACTGGTCAGGCTAACCATCACCAGTTACCTATGCGTGAAAGTTTATATTTAATTCACAGAAATTAGATCTAATTTTTTTATAAAGTTGATCTAAATGTTGTAAATGCTTAACTAAGGTTCCCTAAGTTTGTAGATGCTTATATAAGCATGAAAGCTAGGGTTAAAAAGTTAATTGGACAAGGATTGAGTTATATCTTTGATTCTCTTAGATTGAGAGAATGAAGAAGAAGAAGAGAAAGAAAGAACATGTTACATGAAGAAAAACCTTCCATGGACAGAATCTGGACAGAAGGAAATAATAGGTACAACTATGGCAAATACATCTCAATGTTGAAAAGAGGGTAACATCTTCTATTGTATTTCCTTTGTATAATTATTGTCTCATTCTAATGGCTTGCATAGTATGCAAAGAACATAGAGTTTCTTCTTGTAGATCCACATGTTGGTGAGATCTTGTATTGTAGATCCATGAGATCATGATGTATTGTTGATCCATGTAGATCTAGTCTTATATTGTTATATCCACATGTTGTTTTGAGATCTTGTATTCATAGATCCATGAGACCATTTTGTATTGATGATCCATGTAGATCTAGATATTGTAGAGGAGGTTGTATTCATGTTTACACAAGTTGATGCAATGATGGAAAGACAAAATTATTTCTTGGTGCACAGTCATGGTTGCACATTGGTAGACCCATGTGAAAGGTCTTGTTGTATATCCATAGAGAACTTGGTAGCAGTTCAGAGATGTAGTAGTTCCTAGTTATGTGAGGTTTGCTAGTGGTGTTTGGAGGCACGGTTGTAGTGCACTCATGGAGATCCATTTAGAGTCTGGAGGATAGGAAATACTCTTGGAGAGATACATTGTACTCTTGTATTAAAGAGTTGGTTTTTACTCTTGCTATATTATATATATATATATATATATATATGAGATATCTATCTTTGGTGGATGTAGCCCACATTAGCTGAACCACGGTACATGTTGTGTTATGTGTGTGTACTTTGTTTTTGATTTGGATTATTCTAGTTTATACTTCCACTGCTGTAGATTTTGGGGGATTGTTTATATCTTGTGTGCATGATTGGGTTTGTTATTTAATCATAACACTATTCCATAATCCCAAATTCTCAACAACTAGTATTAGAGCTTGGTTATTTTAGAGTAAGGTTTTTATTCAGTATATTGTTAGTGGTTTACTGACAAGTGTATGAGAGCAAGGTTTGTTTTTCTTGACTTGTATATATTTTAATTACACTTCCACTTTCCTTTTATATTTTTACTAATGTAGTAATTGAAGGCCCATAAACAATATTGTCAAGGTTGCACTTCTACAATATTTGATACTTTTTATGTCTACTATAAACATCATATGAGTGCAAATAAAGTTTTTTTAGATATGTGGAATTTATGTCTACTATTTTTCATGGGTTCCGATATAAATTAGGTTGATTCTACATATGTCTATATGGTTAATATAGGTGCTTAAGATAAAGGATATGTAAAAAATTAGTGGGAGCGTGTCCTAAAGTTTTAGATAAATGTAAATTGTGCATGTTTTTAACACTATTCCAAGATTGATGTTTGCAATGTATCTAAGAAAAGATCAAAATTTCTAGAGATGCCCCCATTTAATATGATGCACAAGAACATATGACCCAAATAAATTTACACCAAGAACAATTTTGTTGAGGACACGACTTGCAAATTTTTAGGGAAATAGGGTAGGTTGAATATGATTTTCATCTGACAGGTCCACATGATGCTAAACTGTAGAGTTCAATGATGAATGTAATAGAGACAAGTTCAACAGTTGTAGTTGTAGGTATTTATGGGGGGATCCTTTAATGATTTTCAGTAAACCTCCTTCAGTCAAGTTTGTATCCATCATGTGTAAGATTGTATTACCCCTAAGGAACACTTTAAAGCTTGAGGACACATTTTCAAAGTTTAGTGTCACCATTAGCGACCAAGAACCAAAAGACAAAAATCGGGAGACAATCAATGTGATGTGGATCCAATTGCAATAAGTTGAAATACCTCCAAAACACATAAAAATAGTTTATAAATAAACTATAAGATTTAAAATATATTTCTTCTCATTCTGGAATCCACACAAATCTTTTACATCATTACAATGTTTCTTTCATTTCACATTTGCTCTAAAAACCCCTCAAATGCCAAAAATCACCTACTATTAAAACACCTTGAATGGGCCTAAATTTTTGTGTGCCAAATATGCCTTCTTAAATTAAGGATCACACAAAATTTAGGATTGTTTTATAAAGCATAACAAAAGTTATTAAAATGATAAGACCTAGTCAAAAGCAAAAAAAAACATTTGAAGCCAATTTTAGAGCACTAGATGAAGGAATCCGGCCCCAAAAATATGATCAAAAGGCCACAACATAAAAATAATGAACATCTACCACCGTGGAAAATTTTAAGTCAATCCAACGGTCGGATCAAAAGCTATGGCCTTCACAAGTTATGTTCTTGCATCATTCTCCCCTAGTTGAAAAGAATCCAGCTCATGCGAATTCAGTTAACGGAATTCATCTAATTTTACATTGTAAATCTTATTCAGCTCCCAATCAAGAATCCAATTATTTTATTCCTTTTGCAAACCTTCCAACTGCACAAAATATCTGTTGTAGCTCCCATGTCTAGTAGTGATGGTCTTTTGGTCCAAGACACACATTACCCTTTCCTTTTTATTCCTCGACATCTACTGCTCCCAGTTTATTTCTTCCTCCTCCACACCATTTTACTCATGAATAGGAAAATTATATAAGTCAGAAATATTTAAAACTAGTGAGATAGAAAATCATCAAGTAGCTTCACCTTGTAGGCATTATCACTCATTTTCTTCAGAATCTTACATGGCCTAATCTTCTTATACTTCAATTTATTATATGTCCCTTTTAGAAACCTCTCCTTTCCGAGATGAACCATCACCATATCTCCTTCTTCAACTACATTTACTTTCCTACTGACATCTACAACTACTTTGTATTATGCATTACTAACTTTCATCTTTTCCCTCTCTTCTTCCTCTAATTGTAGGATGTGTTCTGTAAATGCTTTTACATCAACACTAAGTTTATCTTCACTAAGTAGCATAATCAGATCTAATAATCCCTTGGGGTTACTACCATTAAAAAAATATGGAAAGGAGGCCTCTTTTTTGACCTGTTTATCGAGTTGTTATAAGTAAACTCAGCCTGTGGCAAATCTAAGTCCCAATGTTTTGGATTTTCTCTAACTATGCAATGTAGGGGATTTCCCAAGCTTCTGTTCACTACTTCTGTCTACCCATCAGTCTGGGGGTGATATGCACTACTGAATTGTAGTTGTGTCCCCATTTTCCTCCACAGAGTCTTCTAAAAGTGACTCAAAAATTTTGTGTTCCGATATGAAGTGATCATTCTTGGAACTCCATGCAACCTAACCACTTCTAAAAAAAAAACAAATCTGCAACTCTTGAAGCATCATTAATTGTCTTACAAGCAATGAAATGTGTCATCTTAGAGAATCTATCAACCAAAAAAACTATAGAATCATTCCCTTATTGAGTGTTAGGAAGTCCTAACACAAAATCCATACTCAAATCAACCCATGGCCCTGTAGGGATAGGTAATGGCATATACAACCAATATTCTGTGTATTGCCCTTAGACATTTGGCACACTATACATATTGGTATATAATTCTACTTATGTCCATATTTACCTTTAGAAAATAATACTTTTCTATAACAAGAGAAATTGTCTTAGTTATACCAAAGTGTCCAGCCAACCTGCCACTATGCAATTCTTTTATAATAGTTTCTCTCATTGAACCAACAGAGATGCACAACTACTTTCCCCTGAATAAATAATGATCTTGCATCAAAAAATCAAAAGAACCACTACCCACTGTAGGGTTCTTACATTGTCTCACCACATCACCAAAATATGAATCACCTTCATATAATTTTTTAACTTCCTCAAACCCTACTACTTCATTTTGCATTGTTGTCAAAAGTGCTACATGCCTACTCAAGGCATCAACAACTTGATTATGTTTACTCATCTTATGCTTTAAGACAAAATTATATTCTTGTAAATATGAAACCCGCTTTGCATGCCTACTATTTAGTTTCTTATATGTGTTTACATACCTCAAGGATGCATGGTCAGTAAGAGTACAAATTCCTTAACTACCAAGTAATGTTTCCAATGCCTTAATGCATGAACAATGACAAAAAATTCCACATCATAAGTCGAATATTTCCTCCTGAATTTGTTTATATTTTCACTGAAGAATGCCACATGTCATCCTTCTTGACTCAATATAACTCTAATACTGACATGTGAGGCATCATAATCAACCTTAAAGACCTTTCTAAAATATGGCAATACCAAAACAAGTGCCTTTGACACTTTCTTATTCAACAATTCAAAACTATTTGTTGCTATCTTGGTCCATAAAAAATCCTTCCCCTTCGTACTAGTAATGCTACTGAAATTCCTGATGAACTTCCTATAAAAAAAAGTTACCAATCCATGAAAACTAAGAACCTCACTCACATTCCTTCGAATAGGCCATTCCAAAATTGCCTTTACCTTTTCCTCATCCATCCGTACTCCATCCTCTGAGATGAAAAACCTGCAAAAAAACTAGAATTTTCTGAATAAATCTACACTTCTTTAAGTTTGTATACATACTCTCTTTACGTAACAATTCTAACACCAATTTCAAATGTAACAAGTGTTCTTCTACTGTCTTACTAAATATCAATATATCATCAAAAAAAGACAACAAAATTACTATTTTATTCTCGGAGTACTATGTTCATCAACCTCATGAATGTATTGGGTGTATTAAATACCCCAAATGGAATCACCATCCACTCGTATAATCCATATTTGTTTTCCATTCATTCCCTTCACGATTCAGATCTAGTAGTACCCACTCCGCAAGTCAATCTTGGTAAAATATCGGGCTCCCACTAACACGTCCATCATATCATCCAATCTTAGAATCGTGAACTGATACTTAATTGTGATTTTATTTATGACCCACATTCTCTAGTCTCCATATTCTTTAGGATTCAATAGCGTTGGAGTTACACATGGAATCATGTTTTCTCTCACTAACTCTTTCTATATTTGTCACTTGCCTAGTCAACTCCTCACTCTGTGTCAGACTCACCTGGTAGGTTGCTTGCTTTGGAAGGACCGATCCTGGGATAAAATCAATATGGTGATGTATATCCCACTTTGAACGTAACCCATCTGGTAGCTCATCTGGTATGACATCTTTGTATTATTTTAGTACCTTTATTGCAACAACGGGTATATTAAAGTCCTCTATTTCCACCTTCTTTGACATTAGTGCATAAGACTAGCCAACTTCTTCAATTTCTGTAATAACTCTCATTCAGACTCCAGGGCTCAAGAATTAGTCTTGAGAGAAACTTTCTCCAATGCCTCCAAACAAAATTCCAAGCTCAACCAATACCTGGAACATATCAAGGAAACTTGTACCAATAAGTAAAATAACTAATAATCATAGCTCATATTGAGGAATCTCACCTTACACACTTATTCCTTCATATCTTTTTGAGAATCCAACTATGGATTTCCAGGTGAATGGTTCTGTAAATGAAAAACAATTCACCACATAAAACCAAGAGATTCAACACATCATATCGAGTGTCAATCAATTATCCATGATAAAAAAATTACTACAACATGCAAAGTGATCAAACATAACTCAAACCATAATACTAACATTCTAGCCCTTATGACTAAAATTGGTAGGGTCATTTTGAGCACTTGTATCTTCCATATTATCTGTTATCACCAAATCACAACACCCCCTGAATGGCCTTGTTTGATGAGACCAAAATATGTCCCATTATATCACCAAAAAGACACTCTTATTCCCTCTCTTAAAATCAATATTTTCAAGTGAATTTAGATGTAGTTCTAATAATGGATAACATATTTAAGGTAGAATGTATGATTTATCTTAATATCTCTTTAGAAATCTATTTGAAATCTAATTGTTGTTATTTTCTAATATCTATTCTAAAGTTGGAATGTAATAGTGTGTAGAAAATAGGTCATAAGCAACTTTACTCCAAGTTCATAGATTGCAGCTACCAAAAGTCTTCATGCATCTACTGAAAGGCCTAGCTTTTCTAGATTCCTGCTACAAAAAATTCTTCACGTAGCTATTGAAACACCCAACTAGTGAAATTATTTTGGTTTGTTTCAAATTAATGTGAAGGAGCACCAAACTATTCAGCACACTCTTTACTTCCATGTCATCAACCAAGAATACAAATCCAAAAATGTGGCAATCCAAAGTCATGCATGCATGTGGTGCATTCCAAGAAGAATTCAAAGTCATATACTTAACAGTCCTCCATTTTCTGTCCGTATTTTAAGGATGAGAAAATAATGGAATAGTATTAGGAATGTTGAATAATTATT
The DNA here is from genome assembly GCA_019776745.2 of Taxus chinensis. NCBI lineage: Eukaryota > Viridiplantae > Streptophyta > Pinopsida > Cupressales > Taxaceae > Taxus > Taxus chinensis. Next base: position 15,843,333 of record CM034154.1, on the reverse strand, counting down.
AGGTTCCTAGATTAAAGAGATTGTTGTAAAATATTAGATAAGTCTTGTTGTAGTCCCTGAATAAACTCTCCCACTTTGTGTTCTTAGATTAAAGGGATAATTTTTAGAAATATTGTCCACGATAAGTGGATTGTTGTAGTCAAGTTTTTTTAGTATTTATTGCTTTGAATAAATCTACCCAAGATTAGGTAGTTAGTTCTTGGTGTGTAGACCAAGTAAACTAGGAGTAATGTCTATAAATACCTCTTCCATATAGCTAGGAAAGGAGGGGCATATTTTGTAAATCAGTTTTGAATCAATACAAGTGCAGTTTTAAAAATTTACTTGTAGTTGCTCCAACTATGAAGGGAAGAGAATCGCCAAAATCCACTCTTACCCAAGGAGGAGGATTTTTCTGTTATTTCCTAGCATAGTTTATTTACTGCAAATTTATTTCAGTAATTTAGTTTGTTGCGTGTTTCCTTTTTATGCATGTTTATTTTCAGTTTGTCTTTCTTAGGAATATTATTGTTGAATAAGATTTTCTTTCTCCTTTTGCATACAGATTTAGACACTGCCTTGGTTAGAATGACACCAAATTGTCTATGAGTTGGTTAAATGATTGGTAATACAATTACCCATCACTATTATACCCTAGTGTATTGCAAGCTAAGTCATTACCTAACCACGAGCCATTGGAACATTGAATGCCTGATTTGTTTTTACAGTGCAACCCTGATTGAGCTCCATTTTGAGAGCAAGCTATTTTAGGATGAACAGGTGGTTGAGTTGTCTATCAATGGGTAGTGAGAGATGATCTCCTAGCAACGATTGAGCTTGTTGTCTTTAAAGGACACAAAATCATTAGATATGATTTTAACCAGAACTCTAGTTATCTTTCGAGCATCAAAAATCCAAATAGAAAACATTATACCATTAGAAACATGAAATGGGGTAGATTTTATAAATGAACGAGTTTTCAAGGGGCTGACATTTGAACTCAAATCAAGCTCGAGTTGGAATGGGAAAAATTGGCATAGTTGTCATGCCATCTTGAATTAAGTAAGTTTTATCCCTAATGGAGTGTCATTATGCATGCATCGTATTTGACACCATTGCATCATGGACAATTTGTAGGCATATAATAAGAAAAGTTGAAAGGGTTGATCTTAAGTTTGTAAGTCACAGGCCTGGGGTTAGAATGACCATTAGATGAGCATGATTATTTCAAAGGGGACTCAGGTGAGTGCAAGGGAATGAATCATAAGTTACAAAACTGACACATTTGAATTCATTTGGACTCTTGGAAAACAATTGTGGGAAAAGAATAGTTTCCCTTTGAGATATTATCTGAGCTTCAAACTAACTTGGCAAGCCATGGGTTGTGCCAAGCTCATCCCAATTGCCGATGGAAGAAGGCCACATCAAGCTTAATGCATCCCGGATGGCCCCAAAGCACTTAAAGGATGAAGCACCATAAGAACTTGAATCTCATCATCATCCTATGTAGTGCAAAATGGACTGCACATAATTTGGGGCAATATATTAGATATGGTCATGAAGGGTAGTGTTATTTTCATCACATGAAGAAGGGAAAACCCATAAGCTCACTCTTTCAGGTCAACAGACCCTAGTGGGGTCATCATAGGAATTTAAAGCTATAGACTACCACCACTTAAAGGTGCAGAAAAAGTGCATGAGGTTAGTGATCAAATTAGCACCCCCAAATGAGTCGTTAGATCTACCTTTCTAATGGTAGATTCATTTGGGAGGATTTCACATGAACCATTGGGAGCCGTAATTTTCTCAAAAGTGGGTGCAAGTGGACTTTGTGGATATGAAAAGGTGTCCAGATGAATCGTTGGTGCCTACTCCTCTTTTGGCCGAGTGGGCCATTCCAAGAAATTATAGAATGGGTGATGAGGTCCTAAATTCTACTCTAATTTGCCAGATGGACAGTTAGTAAAGAAGGGAGTGTAGTGCTAATGCAATTTGACTTAGGGGACTACAAGTGATACACCAAAGGTGTGACGCCCACAATTTTTTTGCTGGTAGACACAAACCAAAAGAATGCAACTTGGCTGAGTTGGCACAAAAGAGACATAGCGCCCAAAAGGAACCATTTTGTAAAATGAATGAAATCAGAAGACAAAATTGAACACATGGGAAAGGAGATGAAGATCACCCATAGAACATGTATTTTGCTCTCGAGTTACCAAATTGATTCTTAGTCATGTAATAGAGAATAGCATGGCAAAGCACAAAATATTTAGTCCCTTTAGGAGGTCTATATCTTTCACGTTTCTTGGCCAAATTACACAATTCACTTACTCAAGGGGAATGAGGGGAGCTCTATGCTAAAAACAATAAATTCAAGGAATTGATGAATTTTTTACAATGATTTTTACTTAGATAAATTCAACACAGAGGGGGAGAATGGACACTTAAGAAGTGGTTCCAAGCTCAACAATTTAATGCCTCATGGGAAATATACCCCCAAATTTGTCTTGAATGTATCAATTTCTTATTCGGATGCCTTGAAGAAGGAGGAAATGACGGATTCTTCTGATCAAGTTATGGGGCAAATCTATGGGATGGATTTTTCTAGTTGTTGGGTAAGCAAAGATAGATCCTGTAAAATTGATTTGTAAATGAAGACTTTCTCCATCTTTTCTCCCACCTAACTATCCCCAAACTTAAAGTATTCAGATCTCCATTTAGAAAAGGGGTATGAGATCTTGTAACAAAACTTTGCCATTGTCATTGTTTTCAAACACCAATGTGTTGATGCCTTCATGTTAGAATTATTACATGATGATCCAGGCCTTCTCTTGCTATTGGATCCGTACAAATGAAGGGTGGGATCAACTGTAAAGGGTTAGATATTCAAATTTGTGGATGCCCCTTTTCCCTTGGGACTGTGGAGGGTTGTATTCTTCTTGTAATGTACTCTTCATTGAATTTTTAGGTGTATTGTATTCCTTATCCACTCTTCAGGGCAATTATTATTATGATTTCATGGATGATGTTGTACATGGTCTTCCTGTTGGATTGTGGGGACTGTTCTCATCCTTCTAATAAATTGGTTATCTTGTGCATTTTAGTATGTATTTTGTTGGTTTGTGTCTATCAGCAAAACTTGTTCCCACTCATTCTTTGGTGCATCACCTTGTTAGCTTAGTTTTATTTTTATGCTCTTTCTCTCTCCTTGTCTCCTTGGAAAACTTTAGAGTAGAGTTTAGGAGTTAGTTTTCCTTGCAAGTTTAGTTGTTGCACCTAGATAGAGGAATAGGAACTCAACCTTTGATCTGGAGATCTATCCTGAGGTAGCAAAGTCCCACAACTTTGAGAACAGGACTCCATGTTATGCTCTACCAGATGAATCTTCCTTAGAAAATTAGATGCTGAGCAATCATTTGGGGGTGCTGTGATTTTACACTAACATTTTTGGCACACCTGGTGGGACAAGAAGTCTCCATATTTATTACAGTAAGATCAATGTGCACTTGTTGTGATTCTAGCTTTTAAGAAGCTTTTAAGAACTACATATCTGGCGACTCCAAAAGGGATAGAATCTACTGGTTTTAGAAGTCCAAGTTTCCCAAGTTCATGAGAAGGATACAAACAAGGTCAAGAATAAGAGAAGAAGGACAGTTTGTACACCTACACTTGTCTCCAGACATAAGGAGAAGAGGAAGAAGAGCCTAGAGGTCTCTATCTCCACCAAATAGAGCCTTATCAACACCTCCTCCTAGTAGGCCGTTCTTTCAATCAAGAAGGGTACTTAGGCCAATCAGGATGGCACACCAATAACCAGTTCCTTATGTTAACTTCACTGACAACAACCCACTTACTTTGAATACACAAAACCCAATCCCAGTGGCAGCATTGAAGAGCATCCCATATTTCACTGGGGAAAACCATACTTCTCCAATCGACCATATATAAGACATTGCAAATGTTTGTACAATCCATGAGATCACTGAGATGGATATTGGAGTCAAGTTGTTGGCCTCTTCACTCAAGGGTAAAGCTTCACAATGGTTCAGGAGCCTAGAAGTAGGCTCTATTCGATCTTAGGACCATCTGTGCACAAATCTCTTCATGACCAGTTTGGAGAAAAAGGAGATAAATTATCCTTGTTGGAGCAACTGACAACAATCAAGAGAGCTCTGAATGAGAAGTTGACAGATTTCAACCTCATATTTCAAAAGACCTAGGATAGGATTCCAGTAGCAGTAAAGCCCACTAATGAAGGTGCCTTCTTATACTTTCTTAGAGCTTTAAATTCTGATATTTCTTTGATGATTCATTCAATGGGGGACACAACCTTACCTGCAACCTATAACCTTTCCATAGGAGCTGAGAATCATTTGATTCAGGCTAGAAAACTTGCTCCTAGGCCATCCATGCCTCTATAGCTCAAGTTAGGAAACCCAAGTACAAGCCAAACAACCACATTAGCTCCTATACACCCCTAGGAATCAAAGTTCAGCTGAAGCCTCCACCTCATCCACTAACACCTCAAAGGAGATTTAGGAAGTTATGAAACCACTTTAAAACCTGGGAAATGAGTTAGTAACTATCAAAAGATAATAGGCTCAAAGTTCTAGGCCATATCAGCCTCAAGCTCAGTATCAGGATAGACCCTCGTATCAGCAAAATAGACCACCAGCCTAGACTATAAATTAGAGTCAACACCAAGGACAACCTCAAGCTGCTAGACCTTTCAGGTCATATGATCCAAACACAACTTCAACATCAAGGGCATTGATTCTAGCACAAAACAACATAGCACAAGAATATGATTGGTGTTTCCCATGCAATCAACCACATAATCAATCAATGTGTTTCAATGGTGCACTAAATCAAGCTTTGATGGTGCAAATCACTGGTGTGTCAAAAGAACCTAGCCAAGAAGAAAATCAGCAGCAAGGAGCTTAGCAAGAGGGACCTCCAAGTGAAACTATGCTTGTCAATTGGTAAGCTGAAGACTTCTATGGAATGAATCAGACTCCTTCTCAAAGTATAGCTGCCAATACACGGTCCAAGAAGAGAAATATTGGAGAAGGACATTCACCAAACTTAGGTGACCCTCAATCCTCCATTTCTCCACAAGGTATTGGCATTCAAAATACAACTCCCAATATGCAGAGCCAATCCAAGCCACCTTCCAAATCCACTCAGGCACCGGTTGTAACAACCCATGTACAAGAGAAAAATGTGTCAAGGAAGGGGCAACAGAAGGATAGTTCATTTAATATCATTGAGAAAATGAAGAGGACAAGTGTGAACATTTCACTATGGGAGTCACTGGCCATTCCAGGGCAGAGGGATCTATTGCAGACTGCCATGCAAAATTGGTCAAGCCCAAATCACCCCCTAGCCAGCAAGAGAAAGTGCTTACCAATACAACTCAACCTGAGAGAAATCATGAAGAAAAATGAGGTAATAATCTGAAGCCTCCTCCATTTTATGTTTCATTAATCATTGGAGAAAATTGGTGCATAATTTCATGATTGATTTAGGGGCAAGTAGTTCTGTAATGCCCAAACAAATAGCTGATCAACTGGGTCTCCAGTATGAAGTCATATCTAGAGGAGTAGTACAATTGGATGGGACAATAGTGACCACTATTGGAGTCATCAAGGATATGAGCCTCACTCTGCATGCCTGCCCTAATGTGACTGTATTGTAGAATGTATCAGTCATAGACTTACCACCACATTTTGCATTGTGTTTGTCCAGGGACTTCACTGCCAAAATTGGAGGATATTTGTCTGCTGACTGGTCACATATGCTCTTTAGAACAAGGTATGGAGTGAAGGCCACAATCAGATCTGAGCCCATAGTGGATTATCACATCGAGTCTTATGTGCCAAGCCCAATCAATGCAAATTGTTTGGCTTTTGATCAGGAGGACCTCCTAAACACTTCTGAGGTAGATACCAAGGTAGGGTGTATCCCTGACCTGAATCTCGATGAATGGGCAGTCAAAAGGCATGCTTTTGACCCCTATAAGGATATGGAAGAATCTGAGCTAGGAGTCTACTGCCTACATGAGGGGGATCATCCTCTTCTTGACATCATTAAGCCAAATCAAAAAGATGACAATGAAGTATGGCAATTGTTCTTTGATGGTTTGAGGAGCAGAAAAGGAGCCGAAGGAGGGGCTATGATTGTGTCCCCCAAGGTATGAAGTATTACTCATCTTTCCTTTTCCAATTTTCCTTCTCAAATAACACTGCAGAATATGAGGCTTTGGTTCATGGGTTGCATTGGGCTAGAAGATGAGGAATCAAGAACCTGTAGGTGTTTGGTGATAGTGAACTAGTTGCCAATCAAGTCAAAGGACAAAATTCTGTCAAGAATGACTTGCTCAAAAGCTACAAGAATAGGGTATGGGATCTCATTGAGGATTTTGAAGCCTTCAACATTGTGTCCATACCCAGAAAGGAGAACGAAGCTGCTGATAGGCTTGCAACAGTTGGAGCAACATTTGATGTAGTTGACAACATCAAAAGGGACAAAGGACAACCACATATCCATGTAGTTGTGAGGCCAGCAGTGCTAGATAACAACACATGCTGGCAGGTGTTTGAGAATGATCAGCAGATCATCAATTTTTTGTAAGAGGAAGCTGAATTCTCAGCTAGAAATCAAAGAAGATTAGAGTAGCAATATGGAGATCAAGTAGTGCAGCTGCATACAAACAAGCTTCCCAAAGGCTTAGTGACATTGGAGTCTATCTTCAATCCCAATGATCAACTTCGAAAAGAGAAGGCTAATATACAGATCAAAGGAGAAGATTCAAAGTCAATTCTAGTTGGAGAAGGAAAAATGCTTCAAATTGGAAAAGTGGCCACCGAGCAAGAAAGGTATGAATTCATGCAACTTTTCCAAGAGTTTCCAGATGTATTTTCTTGGAGCTATGAAGACCTAAGAGGGTTCAATCCGAAGTTATCCCAACACACAATCAAACTAGATCTAGCTACTAAGCCCATCAGGAAAAAGTAGAGACCAGTCAATCCACATATTGAGCCTCTGATGAAGAAAGAGATGAACAAGATGATAGAGGCAAGTATCATATTTCCAATCAAACACTCAAGTTGGGTTGCAAATTTGGTCCCAGTTAGGAAGAAGAGTGGAGATATTAGGTTGTGTGTTGACTTTCATGACTTGAACAGAGCTTCCCTCAAAGAACACTACCCACTCCCCTCAATGGAGAAAATCTTGCAGGTGGTGTCTGGATCAAAGAGATTCTCTCTCCTAGATGGCTACTCAGGATACAACCAGATCATGGTGAAAGAAGATGATCAATTCAAAACAGATTTCACCACCAAATGGGGCACCTATGCCTACAGAAAAATGCCATTTGGATTGTCTAATGCCGGAGCCACTTTCCAAAGGGAAATGGATATGGCATTCAAAGGGCTAATCAAAAAAATAGTACTGATCTACCTGGATGACATTACTGTGTTCTCCAAAAATGCAGCAGACCACATTTTTCACCTAAGGCAGGTGTTTCAAAGGTGTAGGAGATTTGGGGTATCATTGAACCCTAAAAAATGCATATTCATGGCCCATGAGGGTAGGCTTCTAGGCCACATTGTGTCAAGGGAAGGTTTGGTAATTGACCCAGAGAGAGTTGAAGCAATAAGAGCATTGCCATTGCCAAGCCATAAGAAGGCTCTTCAAAGCTTCTTAGGAAAAATCAATTTTGTTTGCAGGTTTGTACCAAACTTTGCTGCCCTTGTCAAGCCAATAATGTTGATGTTGGAGAAGAGTTTGGTGTTTAGGTGGACAAATGAAGGAAAAGAAAGTTTTGAGGCCATCAAAGAAGCTATATCACAAGCCCCAACTCTCGTGAATCCATATTTTTCTAAGGACTTCATACTATATGCCTTTGGAGGCAGTGACACAATTTTTGTAATCCTACTACAGTAGAACAAAGAAGACATAGAGCAGCCAATTGCTTTCTTCAGCCAGGGTCTGGAAGATTATGAGGTGAGATACTCCTTCATCGAAAAGCAAGTCCTGACAGTGATCAGAGGTTTAAAGAAGTTTAAGCATCTGGTTTCAAAAAATAAAATCCAACTGTTAGTCTCCCATGCAGGAGTTAAAGACTTCCTTCTCAGCAAGGATTTGAATGAAAAATGTGCAGGATGGATCACTCGTGTCATGGAGTATGACATTGAGATCAAGGTTACTAAGTTGGTCCACAGGAAGGGATTGTGTGAACAATTGGCCTCAAGTCAACAAGATGAAGCAAGCGGTAAGCAGGAAGCTGTTTTTGTCCTGCAGAATAGTCAAGAGGAAGAGAATGATGATGTACCCACTCCTTGTTGGACTCAGAGTATTATGCACTTCCTACAAATGGGCATGTGTCCTCCAGAAATGAGTAAAACAAAAAGGAGGCATTTTAGACTACAGGCCATCCCATATGTGCTTATTGATGGCGTCTTGTTCAAGAGGGACATCAATGGCATTTTGTTAAGATGCATGGGGATAGATCAGATTGAAAGAGTGTTACAAGAGTTCCATGATGAAGCAGCTGGGGGCCATTTTTCTCCACGGGTGACAACACTCAAGATCATGAAGGTGGGTTATTATTGGCCCAGGATGTTTAGTGATTGCTATGCATGGATCAAAAAGTGCAAGAACTGTGCGTTCTTCAGAGGCAAAGAAAGGCTAGCAGCACTTCCATTGCACCCAATTTCAGTAGACCAACCATTCATGTAATGGGGATTGGACTTCATTGGAGTCATCAATCCAAATTTGAGCCAAGGCCACAAATGGATTCTGATAGCAACAGACTATTTCACCAAGTGGACCGAGGCAGTGGCACTCAAAGAAGCTAATGAGTCTAGCATACTATATTTCTATGAAGGGATAGTGACTGGATTTGGAGTGCCATCCACCATTACATCAGACAATGCATTAGCATTCATAGATTTCAAAATCACAAGATGGTCTGTGAAGAATGGGATTTACCTTAGCACTTCATTGAATTATTACCCTCAAGGTAATGGTCAAGCTGAGTCCACGAACAAGAATCTGCTAAGGATTGTCAGAAGAACCCTGGATGAAAATCAGAGAACCTGGCACACGAAACTCAAATCAACCTTATGGGCTGATAGGACAACACCCAAGAGGTCTACAGGCAGCTCTCCATTCAAACTTGTCTATGGGAAAGAGGCAGTGTTGCCTATATCCCTTGAGCTACCAGCATTAGAACTCATGAAGTAGTTGGAGATGTCTGAGTTTGAACCAATGGAGGCTAGGTATGCAGAGCTCATGGAGTTAGAAGAAACTAGAGAGCATGCACTTCAAGCAATAGAGAAGGATCATGCCTCAATCAAGAGATGCTTTGACAAGAAGGAAAGAACAAGGACCTTCTAGGAAGGGGACCTAGTTTTGAAATGGGATGCAGATCGGGAAAAACCAGGAAGGCATTCCAAGTTTGACGCCATATGGAGTGGCCCTTACATGGTCAAAAAATGTAAAAGTAGAAATTCTTTCCAATTGTCTACATTGGATGGTGAAGAGTTGTAGATTCTAGTGAATGGAATCTATCTTAAACACTACTATTAGAAGGAAAGTTCCCACCTTTGTATATATTAGTTTAGTTTCTCATTCCTCTTAAGTGTTTGTGCACATTATCTTGTTGTAGTTTAGGTTTGTTTTCTCCTAAGTGCTTTACACACTCTGCATGTTCTACTTGGAGCATGTATGATTTCAAATTTTGTATATAGTTGTGGTGTTATTTTGTTGCTCTTGCATAGTCCATTCAGAGGCAGATGAAGCTCTGGGTCAAAGCAATTTTCTACTCTCAGAAACAATCGTTTCGAAATATCTTATGAAAATTAAGAGTGTAAAAATTTAGGCTTGTGAATTAGAGGTAGGATCAGTATCAGACCATCATCCTCGACTCCATGCCCAACGGATACGACAAGGTAATTGGTCTTTTCATCTAACAGATAGATACCCCTATGAGTCACCAAATTGATATCCATATTTTGCCCCCCAGGAACAATATCTAATCAGAATGATCCCTCACTGAAAGAACCTGAGACATCACATTCAAATCCTGTGAACAGATTGTATAAGGATTCTATAATGGAAGTGGAAGGGCCTATGAAGATCAAACAATCTTGTGTAGGAGAGATTTAGAAAATGGCTCTGTCGAGTGAATCCGGGCCTTAAATCTATTTAACGGGTTACAGGTGGGCTCAGAAATAGAATAGCATGGTCAGAGGTCAAGGAGAAACGTCACAAAGAAGCCAGGAACAAGAAAGGGAAGAAACGACGAAGATCCGAGGTCTTCGGGCTCAAAATAGTTCAGAACGAGTCCAACAATTGGCTAAGTATGGAGGAGGAAGCGGAGAGAGCCATGTGTTGGAACGACGCTTCTCCAAAGTTGAATCCAAGAAAGGAAGTTCAAACGAGCACCAGGCTTCCACGCGTCTAGAGCCCCAAAAGTTGCATGGCCGTTGAAAATTCTTCGGCTAGGCAGGAAGGTGCCAGGTGTCGGCTCGGTGCAAATCCAAGATGGGAGCCCAAGGAGAAGACTCAAACTCGTGCCAACCCTCCACATAGCAAATGGTCAATAGAGGTCAAAAGGTAGACAGGGCGGGCCTCAAAAAAGGCTAAGTATAGGAGTACTGGCGAGGACTACCACGTGTCCAAGCGGCACATTTCCAAAGATAGATCCAAAAGTGGAGGCTTGAACAAGCACCAATTTGCCATGTAGCCCAAGGCCCGAAAAGGAAAGAAAGAGGTCATTGAAAATACCAAAGACCTATGGAGGCTTCCAAGTGTCAACTCGACGCTCCTTCAAGGGAAAATCTTGATCAGGAGTTTCAGCGAGTGCAGAGCCTCCACGCGTCCAGTCTCTTCGAAGGGGACATGGTCGGGTTGAATAATCAATGCATAGTGGCAGCCAATAGGGAGTGCCAAGTGTCCAAACGGCGCTAACTCAAGGGTCGAATAGAGAGAGGGTTCTCAAACAAGCGGCAAGACCACCGTATGTGTCCCTAGTCAAGAAATATGACCCTGCCGAGCAAAGGACTTAGTAGAGAAACAAAGAAATTGAGCAGGCTGGTGGAGGAAGCCACGTGTCAGCCCCACACCATTCCAAGAGAAAAATATAGAGGCCACCCTTAGATATGCGCTAGCCAACCACGTGTCCCAGCCTCAAAAGGGGTTCCATTTTTTGAATTGGTTTTCCTGGCCTCTTATACAGACCCAATACAAACTTTGAAGGGGCATATCTTTCGACTCAGGGCTCAAAATATTACAAACTTGACACCACTGGAAAGATCTCGGCCTCGTCCATGCCATGAAGATATGAAAATTTAAGTTTGGGGAGGTTAGGTGGGAGAAAAATGGAGAAACATCTTCAGGGCCATTAATGTAGGATTTATTTTTGCCCCAAAAGCCAAATTGAATTCAATCTACTCTGCTATTTCCTCCTCTGTCGAGGTGCCGAACCAGTGGTTGATGCAGTCAAGGCAGATTTGGGGGGTAAATTTTGTAGGAGGCATTAATAGCAGTGGTTGAGCTTCAACCTCCTTTTCCTGCTTCTCTCTCTTTCTTTCTTCTCTTTGATTGAATCTATAAATGCAGGGTCGGGACTCATTGTAAAGGGTTGGACATTCTTATGTTTTGCAGGCTCCCCTTTCCTTTTGACAAAGGAACTCATGGAGTTTCAGACCTCCCCTCATAAATTTTAATACTTTTCTTGCCTTTCCGGCCACTTATAATGCATTGTATCAATCTGCAGAGCAATAAAATACGATCGTGATCAATTTTAGATCCTTTCTTGTCTCATTTTCTCTCATCTGGTCTTTCATTATAAATCTGGTTATCTGTGCTTGATTATCGTATGTATTTTGTTGGTTTGTGTCTATCAGCAAAACTAATGTTCATCATTCCTTTGGTGCATCACCTTACAGCTTAGTTTGATTTCTTGCATCCCTTTTATCGTTGCCTCCTTGGTAAAACTTAGATTAGGTTTAGTAATAGGCCCTCTGCAAGTTTTCACACATGCACCTAAACATAGGAATAGGAACCAGCCTTCAATCTGGAGAGTTTTTCCCATTTGCAAAGTCCCACACTTTGGGAACAACTCAATGTTATGTAAATCATACCAAATGAATCTACCTTAGAAAAGCATATCTGACGAATCATTTGGGGGTGTTGTGATTTTTCTGTTGTCGTCATTCTTTCTGTTTAAATTTTGGATAAATATCTCCTCAAATGGTCTCTCGTTCAAGGTCTCTTCATCTCTCTTAGTTTCTTCTTCATTTCTTCCTTCATTCATTAATGGATGTACTTCTTTAGTATCACTATTTGGGTTTGCATCCCCATTTGTATGTCTCCTTCTAAGGCAGGTAACTTTTCCTATGAGCTCAGAAACTTGTCTTTGTAGCTCCTACACATGCCTATTCATATGGGCATAGCCTCCTCTCTCATGTCTAGTCATGCTTATATAAAATAGAGGAAAATTTTACACAGAAAAATGTAATATATTACCTTAACTATTCCCGTAAGATCAAAATTTTGCTCTGATACCAATTGATGTGGATCCAACTGCAAGAGGTTGAAATACCTCCAAAACACACAAAAATAGTTTGTAAATAAACCAGAATCTTCAAAATAGCTTTCTTCTCATTCCAAAATCCACACTACTATTTTACATCATTATAATCTTCCTTTTATTTCACATTTTCTCTAAAAAACCCTAAAATGCCAAAAATTACCTACTAGTAAAACACCTTGGATGAGCCCCAAATTTTGTGTTCCAAATTTGCTTTCATAAATTAGGCATCACACAAAATTTAGGCTTATTCTATAAAGTATAGCAAAAATTATTAAACTCTAATACCTAATCAAAAGCAAAAAAAACTTTCGGAGCCAATTTTAGACCACTAGATGAAGGAATCCGACCCCTAAAATATGTTGGAATGGCCACTAAATTTCAGAAAAAATTGGCCACAACATAATACTAATGAATATCTACCACCTTGGAAAATTTCATGACGATCCAACTGTTAGATCAAAAGTTATGACCTTCACAAGTTATGCTCCCTCATCACAATGATCAACAGGTAAACTCTTAACACACATTTACAGTTAGTGTAATACCTGAATGCCTTTGTAATATCAAATTTTAAGTCATCAAATACCTTAGTCTTACTATTTTCAAAATACTAATATTTTGTTTTAGTTCTTGCTAACATGTAAATCATGTTTAGAATTTGTTGGTTTATTCTCAGTGTCCTTATTTATTTTGTAGTTTGGTCATTTAATTTATGTATCTAGATTATTTAGTTTAAATAAATTTAAAAATTATTAGTAGATGTTATATATTTAATAATTTTGACTTCTAGATATTTATTTTATATACATTAATAAGATATATATTGAAAGTAAATTAAGATTTTCATTTTTTCCTATTAAAGCTCAACCTAGCCTGTCAAATTAAAATATGGGGAGCCCTTAAAATTTGATCACTGGTTCATATGAAGATTTCAATCAGATTTTCAATTTCTAGTTAATCTAAACCTAAGACATTAAATTTTATTCGATAAATGACAATCCAATCCACCCTCTAATGAGCCTATAAAGTCACCTTCTACTAATCACGAGCGAGTTGAGTATAAATGAAGTAGTGTCTACCCCAGTCAAAGAAACATTATGCATTCAATGTAGTAAACAAGAAGCATATTTTAGTTATAAAAACACAATATGTCCCACATAACAATAAACCAATATTAACATGTACTTCGTACAAAAATACAAAATATTAAAAGTGCAAAAACATCAATAAATAAAATCCATCTCTCAAAATACAATCCAATATATGTTTATTACTTGAATATAATTTAGTTACACTTCATTTTCAAGGAAATAATCATTTTTAGAAATAAATGTCAAGAAAAATTTTAAATTTACAACTGCTCAAGTAATGAATAATATCAATATACAGGAATCATTTTTAGAAAATGAAATAATTGAGGCAAATGCTAAAAAATAATCAATCAGAGGAACTCCATTTTTACAACTTTTTTTAGACGGAAAAATCCAAAGGATTATAGTCGACTTTCATATATCATTTCAACCAAACAATATCAACCCACTTAAGAAAAATCTTCATGTCATTATATTAAACATGAAGGATATAAGGAACTATGTGTTATTTTAATGCCATATTTTACTTAGATGTTTCATACATGTTTTCTTTTTTTATTTCTACCAACGAGGAGAGGAAAAAATTCATATGGAATATCATGAAGCAAAGTGACATACTCAAATAATAAATAGTGTAGTAAATAGTAAGCAAGAGAATATTTATGTCTCACTAAGACAATCTAAAACAATAATACAAAAAGATAGATTATGAAAGACCATAGGGCATCTCAAACATGGGTGAATGAAACAATGATGAAAGCTCCCGAAAACTATCTTGACTTCGTAAGTGTGGGCAAGAAAATAGTTAACACACTGGATCCTAATCAAAAATTACCCAAATCTCTAGGACTTACAACCAAGATCTAGTACTAAATGTCTGCCCACTATCTTGACTAGAAACAATGATGAAAGTTCCCGACAACTATCTTGACTTTGTAAGTGTGGGTAGTAAAATAGTTAACGCACCGGATGCTAATCAAGAATTACCCAAATCTCTAAAAGTTACAACCAAGATCTAGTACTAAATGTCAGTCCCAATTTTTTGAAATGAAAACTATACATAGAACTATAGTATTTTTTAGACACTTAGCTCACAAAACCCTATTTTTATTAACACCTTACCCAAACACGATCACATATGAAAGTTTATCCCTACAAGTTCTGATTTTTTATATACACCAACAGAAATTTAATATAGAATAAGGCAAAATGGTAATGCATTTCCATAATTATATGCCAATGAATAAAATTTAATCTTAATGTCACATATAAGCTTCAATTTAAATTTATACACAAGAAAGGAATACATTTAGAAAAAATAGTTGTGTGTTATGATCTACTATTCACATTGATTTCAAGAATAGTTAACAAATACCTTCTAAGAGTAAATATTCATGCTAGAAGGCCTTATTGGTTCAAAAAATAATGGAAATTCACAA
The DNA here is from genome assembly GCA_019776745.2 of Taxus chinensis. Taxonomy (NCBI): domain Eukaryota; kingdom Viridiplantae; phylum Streptophyta; class Pinopsida; order Cupressales; family Taxaceae; genus Taxus; species Taxus chinensis. The sequence continues at coordinate 15,828,220 of CM034154.1, read as the reverse complement.
ATGTGTGAACCACTTGATAAATAATTGCACAAATGTAGATGTGTATCTTGAACATGAGTTCTTAAAACAATTTTACTATTGGATTGGATAGGAAGTTTGGTCTTATGTTTAGTTTCTTCATGCACAAAGATTAAGCTATGTTTAATAAAAAAATATTTAATAATATTATTTACACATGCTATAAACATAAAGGAAACACCTAACCTAGTGATCATTCTAAATGAGTGTGCAGTAGTGCCTATTTCTAGTATCTAAAATATTATCAAAAAGGATTTTTTGTCAATACATTTAACAAACTAAAATCAACCTAAACTTTTACAAAGCAAATAATGAAGCTAATCAAGGAAGTTTAACACCATTTCCACCTAATAGCTAAGGATTCTAAGTCGAGGAATGTAACATTAAGATAGAAGCTAAAAGGAATTCTTAACTAGACATGAATATAATTCAAAATATAACTAAACATGCCTATTAATATGCTTTAAATACCGAAGATAATCCTAAATAGACCTAAATGGGAAATCAATTGGTATGATTGTTGTTACTCCAAACAATGGTTAAATGAACTCTCTAAATGAATTGTTAATGGTAATTTTATATATTCATCTACTAACCCCATTGATGACAGGCTTTAGGCAAGGATTTACCTAGGCTATATAGCATATTTATTATATGAGATGTAAGTCAAAAGCATAGGTGTAAAGTATTAAGGTAAGAGGTGTACTCTTTTTATAGTTTTCCTTTTGGGAGAAAATTTTATTAATTTGGTGCATGTGAGACTGAAAGTCCTCAAGTTTATAGTAGAATTGGTAATCAAGACTAAGCTTATTCTAATCACAATCAGTGAATTATCAAGTGGATTAAGATGTGAGGAGCCTTAATGAACCCGCTTAGGGTCAATTAGAAGGTTAGGATAATATTTTCAAGCTTAATGAGATGTCTATAGAGGTGAATAAGGTGATTTTGAGTAGTTGGAAGAGGGGTTTGAGTCAATACTAGGGCATATTGACCAAATCAAGGGCAAAATAGGCTAAATTATCTTATAATAACTAATTATTATTTTTATAAAGAGGATTTTGACTTATGATTCACCGCAAAGTCGTATCCTAAACGTGGGAAAAGGAGCTACGCAATCAAAAAAGCATTGTTAATTAGTTAAAGTTGTAAGAAACATTAGTTAATTAGCGAAAATCACTAATTATAATGGAACAGGCAAGAATGAGAGTGATTTGTGTGTGTTTGGCAATGAGATTGCAAAAGTGGAATTTAGGTGTCTACATTTTCCCTTATTTGAGTTGAAGTTTGTGACTTCACTTCAAATATAGTAGAGAACCATAAACGGGTACATTTTTGAAGAAAAACATTAGGAGGTATGAAGGATTCCCCCTCGAGTATTGATGGGATGATAGATGAAGTCAATCAACGATTGAAAATATGATTAAAATGAAGATAATAAAATAGGATAAAAATGGGCAAAAAACCCTTAGGTATTGAGAAGGAATAGGGATAGGGATACACATGATTGTTTATTTCCTCACGTGATTTAGGATAAAAATTAGTAGTGATAATAAATGATAAGTGATAGGAAATGATTAATGGAGAATATAGGACAAGCCCAATCTTTGCATCAAACATTTCAATGAGCAACTTGTTTATATCATTTTTCTCTTAGGTCTACATCATAAACCTTTGTTGAAATGAACAAAAAATATTAAGATGACATGAAAAGCTAAATTAGTTACAGTTGTCCATTACTACGTAACTACTATGCAACATACATAATGTAATGCAATACAAGAAAGTAAAATGATGTTTAAATCAAATGCAACATACACAATGCAATGCAGTATGAGTAAGTAAACCCATCTAACGTAATAGAGAACAACCACTACAATCATGCACATACCCAAACAAAACAACATTTCAATATAGATGCAACAATGTTTTTGTTATCAAGCTACATGGTTCCCAAATGTTTGTGTTGTAACGACAAGAGTTAATAATGGTTGCCCCAAGTAAGAATATATGTGAGGCGGATAACGAAGGACACAAGTAGTACCATAGAAAATATTTCGTGTGCTATGAAACATAGTCTCTAGGAAACTCACTATTGCACAGGGGGTACCGACATAGTATACAACCGAATCTTTTGTTAATGGAGGTGGATCACAATGATCTGCAAGTCGTTTGAGACTAGAATAAATAAGAACCATAAAAAGATGATTATTGTAAGACATATTTCGATGTTCGAGGATAAAGCAATAAACACAAGATTTTAACTGTGTATATGATGTTTCTTACCATTTTTTGTATAATTTTAAATTTTTTAATAATTTTTTTGGATTTGCAATGATTTTATCAAAAAAAAATTCAAAATTTATATTGTTATAATTTTTTCATTTTTACAGAAGAAAATATTATAGAAGAAATAACAAAGTTGGGAGACAATGGTTAAAAGTGATCTTAGGGGAAAAATATGCCCTCATGTAGTAGAAAAGGCTGTCTGGGAAGGAAAAATATGCCCCAGTGTAGCGAAAACGTGTCGAAAATAACTATTTATCAAAAATAATCACCGTGACAAGTGTTAGAGGAATTTTAGAATAAATACAGCAGTCTCGGGGAACTTCAGGAGCGAGAAACATGCCGTGGGAGGACATGGAGCTCATGCAGGTAGAAAAGGATCTCACTTGGGAGAAAAGGAGCTCACGCACAATTGGTAGAAAAAATTCAAGAGCGCCTAGGAACCTATGTGCAACTGCAAGGGCTCCGTGGGTGCCTATGCACAAATGCAAGGGCACCTAGGAACCTATGCACAATGCATGGGCATCTAGGTTTGCACCTATGCGCAACTTAGAAAAGCATCTTTGTAACACTAAGTGCACTTAACCTAGTCATTCAGATGCCATAAATTTTGCTCCCGACCTTGAAACTAACTCCTTTTTTTTCACATTGGAAATTTATTGAAGCGAAATATGCAATAGGAAGATAAATTTAGGTTTTTGAATTTATTGGTTGACCATTTTTTTAGGTTTTTGAATTTGTTTTACAAATTTGTTTCAGTTTTTTACGTTTATTTGGATATTTTTACTTTTTTGACTAACATATTTGAATATGTTGGGAGTTTTTTTAAACATATTTTATTTGTTTTTTGAATATTTGGAAGCTTTCTTAATCTTTGTACTAGGAAATGAAGAAACATGGATGCCCTTAGTGATAGATGGGATACACAAGGGCAGAATGCCACACGTGTATGCATAAGAAAGTTAAGATGTGAAAATTTCCCCCAAGCCTTAGATAGGACTATTCAAAGGAAAAATCATCACGTGCACAAAGGATTGGATCAATGGCCAATATAGATAGGTTAATCATGATTACTGAACGTAACCCACATGATGTTGCTACGAAGGAGCAAGGATGACCCCCAACGGAAGTTGTCCAAGAAGCACATGATAGACAGAGAAGTGGAAGATTATTTTTGGGAATGGGACAAAGGTTTCTACAAACATGGAAAAAAGGAAATATTATACACATGGCTGATTCTGAACGAAGTAGAAGAATCAATATGAATGATTTGAATATAGCGTAGAAGCCTCGCAATGAAGAGAAGTGATTAGCCAAAAGGTACACGAATCATGAGGCAAGATACAGGCTAGAGTAAGAGTCTGAACAAGCTCCAGAAAAAGACACTTCGTAACATACTAATCCTATTTTCTCATCATGAGATCTAGTGTGTGTGCACGTGGAAGTTCATTACCTCTTGGAGGGAAGATTTGATAGACAACAAGTGAAGACACCCTAGCCAATGTGTGGGAATTATTTATTTTTCAAAGTTGATTTTTTTGTGAACGGATTTATGCAGAAGGAGAGTTGTACATTTCTTCTGCTGCCAACTAGGTGTCCATATCCCCGATGGAGGTGTATTTTATTATAATCACAACATTGATCTACTACCAATTATGTGTCCACAGTCCCCTGGAAGAGATTATTAGAAATACCTAAAGAGAGAGTTATATATCAATTTATTTTTTTCCTTTAGGATTTTCTTTTTGATTTGATTTGATGTCTTTGACTTTCTGAAAACTTATTTCAGATCTCTTATTTTTCAAGGGGTTAAGAAACACTGATGGCTTGATGGAAGGAGGTCGAATTGATTGTGACGAAAAAATTGGCTAGAGTGAACAAATATATCGAAAAGTGCATTTGCAAAAAGTTTTTAAGATGTTTACTATGATAGTATCTCTAATAGGTCAGTCATTCTCTTTAATTTACCAAGGTGATAAAATACCCAAGGTCAAACGCATGCCATATAGATAAATGTCATAAAATACATGTTGAATATGTTAACCACAATATCAACGAAGGGATGAAAATGGTAGGAATAATTGTAAAAAAAGAGCAAGAAAGTGAAGAAATAACATTCATGTGTATGCCAACACCTGATTGTAATGTGTGTTTGTTTACCCTTGATACTCTATTGAAATGTTTTCTCCTTTTTTTATTTTTTATTTTTTGAAAAGGTGGGACTGAACAAGGTTATTTGGCGTGATAAGATCCAACAACGATGTTAGTGCAATTTCCTTGATAAAGAAGACTAGGCATGTTTTCTTATCAAGAGTCATATTATCCCCAATCTCAATGATCGTGGGTGAGTTCATACTCAATAGATGATTGCGTTTTATCATGAAACATGCATTTTGTATGTGGGAGCTTTAATTTCCCTATTCATAGGTTTATCCAATTTTTTCCATACTGGATGGGTGCGTTGATGTGCATTTTTGAAGTCGCATGGTTGGTTATAACCTTTAAGATAATTTAAATTGTTGTGAGCTTTAAAGCTCTTGGTATTTTTAATCGTAAGTTGGATGAAGGAACCCTTTGGGTTTCTTGTAAGTCTGATACATGACTTGTCTGGTCTCAGAGAAGAGGGAGAAGGAAGGTGGACGAATAGAATTGACGTGAGAAGTGATAGTGGGTTCATCCACAATCACTGATAGAAGAACAATGTGATGGACGTGCAAAGGATATAGTCTAAGAATTGAAGAGGAAGGAATACCATAAGGTGTCCCACATAATGAAGATAAATGAATACTTCAGGATGTGGCCCTAAGATCAAAGATGAAAGAGTACTTGGTTGGTGTCGCATATATAGAAGATGATGGGCTTACTTGGACACAACCCAAGAATTGAAAGATAAGGGAACTTCTAGGACGTGTCCCCTAGTATAGACAAAATATGAGTTTTCTAGGAGGTGAGCCACATACAGAATAATTCAGACTACCAGGAGGTGTCCCATACACTGAAGAGGAAGATGACTACTAGAAGGTGTCCCACTATATAGAATATGGTAAGCTACTAGGATGTAGCCCAAGAATAGATGAAGATGGGATACCAAGAGGTGAGCCATATAAAGATGATGTGGAGATACTTAGAGGTGGCCCACATATTGAATAAGATGATGGGATACTAACTTGGTGACCCCAAGGTATGATTGTGATGGAGGAATCCTGGTAGATAAATAATGATTAGGTTATGAGAAGATATGTCAGTGGATCAATGCTAGACCTAAGCAATTTCATTGCCCAATGAAGAATGTGAAGATGGAAGAACAAGAGGAGGTTGATGTTTGATAATCTTAGGCTCTTCCTCTATTTTTTGGATAAAAGACATCAATCTCTTCCTCCCAATATACGAATGTATCAAGGTATAAAGATTTTTCTTGGTGCACAAAATTCTGAGAGGAATTTTTTCATGTACCCTCATAAATTATAAAATTACTTCTTCATTATGAAAGGAATCAATTGGGTGTGGGTATTTGTTATACCACAAGATGTTGATTAGAATGAATGTGATCATGGGGAGTAAAATTTTATGATTGATTAGAAATAATTTGAGTCAGAGAGCTCTTTGATGGAATAAGGGGTCATTTAGGTGACTGAGAAATGTGGTCCTGTGAATACAAGGATGAACCGTGACTTAAGATTCATATTAGAGGAATAATTTGTATTGGGAATATTCAGAAGACTTAAAATCATTGGGATTGGAATATTCATAAGAATTATAAGCATACCACTTGACCATGAGTTGAAGATGGGGGAAGAGGTAAGTGAACGGATTCTTTAGTGTGAATAATCAAACGATGTCTAGTTGTGATAGGAATCCTTTGATAAGAATGTATGAAACCTAGGCTCCTTACTATGCCATAAGTATACGAAACTTTGTGATAATCAGTCTTTATTTGGCACATGCCTAGACATGGATAGTCCAAGGAGATTTCACAGGGGTTATTGTGTTGACATGATCAACATATATATCTACACAACCGATGAGAGCATTAAAATGATTCTCCTTATTAGACGCATATTTAGAATTATTTTCTATGATTATGCTTAGGAAAATTCTTCGTATTGGGGGATTTGTTAGGAGTTGATGAATCTATCTCCACATCGCCACTTTCGATTAAGTCCTAGATGTAGTACTACAAATTCAAACACTTATATGTTTTTTGACCTTTGACGTGGTGAAATTGACAATATTCATTATCTCTAAACCATGATGGTTTATATGCGTGTCATCCTCATAAGGAATAGTTTTAGGATATCTAACCATATTAACTACCTCTATCTATTTTAGTATTGATGACATTGAGTCAGATATAGGAGTGAAATTATGATGCTTATACTCCAGTAGGTGGGATTGCTCCCTTTACAAGTTTTAAAGGAGTTACCTTTTTTTAATGCTATGCACTCCATTTAGAGTCTACTATTCCATCATTAACGAATGTTTTTGGTCTTATTCTAAACAAACTTTCATTTGTCATTAGATTTGGAATCATTATGATTACGGGAAAAAGGTTTTAGAGTCCCCCTAGCTAACAACACTTTGTCATTTGACTTTTTTCAATTTGACTCCCTTTTTTTATGACCTCTTCAAATGTGTTATCCACAATGAATTTGCAAGTGGAAAGTAATGTCTAGATGGAGGTTGGGAAAAATATATTGATTAACTACTTTTTAGGTATGGAGCAAGGAAAATGGATAGACTAATCCTCTCCATCATTGTAAAAACATGGCAGTAGAAGTTTTTCGTTATTTCATTGTCTTGGCATTGCAGAGATCTAACATGGTGACATCATTATCAATATTGAAAGAGAAGTGTCATATGAAAGTGTTCAAGCTAATTTTGTCCATGTAGATATAGATCCCTTGGGGATGTGCACAAAACCACTCTAACGTGCGTTGCTCCTTCTAAACTCCATGGGAAGAGACAGATAAGATAATTGTCACTATATGCGAATTCTTAGCATGTCCATATAAAAATATTTTATATGGTCACAAGGGTCACCTTTTCCCTTATACTTGTCAAATTTTGGAAAATCAAAGTGTCATGGGAAAGGTACCTATAGCATGGCATTTATCAAATGGATAAGGGACATAACTCATCGAACCAGTATTTCTTATTACTATTACCAGTTTTACCTTCTTGAAATGTTAGAAGGGTGTTCTTCATAGTGGACCACTCTTGATTAAAAAATGGGTCTTGCATGGGTGGAGTAGGTCTATATGTAGGATTAAATCTAGGTGTATTACCACCCCTATTTGCTACGATAATCTCTTCATAAGGATCGCTATCTGTGCCTCCCGTATCGAGGAGTGTTTATTGGGAATTTGTGAAAAAAGCTTTAAGTTTGTCTTTCGGTATAGCTTGTTTCGAAACTTTTGGTTGTTCCTTTTATATATGTGAAGCTAAACATGCCAATTGGTGAGTAAGGGCTTGGACCTGTTGTTCTAACGTCACCTCTTGAATAGGTATTTCATGACGATTTTTGTTAGGGGGAGGTTGTGCATGATGAACATGTTCCTCATTGTCTTCACAATGTATTTTAACAATAGGTATTCTTATATTCTCCATCATTTTTTAAATGGTATCTCCTCGTTATTATTTCCATACAGAAGTAGAGGAATTATCTATATTTAAAATTTCATCGATAGTATACAATGAGTTTTGTCTACTTCCTCTTCTCCACGAATCATCTTGAACAATGAGATAAGGGTCCACTATGGGAGATAGCTTTTCTCCTAGATTCCATAACATGTATAATAACCTCATATCTATTTTGGAAAATATAATTGTTAAAATTGATAGGATGATGCTATAGATTTCTAACAAGGAGAGCCCTCTTCTCCACCACTATTGTCAACCAAGATATTATCCTCTTAAAGAGTGTTGCCACCTCTAAATATACTCAGCTTCTAATATCCGGGATCCTATTCTCGTAAAAGGCATACTCAAAATAGGAGGTATAATGTAAAACCTTTCCACTTAGATTTACTAAAAAAAGAGATCTTAGTAAATTTTTTGATATTGCGTAACGATGCTAATGTCATTTCAAAACAATGGTGACTGTAGAATAGCCACACAAATCCACTAAGGTCAATGTGACATGTATGAACCAAATAATACGAACTAATTCAACCCTACAAAGGTAAAATATGACATAAGCCTATTCTAAAATAATAAAATGACGTACAATGTTCGAAACTTTAGTCACACCAAATAGTTTATTCCCTAAGATTTGTCTAGATAGGTTTGAAACCAAATAGTGACAACACAGTATCACCAGGTAGGTCAGGTCTACAACAAACAAGGCATAAATGATAATTGACGTGATGTTCTAACAAGGTATACTAAAATCTAGTTTCCTAAACACTAGCAAAATATAGGTATTTGTAAAATTAATGATAACAAGTGTGAGCAAGTGTAACGTACATGACATTTGGGATACAGTGAAGCAAGATTTCACGATAAAGAAATATTTTGAGTGTCGAAATGGCATGTTATCGCAATGCTAACAAATGTATCCTAAAAATTCACAAAACTCAAAATAAAGCATTAGGATGTAAAAAATGTGTCTAAGTATAGCAAGAAATTTCTAAGTGTGCGAGCAACGTAACAATACAATATGTAGATTTAGGTCTAATTTCACAATGGAAACAAGACGAAAATATATTAATTGTATGGCGAAAATGCGAGCAATGTAACAAATCGAAAAGAATACATGGATGAAATTATCTAACTATGATGGTAATAAGTCTCAAATATGGGTTCTTTGAGAAAAGGGGGTCTACTAAAGCATGAGTATGTCCCATGCACACTTTCAACACTCACGCTATGACTTTGCAACCTACTATAACACAATTAGAATACAAAAGTTGTGGAAATGTGATATCTAGCAGTATCTGGTATATCTTTTTTCTTTTTTTTTCAAAAATGGGGAAATAAGAAAACAAGGGTATAGATCAAATGGTGTTGAAATAAACTTGGTGTTATTTTGGTAGAGTTTCGCCTTGTCTTAGGACAAGCGAAAAACTAGGACAAAATGACACTAAGTAGATTTTGTGATGAAATGTCACACAATTTCAACTTTAAGATATTATTTCCCTTGTTCAAGAAACAAGAGTTTGAATCTCACAAAGTTGTTACTTAATGAGAGATCTTAAATATAACAACCAAGAAAAAAATGGCTCCAAGCCGACAAGCTTCTGAGGTGGTTCTCTCTCTAGGTTTCACAAGATATCTACGGCAAGCTTGATTTACCTAAATAGTCACACTGACTAATTTGGGAGTATCTCGGATTTAGATTACCCCCTTCAATATAACGAGAACTAAAGTTTTTTTAGTTATAATTTCACTGGGGTCACAATACTAATATATCTGACTCTAATCTCACTAAGGTGTACTATTCAAGTCGGTAGTGTGGAGCACTTTCCTATTTCATTCACAAGGTTCCCTCTCATGTGAACTACTTTAGGGTTCTTAGCACCACCCCCATTGTTGCAGCTTAAGGCATATTCCAAATGGGTTATGTCTAAGTTGAGCGAACGAGTCATAGCTCTTAACCGAAACCTACAATATGGTGTTTTGAATGGTGTGTTGGTGTATTTTTTATCTTTTGGATTAAGTAGTTTGGTTTAAAACACCAATGGAAACCTACAACACACGTGAGTGTTAGAATTTTTATTTGAAGAGAGCCCTTATTTCTTTGACAAATGTTTCAGGTCCTTCACACAAATGATAAGTAGTTCAAAAAGGTTCACAATATCATAGAAAGAGGATTAAGTGTTGTTTTTATTTCTCAAGATCACATTGGGTGCAAGAGAAGAGCATACACAACAAATAATTTGACTAAATAGAAATTCAAAGCTTGCAAATAAACTAAATACTATAAAAATTTGCAAAGAAACAAGGTTTATTCCCAATTAATCCAAGTTCTTCTTAATGAAAGACTAAAATTTATTTTGATTCCCAAGATCACAGTAGGTGCAAGGGAAGAACATACCCAAATTTTAGCCTTGGTTCTTTATCAAATGAAAAAGCTCTTAAACTAAAAGATCAAGCATATGTCAAAACATGAAAGTTTGTTCCCTTAAGAAAAAAAGATGTTAGGAATATTTCTCTAAAATCAATAAATTGACAAAAAAAGCATCTAAAAACCCGTTAAAACTGACAGGAATCATAAAATTGAAATTATGAAATTGGAAAAAAAATTACCTTGATGCATATGCGCCCTTCTTAGTGCACAGGCACTCATAGTCATGCAAAGACACCCCTCTGTCATTTTTCACACAGTCAATGATGCATGTGCGCTTCCAATGAGGCACAGGCACTCTCAGTCATGCACAAGGACTTTTTTCATTCATAACCAAAAATTTAGTGTATGCAAGGGTGCTAACAGCCATGCACAGGTTCCTTTTTATTGTAGGTGGTCAAAAATATGAGTTTTTGAGCATATTTCTTGAAAAAAGATCCAATCTTTGGGATTTTGGGTCAATTGTGACGGGGCTTCACCTCCTTATATCCCGCAAATAGCATGAAAACACAACTTCTACCACTAATCTAGTTGAAACAACTTTCAAAAAATGGAAATTAATCTTTAAAACTTTGAAAATTACTCTAAAACTTTGAAATTAATCTAAAAAGCTTGAGAAAATAATTTAAAAAGCTTGAAAGTACTATAAAAAGCTTGAAAGTAAACTATAAAACTTGAAATTAATCTAGGAAACTTGAAACTAATCTAAAACTTGAAATGAAAAAAATTGAAAGTAACTCAAAAAGCTTTAAAAATTGAATGCAATGGGATATGCTCCCACCGGGCGTGCCAAATGAAAGCACCCTAAACTGTTACAAAGCAGATAACAAAGCTAATCAAGGAAGGCTAACACCATTACTACCTAATAACTAAGGATTCTAAGTCTAGGAATGTAACATTAAGATAGAACCTAAAAAGACTGCTTAACTAGTAGGAAAACAATGCAAAATATAACTAAACATGCCTATTAATATGCTTTAATTACCTAACATGGGCCTAAATAGACCTAAGAGGGAAATCAAATGGTTATGGTTGCTACTCCAAACAAGGTGAAATGGCCTCTCCAAATGACTACATGGTCATTTTGGATAGCCATCTACTAACCCCATTGAAGGATTTATGAAAGGATTGAACTTGGTTATGAATCATATGTATTATATCAGATGCAAATCAAAGCATGGTGTGTAAAATATAAAGGAATGAGGTGCACTCTTTTTATAGTTTTCCTTTTGGGAGAAACATGTATTTTGGTGCATGTGGGACTAAAATCCCCAAATTAGATTAGAATTAATAATCATGATTAGGCCTTGCTAATCACAATTAGTGAATTATGAAGTGATTAAGAGGTATGAATCCTTAGTCAACCGCTTAGGGTCAACTAGGAGGCTAAGATAAGGTTTTGAATCTTGCTCAGATGTTGTGGAGGTGAACAAGGTGATTTTGAGTGGTTGGAAGAGGGTTTTAAGCCAATATTAGGGCATATTGACCAAATCAAGGGCAAAAGGCTTAATTAGTTTATAATCGCTAAATGTTTGTTTTGAAGAGGATTTTGACTTCTATGATTCATCGTAAAGTGGCATCTTGAATGTGAAAGGGGATATGTACAATCAACAAAGCGATGTTAATTGGTTAAAGTGGTAAGAAACATTATTTAGTTAGCGAAAATCACTAATTATAATGGAATTGACAAGAATGAGAGTGATTTGTGTGTGTTTGGCAACGAGATTGCAACAATGGAATTTAGGTGTCTACACAAACAATTAAAAAATATGTAATACTCATGCTATAAACATTAAATAAACCTAATGGTCAAACCATATCAAGTAAAAAATTAAAAGAAATAGATCAATGCGAAATACAAGTTTTTCATTCAAATACTAAAAAGGTACGAGTAGATTTGTAGATAATAAATCAACAAACTTCTTCTGTATTCTCTATATTAATATGTTGTCTTCAATATTTTGCATGGGAAACTTAGTACATATATAGGACTAACATGTCCTATAAAATAGGAAGCCATTTAAGGCTTGTTAGAACTATAATATTAAGTGCATCATAATATATAGTTTATATTTAAATAATATAAAATAAACTATATTCATATTATTTAAATATAAACTTTATAGTAGAGGTTAGTTAAATTATTTAATCAACTAATTAATTGGTCAATTAATGAGGTTATAACCCTTCGAGTTATTTAAATATGACCTTAGGTCATATCCAGGATATATCGAATTGAAATAAAATCAATCAAATAATATTCCAATGCGTGGAATATGAAGGTTAAATCCCGGTTAAAACATGGAGTAGAAGTGATGAGGGAGTTACTCAACTGGTATTGTAAAAGTTTCTCTATAGTGGATTATTCTTCTGTGGTTTTTACCCATTTAGGGGTTTTTCTCTATAGTTGGTCAGTTGGCTGTGTGGATGAATATTGCATAGGTGAAAAGGTATTTTGGAAATCTCAACTACGTGAAAAAATTCTCCTTCAGGAATTACCAGGCCCTGAAACTAAGGTAAGGGTTGTAAAATTCTTTCAAAATATTTTAATAGTTTTATATGGTTTTGCAAGGATTCAAGGAAATAAAAAGGGGAAGTAAAAAAATCTAAAATTATAGGGGGAGACAAGATTCGAGAAAATAGGCTTTTATATTTTTTTCATTGGCCAAGTAAATTTCTTGTTCCCTGTGATACATTTATTGTTTACATTTGTTTTCCGGAAACCCTTATTCATGTCTTGAATAGTGCCCCTCTTTTTTTCCTAGAGTTTAATTTAAACTATAATAGTTGTGTATTTTTTATATAAAATCTTCGTATTTTATAAAAATACAAAATGTGTGTGTGTGTGTGTGTGTGTGTGTGTGTGTATACAAATATATATATATATATATATATATATATATATATATATATATATATATATATATATATATATATATATTATATGGTTTTATAAATATAAAAATTTATGGTATATATATAAAATATAGACCTAACCTAACCTAATCGAAAACCATATATATATATATATATATATATATATATATATATATACATATATATATATATATATGTATATATATATATATATATATGTTATATTATGTATATATATATATATGTATATATGTCTATGTATATATATGTATATATTATATATGTATATATATATATATATATATATATATATATATATATGACCTCTTCTATGGGGACGGGCCCCTCCACACCGCCCCCTCCTTGGTGGGTGTCATGTGACAGTCATTGCTTGCTTCTGTGGCCCCCCTCTGCGTTGTTGCCACGTGTCCTTTCGTAGGACCCCCATCTTTCTTACCCCCCAAACAATAACCCCCTCCCCTCTCCTACATCGCAGTGGATTAGTCCCATATGGGGATGACACAAACAAGGGGAAGGCTTTAAAATCCTTCCCACGGCGACTCGGTGGTGTGACTTAGGTCACACCACCCCCTTTTTTGACATCCCTTCGTGGGCGCAGTGAACGATTTGTTTAAATGCGGCTTGGTCACGGTTCTTGCACAATTTTTTATATGGCGAAGTGCTATAATATATGGTTGGCATTGATAATATATGTTCGATTATGATACAAATTGGCATTCAGTTTAAATGGTAATATGATATGGCATTCGAATTTGTAATTCTATACGGCTCGCCGAGTTGGTTTATAAAATGGCTCATCACATCAAGTTTATTATATAAAGGGTAAGAGCCCCACTATATATATATATATATAAGGAATTATGGTTAAATAATTGGTTTATTTGTTTCAAAAATCTAGACAAATCATAAATTTTTTTTGTAAAAATAATAAAATTATCATGTTTTAGATATATACTCATATGCCGATAAACTTTTTTCATTATCAATTTCTTACAAATCTAAAAAAAATCACTTACATTTCAATTTAATTATTTGATATCATTCTAACTTTTTCATGTATAGACTATTTAATTAACATGACCTCTTTTTTTCACGTAAATTGATCGTGATCGATTACGAGGATTAAAATATGATAGGGGCAATTTCTATAAGACTCTTATTTTAATCCTTGTTTATTAATCATTTCTTTTATCTCTATTTTATGTAAAAATGGGGTCTAATCAATTTCAATTGATAAAACTTGGATGTTGAATGGAAACAACTATAACATTTGGAAGATTCAATTAAAAGCAGAATTCATGGCTCACAAATTATGGGCAGTTGTAAATGGAACATAGAGAGCTCCTACCGGAAGACATGCAACTATTGATAATGTTGCCACATATCAACATAAAGTACAAGAAGTGATGTCTATTATTTTGCGAAGCATACATGATGATTTTATGCTTCATATCGAGGATCAAGCAATGCCACCTTCACTAAGGCCATTATGTCATTACTTGGAGCAGTAAAAATCAATTGACCGTTTCTATTTCTTCTACTGAGGAAGATTATAGAAGTGCAATGGAAGCAGTAAGAGAAGCAACATAATAATCCATGTGGCTGAAGAGGTTTTTGGAAGAGATGCACATGGAAGTTAAAGGAAGTACTTATCTTCTATGTAATAGCTAGAGTTGTATTCCTCTTGCTAAAAATCTAGTTCAACATCAAAAAATGAAGCATATCAAGATACATATGCACTTTATTTGTGAGAAGGTTCTCATCAGTGATATAGATCTCCAGTATTGCCTGACTGAAGATCAGGTTGCAGACTTGTTCACGAAGCCATTGTGTGCTGCAAAGTTCTGCAAGTTCCCTGTAATGCTTGGCTTTTCAGAGTTACCATTGAGGGGGAGTGTGCATGGAAATACAACCTCCTAACAGTCGATTGGTTGATTGAATCATCCTCTATACTTCTATTCTGGTTTTAAATCATTGTAAAAGATCTTGTATGATCTAAAGTAAACTAATAGAGTTTACATGTAAAATGATAGATTTTACATGTAAATTGATAGAGTTTACGGGAAAAAATACAGTCTAATGTGCATCTATTTGTAAAGGAGAACCTTGTGTTATAAAAGGCTCATAGAGATGTTGTATAAGAATATTTCCATGAGAAATGGTGATATTAAGTCTCACAAATACATGTGCTAGCCTAAACCTTTAAGGTTTAAGGATTTGTAAATTCCGTTGTACAAACAGATAATGTTGGCATATGGATCCCACTTAATATTAAGGGGTAGTGTTAGAACTATAATATTAAGTGCATCATAATATATAGTTTATATTTAAATAATATAGAATAAACTATATCCATATTATTTAAATATAAATTTTATATTAGGGGTTGGTTAAATTATTTAATAAACTAATTAAATCGAAGAGTTGTGCCCCGTCACTTAATAAGGTTATAACCCTTTGGGTTATTTAAATATGACCTTAGGTCATATTTAGGATATATCGAATTGAAATAAAATCAATCAAATAATATTCTAGTGTGTGGAATATTAAGGTTAAATCGTAGTGAAAACATGGAGTAGAAGTGAGGAGGGAGTTCTTGGACTGGTGTTGTAAAATGTTCTCTATACTGGATTATTTTTATATGGTTTTTACCCATTTAGGGGTTTTCCACGTTACATACAGTGTCACTGTGTAATTTGTTTTATGTGGTTATTTATTCTTACTATGGTGTGCACATTTATATTTTCACTTATTAATGTATGTTAACCTAGCATTTAATTTAGTTGGTAAATATACCTTTCCACCACTCGTCCTGACAAGGATCCTATAACAAATATATAAATCTATATGAGTTGTTTTTAACAACTCGTAACCAAACATATAACTAATAATATGAGTTGTTATACCAACTCATAATATATTACAAATAACAATTATAATTAATAATTTTAAACATTATAAATCCTAACATTCACCCCCTTAGTGTGAACATTATTAATTCCAAATATCCACCCCCTTAATGTGAACACGGGGAAGAACCATATTTCGAAGAAATTGAATGACCTCCTGAAAGCACTGTTTAGACCAAGTACAAACTCCATAGATTATCTCTTTACCCTCATAAAGGCATAGTGACAAGCGGAATTATGCAGGAATGCTCCCTTCCTCTTTGGGTTCTTGTGGAACTTTCTCTTCCTCTTTGGGTGCTCGAATTCTAAATCTCCACGATCCACAAGCTTGGCACTAACTGGATAACCATCCCTTGAGTCTACATCGAAATATTCTCCTTCTCCCAAAAAGTGAGTTTTTTAAAAACATGAATCTTCCCCAAAATTATGAAAAGGGGTTTATTCAGCAAACTACCATTCTGAAAAATAGGAACTCTGAAAACACGCCACAGTGAAAATCACACATTGAAAAAAAATACCACCAAACCATCTATGCAGCCCCGTTGTTGGCGATTGATGAGATGTCGTTGATTGACCTCCAACCTCCGTTTTCCTCCATCCTTCGATAGATGTGATGTTGACTCAGCCAAATTTGATCATGAAGCACAATTCCAACATGGATGTCGGGTTACACCGAAAATGTGTCTGCAAAACACTTTAAAAAAAATTGGACTTTTGACTCTGACTCGCAATGAACTTTTGACAAAACACTTGAAACAAAAAATTTCTTATAATAAGACTCTTGATACTAAGGACACAATAACATACACTAACATGACTCGAGCTTTCCTATATACATATATGACACTTAACACATGGACCTTTTACTAATAAAACAAAAAAATTATAAGACCTAGGACTACATGTTTAAACATTACAAATTTTAAGAGGATTATACCCAGACTAGACATCTACACTATGACGTACAAACCAAAGACTAAACTAAATAATAACAATTTTTTAAACACATTGAGTATAAAATGGGACTCAACGTGAAACTTTTAATTTTGAGAAGATTCTCAAATGAAATAATATGACACAAAATATAAAAGTTATAAATAGAATCAACATCTAAACATGACCTTAACTTACACTAAATGAATGGATATGAATACATAGATAATGAACTGAGCACAAATCTAACAAGGCTGGTGAGTTGAAGACCGAATGAAGGCAAAGAGTGGATACATGGATGTTCCTTCAAATGCATGTATCTATCAATTGCACTGCCATGTTCACATTATGAATCGAGAGGCACGTTTGAACAACTGGAGCTTATATAACATATTGAAAACATGATCCAAGGAAAGAGATTCGACAAAGATCCACACTACTAATGTACAAGACATATGTTTTAATATGTTTTATTAAATGCAATTCTCAGATCAGATCTAACACGTTAAATCATAATAACTGACAAGCTCCTTGTATTGATTTTTACACTTGCACGATCCAAACTATTTTAAAGTCTCAGGATGACGTGTTTCCTCCAAACAATGCTTGAGCCTTCATATATACGAGACTGTTTTTTGTACAAGACTGTTGCAAGATATAACTATGTACGACCAGGATTGCTATGTGATCCGGTTGGGGCGTGAAGAGGAGTCTGCAATGTGGGAAAATTCGTTGGATATTTCCAAGGCGGCAAGGCCGTCATAATACTCACAGTATTTAATTTACCATATGCCAATCTGATCGGCTATCAGATTTCCCACCAATGCATGAGAATTAAACATAAATTCTAAAATATTGTTGAGTGGAAGGGAGCTTATGGAGGCGATTCTAGCTAGGCCACCGTGGGTGTGACAGGGAGAATCCAAACAATGCAATGTTGGAGACTGAACTGCTTGTTAGAGGCTAAAATACATATAAAACTGACACCGCCGCTGATTCAATGTACATAAGCTCATTGCATTGAGTTTGACTCCACTGAGGTTGATCTCACCACACCAAGCAAAGAATATATAATCCAATGTAAATTTGAAAGACTAATGATATGGAAAATCTTGATCCAATAGATAGGTGCATAATATTTTGATAATACGACCATAACAAATATTTCAAATAAAATCTGACAGAACTGAAACAAATGACAAAATATTATGCAAACAAAGCTCCCATCAGAGGGGCAAGTAAAGAGTATCTCTGCCCCTGAAAAGATATTAAGTATTCATCGTAGCTAGCAAGATAAACCAGCTCTGATACCAGATGAAAAGGTACGAGCAGATTTGTAGATAATAAATGCAACAAACTTCTTCTGTATTCTCTGTATTAATCGTTTGTCTTCAATATTTTGCATGCCCAACAGAATACATATATAGCACTAACATGTCCTATAACAAATATCTAAATTTATACGAGTTGTTTTTAACAACTCATAACCAAACATACAACTAATAATATGAGTTTTTATACCAACGTATATTATATTACAAATAACAATTATAATTAATAATGTTAAACACTATAAATCTTAACAAATACAAGTTTTTCATTAAAATATGGGATGTCTCAAAATAGAAAAAGATAATTTTTTTCCTATTTGATAGGGGCTATACAGAGTTATTGGTTTGCAGAAATACTATGTAAATGTTTAGCAAAAACAGTGAAGGTGCAAGCCTGCGAAGCTCCCAGATTTTTTTTAATGACTTGTAATTAATGTTAGAAACATGTCCTACAATTCATGATCAGCTAACATTAAAACGGATGACTCATCATGGCTGAGTAAAATCATTTATACAAATGTCTGCACCACCAAGTAGTGGTATATTTACATAATATCCATTCCAATCTACCAAAATACGCGTACTAACATTTTCCCCAAAAGAATATCAAGTGACAATACAATCTGGTGGGAAACACCCCTTTTATTTTCAAATTATTACAATAATTCAATACAAGAGAATTTCCTATGATCAAGGTAGTGATAACATCAAAACAACTCTCAATGAAGCATGATAGAGAAAAAGGAACATAAATAGTGTATGATCTTCAAACTCGTATATATTGTACTTGAAAGAAGGAGAAGGGTACACAGTCTGCTAGCCCTTCGCATGATGAGAACCCTTACCCATCCTAACAATCAGTTCTACCACCCACAAGTACACAAAAGTACAACAAACAATGTAAAAGTAAGAATATATAGTCAAGTGGAAGAACATGGGTCCAGAGGAGGCTACATGGACGAGCCCAACAAATATTGGTTGAGCTGGTTGGCTATTTTTGGACTTCATGGAACCCTGTCAGCTGAATGGTCACTTTCACAAACATGGAGTGTCTACTGCAGGGGAATTCCAATAAATTTCTAGGTTTTGCAGGTACAAGGCATGCCTTAAAAGAGAGTTTCGATTTTTAGTAAGTAGTTTTTAGTATAGAGATAGAGATTATTATAGTGAAATGAAGTACTCAATTTATGTGGTAGGTATATGTAACTTAGTTTATAAACAACATGATTGAAATACTTGGAAAGCATCACAAGATAACAAACATATGTAAGGTAAGGTTCATGCAAGACAAGATTTTAGCAATGTTATGAGAATAATGTGCTAGTTAGTTGAATAATTTTCATGTTTGTATTTTCTATCAAAAAAGAACATTGGTATCAAAGAGGGGTTTCTATTTAGAGGAGTGGGAGGTGTTGTAGTTGCCCTTCTATCTCTACTATCACAATCAGCTATCATACAAAATAAAAAATGGTAAGAACAATGTTGGAATGCCAGAGACAAGGATGAGATCAATCCCCGTATTGAGCATCTAATAATCTAGAGGTTGTTAGTAATTTTTAACCTGAGGCAAATGCCAAGAAGGATTCTTGTAGGTTGCAAAAGAAGATATAAAAGAATACACATAGATATTAGAAATTACATTTAATAAAATATGATCAAACTGTAGAATGAGGTCACTTTGAGGTGGAGACTATTCTGAAGATAAAGCTTGTTGTAAACAAATAACATTTGGGGAATTATGGTTTTGATCTAAAATATTGATAGGAATTCTATACTGAATAGTTTGTAATAGCTGTCGATTTCCTCCGTTTCAAATCAAAATCTAGTTTTATTGTTAAGAGAACAAACCAGGAGTTCGGGCAATATTGTAGGTAAAAGATTCAAAAGATTTTGTTTAATGTAATACTAATGTTTGCAAATACCCAAAGCGACCAAATTATATAAATGAAAAATAGAGTGGCTAATGCCCCTCTAAAGAAAACAGAGTATTAAAATTGAGCTTTGCTGAGATTACATCTGCTTTTAACTCTATCTCAGAGGATTTTTTTTAATTACTCTAAATATCATCCTGTATAGTAGTATACCATAATTTCAAAATACACTTAAAATAAATCCACCAGATTAAAATAGAATTTAAAATAGGCGTAGTGGTTGTGTTGCCTGGCATACACTCAATATAGTATTCTGGAAAAACAAAAATGTCTTGTGCGAAAACATACATTGCCTTAGTCAATTCTTTACCATGAAATTGCAACAAAATTTATGATAGAAAGGCAAGCTCTTATTCTCATCTAATGCACAATCTAGAAAGGAGCTATAGAGGGCCAAATTTTTGAATTGCAATAGCCTTATATTCAACTGACATTATTATTTGTGATCCTACACTCACTATTTTTCTCAGCTGAAGAATAGTTTTGTAGCATTTAAAGTATTGAAAGAGTAATTTTAGTTTATAAGCCACATTAATACTTCTCATTCAAATGTACTTACCATGTATGTGTTTTGGAAGCATGCGCCCAAATAGAGACCACTAAAAGATAACCAAAGTAACCACATATTTTTTATTTACATAAATGTACGTATTGTCAAAAAGCTAATAAATTATAACTACAATATGATATTTACATAAGGTATTTTCAAAGCCAAAAAAGAACATATACATTGTTAAATATCGTTTATTTTTCTCAAAAAAAATCTTGCGCGCATTGGGGATTTCTTTTGGCACATTCCTTTTTAAAATCCAGTTTCCCCTTGTTAACAAAGACACCCATCTTCTTCAATTTTTGAGGGGTCTCACACTTCTTGGCATCAGCAGTTGTATCGTACACCAATCCAAACCTTCTCGATAATGAATCAACTGTATGAAATTTTGAAAGATACATGATAGATTTTGTAGGTAAATGAAGGCATTTCTTGACCATTTCTACAATTTGTGGTTTTTCTAGGCATGGCTGTCTGCAATGCAAGACATTCACAACAAATTGAGTTCTTCTGAATTCTTCATCTCTATGCAGGTGTGATGTTGTCACAATACACTGACATGGGGAATGAAAATTTTACTTCGTATTTTTATCTTCCGAATCTGAGAGGAAATAATTAAACTTGAGCTATCATACAGGCAAGCACAAATTACAAATAGAGAAGGCATGCATCTTAAACAGCCCTGTCAAAGCACAGTTTGACGCCCTACTTGGGGTGTATTAAAGTGGCCTCTTGGAGGATTAGAACCTCTCAGCACACTTCAATTCCTAACCTTGGCAAGGCATATGCCCCTAAATTTCCATTTAGGTTAAAGGAAATGCAACAAGTATTGTGAAAAATAGTTTAATGTTTATCCAATGTAAAAAAAACCATTATGAAAAAATATGACAATTAATCTTCACAACCACAAACATAGAAACAATTTAGTCACTATCTTCTAAACAAGGAAATAGAGTTTTTAATCATAAAAAATGTATTATCTAACATATATTGTGTGTATCAACATATATGTTTCAAATACACAACATACTATTTATAAAAACGGAAAGCTATATGTACAACTAGTAGGAAACAATTCTTGGGGCCAATGAAGAAACACTCCTAAGGATGAAAATTCCCTAATCAACGGATAAATTAAATATATGTAAAAAACATAAAATATAGTAAAAACATAAAACAAGGTACCATGTCTTAATAAAATCTATCTTCCTAATTTTTTTGTTGTCCCAAAAAAAGCAAAAAGATCAGCCAACGAGAGTATTTAACCCACATCAAAATTTATTCACCCCATCCTATAAGAATGATGTGTATCCAGCTGCAAGAGGTTGAAATACCTTCAAAACACACATAAAAAAATTTGAAAATAAAACACAGAAGTTTCAAAATAGCTTTCTTATCATTCTGGAATCCACACTAAACTTTTACATCATTACAATCCTCCTTTTATTTCACGTCTATTTTAAAAACCCTAAAATGCCAAAAAGCCCTAAAATGTCAAAAATCACCTACTAGCAAAACAACTCGGACGGGCCCCAAAATTTGTGTGCCAAATATTCCTTCATAAATTAAGGCTCATGCAAAATTTTGACTTATTATAACAAGCACAACAATAAGACCTAGTCAAAAGCGAAAAAAATGTTCGGAGTCAATTTTAGGCCTCTAAATGAAGGAATCCGGGCCGGAAAATGTGTCGGAATGGCCACAATCTTGTGGGCCAAGTTGACCCCAGCATAGTACTAATATATATCTACCACCCTGTAAAATTTCAAGACAATCCAACAGTCGGATCAAAAGTTATGGTCCCCACAAGCTATGTTGCCGCATCAAAGAACCCATAAAAACTAACAATCAAAATGTGCATTTTCATTTCAATAATGACAAAAAAACCAAGCAGAGAAATTTTTTATGCTCTATTTACAGGAGACTCGTATCAATAGGAAACTCACTACTTTGTTTTATAGATAGTGGATACTCTGGAAGAAGGGGGTGCAAAGAATATACTCTGTCCAGTAGCCTATGGATAATCTGAGACAAGTTTTGTGTTTGTTTTAGGAAGGGAAGCACTTTGATTTTTAAATTCTATAGAATTTAATAATAATAAATTAAATGTATCTAAAAAATTAAAAAATATAGTAAAAACATAAAACAGGGTCCCATGTCTTAATAAAATTTGTCTTCCTAATTTTTTTCACTGTTCCAAACAACTACAAAAAGGCCAACCGATGAGAGTATTTAATCCACATCAAATATTATTCACCCCATCCTATAAGAACCCATAAAAACTAACAATCAAAATGCGCATTTTAATTTTAATCATGACAAAAAAAGAAACTTGGTAGAGAAATTGTTTATGCTCTATTTGTAGTAGACTCATATCAATAGGAAACTCACTACTCTGTTTGATAGATAGTGGGTACTTTGGAAGAAGATGGTGCAAAGAAATAGACTGTTTTTGGATACTAAAGCCCACAAAGCAAAAACACCTCACAAAGAGAAACCTGCAATATAGAAAATAAAAGGTAATCCACACAACAAAAGAAGGGTTTATTTGCCCCCAAAAAAGGAAATCTTACCAAACAAAAATACCCCAAATAGACGCAACAACAAAACCAGACTCTATCGGGAAACAACCATGAACACATAAGTGTAGAAATCCAAAGGGCATACATTTATAGTAAGGAAAAATCCGCAAACAACCGAAAAAAACCACTTCCATGGAGGCCAAACCTCCTTGAGAAGTAAACCCGCTCTGTAATTTCTGCTACGCACAACATAACCCCTCCATTCTTGAACCATAACCAGTTACTTCAGCTCTATTTCAGCCCCAACTGCGATGTGAAGCACAATGATAATTAACTATCAAAGAAAAAGGCCCATGCAATTTTGCATCTACTCCTTTGAAGGTAAACACAAATATGCCTCGCTATATGTTTTAGTTGCCTAATATTATGGAAGTGGGGAAATCTATGTCCAGATTGTTTGCACCCATTGTTCCTCAATTTTCTCAGGATTTGTCACGCTATAGAAGCCTATGTCAAACTCAATCCACATAAATTACATCTCCCACTTTTAAGAAATCGACGCCTACAGTGCATCCTCTTTGATCAATGGCTAGATTAAATCCTCACCAAGCACAATCCATGTGTTGTGCTCTAACTAGTCTTCTTTTTACATTGTGGGATCTGCAAGACTCTACAACAAAACCTCCACCATTAGATTTCAACGCTTATGCAAGGAGCAATGTTAACTGCCCATTTTCTAACATCTGTCACTCTCAACAAGGCAACACCTAACTGGGACACACGTTCCGATGTAATAAGAAGAAAGTGCACAAAACAAGAGAAATCATGCCAAAAAGGAGAAAACACACAAAATAGGAACAAACATATCAAACTAGAGTAATCACAATAAATAAGAGAAAGTACACAAATCATGAATATAAGGCATATAATGGAAAAAACCAATATAATGACAAAGATACGAAGGAAATATAATAAAAAATCAATTATTAAACTTCAAAGACATAAAGATTATACATAAAGGATATGAATGTATAATAAAAACACAGATGATATGACATGATGTAGACATCATAAATAGGAACCACAACATAATTATATGAGATAAATCACTGAAATAGAACAAGCATGAAATGATCCCCATCCTACCATGAATGTATTCTTAAGTATGTAACTATTGTATCTAGGTCACACGTCCATCTCAACTAATACCTTGTATATATGCGAGAAATATGTGTAATAAAACTTATGAAAATAAGTGGACTATAATAAAGCATATAACCTAAGCATGTCGCAGAAAATAAAACCACATCATAACATAAAGAATGTTGCTCAAAAGGTAGCTACATGAGTCTAGAAGGTAAATGAGAACAAATATTTGGATCATATAATTCTATATTATAAACATGTGTTGAAACAGATATACATGGTCATTTTGATTCAATAAACGTGAAGCATAAGTAAAAGAGATAGCTTGTAACACTTTTGTATTATTTTGGTTCAAATAGTAAAGGGAGAGCATGTGAGAAAAACATTTTACTCTTTGATTTCTTAAGGGTGATTCATTATAGATTATTTTTAAGTAAACATTAAAGTAGTTGTATTATCTTGTTAATATTTTGGAAATAATATTTATCACTGAATGATTTCTTAAGGGTGACTCATTATAGATTTTTAAGTAAGTATCAAAGTAGTTGTATTATCTTACTAATATTTTGGAAATAATATTTATTATTGAATGATTTCTTAAGGGTGATTCATTATAGATTTTTAAAGTAAACATCAAAGTAGTTGTATTAAAGCACTCCCTAAGGGTGACTTGTGCTTTCTATTTTCCCTCTGGGTATTTTTTTGATGCCCACGTGACATTTTGTGGGACCGTGAGTTCTCTGGTCGCCCCTGTTAATGTAACTCTCTTCTATTTATTAATATAAGGGCAGTTTCAATATAGTAAAGTGGTTGAATTATCTTGCTAATATTTTGGAAATAATATTTATCATTGAATGATTTCTTAAGGGCGACTCATAGATTTTTTAAGTAAACATCAAAGCAGTTGTATTCTCTTGTTAATATTTTGGAAATAATATTTATTATTGAATGATTTCTTAAGGGCGACTCATTATATATTTTTTAAGTAAACATCAAAGTAGTTATATTATCATACTACTAGTCTGAAAATGTGTTTTGTTATCCATATCAAGGCCGGCTTAAGGGTTTTGAGCGCCCTAGGCAATATTGGAGCTAACACCTTATATAAATTTAAAAATCAATAGTAGACAAAATATTTAACCATGACCAACTATCATATTACCTGATATGTTATGTCTCTACTATCTAAGAAAAACTTTTTAATAATTATTTTTGTAGCTACTAATTCCTAAAATCCCCGATTGATTCTCTAACATATAGTCTATCGTAATCCTCTTTCTATCAAATATTTCCTAACTAATTTTTCCCAATTTCTTTACATATTCAACTTTCTTTATCACTCTTTGTATAAAAACTCCCAAGATTTCAAAATAATATGAAGTATGAAAAATACATGAGTACGAATTAAATTTAAGAAACTTACAACAAAGGCACTTGCACAAATATTTGAGGCCTTCTAATATCAGAATCTTAATACAATTATGTAAATTTAATTTAATTTTGAATGAAATGAATTGAATTAGTATGTAAGATTGGTCGGTACAACTACCAATAACATATATGGTGAATAAATTGATCTACTCTTCATAAAAACTATATTAAAATAAAATAAATTAATGCCCCCCTAAATGTTGGTGCCTGAAGCAGGAACATCCTTGAAGAAACATTCAATTGCAAGAATTCAATCTCCTTAGTTTCAATGTGTGTTGTGAAGGATCTCTAGAGGTCTTGATAGGTCATGCAATTCATTGCAAGCATTTAGTCAAGCTAAGAAAGTTGATTTGTGCTTCTTTTGTGTTTTCCCTCCAAAAGGGATATGTGAAAATTCAAATGTTTGTAATAAGCCATATGGTCTTGTAAGGGTGATTCACGTGTATTAGGTGTTGTGAGAGTCTTGTAGGTGTCATGTTAAGTGTGTCATGAGTCGACTAGGATTGGAAAGTGTCTAGTTGAGATAAATAAATAAATCTTGTGTGTGTAAGACATCATTAAGATGCTTAGAATGATGTAGTGTGGGAAGTTACACATGTAGGAGGTGAGAAGGTTGAAGATTCACCAAGTGAGGTCAGTTCTAGATGTCAGTTAGGAGCAAGGTAGTTATATGTATGGATGGAATTTGAGTTTTAGGAGAGATTCAAGGAATGGGAAGCTCATTCCTTGTGGGGAGGAAGAAAATGTCATGCAAGTTTGTATTTGGAGAAATCCTTGTGAAAGGAGAACTGAATTTTGGTGTGCAAAGGTGTGTGTTGATTTGTATTTTTCCACAATGCATGCATTAGTATAAGGAAGAATTTGATTTGTGTGTATGGGCAAGAAGTTCTTGTTATTTACACTCTAGCTATTTGTATGAATGCTTTACAAATGCATTGATAATTGTTTGATATGGTATATTCTTTAGAACTCTGTCTTTTGCAAAGAATAAAATAAGAACTGTGGGAATGTTGAAAGGGAATGTGTGTGAGCTAACTCCTTAAGGCATCGATATAGTAGCCTGGACTAAGAGTTGAACTCTTCTTAAAACTTACATGCATAGAAACTAACGGTGAAACTAGGCAATGTTTGTATTGAATTTGAGGTACATATGTGGTTAACCCATGGAGAGAGTGGAACATCCTTGAAATTCTACCTTAGATGCATAACACAAAGGAAAAATCAATTGAGGCCTTACTGTAGCTTAGACACTTCAAAGCTGTCATTAAAGGCTTCATACTTTGTTTCCCCACATATTTGCAAGCTTTCTACTTCATGAAACAAGCATCCACAATCATTATCAAGAACTACTTGCAAGTATAACTTGTGCATAACCTTTAGATAGAATTTTGTGTAATTTTGGGAGCATTAAATCAAATTATAGTAGAAGTTATAACTGATTCTTGCTTCTCAGTCTCATGAGGAGGGTTTTATCAGTCATAGCTAGGGTATGAGATTTAGGGCAGCAAACGAAGGAGATTTGGCATGAAACATGGAAATAAGATGTATTGAATGATTCCAAAGGAATTTTATCCTTCCATTGGTTAGCAGGTGAGATTTCCATGAAAGTGTAGAAGAAGGCAGTGAAGCATAATGTCCAGTCTAGTTTTTTAGGTACCTTTACAAAGGAAGTCCCCTCTACCTTCTGAGTCAGGGACTAAAATTTCAGAGGAAGGAAAATGCAATAATGGGTGTCTAGAAAACATATGCACATACCTTGAAACCTAGTGAGGGCTAAGGACAAGATTTACAAAAAGTGAAGTATAAGGAGTTATATATGGAGTTGAGTCATGAAATTTTTGGAGCATATCAAGATAAGCAAGAATGAACCGATGAAGCCTTCAGAATATTTTGGGTACCATTGGAAGTATGTTTGCATGGTTGATCCAAGCAACCCTGACTTAAGGGAACAAGAAAACTATTTTAGAAAGTTTAGTAACAACTTGAAATTTGGAAGTTTTGCATCAATTTAATGAATGTTCTCATAATGTTTTAAGTGGAGAAATGTCACATGGTAGTGGAAGGACCACCATGGATATGAAAAACCAGAGGTTGCATGCTTGGATAAGGAGCTAGTCAAGCTAAGGTTGACCAAATTGGTGAGACTGGACAAAGGGATGGTTTCTTCCTTTTTGAGTCACTTGAAGATATTATTAGCAGTATAATGAAGTCTATATACATGGTGTAGTCAAGTCAAAGCTTGGTGAAGGCCACTTCTAGTGTTATTTGTCAACTTTGAGCAATTTTGACAAGTTTTAGCCCCTAAAGGCTTATAGATTGATCCTCCTATGCAGAGATTGTGATAGGTTCTTACTTGCAATCTCTTCATAACCACTTATATGGTTGATATTTTTATTTTCTCTGCATCAACGCCCTAATTAGTTGCCTAGTTTTCCTACGCCTTAATCCCCCTTTGATCCATATGTTCACAATTGAAATCTTTATGTGATTTATCGTCACTATTATAACTAATTCCTTTTTATTTGGATACTAAGATCAATTATACATTGTTCCATTTTTCCAAGTCCTTTTCCTTTATAACTATAGTAATATAAATTTGAAAGAAGGAATTTGGAAATTTTAATGATTGCACTTTTTTTGGACAATTAGACTAATAAAAATTATTTGACTATTTTTTCATATAGTTCCATCTTTTTTATCAGTTTCAAGTTTATTAGCTACTTTTTTTCATTCTCCACATTTAGAATCATTTGTAGTCTATGTAAAAACCTCTTATTTTTCTAGATTGCCATTTTTCATCTCCAATTTATAAGTAATTGATATTCATGTTCGTTTTGTAGCCAACTAGTTGATTTATTATATGAAATTGACCAACCTCCATAAAATAATTTGTTATTCTTGTGACATTCAATTTTTAAATTGAGTGTCTTCAAATGTCAATCTAGGCATGAAGTTTGGGCCATAATAGTGTAGGAAATTGATCAAAGGACTAATATATAAGTAAATTCTCTTGAGGATCTATACACCACCTCAGAAATTTGGAGATCATTATTTAAAATGATTCAAACTATCCTACATCTTCCAAGAGCAACGAGTTGGACTAGTCCATGAGCCAAATATGAAGTAAAAAGGAAAAAATTGCATATTTTTCAAATATCTTATGCGAAGTGAAGGAAAATTATGAGACACATTGTCAAATTCATATTTTATATCAGATTGGACTTTGGTAGAACTATGTGAGTCCTGGTCTCTCCTTAGAGTATTGGTATCTAGTGCAATGTCACATGCAGTGAGGCATGATGAGGTTAGTCTAACCCAATAAATGTTAGGGGTTTTTTAAATTATAGTTGTTTCAAAAAAAATTAAGGGTTAGCATAAAGAAGATCCCAGTTATGTATCATTTCATCAAAACACACATGCATAGATCTAGAATATGAAGCTAAGAAAAAGGAGATGTTATAATAAAAATTTTAGGATATTATGGTTGTTAAAAGTAATCTAAATTTGATGTAAGGAATTTGGAAAGGTAAATTATTGCACTCGTTTTGGACAATTATACTAATAAGAATTATTTGACTATTTTTTCACATATTTCCATCTTTTTTATCAGTTTCAAGTTTATTAATTAATTTTTTTCAATCTCCACTTTTAGAATCACTTGTAGTCTATAAAAACCTCTTATTTTCCTAGATTTCCATTTTCCATCTCTAGTTTATAAGTAAATGATATTCATGTTAGTTTTTTAGCCACCTAATTGATTTATTATATGAAAGTGACCAACCTCCATAAAATAATCTCTTATTCTCCTCGCATTCAATTTTTAAGTTGGGTGTCTTCATATGCTGATCTAGGCATGAAGTTTGAGCCATAATAGTTTAGGAAATTGATCAAAGGACTCATCTATAAGTACATTCGCTAGAGGATCTATACATCACCTCAGAAATTTGGAGATCACTATTTAAAAAGATTTAAAGTATCCTACATCTTCCTAGAGAAACGAGTTGGACTAGTCCATGAGCCAAATATGAAGTACAAAGAGAAAAGTTACATATTTTTCAAATATCTTATGCTAAGTGAAGGAAAGTTATGAGACGCATTATCAAATTCATATTTTATATCATATTATACTTTGGTAGAACTACGTGAGTCTTGATCCCTCCCTAGATTATTGGTATGTAGTGCAGTGCTCTTATGTATTGATGCATGCTGAGGTTGGTCTAGCCCAATACATTTTAGGGGTTTTTTTAATTATAATTTATTGTTTCAATATTTTTTAAAAGTTAACATAAAGAAGATCCCAATTATGTATCATTACATCAAAACACACATGCATAGATCTAAATTATGAAGATAAGAAAAAGGAGAAGCTACAATAAAAAAAATTAGGTTAATCAAAATACTATATGTCATATTCATATCCCTTAGAAAATTTCATATAAAAAAATAGACCATATAGGCCCTGTCGAATATCATGAAGCACTCCACTAGAACCTTTTAACCATGAAATTATCCATACATCCATGAATTTTACCTAGGTAGATTTCCATAAAGCCAAATTTATAGTTCCTATTGATGACTGTCTCCTAATCTTATTTAGAGTTCCTATTGATGATTGTCTCCTAATATCATGAAACACTCCACTAGAACCTTTCAACCATGAAATTGTCCATACCTCCATTGCATAATCTCTTATTTTCTTGACATTCAATTTTTAAATTGGGTGTCGTCATATGTCGATCTAGGCATGACATTTGGGCCATAATAGTGTAGGAAATTGATCAAAGTACACATATATAAGTACATTATATCGAGGCTCTATACACCGCCTTAGAAATGTGGAGATCATTATTTAAAAGGATTCAAACTATCCTACATCTTCCAAAAGAAATGAGTTAGACTAGTTCATGAGCAAAATATGAAGTACAAAGGCAAAAATTACATATTTTTCAAATATCATATGTTAAGTGAAGGAACATTATGAGACACATCGTCAAATTTATATTTTATATCAGATTGGACTTTGGTAGAACTATGTGAGAACTGATCCCTCCTTAAAGTATTGGTATGTAGTCTACTGTTCATATGCATTGAGGCATGCTGAAGTTGGTCTAGTCCAATATGTTTTAGGGTTTTTTGAATTATACTTTGTTGTTCCAATATTTTTAAGGGTTTATTATCCTGTAAAATTGACAAGGGCAATTTTATAGGTAACCATATCAAATTTTTCCCTAGTCCCTGGTCAGGGACCCCTCTGCATTCAGAATGTTACAAAATCCCTTTCCGGGAAATCTAGTTCTCCGAACTTAGCTATTTTGGTCCCTTTTTGTCTGGGCACACCTTTTATCTGTGTTACACAGAATAAATTTGCACCCCCTTCATTTCCTTTGGTGCACAGATTGACATGTCGACACATCAATTGTTGCGCCTTCCCGTGATACACCTTTCTTGCATGCGCCAAGGCGCATGTGCCTTCATGTTAACAACTAAATTGTTGTGCCATGTTTTGGTGTGCCAAAGGGTGTAAGGAATGAAGTGTTGGCAGTCATAAATTTACACCAAAGGTGCAAGTATTGCCTTGTTGACACACGTTTATCCATGCCAAAGGGCACACAGTTTGACATGTCGACACATGTTTCGGTGCACCTTTTGAAAAAGTGGTTGGCACATTTATTGCACCTTTTCCTATATATAGGTGCACCCACCCTGTCACTTTCACAATTAAAAAACATGTGATAAATTTATTCCTCTACACCTGTCAGCATGCCCGTCCTCCTTGTATCGCGTTCGTGGACCCCGTTTCGTCTCTCACATTCTGTATATTCCGGGTAGGCGGTTCTTACTCCTCTTATGTTTTGTTTTGATTGTTTGTGTGGTAGGAAACAATGGATCTGTGAATCATAAAACAACCCCTCCCCTGTTGTTCTTGCAATCTTTCTCCCCAAAGTTGTTTTCCTCCTCTTTCCAGATTTGCTGGCCAAGAGGGCTCTGCCTAGAAAACAAATCCAAAACCTCTTTGCTTTTCCCCCTTCACCGCTTGAATCGATGTGGAGTTAAGCCTAAAGGATCATGAATTTGTCAGAGAGAAGGAAAACTTGAAAAAATCGTTTCCAAGCTGTGTTTTTCCCCTTGGTGCAATCGCCACCCTTGCAATAGGAAACACAGTCGCGCCTATAGCGCACCAAAATTGATTGCAACACATGAGCTCCCCACACCATGTGTAAACCAAGTAAAACCTAAGAACCTGGCGCAGGCGCATCGCCACTTACCACAACAATATGTCATGCAAGCTTTCCCTGCGTCGCGCCAAAGTCCCCTTCTGCGCGCCTAAAGTTGGTGCTACATGCAATAAACCTATGCCCTTTGGTGCACCAAACTTCCATGTTGCAGGTCAAATACTTGCGCCATAGGCACACCCTAGACCCATGCAACACCAACATTACTTACGCCAAGTATAAAACTCCATAACGGCACAGACGCATCCCCGCTTACAATAACAAATAATGTCATATGCAGTGTTCCTGTGCCCTGCGTCCTTTGGCGTTGATTTGTTCCTTGTAACACTCTAATTTAGTGTGCCATTCTAATAGATTTGCAGCCTGTAGTGTTCCTGCGCCCTGCGCCCTAAGGCCTTAAAATTGCTAACTCCTCATTCTTCTCCGTAGTGCTTTAATGGAAGATCTGACAGCTAATATGGCTCTTTGGCGTTGGATTTCTCTTCTTCTTCTTGCAGATCAGCAACTGAACTTAGATCCATATATGTCTACATCAAGTAAGAAGCCAACCAAGTCAAAGGGTAAGGCTAAGCTTATAGAAGAAGAAATGAAGTATAAATAATAGAGGGTCAGGATGCCCGAGTCCCAAGAAAAATGTGACTTGGAAATAAGAGACTCTAAACTCGGTCACATCGACATGGAGGATTTCTGGGCCAAAACCAGGTGAGTCACATGAAGTCCTTGGATGGACAAGCTAGTGGGCAGTGGACTTGATTTTGCTGGGGGGATCCCTGTTAGTGCAGTAAACAATGAATTTATGATGGTTGTGGCCCGTTGTTACAACAAAGACCACAAGATGTGTTGAAAATGAAAAGGGTGAGGTCATAATCAACCTCACTGCCAGACACTTCGAAATCATGCTAGGCATCCCTCACCACCGACACTTTGTGACTGTAAGCCAAGAGGACTGCACCAAGGCATGGGAGGAAAACGAGGATAAGAGCATGTAGCTGATGAATGAAGTGTACTTGAAAAACAAGAAGGTAATAACCAGATGGCCACAAGTTATTCACCGTAGTGACTTCTCTGAGGAATTAAGTGACACTATCACATTCCTTAGTATATTTTTTGGGCTTTCCGACACCCATTACTTTCACAAATGGATGCTCAGGTACCTTCAAACTATGAACAATAATGTGCTAGATCAATGCTTTAAGTGGGTGGATATCATAAGTAGCACCATATCTGAGCAGCTCCAACAAATCACCACAATAGGGAGATTCGACATGAACTCCTACGTATTCTACACTGTAACCCTCGGAGAGGGATTATCTGGCATTGAGTTGATGTGGGGTTTGGCCCCAGGTAAAAATATATAAATACTACCCAGAGTTGAAACTATAGAACAACATCCGGCAATTTACCAAGATCAATGATGCCTTTCTTCTATGGCATCGTCTTCCTTTTAAGGCTAAACATGACTCACAGTTGAATGACCAAGAACATTGTCACAGCAAAAGAGAAGTGGGGGGCCTTATTTACATAATTTTCCACATTCACGTATCTCAGGGTAGCTAACTTCCTGGGTGAGCCCCACCAAATTGCTGAGATATGCCGGCCCCCAAGCTAGTCCTATTGGAGCTATCTAGATAACTCGTAACGTACCATTAGAAGTTCCTGAAAAGAAAGAATGGTGGAACTCCTTTCCCCCTTACAGTGGGAAGATACACATGTATCTCTCACCAAAAATCCCAAGAAATGGTTACTGAGCTAGAACTACTCAATCTGAAGCACAAATTCCCCAGCGAGGCCCACTTTCGATCCAAGGAATTTCCTTCCCAAGGAAAAAACTCGATCCAATCCATATTCGACAAATAAAGGACATCTATATCGACCTGTACTACGAGGTCAAACTTATAAGGAAGGACCACTCCCGATTGGCCTTGGTAGAAATTATTCAATACGGCATGGCCATTGTTCCAAAGGGTTATCAAATTGCTGATCAAGAATTTGATCAGGTATATTTGGATACAAATGGGGAAAACTAGCCGTTTGCTACAATCAATAGAACGAAAGCACCCCAGACCATTGAAGAAAGGGTCAAAGAGACATTGCGAAGGACAAAAACACTGGTGCAGGATGAATGGCCTCATCTACCTTGGTGTAGATTTCACTACGTCTCTATTGAACAATGTACCTATCAGGCCAAAATATTTACCAAAGGTCAAAGGCAAGGATAAAGAGGGTGAATCAAGCTCTGCTCAAGAAGGAGCTCCTGAAAGTCCTCCTTCCGCTGCACAAGAACAGGTTGTAAGCCTGGTATCCCCAGAGAAAGAAGCGATGGAAGGTGTTTCGACGGGCACATCCACTCAGGGTGTCACCACTACTACAACCACTGAGGTCCCTTCTATCCCTTCTCCCTCTCCTCCTTCTCCTCCTCGTGTGACCCAAGTGACCATTCCTTTGGTCATGTCCTCTCCCCCATCTTCTACTCTTCCCCCTTCCTCGTCATCCATCTTCTCTTCTCTCGTGGAGCTGTCCCCCACCATTTCTTCTCTCATCTCTCAGCTCCCTTCCATTCCCATGTCTACCTCCCCTGCAGTATCCCTTCCTCCCATGAGCACTTTCTCGGCCTCCCTCTCGATGCCACCACCAAGTGTCTCTACCCATTTCCCCTCATCCACTGTAGCTGCTCCCTCTTCTACCTCTGGTCCCGTTCCCTTAAGTCCAGCGTGGATCTCATGAGCATCTGAGCCAGCAAAAGAGGAAAGTCCCTATCACACCGATGGACTTCTCCGTCATCCCGACAAAGGGGGATAAGAAGAAAAAGCCTATAACCCCGCTTCTCTCAGAGTGCATCGGGGGAAAGAGTAATGGAGATTACATATCCCGATCCTTTAAAGGGTAAAAAAGATCTGTCTCCGACAGATTATACAATGACCCAAAGTCACAATAGGAACGTCTTCAAAAAGTCTTCAAGGAGAGGCCCTATCTACGGCGGATGCCCTTTGTAAGAAACTTCAAGAAGTAAAGGAGGAGAAAAGATTGCTAAAGGAACAAAATAAAACATCTTCTCCACACTCTATAGAAAATGGGTAGTGCACCTCCTACAACTGCCACGAAAACTCCTGAGGTCCTAAGCTAGGAGAAGATAAACAAGTTTTCTGAAATTGGTGAACAAGGTATGTCAATTTCTACCTGGAGAGATCAAATCCTCAAAGACAGACGAGGAGGTAATAGTAAAGTTCACCGAGTTGTATCAGAATATTGGTCGGGGTGAACAAAGATCTCCGGGCAATTGTAGGACCTATCTCTGAGGAGTTAGACCATGTAAGGCTACAACATGAAACATTCCAGAAAATTCTCGACTACTCAGTCGACGATCTAGTGAAATTTGGTGTTTTTAGTCACCCCCAGGGTACCCAACAAGATCCTTGCTACGTTGGATTACCGGGTCGACTAGATGGAGTTTGTCTTGGAAAAGATTGATAAACTGAAGAAGGAAGCCCTGGATGCAAAGCATCAAATGGAGACAAATTATTTTGAGAATGTCTCCAGTCTTGCTTACTCCTTCTATCGTCTTGAGGAAGGTAGACGAAACTATCCGGATATTTAAAGAGATCGTCTCGCAAGGGTTAGGTCCATAAGCCACTTTCGACACCGAATGCATCAACAACCTTCTGGCTTACCTTGATTTTTTGGGGTTCCTAATGGAGGTAGGTAATGAATTATTTCAAAGCTCCTTGAAAAAATTAGAGATGAGCGGGAGAATTGTGACGGTCCATCGGTGATCACACGAAGGGTCCTGCTTAGGATCAACTTCAGCCCATTATCACTAAATTCATGGAATATCGGACTCAGTTCCACATCACCTCTCCCGAAAAATAACAGAAGCAAGATACCCCCTTCCAGTCACATGAGATGACGATGAATAGATTTCTTCCTCTTGGCTTACTTTTTGTAAATATCTAAGAGTATGTTAGCACAAATGATGACATCATCCATGTTGCACCATGGGATGTTGCCATCCACCAAGTTGCCCAAAGTCAACATTGACTTTTAGATATTTTGTAGATATTTTGTAGTTGTTGGTTTCTTTTGCCTTCTCTCTTCTCCTTCTTCTATATATTCTTGGATACTTGTTGTATTCAAGGGTGGTGGATACTTTTTAGATGAAAAAATAGAAGTAAGAAGAAAAGGCTTTGTGCTTTTTGTAACAGGAGAATACATTAATACAAATATTAAGACTTTGTGTTGAATATGTGTGTTATGAGCATTTAATCTTTCTTATGTCAGATCAATGCGTTTATTTTGTTGGATCTATCTCTACTTTTTTTTCATTTATTCATCAGTATTACTTTGTTTGTCTATGCAAGTAGGTTTGGCTCTGTTTACTACCAGCCCAAAACATAGACCCTCTGACCTTTCTACTTTGGAATTCATTTCTTTTCTCCCTTCGGATTTGTCCTATCTCCTCACCTCGCTTCTTTCCCTTCTTTTCACAGTTGGAAATACCCCAACTGGGATGAGATCCCAAACCCTCCCGAAGGTAGAATATTGCAAGACTTGCGCAATATTCCTGCTGGTGGAATAGCAATAAACTAGTTTCACTTTGCTGACTCAAAGAGGGGCTTTACCCTGCACACTGTTGGCTCATCTATCCATAGATCTACCCAAGCGACAGATTTTCAGACTAACAGGTCTACATAATAGCTCGGTACCTAAGTCTGAGTTGGTCATTAGATCTTCACAATAACTCAATCTTTGTTGTGTGTATGTCACATTAGCTTTGTTGATGTCATTTTAGATCTCCGATGAATAATCTCCTACAAAACCCAACACAAAATCATCAAACCCTAAAAAATAAATTTGTAAATGAATGGGTTGAACTGTCTTTAGCTACTAAATGTATGGAATTCAAAATGATCGCTGCACTACATCTCCAACCTGATGTAGTTCTATGTGCATGTTTGTGTAATTATATGCCTAGGCTTCCCTAGTGCCAATGAACCCAAAGTAATGGTAACTAACTAGATGTAAAATGCAAATGGTAGATGTAATAGAATGAATACAAGCCTTCCTATGAAATATGTGATACATAATAGTTCCCAAATGTTTTCCCTTGCCTTAGTAGATAGCTATCCCTTAGTAGAGATAGTTCACCCTTAAGATAGTGTGTATTTTTTCTTTATATAGGGAAATATTGCTCAAATTTTGACATTAATTACCCAACATGTCGAATAATACCTAGGGGAATGAGGGGGAAAACTAAAAAGACCAACCTTAAGGCTCTAAATTAGAACCAAAAGCAACCAGAACCAGGGGACCTAAAAAGTAAGACCGGGGAATCGACAGGATCCCCAATCCCTTCCTAGGTTCTGAAGTCAAATACTAGAGATGACCACTATGTAAATAATGATAGATAAGACTCCATGAGAGAAGACTAGAACTATGTAAGTAAATGACGACTGTGTAAGACACTTAATGAAAATGACTGACTAAACTGATGATAAGACTAAGGGATGTGTCATTAGTGAATACTTTTCTTACGCGAGATCCATATATAAAACAACATATTTGGTTGTATAATAGTAGTAGTAAGTGTGTGATTTATTGAGTGCAATCGATACATACCTGAATTCATTCCTCCTTACCAACTTGATTTTTGAATTTTCACTCTGTTTATAAGTAGTTTGAATTTTGAATATCTAAAAGAAAAATTGTTATCAATGTTTTTTTAAATCATATTATAAACCACATAAATTAGATTTCACATCATGTTAACCCAATTTCTGAAACAGTTACCTTGGATGGTGTGCCAAAACACTAGGCCTTGAAACTGGATCAAAACAAAACTATAATGTGTTCACTATTTCTCATGTTCCATGATGGTCAAACTAGATGGATAAACATGCTTTATAACGTAAAGTAGAAATTTTAAATAGCCCTCAATTTGTGTTAAATGTCTCTATAAACAAACATGCAAAATCATCTCTAGACCTCCTTGCTTCTTTTAAACTATTGTAACCTATCCCTTGTCATATGGTGGCTTCATACCAACCAAGAAACATCATAAAAACCATAGGAAAAAAGTTTTAGGAAATTTATTTTAGGCATACTTTGGAGAACACATTGTTGGGAGAACTACTTACTACGATTGAACCATCTTGGAATCACCTTTAATTTTATGCGTATGAGTTGTCTAGAATTAAACTTTGACCCTAAAAACCTCTTTTTTTTTATATGGATAATAGTGTAGCATATTTATTTTTACCAATTACCTTTGGAAAAAACATTTTGACACCCATTTTTGGATCCCGCTTGGGTTATTTTTCATGAGGGAAAACAACTAAATTCGGTAAATTTCCTTTGGAAAGTTGTTGTAGTTTGAGATTTAGTTACTAGTTTTCAAGCCTTAAGTTTTTTTGTGATTATTTGTATAGTAAAGAATAGTTTAAGATAAATCAGCAACCCATCTAGAGGTTTTGTACCCTTTCCTCAATCCATTACATGGCCACTTGGGCTAGTTTCCATAGCAACACGACTAAGAGCCATGGAAGCGTGCTGACCTCCTATGTTTTTTCATTGCGTAACAACTAACATGATGTTTTTAATCATGTATTAGGATGGTAAATACATTAACCATTGCACACTTAAATAATATAGTTAATAAAAAGTTAGAATCACATAATTTGGCAAATTTACCTAAACCCATGTAGCGATAACAAGAATGAGAACCTGTGTTAAAGGTCATAAAACTTGTAATACTCTAAAAATATTATTGGAATTTAAATTTTATGGATTAAAATTTTTGTTTCTTATCTCACCCTCCCTGATCATCAAAATGTACTCATTTACTTGTGTAAAATATAATGAGTGTTTTCTCCCTATCTGTCTCTAAATCCTATTAAGTTGTCTTAGGTTGAAAAGTAATGAAAGTACATATTTTTAATCTATCTCTAACTATAAATTAATGTGGTGAGTTTTGATAGTAGGTTAGATAGGAGGGGTGGGTTCATGCCAACATTTCTTTAGTGGCCCATGATTACATAGTTTTACAGATTCAAGGTAAGAGGATAGTATAAAATGATAGATAAAACTAAGTGTTAATGATGCAGGTGCATCAATAGGATGTCTTTGAGGTGGTCATGTTTTGGTTGGATCCTAGGTTGTTTTAGGAATAAGTATTTTCATTTCCCTCTAACTTTTGTATTCAAATATTCAAACTTGGAAATTTGTGTGAAAAAGCCTAAATAATGCCTATTTGTTGTATGATATTCAAACTTGGAAATTTGTGTGAAAAAACCTAAATAAGACCTATTTGTTGTATGGAGGCCAAAAATTAAAAAAATCAAACTTAGATATCTTATTCCCATGAAGAATTAGTCTAGTAAGTAAGTTTAAGAGTTTTTAGGGTCTTTTTTTAAGCTAGGAGGAGGTTGTTGAGTGAAGATATGAAGTGGTTTTAGGATGCTAAATTAGGAATTTTGGTTTATAGTATGTAATTCTCTCATGGATATGAATGATATAGGCATCTGAAGCATGAATAAAAATAATATTGAAGATTTCAGTGAGTTCATAATGTAATTGGAAAGATTTTTTATGTTTCCCATGCATATTTGAAAGTGTTTGTGCACAGATCGAGGCTAGGAAGGTGATAGTAAAAAATTTTAAGGTTTTGAGGTTGACTGTGATGATTGGAGAAGTTGGAGGGCCTCATCAAAAGCTCAATAAAATTTATTTAAGGTCTTGAAACCTTGGGAATCATTTTGTAGGCTAGATTGTTCATTCACTACCCTCAAACAAGGGCCTGTTAGATCTGGAGATTGGTACGGTGAAAAAATATAATCTTTTTAGAGGTCTTGAAACCTTGGGAATCATTGTGTAGGCTATATTTTTCATTCACTACTCTTAAACTAGGGCTTGTTAGATCTGGAGATTGGTACAGTGAAAAAATATAATCTTTTTAAATTCTTATGTCTTGTATGTCATCTAGCATTTGTTGAAATTGTAGAGTCAAACCCCACTGGTAAGGGGGAATTTCATAAGACCTTGTGTTCTAGGCATGCACTTTACTAGTTTAAACTATACAGTGAGGTTTTTAGAGATGTTTACTGCATATTAAGACCAAATACCATTTGGATGAGAAGAGAAATGTTTCATTTAACCTCTTTGAAGGAGTTAGATTGTTGTATGAATCTCATGAATCTATTCACTCAACTATATCCTTAATAAAGACCTAAATAGGACTAAATCAGTCCTAGGACAGTTGGAGAAGTAACATTTTATACAAAGGAGTAGGTAGTGAAAGTTGGAATCATGTTAGGCCTCCATAAAGGGTCCCTTGGATCAATCATGACAAAGTGAGGTTATCTCAGAGATACTTGAGATTCACTATCATTTGTGTATAGGAAGGCTACTAGGAAATAAAGCTAGTATGAAGGAATTAACAACAAATTTGAGATTCACTATTGTGTATAGTAAGGATACTAGGAAATAAAGCTAGTATAAAGGAATTGATAACAAATATAGGGGTATGGTAGAGTTTTGAGGTCTAGTCACATCATAGTAAGTCAAACTAAGTGTTCCATGGTTGCTGAGAGAATAATGGTGATTAGAAGGATTCATTGTAAAGTATTAATCAAGGGTATGTGTGAGTAAGGAAGAGTGGCAAAAGCTATGGAATGAGGCTACAAAACCTCAAATCTTTGCTAACTCATATATGGACCATAAGATTAGAACTAAACAAGAAACTATCTATTTTCATGCATATATAAACTTGAAACAAACATTCAAACCCTAACATATTTAAATATCTCTCTAATCCATGAAAGCTTAATGAATGTGAACCGAGTTTAGATTCTAAGAAATCAAATTTGTTGGTTGTTTCTCAAGGTATTTGAGAGTGAGAGCTCACCATTAATGGCTACAAGACCATATGGTTCCCCTCATTTACTCAAATCTTGAGTGAATAGTGCAATGGTGGAGAAATAGCTTTAAAACAATGGAAGAGAGCTCAATATCCTAAAATGGAATAGTTTATGCTAAGGGAGGAAAACTCGTGGTTTAAAGGGATGCAGTTAGGCTTGTATTTATAGATATTGGTTTGGAAGAGTTTGGAATTCTTGTGCATGCGAGACTAAAGTCTAAAAATAACTTTAGGATTAGGAGCTAAGTAAACATGCTTTAGACTAGTTAAGCTAGGATTATGCTAGTTAAACTGGATTAGGAAGTGATTAATTAGGCTCATTGAGAGTTGGTAGGAGTTATATTAACCATAAGTGACTAATAGATAGCCTAGGAAGCTTGCAAAAGTGGCTTAGTGAGAAATAAGGAGGGTCTGCATGCTCAAAAGGAGGATTTTTTAGCTAATAAGAGAGATATTAACTAAATGGGTTGAATATAGGAGGATTACGACTACAAGAGGGTCGTGAATGGGCATCCAAAAATGTTAGTGATTACTGGGAAATTAGCTAATTATAACGAAGTGATTGTTAATCATTAGTGCAGTCAAAGGAAATGCTAAAGTGTAAGTATATTTTAGGTGTCTACATTTTCCCCTCTTTGAGGTGGCATAAGTGACATCACTTCAAAGAAAGTAGACAAGCATACAAACAAGTAAAATTTTGAAAGGGGAGAAGAAAAATTAGTAGAATGAAGGATGCCCCCTCGATTGTTCAATGGGGTGATGGAAGAACTCAATTGACACTCTGAAAAGATGACAAAAATATAAAAAGAAGAAAGCCCTGGGATTCAAACCAGGCCTAGTCTAAAGAAGAAGATATGGAAGAATGAGGTAGAAGGGGGAATGAGCCAACATGTTGATGCGAAGATCCACTGCCTATTTATCATTTGGCTAATGATCTTCATCATCGGTCCTTATTAAAAATAATACAACAAAAGTGTAGTATGAAATAAAAATCCATAATATGAACAAATGTCCATTGCTAAAAAAAACCAACTCAATGCAACATACATAAATACAATGCAATACAAGAAAGTAAAATATGCCTAACTTCATGCAACATACAAAATGCAATGCACAAACGAGAAATACTCAAACAAGCTAACCTTCAAAGAAACATAATGTAATGTTTTTGTTATCAAGATTCAGTTCTAACCTATTCAAGTTAACGAAAAGGGTTAATAATGGTGCCCCAAGAAAGGATACATGCGAGGGGAATAAATGAAGGATGCTTGGGTCCAATGAAAAAGTATTGTGTACTATGAAATAGCACTAGGAAACTCATTGTGCCCCAAAGTATAGACGAAGCAAGCAAGACCAAGCTTTGTTGATGGAGGTAGATCAAGATGATTCGTGAGTCGTTGTGCACATGAACAAGTGAGAACCAAAGAGAAAAGTTTTGTAAGACAAATTTTCTATGTTTTAGTACAATGGATGATTTTCAATGTGCATGTTAGAAATTTTCTTTTTTAAAGTTTTTTTGGATTTTTGATTTTTTACCAATGTTTTTGGATTTTTGATTTTAAAACTGTTTTTATTTAAGCTATTTTGATAGGAATTTTGACGAGGAAGCGTGGATGCCCCCAACGATAAATGGGATGTAAAAGGGAAGAATGCCATGAAGCATACGAGAAAATGAAGATGTGATATGCCCCAATGATTAGGTGGGAGTATTTAAAGAAGAACTCTTCATAGATAGAAGGGGGATCAAGGCCAATGTATAAAATAGGTTAAATCATGAGGGAGCAAGGATGCCCCCAACATAATTTGGCAAGGAAACACGTGATAGAAAGGAAGTGGGTGATTGATTTATTAAAGGGGGACAAAGGTGTCCAAAAACATAGAAAAAAGGCCATCCTATACACATGGATGTTGTAAATGATTTTTTAAGAACAAAATATGCTATGAAAATATTTAGAAGGTGGTTGATGAGAAAGTGATTAGCCTAAGGCACAAATCATGAGACAAGACATGTGCTAAAGTAAGAGTTTGAACAAGGTCCAAAAATTAAAACTTGGTAACATACTAATCCTGTTTACTCATCGAGATCCCCAGTGTCTGCACGTGGAAATTAATTACCTCTTGAAGAAAAGAATTGATAGACAATAAGTGAAGACACTAGCCAATGTGTAGGAATGATTTAATTTGAAAGGTGATTTGTGAATGGATTATGGAAGGAGAACCATGCATTGCTTTGTTGTTAGCCAGGCATCCATAGCCTCGATGGATATGCATTTGATTCTAATCACAACATTTCTCTACTGTCAGTTAGGAATCCATATCTCTGATATAGATTATTGGAAATACCCCAAGAGAGAGTTATATATCAATTTGCTTTTGCTTTTATTTTTTTCTTTTTGATTGATTGATTTTGATTCTTTTACTTTTTGAAAAATTATTTTAGCTCTATTGTTTGACAAGGGCTTAAGAACCATTGATGGATTGAGGGAAGAATGTGGAGGTGATTGTGATGAAATGGACATTGGCTAGTGTCAAAAAATATGTCCAAAAGTTATTCACAACAAGTTTATTAGATGAGAATTGTGATAGGATCTCTAAGAGGTCAATCGTTCTTTAATTTACCAAGGTTATAAAAGAATAAGGTCAAATGGATACCATAGAGATAAATGTCAAAAAATGCGTGAAATAGGCTAACCATGATAACATCGAAGGGATGAAAATGGTAGATTACTTGCAGAGGAATAGGAAAGAAAGGAAGAAATAACATCCATTTGTACGCAATACCTGATTGTAATGTTTGACCTTTGTACCTTTGATTTTATTTTTTTAATGTTTTAATGTTTTCTCATTTTTTTATATTTTTGAACTGTTTTATGATTTTTTAGATTTTTTTAAAGTTAGGACCAATAATGTCACTCTTCATGATAGGATCCAACAACGATGTGTGTGACTTCTTTGATAAGGGAGACTAAGTGTGTTTTGTTTATTAAGAGTGATATTATCCCCTATCTCAATGATCGTGGTGAGTTCA
Organism: Taxus chinensis; assembly: GCA_019776745.2. Lineage (NCBI taxonomy): Eukaryota > Viridiplantae > Streptophyta > Pinopsida > Cupressales > Taxaceae > Taxus > Taxus chinensis. Next base: position 15,784,034 of record CM034154.1, on the reverse strand, counting down.
CACTCAACAAATGACTGTGATTTGTTTTGAAACATGGGTTTCATCTGTGGGAGTTTGAGCTCCCTATCCATAGAGTTTTTACACTTTGTACCATACTTGATGGGTACATTGGTGTGAATTCTAGAATCACATTTGATTTTGGATTTTATGATCATTGGAGTTGTTGGTAGCTTTGGATCTTTTTACCATTTTGATATTGACTTGATAAAGAACCTGTCTGGGTTTCTTATAAGATAATTCTGTGACTTGTCTGATCCTAAGAAGTGGGAGAATAACGTGGATGTTTATAATTGATGATAGGAATGGAAGGGTGGGCTTGCCATAATATTTGATCGAAGAATAATGTGATGGATGAAAAGGATACAATCTAAGGATTGAAGAAGATGGGATACTGGGAGGTGAGCCATAGAATAGAAGACGAAGGGCTGCTAGGATGTGGCCCAAGAATAGAAAAATAAGGGTTACTAGGACATGACCCATAGATATAAGATGAAGGGATACTAGGATGTGGCCTAAGAATAGAAGAAGAAGGGCTACGAGGACGTGACCCATAGATGTAAGATGATGGGCTACTAGGATGTGACCCAAGAATAGAAGATGATGGAATGCCTGGGGGGATCCGTACATAGAAGACAAGGGGCTAGTTGGATGTGCCCCAAGAATAGAAGATAGTGGAATACTCGAAAATGTCCGACAAATAGAAGAGGGAGGGCTACTAGAAGGTGACCCACACCTAGACGAAGATGAAGGGATACTTTGTGTTGACTCCATAAAAGATTTTGATTGAGGAATTATGATAGACAAAGAGTGATTGGGTGATGAGAAGACATGCCACGGATCAATGCATAGACCTAGGAGTTTCCTCACGTAATGAAGAATGTGACAGATGAAAGAATAAGAGGAGGATCAAGTTGCATGATCTTGAGGATCTTCCTCTATTTCTTGATAAAAGGAATCAACCTTTTCCTCATAATATGCGGGCACATCGAAGTATAAATAGAATACTTGCACATAATCTACTAAAGGAATATCTTCACGTGCCCTTATAAATGCCCTGATTTTTTATTCATTTTGAAAGAAATCAATCAGTATGGGTTGTTGATCGATCACCAGGGGTTGATTGGAAGAAAGAGGTTCAAATTGGTGTGGAAGACTTAGAAGATGTTTGATGATGATTGATATGAAAAAAATGAAGTGAGAGATGAAGAAACATGTGAGATAGATGTCTCGGGAGTAGAAGATGGTGTGGACCTACCTATATGATGGTATATCATCTGTAAACTAATAGGATTAAGTCCAAAGTATGAAAATTGTGACACATGGGTCGATTCATACATTCGAATAGAAGAAATTTGAGTAACACAAACCTTCAAAGAAAGGAAGAATTCATGGGGGGTGATTGATGAAGAAGGTCTTGCATAGAAGGGAAGGACCATGATTCAAGAATAGTATTAGATGAATAGATAACAAGGGTCACTGTAAAGAAAGAGAGGACCACAGTTCAATAATTGTATTAGATTTTTGATTGGAAGGATTTGGAGTCGCACGTATCTTCAAAGGAATAAGAATTCGTTGAGGTGACTGATAAAAGGGGTCCTGTAAAAGAAAGGGAGGACCGTGATGTAGGAGTCACATTAGAAGAATGATGAAGATACTTTTTGGTGACACAAATCTTTAGAGGAAGAGAACCTCGTTTAGGTGACTGAATAATAGAGGTCCTGAATGAAAAAGAATCAGAGGAATCAAAAGAATAACATGGACTTAGGAGTCATATTAAATGTATGATGAAGATGGGTCTTGTGAAGATAGGGAGGACCATGACATAGGATTTACATTAGATGACCTAGGAGTCAAACATAGATGAATATGAATAGTGGGGAACGGTTTGGATCCAAATAGTTATTTAGGATTTGAATCATCAAACAAGGAAATATTAGTAATGATTGGAATCCTTTGATGTGAAAAAGAGGAAATATTTGGATTAGAATTAGAAGAAGTAGTGGGAAGGAACTCAATAATCCAATGGTTGGCATCAGAAGCATCCAAATCATATCACCTAGATATGAGATGAACATGGGGAACGAGTTACCTGGATGGGTTCTCATAGCGTGAAGAACCAATCTAGACATTTGGTCAAAGATGGGGATGCTCATGTGATTTTCCCAAAAGTGAACAAGGAAAACATTGTAATTCCTTATTGATCATCCAAGCAAGGTATGGAAGGGTTTGGAGGCGTAAATGTCAAATGATAAATTTTAGTCATTATTGGTGTCATTTAAGGAAAAAATGTCTAGACCTAGATAGTGTGATGGAAATCCTTCAAAGGGAAGGAAATGTTTCATAAATGATTTGAGTAGCATAAAAGAAACCAACTAGACATTTTTTAAGTATGGAGATGCGTGTATGATTTTATGAAGATTTTTAGCAAGGAAAATAGACATCGAGACGACGCAATCTCGATGAGATCAAAAATGATTGTCCTAGAATTTTTTTTTTTCCTGATGAATGATCACAAGGAACAATTATTCAAGTATAAAACACAAATCCAATCAATAAGGAAATACTCCCTAAATCAATGTGTGTGCAAAATGATAGTTTGATGCAAAGATGATCAACACAATGTCAATATTTACGTCAAGCTTGAAATGAACAAGGTGTAAATATAAAAAAGGGTAGACATGACTCCTAATCAAAGGATACAATGACACATTCAACAACCAAGAAGGCCAAAATTTTAAAGGGCAAGGCTTACAAATGTAAGCCACGTAACTACACCAATTGGACGCGTCTATCAAGCTTCACGGAGAAATGAGATATTGGTGTCAAAGTGGTATCAAAATAATGCAAACAAAGTAAGCAACACTCTTCAATATTTTGGACAATGTTTGAAGAAAAACCAAGTCAAAGTATACTAAGGATGTGCTAAAACGGTGGGCAGCATAATGCCACAATGTGGATACTTAGATCATGTTTACAGAAAACATGACATAAGTACCTTAATTGTTTCGAGATAATGCAAACAAGGTAACACGTCAAAGGGAGATCAAATGATGACTTAATCCGAACTATGATGATGATTTTGAAATCAAGATCAAGTGGCTATCAAAGATATGAGGACACATCCACGCACTTTAGACGTTTAACAACTCAGCTACAAACATGGATGAGTGTAAACAGATTAAAAAGTGGCGAACACTATTTATGACAACACTCTTGAAAGATGCCTTATCTTGTTCTAAATGGGAAATAAGAATGCAAAGGTGTAGATCAAAATATGAAAATAAAATAAGCGCCACTTGGGTAGAGTTTCACCTCGTTCGAAGGTGAGAAAGAAACCAAGATAAGTGATATGTCATTTAATTTCATGATGAGATACACTTAGATCTAACTTAAATGGATTCATTACCGTGTTCAAAAAACAAGGTTATGAATCCAAACACTTTATAAATTCGTGATGGCCAAGACACGATAATGGACTAGCAAAGTGGGCTCCTTGACAAAATGGCCATCCCTAACTCAAAATTTCTCAGAATGAGGATTGTGGTACAAAGCTTATTCTCAAGCATCAGCTCAAAAGTGCCCAAGAGAAGTTGCAATGAATGAATTTTGGAGTCCATCTCAAGCTTTGAAAAAACCCCCATAATCAAGCATTTAGTGGTGTTAAAAACTTCTATCTTTAGCAAGCACGATTTACTCAAATGATTAGTTTTTTCATGCAATAATTTCAATAATATCTCAACTGTTAGCCATATTTACAAATGACTAATCAAGCATGTGGGCAAAACGTCTAAATTCATTTCCATTTCTGATTCTCAAGTGTCACTCGAAAGCGCAAGAGACTCTCATGTGGTTTCGATGAATCTCCATAACAAAAAGGACAACCAATAACACTAACTCACAAGATTTAAAATGTTAACATCATTTGTAAATAAATTAAAACCATAATATTAGCAAAAATATTCATTATAATTTCATCTGTTGGTGTGTGTTACTTTCCACATCATTAGGTGAGTCATCTCACCTAGGTGAGATCGTAGATCCACATGTCATTTAGGGGTAATTATGAGATTCTCTTACATGTCAGTGCATCAGTGCGTCAGTGCGTCATATGCGTCATTGGGAGTTACACTTCTATTCTGGGTATGTAACTCCCCCTCTCTACTCGAGTTGTCCTAATTGCAACACTGGGGGTTATTCAGCACCTCCTATATGTACATCCCATTTGATCTATGAGATAGAGGAGAGTTTTATGGCTTAACTAGGTTCTGCCCATGTTTCAAATCTTTGCATGCACATTCGGTTGATGCTTGCTCCTCCTGAGATCTCTTCACGCTGCCATTCACACGTCCATTGATGTGCACATCATCCCTTGTGATCCTCGCTTACGGGTTTTCAAACCCTCTTTCATGGTATCAGAGTGGATCTTATGGATCTGTGCAATCATCGACATTTATGTGTGTATTTTCTCCGGCTTTCGGCATAACATCCAATTCTCGTTGTGTGTGTCATAATGGAAATTCTGTTCGGTGCTCTACTTGCATTGATTCAGGCTTCATACCTTTTTCAGGTTGTTCGTGACTTCATTTTTAGGGTTTAATGGTTTTTACATCCTTGCATGGTAGTTTTCAGGAGTGTCTTTGACAGTTTTAGATTCTGAGCTCTAGAAGTGTGTCCTAGTGTTTACTAGGTTTATAGTGGTGTTGGGCGCAGTGGGACTCCGTAGCTTTGTGCTTTGTTTGGGTTTTGGATTAGTCTTCGACCACTCGACATCTTGCTGTCTTCGGTGTTTCTTGCTTCCTGCAGCTATTCATATTTTTGTGACCCTTGCATGGTCTTGTGCATGGTTCCCTTTGCTGCCTCTTGCTCCCTCGACCATGCTCCCACATAATCTCTGCCAGCACGTGGATCAACTCCTGCTTAGCACTCCAACGTTTGCTTCTGCACAACCATCATCTCCAGTACAACTGCATTTTTTTGGCCTGGTTATTCATGGTTGAAAAGCAATAGGGAACAGTGTTAACCTTGTGTTGTTCAGCTAGTTCATGAGGCTGTCATTTTTAGACCCCTGTGTTTGCTGTTATTGCACACGCAGAATCTGGTTCAAAATCTTGCTTGGATGTAGCCAACAACTTCAACGGCTCCCTTAACCTCCATGTGGAGCTCTTACACTTCCTACCAGTACCTGCCCACCTGTGAAGACTTCTAGGCACATTTTTTGGGCTTTTTGGGCATTTTCAAAATGGCTCCTGCAGACTTGTGCAGCACCAGCTCACACCTCTCCTCTAGCTCCTCCAGTGACGTCCCACGTGTCCTTTGCTGCAACCTCAACAGACCTGATGCAGCCAAGTGGGCTTTTCCACAGCACACATTCCCAGCACGTGGACCCTCCAATTTGGTCATTCGAGTATCTCCAACATGGGCCCTCCTATCACCTCCTCCTTTAATGTTTTAGGGTGATTAAAAAACAAAACATTTCATTCATTGGCATGTAATAAGTTTTAGACTGTTTTTTGGCTTATAATTAATCCCCTCCTACGAACGTTGAAGACGGAGGGCGAGGTCTGGGGTTGGCAGGAGGCTAATCCCCCCTCATAGTCAAAACAAACTATGCCTAAAATTCTGTGCCATTTCCAATGAGTACCCACACGATACCCTTTGCACCCATTTCATGCACTTTTTAAATGCGTTTGCATCATCTAGTGTATTTTTCCATCAGTTGCGGGAATTGTTTTAATGTGATAACTTTTGACTTGTTGCTCATTTTTTAGCACTTCCTTAGTCAAATTTACATAATTTTTCACACATTACATGATGGGATTATCATTTTTGTAAACACACTACTTTTATAAAGTACTTGCATTCTGGGGGGGTTGCTTGTACTCTTAGGCTTTCACACGCAGACGCATTATCGGCTGAGTCCGATGTCTTGCTTTTGTGCATCTTGCATTTTGCATCATGGAGAGTTCTCTTTCCAGACTTGAGCATCGTAGGATCACTTTATAGCCTCCACCACCTCTCACCGGGAGAGGGAGGTATTCAGCTTGACGTGCTTCCATGGAACGTTACTTCACCCACGAGGGTCTTTTACCCTTCTTGCTTGGGCTAGTTCCTGCACCCATTAATCATCACCATCTAGAGGACGTCCTTGATACTTGTGACTATGTCTTTGGTCACATGATGATGCATGTCTCTCAGATCTCTCTGGTTTCATGTGGCACACTCAGATCCACCTCACTGTGTTTGGAGCATTCTTCAATCCCCCTATGGAGACCATTCACATACTGGAATCATTATTGCTGCTATTGATTCAGTTGTCTCCTCCATTTATTCGTGTGATGGTAGTTCTATTGACATAGAATCATTTGGTTCTACTTCTGATGACAAGGATTGTGCACCCAGTTCTGATGTCAAGAGTACTACAGAGGACTCTTCTCCTCTTTCTCTCACTATTCCAGAGAGTGTTGCCACATCCCACATCTCATCAAATATCGAGCAATATCATACTCAGTCTCATATAGTCATCACACCAACCTCCTTTCCACTTCAAGTGTGCGAGGCCCCTTCCACTCCTCTACCTTCATTAGATGACTCATACCTATCTGACATCGCTCTTCTGTTTGGTGAGCCCGCTCATTGGGACGAGTATTTGCCTAACCTTAGTCGTCTTTTCACAGAGTACTACTTGTGATGCACTACAGGTCCCTCATCTATATACAGGTGTTTCAGAGGAGTTCCATCATCTCCATTGTTGGGAGTGCCCCTTCTGGGACTCATTACCACTTCCACTTTTCCGGAGACCTTCATTGATCCATCCTCAGTTGTGGATCCCTTTTCTGTTGTGGAGGATGTTTTGTTCCCTTCACATCACTTGGAAATCATTTCTGTGGGTGTTCCTCTTTTTCACTCTGATAGTTCTACACATGTGGCATTACCTTCGGTTCCTTGGAACTCACTCGCTAGACCTATGTCACACTTTCGTGCACTAGACTCAGAGTTCTTCTTGTTGCTGCCTTCAGTTTCCTTTGTGGAGTGGGCGGACTTCCAGCACATCATTTCTATCCTTCCTAAGGGAAGGCACATAGTTCGGTGTGGGTGGCTCTTCTTCAGTCCAGAGGTAGAGGATCTCATCATCGACATTCTTCTGGGAGACTTCCTAGAGTTGCAGAGTTCAGATCCATCCATGGCATCTTCTGCATTCCTCTCGTCTCCCTCTTCTTCTCTCTTCTTCTTCTTTCCGAGAGATTTCCTCTTTGTACATGGGTACCTTTTCAGGCTCCTCTAGAGCTGGGACCCATATTTGGCATCTTTCTTAGATTAGAGAGTGTTTTTGTTCTCTTGTGGTGGATGTTTTTCCCACTGGGTTTTCCTTCACTGCTTGGGACCTTTTTCTTGTGCATGGGTACCTCATCAGGCTTTGTGCCGGGACCCATTTCTCATTTCTGACTTGCCGCCTCATCCTAAGTTACGATGAAGGGGGGCGGGGGGGTGTTGGTGTGTGTTATTTTCCACATCATTAGGTGAGTCATCTCACTTAGGTGAGATCGTAGGTCCACGTGTCATTTAGGGGTCATTATGAGATTCCCTTACGTGTCATTGCGTCAGCGCGTCACCAGTGCGTCAGTGCGTCAATGCGTCATATGCGTCATTAGGAGTTACACTTCTATTCTGGGAATGTAACTCCCCCTCTCTACTCGAGTTGTCATGATTGCAGCACTGGGGGTTACTCAACACCTCCTATATGTACACGTCTTTTGATCTATGAGATAGAGGAGAGTTTTATGGCTTAACCAAGTTTTGCCCGTGTTTCAAATCTTTGCATGCACATTCGGTTGATGCTCGCTCCTCCTGAGTTCTGTTCACACTACTATTTGCGCATTTCCGTTGATGTGCACATCATCCCTCGTGATCCTCACTTACAGATTTTCAAACCCTCTTTCATCATCCATGAGGTTCCATAGTGGTGGATTACTTTAGGGTTCATGGAACCATCTTAATCTTGATGTGGTTTTCTTGAACACCTTTTGGCAACCTGCATGAAAAATTTATTATTAGTTTACTTTTTTTTCGAACTCCTTTCTTTGACAAGCGTTTTTAGGTCTTGCACTCAAGTGTTAGTAGTTCTCCAAGTAAATCACATTATTTAAAAGAAGATTAAGAGTTGTTTTTTATTCTCAAGATCATACAAGGATGCAAGAGAAGAGCATACACAACAAATAATTCAACTAAAAAATAAAGAAAATGTTTGCAATCAATTAACCATACAAAAAGCTTGATAAATGTTCGTTCCCTTAAACCAAAAGTGAAAGATGAAGTTTTCAATTTACCAAATGTTATAAAATGAGGACTAAAGCTACTTCTAATTCTCAAGATCACCCTAAAGTGCAAGAGAAGAGCATACACAAACTTTAGATAAACTATATAGAAATGGAAGACTTCAAATCAAAGGACCATTGAAAAATGCTTTGTAAAAGGTTCATTCCCTTAAGCAAAATGAATAATCAAATTTCTAAGTTTAATCCCAATGTTAAAAATATAGAGATCAAAGTTGTTTTTGATTCTCAAGATCACCAAAAGGTACAAGATAAGAGCATACACACACTTTGGTCTAAATCAAGTAAAGAATGAAAATACAACATTCATTAAAACATTAGACATATTAGAAAATGACTAGTTTTAAACTAACATAAAAACCTACAATTTCTGTAAGTATAAATCCCGAATTTATATTTTCATTGCATAGTTAACTTCAATACCTTTTTAATGTAAAAATAATGGATTCATTTCGAGTTTGGGAGCAAACGTTATGGCCTTCGGAAGATGGGTTACGCATATGCTCTTATGCTCACGGGTATGCACTTGACATGCACTCAAAAAATGTAAAAAAAAATGTCCCTTAATCTACAAAATGGTCAAATTTTTCCAACCAAGATTCAATTTTGACAACAACCATCACATTAATATATGAATAGAAGACTCAACGCTATCAAACATTAACATACATGCTCAAGAATTTAAGATTTTCAAGAAATTGACAAAACTAGCATGTAGAATGTTGAAAAAGTAAGCTCTAAAAATAAATACATGATGAAATCTTGAAATTTTTTCACTAAGATTTAATTTTGACAGCAACCCACCACATTAATATGTAAATAGAAGACTCATCACTATCAAACACTAACCTACATGCTCAATAATTTAATATTTTCAAGAAATTGACAAAACTAGCATGTAGAATGTTGAAAAAGTAAGCTCTAAAAATGAAAACATGATGAAATCTTAAAAATTTTCCATCAATTCCAATTTTGACAGCACTTAACCTCCTTTATACCTACAAGTAAGACTCAACACATGCAAACTCAACAAAACAAGTTAAGAAAAACAAGTTAGATCAACATGTGTAAAAGAGGGTTAGTAACCAAAAATGAAACTTGACTACAAAAACTTGAAATTAAGTGTAAAGGACAATGGAGTAAGTCCCACCGGGCGTGCCAAATGTGTGCATGGTTTTTTTTAGCTAAGTTAGAAAAATGAGAACTAACACCTAAATAGTTCTATAACAAAGCTAAATCAAAATCTAAAACACCATCAAGATAAGAGATAAACAAGATCAAATACTAAGCATAATTCATTAACTTTGAATTAACATGCTAAATTATCAAAACCTCTACTTCTCTAGATTACCAACAAAATCAAATAAACCTATGTATACTCCATGGAAATCAAATTGATTGTTTTGATCCTCAAGAACCTAGGAATGGGAGCTCATCAAACCTTGGCTACAAGACCCTTTGACTATTCCCATATGACCCAAGCACTTGGCTAGAAAATTGCAAAAAAGGAGGCTTAGCTCTTTAAAATGGTGACTTTCTCAAGAATAACAAAGAAGCTTATAGTCTATTTGCTATGTGCTTTGATTTTGTCTTCTCAAGGAATTTAGGTGTCTACAAAACTAATACTAGACTTCACTAGAATAGCTCCCCCACAAGAGATGTCAATATGCCTAAAAGTGTCAAAAATACAGATCTAAAATCTCTCAACAAACAAGAGAGATATAAATGTGGAACTTTATAATTTTAGTGTGTTTCTCAAAATAAATAATTCCAATGGAAAAAAACACGAAAAAATAAAAAATGACACTCGATTTAGAGTTTTCTATCAAAAGTTACAAGATTTTTATTTTGTATTTTAATATTTATTAATAATAACATAAAAAATTATTTTTCCTTCACTCTTCCTCAATTTATATGTTATGGAGAAAAGTTTCCAATTCTGGATCTACACAACAGAAGAAGAAAAAACTAGTGCCGAATGTGAAAAACCACGAAACTATTTTCTGAATTTGTTGCCTCACCGACACAACTTTTCAAGATCATCATAGGTAACACAGATCTTTAGGATCTCTAGATTATCCCCACATAGGAACTCTGTAAATCAGAATAAAAAACCCAGTACTAAATGTGAAAAACCCAAAAAATGTTTTTCTAGATATTTTGTCTCACCGACATAGATTTCTTAACAAATCCCCAAATCTTTAGATCATTGTCAAACAGAAACTCTACAAAATGAAAGACATAAACCCAATATCAAACCAAATAAACCCGAAAACCATTTTTCTAAACTTTTTGCCTCCTTGGCATAGATTTCCTCATGGTATAGATTTCGAAGATTTCCATATTCTCGCCAAACAGGAACTTTGCGAAGCGAAAGAAAAAACCCAGTACGGAACGTGAAAAACCCAGAAACCATTTTTTTAGACTTTTTTACCTCCCTAATATGGATTTCTTCCCTAACATGGATTTCCATGTGGATCTGTACATATCTATATCTACCTCTACAAAACCAAAACATACACAAAAAATAGACTATTTCTTTCAACGTCCAAATTTACAGTCGTTTCTAGGATTTTTATGCATTCTGAATCCAATAGAGCCCTCTTTTTCTCGTAAAATTGGATGTCGTACCAAGGTACTAACGAATTTCAAAATATATGAACAAAAGTAAAACCTTTCTTGTAAAAAAACCTACAGATAGATTTCTACATCATCTATTGCTTTGATACCATGTAAGAAATGATAAGAAGATTATTCCAAGTCATGAAGATCAAATCAAAAGCTTCATAATAGAATTATGCAAGTGGTGTGCATATAGGAGGAGGAAAGTGTAATTACCACATATAGCAGTGATGAATAGATCTCACTAACTGATACTATAAGTAGAGATGACTACACACAACTAATAAGTTAACTCAAGACAACTAGTAAGCTAACTCAACACAAATGGTACACCTAAGCAATCTAACACAACAAATATAGAACTAACACAAGTGTAAGAACTATCCTAATAAACAAATAAAATGATAAATAATAACTTACACTAATAAATACCCTTGGGTGCATGTTTGACCATGATAGAGAGGGTTTTGATAAATTCAAACAATGGATGACAAATAGTTGCTCCCCTTCTCATATTGCATAGGATATTATAGATGCCTCAACTTCCTATCATTTATCCATACCAATGTTTGAAATAAATGGTGAAATGAGACCTTTGAATGATCCTATTTAATCCATTAGAAAACACGTTATATAAATACTATCCATGATGTACATTATAGGAAAATTGTAAAAATAAGTTAAAACTCTATCCTTAATGTCTATTACATCTAACACTAAGGAAAAATATGATGAAAGATATGGTAAACCTATTATTCATATTGTAGTTGAATTTACTTGTCCTCATGATTTTACAATGCCTAAGTTTTATCTATTGGATGTATATGATGAACCTATTTATACCTTAAGCACTTTGCTTCTTCTTTTGGGGAACATGCACATGATAGAAAAATATTACTCTAATATTCCATATAAGATCCACACGACATGGATTATCGTGGTTATATTCTTTATTTATCAAATTTGATGTAGAAGCATCTATCTTGCATGACCAAAAATGATGTTCACTAGAAAATTTAGTTAAGTGTTGCACTAAGCAAGGCATTGAAACGAGTCTTTGTTGACTTAGTTTGTGCAAGTTTAGTTTTGATCCTATGTTTATAATGAATGTGTATCCTATGTGCATACAAAGATTCATTGCAATGTGTTTATTATTATTTATTCCTACATTTGCAACACACATACATTTGTAACAATTACCTAAAAAGTTGTAGACATGTGTGAGTGTCATGTAATAGTTCATAATTTTTGTATGATTGTGGAAATTCATGAAGAGATGAGAAAGGTTCATGATAATCTTCTTTATTTTAGAGTATATTTTAAGATAACATAAGAATGTATGTCAGTAGAGCAAGCACAATTTTTTCCTAGTAGAGTTAGCTCGTACATAAAAAATCACCTTTTATGTGCATGAAATTGCAAGGAGAAATTTTAGAAGATCTCATTACCAACATACATTTTCTTTCTAACATACATCTAAGAGAAAATAATGAGTTGATTGAATCCATATTGAGATAATGTAAAAGGATCATCAAGGATCTAGTGTGTAGTTTTATGCGCTAGGGCATAATATGGTACATAACTTTAAGGTCTCAAATATGACATTGTTGAATGAGTTGACATGGATTTCAAATAGCATAATCATTGTAACAATTGAGCCAACTCAATTTTCATTGAGTTGTTTTTTGGGTCCTATCTTGCATAGAGGATTGAGATGTGATTGTAATATCATATATGCCACTTACATATTCAAGGAAATATTAAAACTAGGCGGGTATTGTGATTATATAAGAATTACACTACATGTGTGTATTATAATTTATTAAACTCTCAAATAATTTATTATATATTCTAATCTATTCATTTTAGTGTGTTTATGTATTGTAGTGTTATACTTGAGAAGATTGTGAGTTACCAAGTAGAGATATGAGAATATAGTATTATAGATCATCTCACGCATGAGATAGTATTATTATTTGTGTTTAAATTGTAATCCTTTGAGATTTATTTACTAAATTTATGAGTTATAATTCATATTCAGTTTTGCATGCAATTACATTACATTTATGTTGAGTATTATAAGGGTATTCTATGGACTACCTCAATTGGGATACCTAATAATAATTACATCATTTACTATTAGAACCAACATTTATTCTTTCCAAATTTGACATCATTGGGTATCTATACGGGCATAATTTGGTATCAAGGGTTGGTACCATCTGGTAATATTATTTTTCCATTCAGGAGTGTGAGAATAAATTAATTAAATACACATTCCAACGTGAGTTGAAGGGAAGGTGTAGGAGGTAATTATTAGTGATAATTGTCATCATCTTCTAGCTAATGAGTTGGATATAATTTATAAAAGATATTTGGAAAAAGGAAAATTTCTAAATAAATTTCAAATAAAGGAGATAATGATATAATAATACCATGAGGAATAGGTAATCATGGAAGAGAACCCAAACTTACAGATCTTCCAGGTTTGATGAGGGATATTAAATCCCATCTAGAAGATATGGAGATAGGGAAACAATAAGGTGTTGTTGTTGATGATGAAAATGATATTAAATCTAAAAAAAAAGGAATTTGAAATTGAATAAGAAGAAGAGGTTGAGGAACATGAGGACATATTTCTAAAATTTTCACAAGAACGTTAAGTAAACCTAAGTTGTACATTCCTTGTTACTCTAGAGGATTGGATCCTATACTCAAGGAATAGATAATTGAGTTGAAAGAATAATTTGAGTATGAAAAATTGGAAGATCCAAGGACATTTTCAAATTGTTTCATGCCCAATTTAAAGTTCATGTTTATGGTAGGAAAATGTATAAACAGGAAGAAATTAAGACATGGAATACATTTTTTGTAAATTCAAAATAAATTTCATTTTACATGATTATCATATGTGTCTATTTAATAAGATACATAATATATGGTAAATTAATCTAAGTGTAAGTGGCTACATAGAATATAATTTTAATTTTACAACCTAACTATTAGAACTTGTCATGTTGAAGATGAAAAAAAATCGTATTATATGAATGGGTTTCATATGGGAATTCAAGATTAATTTGAGATGGTGAGAATAAATTCTATTGGAGAATCATATCAATGTGCACTAAAATTATAAGCAAATTTGGCACAAAATAAATGGATAACAACACAAGTAAAGGGAAGTTCACATATGGTCATAGATAGAAAATAAGTAAAGGAACATCTATAAAACAAGGAGAAGAAAGCACATCACAATGTAGTGATGGTACACAATGAGGTTGAGGAAAATCTCTAGGTATAGGTTTTTTTTGTCAATTTAATTTATGTGGATTCACAAGATATAATTACAAATGTAGTGATGTTAGACACATGAAATTCAAGATTATATGCATGCACATAACGATGTAGGTAAATGCAATAATACTAATGTGGATATTGCATAAGTGGATGAAGATAACATTACATAACATCAGAATATAAATGAACTAGATGTTTGTGAATCACTCGTGATGAGGAGTTTTTTTTAAATAGGAAAAGGAAGAAAACATTCCTACATAGAGAAAAAAATAATTAAGAACTTTTTATAAGAAAGAAGACAAATTCTGCAAGGTGATTTTCAACAATGGTAGTACATATAACATTGTATTAGAGGAGATGGTAAGTAAGCTGGTTTTGAAGAGAATTGCACATCCAAATCCATATATGATATTATGGTTGTTGAAAGTGTTAGGAATTAGGAGTGTTCACATTATTAATAGTGTGAGTATTGATATTATCTATCAATAATATAATATAGTGGTGTGATGAGTTCTAATAACAAGGGCGTGATATTTTTAAACTGTTTCTAGCCCAAGCTCATTACGCCTTGGCACTTTTATCTATTGACTCACCTACATTGGATCCACATTACTTTCCACATCCCATCTCTGATCTATAAAATATCTTTGCATGATTCTCTACTAGAACATTGATAGAATATGATCCCATCTTCCACCTAGGATCTCGACGATGTCATCTTTTAACACAATATTCAATAACAATTTTCTTAACATTAAATTCATTTGGTATTGGTCGACCTATTTGTATTGATCTACGAACTTCGGCATAGTAATTTTCACTGGCTTGACTCTCATCAATGCCATGATCAAACACATTTCATTGAATTCTCCATTTTTCTTACACAAGATCCTAACTCAACTCGAACCATCCATCTTAAACTCCACACAAATATGTCCCCACCTACATCAAAATTGTACTTTCATGTAGTTTTCTAAAACCAAGGTAATTTTTCATAGTAATGTCTATTTATTTTGGTGTCTAAATATTTAAAGTCTTGATTATTTTGTCATTATATTTGTTTTATTAAAATCCATTGTCAATGTTTATTATTGAATCTAATATTTAATTATATTTTCTTATCAATTTCATAGTATGTTATTTTACGCAAGTCAAGTCAACCATGGTGTCTAAATAATGCATATATGTGTCATCAAAATTTGATCTAGTTTTTGTACCACAAGAGTTCTCAAAGTGGAAATTGTGTCCAATATATGTGTGTCTCGATATTAGAAGTTGTAATTGTAAAAAGAGTCAAAAGAATCAATCTTTGTGAGACACTGTTTTAAAATGTCAAAATTATTGTAAGTCAAAGTTGGTCTATTTCGTCAAGTCATTGTAAAAATTTCAAAACCTATTTTTTTCCCTCATGAATGGATTTTCAGTTGAAATCAACATCCTAAAAAATAAATAATTTCACATTGTGGGGGGAATTGAGCTTCAAAAGTATCATTTACTAAGTTAGCATCTCCATACTAGAGGACAAAAGCAACAAGGGTTGGAGGTCGATCAATGACCTCTTGTCAGTTGCCAATGATTGGAATGCACAACAAAGTTGGTGGTAGTTTGTTTTTTAGTTTTTTCAGTTGTGTATTTGCTTTCAACTATAGTGCGTTCATATTTTGTAAATAATGAGCATAATTTCCTACATAATTTACTAGTGTGTAAATATAGTAGAAAGATAAAAAAGCAACATCATTATATTTATGTTATTGATCGTCCTGCAAAACCATCTCTTGTGATTAGTGGTCAACAACCTATAAAACCATCCTAGAGGTTGTTAGCTATCCTGAAAACATAACCATCCAAATCATGAGCACACAAGGGTGACACACTATAAAAGAAGTGTGACTATGTTTTCCCCATGTTCACACTAAGTGGAGGAATGTTAGGAATCACTAATGTTCACATCAATAATAGTATGAGCATTTATATTATCCACCGATAATATAATATAGTGGTGTGATGAGCTGTAATAACAACTCATATAATGTAATAGTTAGTTAGGAATTTGTGATAAATAATCATGTAATTATACGTATGGTTGAAGAGTGTGTTACGAGTTGTTATAAAAAATCATTTATATTGGAAGAGTTGTTATAGGAGCTTTAATAAGCCTCCTAGTTTATAGGAGATGTAATATCCTATAGATATGTATCATTGTCCAAAGTTAATTAATGAAGAATTATTATTGAAACTCTCTATGTTCTGCTCTTCTATTTTTTATCTGTAAGGTCATCAAATTTTAGTGAATGATAAATGTAAGGAAAGTTTTAAGATAAAATCATATAAGGATGAAATCATCTATGATATTATGCCAATGGATGCTTGTAATATTTTACTTGGAAGGATATGGTAGTATGATTGCAAAGAAAAACATGATGGTCATGAAAATACATGTATATAAGTTTCTAAAGGATGGATTAGCACACGCATCGAGTCTTCTAAAGAATAAGTGTTAAGAAGTGAAAAATAACCCAAAGATTATGTTGATATCAGGAAAAAAATTCTTGAGTGAGGTGGAGTGTGATTATTATGTACTTGTAGTAAATCCCACATAGAAGTTAGGCATAAAAAAATGAAGGAAAAGAAGAGATTGTTCCACAAGAAGTGAAATGTTTGATTAGTAATTTTTGAGATATTATAACAAGTGATATACTAGATGCATTACCAATGATGAGAGGAATGATTCGTCAAATGGATTTGATCTAAATATTGATTCTATCAAACAAACATGCATATAGGTTGACACTGAAAAGATAATCCTAAGGTGAAAGATAAGTTTTAGGAGATATTAGATGAATGATTAATTCATGAAAGTATGAGACGATGAAAAATACCAATATCATTGGCATAAAATAAAAATAATGAATGGATAATGTGCAAATACAATAGATATATTAATAAGACCACATTCAATTATAGTTTTCCATTACCAAGGACGATTATTTTAAATGATTTTTTAAGTGGCGCAAGGTATTTTTATTCGATTGATCTAAAGAGATGATATCACCAAATTCACATCACAAAATAAGATGCATTGATACAATATCTTACATCTTCATGATAAATCATGTATCAATAAAAATAGTTGATTAGTTGGAGTTAGTGTTTGAATTATGTTGTGTATTTTGTGTTGTTGGTGGGCCATGAAATAATGAAATGTATTTTTGGCTAGTTGTGTAGTGGATGAGTTTTATTAGATAGCCACATAGTTAATGAGTGTATTGGTGGTGGGACATAGGATATTGTGTTACATTCTATTGATTACACAAATACACTTTGAAATGTTGTCATGTGTGTGCAATTTCTTTCTGTAATGTTTTTCCTATTACACAATTGTATTAATGTGTAACATTGTCTGCATAATCCTATTCATGTCACACAAGTTTTTAGTGGTGTTTTCAATCCTATGCAGGTTGTCCCAGTCTACATAACAATGGGAATTTGTTTTGAATCCATGGAATTCTATAAAGGTGTTTAAACCTATGAATTGTGGATAATTGGATGTTTGAATATGCATGTTTTGAGACAGCCAAATTGTTATGCTTTTAGTTCCCTTGGACTTTCACTTGATTTTCATAAGTTTAAAAGTCTTAGTTTGTGGAATTGGATGGAAATATAAACAAATCCCAATTTCCTTAGGAATATAGGGCCTTTTGGGAGTCAATTAGCTCATTGTTTTCTTTAAAATTATAGTGTAGATGTGAGCTTAATGCTATGAAAAGTGAGATTGGTGTGTAAATGATGGGAATGTTCTAACCATTTGATATGCGGTATGACATTTTGTAGAGGATAATAATTATATGATGTATGAATTAATCATTGGCGATCAATCTAAGAGTTATATTTCTCTACGTTTGTGAATACAAGTCTTATTTATGTTTCGGTGTTAAAATATGTGTTAATTTTATTTTTCTCACTTGTGCATGGTTTTAATTCCATTTGTTTTAATTTTCCACATGTTTTTATAAGGCTACAAGGTATAAGGATGCTCTTCATTGGGCTCCCTAACCCCATCTGTGTCCTTTGGTATTAGAGAAAGGATTGATTTCCCTATGAGTTAATGCACACCAGATCTATTTGGTTTTCCACATTTACGAGTGTTAGAACATTTAATATTAAGTGTTTTAGGTATTAAACTATAGTTTATAATTAAATAAATAAGAATATTATATATTTTTATTTATTTAATATAAAATATGTGTTTATAAGGTTAATTGGTTATGAAATCAATTATTTTAATGGGAGGAGAGAAGTGATGGAAAGATTTTTATACTTCATTAAATGGAAAATATTTTCTACCCTTTGGGGTTTTCCACATTAAAATCTTGTCTCTGTGTTTATTTCATTAATTTTTTTATTTTGTAATGTTATTTTTCTTGTCTACAAATTAGATTTAATTATAGAAAACAAGACGGTGCTTGCATAATTTTATTAATATAAAATCAAGCATTACAAACAAATGAGAGAGCTGCAATATTTATAGATATTGAACAACTTCTATCTCATCCACAATATATGGAAGCAAACCACCTAATCTGAGAAAATATGCAGAAATAACATATAGCCCCTAACTTCCCCTATTGCCCCTCATGGAAATAAGAACAAAATATTCAAGATAGAACACGATCCCACAAACATAGGGATGAAAACACTATAACTTAGTTAACTAACAACTAAGGACAACTAATACCTGTCGAAAAAAGTTTTAAATATTTTAATTAAATACTTTAACTTATTACATTTTTTCAAATATCAACTAAGGATGAATTAAGCTAAGTTTTATTCCTAACATTCCCCCCCTTAATTCAGCATGGTCTCAAGTGAACAGGAGAGAAATTCTCTAAAACCCTCAAATTTACCTCAAGTAAGTGACTTTGTGAAGACATCTACACACTCCATATTTGTTAGGAAATATTAGAGATGGATGTTTTTGTTCCAAACATGTTCACGAATGAAATGTACCTACACCTCAATGTGTTTGGTGCGCTCATGAAAAAATGGATTCCGAACAATTTTTACTACTCCTTCGTTATCAACATGTAGGATAGTTGGATCTTTTTGTGGTATTCCCAATCCTTCAAGTATAAGTTGGAGCCATATCGCTTCATAGAAAACTCCACCTGCTGCACAATATTTTGATTCTATGGAGGATATTGAAACACAAGTTTGCTTCTTACTCCCCCATGATATCAATCCAGATCCCAAAAAGAATACAAATCCTGAAGTGGATTTCCTATCATATATGTTTCTTGTATGATCTGAATCTTTATTATTCTTCTTGTATTCTAGACCATAGTCCATAGTTCCTATAATGTACCTCAGTATCCACTTTGTTGTTTTCTAGTGAGAAACCCTTGGTTCTTGCATGAACCATGAAAGATAGTTGACTGCATAGCTGATATCTGGTCTAGTGTAAGTCAAGTAGATGAGACTCTCGATCAACTATCGATGGAGAGTTGCATTTACTTGTGGTGATGGATCTATTTGATAGAGTTGAATTCTTGTCTCCATAGGTGTGGAAAATGGCTTACAATCCATCATATTGAATTTCTTGAGTGTTTTCTTGGCATATTTCAATTGTGACACAAAGATATGATTTTCTATTTTCTAAACTTCAAGTCCAAGACAATAATGTAGAAGCCCAAGATCGGTCATGTCAAATGATTGTGTTAGATCTTTCTTTGTTGACTCAATCATCCTCACTGATCCTCTAGTGATGACTATATCATCGACATATACTACAATGATCACTATCTCCCCCCTTGCTATTTGAGATAGAGATTAGGATCGTATGGACTCTTATTAAATCCATGTTGAATAAGATGCTCGTAAATTTTTGTGTACCATTCCCTGAGAGACTTTTTTAGACCATATAGTGATTTTATGAGTTTACATACCTTTTCCTCTTTATTGGGAATATGGGATTGCGGAATAGTTCTATGATTTAATAACAAACAAAATCATGCACACTAGATCTAAACAATTCCCCACAAAATCTATAATAGTGGAAGTATAGACTAGAATAATCCAAATCACATAAAATTACACACACATAACAAGCATGTACCGTGGTTCACCCAATTTGGGTTACGTCCACCAAAGATAGAGATCTCATATATATATATATATATATATATATATATATATATATAATATAACAAGAGATTACAAACCAAACTCTTCTGTACAAGATTACATGTAACTCTACAAGAGTATCTCCTCCTCCCAGATCTTCAACTGGATCTTCCTAAGTACACTAAACCATGCCTCCATACCACCACTTGTGTCTCCTCCAGATCTCTTACCGAATCTACCTGAGTGCACTACAACCATGCCTCTTAAACATAACCAAATCTCACATACCTGAAGCTACCCTGCATCTACCACTATGCAACCAAGCTCTCACTGTATTTTGAATCTATAAACAAGACCTATACAATATCTAGATCTAAATGGATCAACATGTTTCACCTTTTTCTTAGATTGTTTCTTTGAATTGTTGACGAAACAGATAGGGTAACGGTCGTAGGAGGAATACCTATTCAAATTTCAGTTGATGGGTTGTTGTGCGCGTATGACTTCTGAATCCACAGCTGACTGTGAGAGATTCCTTTTGGCTAGGAGGAACTACATGTAATGAAAGCAAGACCACCTGAAAGAATTAAACAATATGGGCAGTGAACTTCCTAGCGTGAGCTAGATCCGAGAAGTATGGTACTTCCTAGATGGCTGTCAGTTCACTATTTTAAACAAATTAATGTTGAAAACAAGGTAAATCCTATTGTTATTTTAAAATGATTTAGGTATCTCACTTTAAGAAAACAGATCTAATCTAACAGGCTAAGCTAGAATAGAATCCACAAGTCAAATGGTTGGTTTTGGGTTCTGCAGGTCTAATAAAGGTCTTGGGTAGGTCAAAAGTGAGTGAGGGTGAGGTAAAATTAGGTGGATAGGTCTCTATTTAAGGCTGTGTAGGCAAAAACAGAGACCGATGTCAGTCAAGGGTGATCGACCACAGTTAGGTATAACCGGTGCCGGTTACTGTGAGATTTGGAAATGTCACAGAACGGAGTTTTGGTCTCCTTTCTGATTACACAAAGGATTTAGTTGGTTGGGAGGAGGTATTAGGTGACTGGGATAGGTTTTTACGAGGTTTTTATGGGTCTATGGAGGTACAAAATGTTGGAGATGGTCAAGAAGGAGCAAGATAAACAATGGATGATAAAACAATGATGAAATGAAATAACCAGGAAAGTATGATATTGTACTTACTTGGATTTCATTCCTGAAGGCTTGTGTGTGATGGATGGAGGTGCCGATGGTGGGTTTGAAGGCTGCAATTGATTACCAACTAAAGAAAAGCTTTTGCATGGGCTGCATGTACACTCCTCTTTTGCTTGGATAGTTCAGAAGATGGCTAGGATGGATGTGAGGGAGAAGATGTTCGATCTCCTTTCATGAGGTCACATGAGGTCACAAGTCACTAGTGATGGTATAGTTCAAAATATCAAGATCATGGCATGGGTAAGGCCGAGGTAGGGGTAAATAATAAGGTTTCAATAGAGGATGTGAGGAGGTTGAAGAAGGTGGAGGGCCAGAGGTGAAGGTAAAGTGGTCTAGGTAGGTGTATGGAGGGAAAAAGAAAAGGGAGGTAAGGAAAAGGAGGTAAATGTGAGGGTAATGAGTATGCAGGGTAACTAACATCGGGCGTAATTAATCATTGACAATGTAGGGGAACCGATGGCGGTAGTATAGGGCAGAAGACCGGTAGCGATCAAGGGTTAACCGACGTCGGTTGGGTCGGGTAGGGTATAAAAAGTAGAAAACCTGCATTAGAAAAAGTCATTGGTGTAGTTGGAAAAGGAGAAAAGGACAAGAAGAGAGAAAAAGAGGAAGAGGACAAAAGAGTACAGCAGAGAGCTTGGGTGGCGAGCCACATAGGTGAGAGTGGGTGAGTGAGAGGTGGGGCCGCGAGATCAGGTGGCACGATTCGTGCGGCTGAGGAGTGGTTGTGCAGTTGAGGATGGTAGAGACCAGAGAGGGGTTGGGTGGTCCACCCGTACAGTGGCCAGAAATACCACCATGACGTTGGCACAGGGATGAGGTATTCTCTACACCATTGCTTAATGATTCGATTGATTAAGTAGGGTAAAATATGGGTTATAATAAAAACGTGGGGGGAAGTTTTGAATTTTGGATTAGGAGGTAAATTGGATATAATGGGGGTGGGGGAGGTGAGAATATTGGTCAATAGGATTTGGAAGGGAAGTAGGGAAGGTTTACCAAGGTTTGGTTGGGTAGTTAGGTTTATTTGGTCAAAATTGAAAAAATTGGGTTGGGGATTTCGGCGTCATTCGGCACCACAGTGACCGGCGGCAGTCACTGGAGGCCGAAGTTGGTCATGTAGAAGTGGCATCGGTCATGACATAGGTGCCGATGGTGGTTAAAGGCTACCGATGATGGTTATGGGTAACTGGAGTCAGTGTGAAAATAAGGAATGGTTATGGGGCAAGAAATGGGAAAAAATGGGTTAGGCAGTGGAAATGGATGGTCAATGAGGAGGGTCAGACATGTAAAGGTGTGGGATAAGAGAGAGAGGGGGTGGGTTGAGGGTGGGTTGGGTAAGGATTAGGGCAGACTTGGGTTTTGGGAAGAATAGGTGGTTTGGGGGTGAACACAGGGTAAGTTAGGAAGGTGTATTAATACATAGTGTTGGTTGGATGCAGGTCTGGGATGAGCTGTGGATGAGGGACTGGGAGCCACTTATATTGCTAGAGCTGCATGGACAGGTGACTTTCGAGGAGTGGAGCCACATTGATGATGTCGGCCTGATTGGGATCTACCGTTATGGGTGGGTTGTCAGAGAGCAAAGTTTGATGGTAACACTCATTGAGATATGGGATTCGGCAACTAACACCTTCCGCTTGCCAACAGGGGAGATGACCATCACCCTAGAGGATATATATATATAGGATATTGAGACTACCGATTAGTGGATACCAAGTGTACTCAGTGACATCTGAGGTCACGGTGAGGTGTATAGATGAGGTATTTGGAGAGAGAGTAGGCGAGTTGTGTTACCACAACACTAGCCTAAGTTACAGAGATGTATATGCTATCCATCCTGAGGAGATGAGGTTGACAGTGTTAATGATGGAGGTGATCGGGTGCTATGCATTACCAGATTCAGATGGTGAGAGATTCCCACGATCGATGATGTGTGTTCTTTGGGACATGATGATTGATCATACCAGTTTCTCATTGGCACCAGCTTTCTTGGTGCAGTTATATAGAGAGTTGTGGGCCTATGGGCGATTGCAGAGATATAGTCTGGGTTGCATTTTTCTACTTCATTGTTGGGCCTATGAGAACATTGTGTGTGTGTGACTGACAAACCTACCTCGGGTATATGCATTTGAGAAGGGATTCATTTGAGTTGGTTGCAGGTGATGGGAGTCAGAGGGTGGTGTACAGAGATCCCGGGCTACATACGATGTAGCATATTATAGAAAGTGACTGGAGAGCCTATCCAGTGGAGATATAGTCTGGAGACCCTATGTGACTTATCCCTCTTACAAAGGGATGTATGCAGAGCTGGAGGGACTAGAGTTACGAAGGTGGATAGAGGGACGTCATGCTAGGGAGTACGAGATGATACCTATCGACCGAGTGAGGCAATAGTTTGGTTTAGTGCAGGATGTGCCCCCACCCTTCCCACAGTATAGGAGAGAGGAGGTGGAGAGACCTTTGTCTCCACCCCATCCAGTAGAGTCGACAGGGGAGGAGGAGGAACCTGTGGACCGTTGCACAAATGATGTGGGCGTGACAGTGGCATATAGCCTTTGGTGGGCCATACAGAGGCAAGGTCAGGCAGGGACAACTGGGAGGCAGGGGTCATAGGTACAGGCGAAGAGACCAGAGCCGTAGATATAGGTAGAGAGGCGAGAACCTCAGGTATAGGTACAGGAGGAGGAGCCCAAGCTACAGATACTAGTAGATGGTGTGATGAGACCACCACAGACAGTCTCCAGTGAGCAGACATAGACTCACACGTATAGTGTCAAGAGTGTAGGTGGCCGACGCGCCCAAAGGAGAGAGTAGATGACATCGAGCAGTGCACGTGGGTCAACATCAAATGTCGGGCCATCTAGTGGTAGATTGAGAGTAGCGAGACGCTGCTCCGGATGAAAGGGGACTGTCAACACTACAGATGAGGAAGATATGTTATAGTAGATGTGAGACAGTATGTCACCTATTTTTGTATTTTTGGATTTTGGATGTATACCGGCCTGCAAGCTGAAGAGATATTGTATTTTTTTTTGGACATGATACCGGCCTGCGAGCCAAAGAAATTTTTGTATTGGATATTGGCCTGTGAGCTGATGATTATTATTTATAGTATATTGGCCTGTGGGCTGACATTTTTGAGATGATAGCCATGATGAGATAGGCATGTTTATTGAGATACACATTTATGTGATATGGGTGTACATTGTATGGATACACACATGGATATATGAGGAGATAGATGATAGTCAAGTGATTTTGTTGTGATGTGTATGTGTTTTACTTTATTATGATATGGATGGAAAATAGATGAGCTAGGCATGATAGAGTCAGGTCATAGGCATGGATCGAGTCAGGTTGGTTTAGGCATGGATTGATTCAGGTGATAGGCATGGATTGAGTCAGGTTGGTTTAGGCATGGATTGAGTTAGGTTGGTTTAGGCATGGATTGAGTCAGGTAGGTTTAGGCATTGATTGAGTCAGGTCAGTTTAGGCATGGATTGAGTCAGGTCAGTTTTAGGCATGGATGTGTATTTTAATATTTTGGATAACCAATGGCAATATAAATTCATGAGATAATGGAAAAATTGTAAAATGTTGGTTATGTTATGAAAATGTGAAATAATATAAGTGGTAAAAGGTATGTGGTATATGGTTTAAATGTTGAGGGTTTTGAGATGAACAAGAAATCAGGTAAGGGTGAGGAAAATGGTGAGGGTAAAGAGTGGCTGACCTAACCTTCCAAGGCCCCATGCCCTGGAAGTGTTGCCTACATAGTCCCAACGAAAAGGGACCTCATACCCATGTCATTCTCCCATAAGCTAGGTAAGAATATGATAAGATCAAAGAATGGGTAGTGTGGTTGATAGTTAGGTTGGATTCGAGGTCATAAGTATGATGAGGTCAAGATCGATTAGGTGAGGTGGAATATAGGTAGATAGGTATGGGTGATTTTAGGTCGTAGGTATAATTAGGTTGAGGGCATTGATGTTGGGGTTGAGAATAGGTAGATAGGTAAAGGTGATTTGAGGTTGATTGAGGTGGGATAATAGGGGGCCAGAAAGCCACCCAATTGGTAAGGATCAAAATGTATGAAACACATCTTTAGATAGGCCAATGAACGTAAGACCCTAAAGACATTACATGATTGATAATTCTAAGAGTGACGAATAGTCACATGATCACCAAATGTCGTGGGTGCAGTAGGTCCCTTGAGTTATGACATGAAAAGTCAACGGTTAATGAGGTGCAGCTAATTGTGTCATAAAATGGGAAGTAGAATGTCGTGGGCAATAGAGCCAAGATCACAATAGGCAAGTCCATGACGAAAAAGTGTATTTTTATTTTTATTTTTTTTCTTTTTCTTTTTTTGACTTTAGATAGACTAATCGATGCAGGAAGTCTATACAGGAGGAATATATGTCTCCTTGAGGTCTTCACAAAGCTGATCGATGTGGGAAGCTTCTGAATTTTGATTTTTGAGGAGATAGTCTTCTTTTTGGAAAAACTATGTAGAGAGTTGTGAGCTTTTTATAGTTGTCCTTCAAGGGAGTAGTCTACTATAGCAACAATTTAAGGCCGAAGATGTCCTTTTGAGGGATTCATCTTTAATATTGGAAGTTTGAATCAAGGAGTTGATCCCTTAATTTGGAAGATGCCCTTATGAGGGATTCATCTTTTTTTGGATTTTAAGTCATGGATGAGACTATAACAAAGCATTTGGTTCTTGTTGAGAAGGAAAGGGTGAATGACCATGGGATCTCATCTAAAAGAAGATGAAAAGTATCGATAAGAATCATGCCATGTGCAAAGCCGTGGTGCACATATTTAAGAAAAGGAAAAAGGGGTGACGAGTAATCACATGATCCTTGTTTAGTCATTGGAGATGAGGTGTGGAAAAGGTTAATGGTGCTCAAGGGATGAGCATGAACTAGATAAAGAGTGATGTGGGGATAGAGGTCAACAGTAGAACTATCGAAGATGTAATGCATTAAGGGGCTCAGGTTCAGGTTAACCCTCAAGCGAGGAAAAATGATAGGCACCTGATCCATAGGTATGAGTTACGATGTATGGTCCAAGCCAATTAGGAGCAAATTTGCCCCGTTTTCTTTTCTCTGCTTTGGTTACGTGTTTATTTTATTTCAAAACAAGGTCACCAACTTGGAAGGTTCGTTCATGAACACGTTTTTCATAAGCACGTTTGATACGTTGTTGATAAACTTGAAGGTGATCCAAAGCATTAAGATGACGTTCATCTGATAACTCTATTTGTGTTAAGCGGTCCTAATGAAATTCATCATCAGTAAGCATGTCATGGAGAGAAATGCAAAGTGAGGGGATCTGGACTTCGAGAGGTAGAACAACCTCTATACCGAAGACCATTGAAAAGGGTTTAGCTAAAGTGGAAGTGCGAATACTAGTACGGTATGCCCATAGAGAAAAAGGAATATGCGTATGCCAATCCTTCCCAGTATTGTCAACCTTTCATGAGAATTTTATTAAGGGTTTTGTTAGTGGATTCGGCTTGGCCATTGGTTTGTGGGTAATAAGGTGAGGAGAAACTAAGCTGAATTTCGAAGGCATCACAAATTTTTTGCAATGTTTTGTTTTTGAATTGTTTTCCATTGTCAATGATGAGCCGATGAGGGACACCAAAGCGAAAAATGATGTGATGGTTAATAAACTCACATATTTTCTCATCTTTCGTGGAAATGAGTGGTATAGCTTCTGCCCATTTTGTGTAGTATTCGGTAGTGGTTATGATCCATTGATGACGTTAGGAAGAATGAGGATTGATTTCTCCGACAAGATCCAAACCCCATTGAGAAAAGGGCCAAAGGTCACGAGTGACTTGTAAGGCATGACTGGGTGTATGATGAAGGTTGGAATGTTGTTGACATTTCACACAGCGTTTGACATAGTCACAACAATCATGGTTAAGGGTTAGCCAGTAATAGCCTTGGCAAAGAATACGCTTAACAACAGCAAGGCCACTAAAGTGACCTCCTCATATGCCATCATGAACCTCCTTGATGGTATAAGGAATTTCAGAACTAGTGAGGCATCGTAAGAGAATACCATCAAAGATGCGCTTATAGAGGAGTCCCCCTAGAATGATGAAATGAGAGACCTTTTTAAGGAAGGTGTGTTATCCATTATGGGTGCGATAAATTGGTAAGATGGAGAGGGAAAGGTAGTCAAAGTATTGTTTATACCAAAGGTCACTCGGGTCAGGGGTGTCTGTTCCGATTGAGTAAACATTGTGAGGTAAATAAGAAGGTGAATGGAGGCATTGTACAGTGACAAATATTTTGGAATCAGTAGGGGAAGCGGGTATTTGGGAAGATAAGTAGGCCATGGTATCTGCAAATTTGTTGGTTGAATGTGGGATGGTTTGAAGGGTGTAACGATCAAAGGTGGTCAATAGTATGTCTACATGATGTTTATACTTTTGAAGTATCTCGTTACGACATTGGTACATATCATTAACTTGGTTATGACCAATTTTGAATCACCAAAGATGTGGATTGATTTGACATCGAGGGCATAGACGGTCGGGAGATCAAGGATGAGCGCTTCATACTTGGCAATATTGTTGGTGCATTCAAAGTCTAGTTTGAAAGACAAAGGCATGGGTTCTCCATCCAGAGGGGCGAGGATAACACCAGCTCCACCCCCATGCTGACACTTGGAACCATCGAAGAACAGTGTCATTTGGTAAGGTGGTTCATCTAGGTAAAGGGTAGCAATGGATTCATCAGGGAAGTCAAAATTAGAGGGTTGGTCCCCGATAATAGGTGCGTTAGCCAGTTGGTCGGTGATAGCCTGACCCTTAATGGACTTTTGGTGAATGAATTCGAGGTCAAGATCAGCTAAAAGCATGAGCCAATGTGTGGCACATGGTTTTGATAGGGTTTGGCTTACATGAAGTGTAAAGGGTTGGTGTTGGTCACAACATAGGTTTTGTGGTTGAGTAGGTAATGACAGAGTTTGGTGGCAATGCAAACTAAGGCTAAGAAAAGTTTTTTAGGGTGAGTGTATTGGGTTTCATAGTCCAGAAGGGTATGGCTAATATAATAAACCACCTTCTCCCTGTGTTGTTCATCACGATGAGTGAGCATAGCTCTTAAGGATTGATCGGTAGCTGATATATATAGCTAAAAAGGTTGATCATATTTTGGTGGAATGAGTACGGGTGGTTGGAGAAGGTATTGTTTTAAGACCTCAAAAGATTTGTGGCAGTCTTCATCCCATTTGAAAGAGACATCCTTCCTAAGCAGATGATGAAATGATTAACAACGGTCGGAGAGTTGGGAAATAAATTGGTGAATGGATTGTAATTTACCTTGCAAGCTACGGATTTGTTTGAGGTATGTGGGCGGAGGCATTTCCAGAATGACCTTGAATTTAGCTGGGTCAACTTCTATACCACGTAAGGAAATGATAAATCCTAGGAGCTTTCCTAAGAGAACTGCAAAGACACACTTTTTAGGTTGAAGGCAGATGCAATATTTAATGAGGTGATCAAATATGGTTTCGAGGACAGCGAGGTGCTCAGCGCGGCGTTTATATTTAGCCAAGAGATCATCCACGTAATCTTCCAATATGTGATGCATGATATCATGGAAGTTGTAATTCATAGCACACTGATATGTAGCAACAACATTTTTAAGGCCAAAAGGCATGACTCGATAGCAGAAGGTCCCCTAAGGGGTAATGAAGGCGGTTTTTTGTTGATCCTCTAGGGCAAGAAAAATTTGGTTATAACCTGAGAAACCATCGATGAGTGAGAGCATCTCGTGACCCGCGGTAAGGTCTAACAGTTGATCAATACCGAGCAAGGGAAAGTCATCTTTCGGGAAAGCGAGGTTGAGGTAACAGAAGTCTGTGCAAATGCAGAGTCCTCCTGTTGCTTTAGTGATAGGGAAAATGTTAGAAATCCAATGAGGATAATCAATGGGTAAGATGAAGGAAACAGAAAGAAGGTGCTAAAGTTCTTCTTTGACGACAAGAGCAATGCGAGGGTGCATTTTCCTCTTCTTTTGTTTGATAGGTTTGGCATCGGGAATGGTTACGATTTGGACCACTATGGTGGGATCAATACCGGGCATGTCAGCGTAAGACCAAGCGAAAGAGTGGTTATGAGCTCGGAGAAAGGAAGTGAGATCTTCTTGTTCAGTAGTATCTAAATATTTTCTAATCTTCAGGATGTGCGGGTCTTCCTGAGTATGAATGTTGATCTCGATAGTCGATTCATTCAACATGGTTTACATCTCAGAGGGTAACGATAGATGAATATATGAGTCATCTACACCAAGGTAGGTGAGTATAGATTCATCATCCTAACATTGAACGATGTTAATGGTTGGTGTGTCGTCGTCGATCATTTTAGGATACAAGAATGGAAGAGTGGAAGGGGCCTCACCCTCGCATTAATAAGTCAGGGGCCCCAAAAAAATGGTGTTTATGAAAAAAAAAGCTAGGAGGGATAGATTCAGGATCCATCGACTCTGTCGGTGAGGGTGGTGATGACAGTGGAGAAGGGCTAGGGTCCTCAATGAATTCAATGCGGGCCTGTTTGGTAGGAGGTTCGGGGTAGCCGATACCACTATGGTCATTATATTTACAGGTGGTACATGGAATAACGGTATGACGACCTTGCTCGTAGAAGCTGAAACAAAAACCCTTCCACAAATAGCTGTGCACGAAGGTGTGGGCGAAACATTGGTTGGCAAGTGATTGGAAGTCAACGGAAAATGGGCGGGGTTGTGAAGGTGGTTCAGGTGTGTAGGTGGTAATATTAAGTCCCCCATAGGTGAGACTAGTACGAAGATGAGGAGGACCATGAAGGAGGTGTTCTCCTATATGGTGATCATAGCGAGGGTGTTGGTGAAGGCTTCCATACTCACGCAAAGTAAGGAATGCGTTGACACTATATATGCAGTATTCCCTAGAGTGAGGCATTAAAAAATACCCTCCAAGGGATCAGTGGTTGGTATGTGGGTAGCTGGTATGGACGATGTGTTAGAGGTCAATGTAGAGGTGGTGTTAATGGATTGGGTATCTAATGGGTCAGCCATGGAGGTTATATCAGTGGTAGGCATGGAGGAGGTATGTGCGGTGAAAGCAGTGGCATGAATTGGTAGGTGTGGGTGTAGGTGTAGATGAAGTGGTGTTGGTTGCGAAGGTAGATGTCTTGATAGGTATGAGTACATCGTTGGGTCGGTAAAGCATGTTACATGTTTTGAAAGGTGATGGGTCAGCTGGAATGGTATAAGTGTGTCCCTTGTGTTCAAACTTTACACAACGATGCAAAGTGGAGGGAACATAACCCATGACCCGGATCCAAGGTCTACCAGTAGCAAGTTATATTGGAATTCCCCCTCCAAAACATAAAACAATTCTGGAACAGTGCAGGGGCCCACATGAATGTGTAGGATGACACTGCCTGGCATGGAGGTGATAGCATCATTAAATAAATGTAACATAACTAGATGTTTTTTGCATGCAATTGTTAGGTATGTGTATTTGAGTAAATGCATGGGATGAAATGATGCTAAAGCTAGTGCCTCCATATCACATGACATACCTGTATGTCATCAATGTGTACAGAGATGAAGAGGGCTAGGTCTGGGTCATCATTTTGGTATAGCACGATCTCTGCCTCTAAGAAACTAAGGGAGGAAACTTGGTGAACAAGGTGAGGTGAGGATGAAGGTGGTAATTTGGTGAGAGAGGCTACATGATGGGGTGTGATAATGGACGTTACGGGTGTAGGGTCATTGGGTAAAACATCGATAGATTAAAGAACCTCCATGAGAGCTTGTCGATGGGATTCTGAGGTTTGGATGAGGTCATATAAGGACATTTTGAGGGGTGATTGGTGTAATTGTTTGAGCATGGTGCGACGTGTGATGCCATTAGAAATAGGGTATGTGGGGGCCGCAGATAGTTATCTTAGGTATGGGTACAGATGGTATGTTAGGTATAATATTGGTTGGTGGGTCAGCTACCTTTTCTTTACCCTTCTGCGCACATGTAGTAAAGTGTACCATGTTGATTTGAGGAAATTTATCAAATGGAGAGGGTGTAGGGTAAGTGGTATAATGACATGAAGGGAAAAACCCTATGGGAGGAGAAAATATCTATGAGGTCAGCTAGGTGCAACAACATTTGGGTGGTTGCATGGTAAATTCTCTGATGCGAACCATGTTAATTTCAAATTTTGTGTGTGGCTCTAGGAGCTATGAGGGTGGAGGTTGTGGTTGTTGAGTGAAAAGTGTGTGAATTGGGGTAGGTGAAGCAAAATCCTCATCAAGAAGGTCATCATCATCAAAGTTGGTTTTGGGTGGACACAATTGGATAAGGATGGTTTTCAAATCCTTATAGTTCTCCACATCATGCCCTGACACATGATGGTATGCACAAATTTTGGTATCATCAAATCCCTTTGGCTTGGGTTTGAGGGGATTCCTAAGGTTGGAGTGGCGGTAATGTGATAACAGAAGTCTCGAGGAGGTTGGTTAAAATTTTGGCATAGGACCCTGCTAGTGGATCACAATGGGAAGTGAATGTGGGTTTGGGCATAGGCGTGGTTAGTTGTCTAGGAATTATTTTTGAAAGTGTAGGAACAGTTCAAGCTATGGGTTTAGGCACTGGTGTGGTTTGAGGTATTGGTCGGGTTCATTTACATATGGGTACAGTAGATGGATGGGTAGGAAGGTGTGGTTTTGTTTTGACTACCTTGTTGTGGGGTATTGGGTTTTGTTTTTGGGTTGCACCTTCTTGGGTAAAGGTGATGTGGGTATACGGGGTCTAGAAGGAAAAGTAGATGGAGGAAGAGGGTGAGTTACCCATGGGGATAACGGGGGTGCTATGAAAGTAGATGATGCAGGTCGTGCTTGGGGTGTGAGGAACAATGGCTGAAGTGTAGTAGGTAGTGAAGCAATGGTTGAAGGTATCGGATGTATTGGTGGTAAAGGGACTACAGGTATAGGTATGATTCATGTTGTGTTTCTAGGTAGGTTAGAGATTTGTTAGGTAGGAATGGGTGGTTGTGTTATTGGGTTATGAATGGGTGAGGGGTGCTTGACCATGTTGGGCAGCTAAGGTCTTAAGACAGATGGAATGAGTGCAGGTGTGTAAGGGTATGAGGTTGATGAGTTTATTTCTTTAGTTTGGGTGTCGGAGTAGGTGTGGTTTTGGAGGATGTAGCTAAATCTAGTTTAATAGGTGGATGAGTAAGGATGGTGGTCGGGGTAACCCCTAAAGTTGGTAATAGGTTTAGTGGAGGTAAATATTGTCGGTATGGGTTTGGGTTTAGGCATAGGTCAAGTTATGGGTAAGGGTGTGGTGTGAGTGTTAATGGGTATCGTGGAAGGGGTTGCAACACCAGTGGTTGTATGTGGTTTAATGGGTGGAAATGTGCTTGGGTAGATAGCGGAGATGTCATCGAGGGATATCTACATTTGTGTTGAGATAAGGAATAAGAGGCACCCCCATAACAAAGGTCTATCCAAATAATCCAAGTGATCTGCCAAACGTGAGAATGGTGCATTTATAAGTGGATTTGGTGAGGACCTAATGGGAATTCCTATAAAATGAATCTTGGAGACAGTGAATCAGCTGGCTTCAAATTCCATCGGTAAGAGAGTTGAAAGTAGGTCTATTGGATGTCGAGTAGTGGATGGAGAATGCTCACCCAGAGGCAAAGGTATCCCAACTAGGTCTATGATGGGTAGAAGAGATGATGTGAGTTCCTCTATGAGTGGAGGAATGGATAGGTGCTCCTCTGTGGGTAGAGGAGGTAATGGGTGCTCCTCTGTAGGTGGAGGAGGTAATGGGTGCTCCTCTATGGGTGGAGGAGGTATGGTAGGTAAAGGTTTTCTAAGTGGAGAAGCTAAGGGTGAGATGGTCTCAATGTCAGCAAAATAATCCTCCGTAGGTGATGTAGGAGATGAAGGGTGTTCTTCTATTGATGAAAGAATAGTGATGGTTGGTTCCAATGTGGAAGGAGGATTTCGGGCTAGGATTTCCTCTATGGAAGGAATGTGAGGTAATTGATATGTGACAGGTACCTCGTTAAAGATTGTGTGAACCTCACAGGTATGGGTATCATGAGTGGATGTCTCACTAGTTTGATTGGATGAAGGGGCATGATTGGGAAATGGTTTTTTAAATATTTGTAGATTTTGGTTAGCGGCAACATTAGGATTATCCACAATCAACTAGCCTTTCTCAAGCATTTCTTGGACAATATTCTTAAAAGTGATGTATTTACCATCATTATGACCCTTTACGCAGTGATAGTTATAGAAATCTTGTTCCTTATACCATGCGGGCATGGGGCGAGAAGGGTCAAAAATAGTGTGTGGTTTTATGGGTGGAAGGGTGATGGCACTAGCTTTGATAAGATTCTCTAAGATAGAAGAGTAAGGTTCCTTAATTGGGGTATATTTTTGTTGCTCTTGTCTGAAACGAAAAGCATGAACAAGTGATAAATTTGATGAGGGTGTAGCTTGATTAGATGGATGAGCTAGGTCGGCCTTGAGTACTACTGCGTTAGCAGTACCTTTAGCGTTTAAATAATTGGTTAGTGGTTTAGAAGAAGAATATGTTTCATTTAACTTGAATGCCAAATTCTTATTTCATTATTGGATTTTCTTCTCTTCGATGGCCCAAATCTCTAACTTTCATGCCATAGTGAATGCCTCATCGAATGTTCTAAAAGTTTAGACCTGCAATGTCGGGGAGATATCCCTGGTGGAAGCTTGTGTGAAGATATTGATGAGTTTAGTTTGTGGTAGTTCAAAGGTAAGTTGATTAATCAGGCTATGCCAGTGAGTGACAAAATCTACGATAGATTCATCCTCGTACTGACGTGTGGAATATAAATCGGTCATGGTAACTTTCTTGGTGATGTTGATGGAAAAATGATCCAAAAAAGCTTGAGCTACCTGATTAAGTGAAAATATGGAGTGTTTGGGTAACCCAATATACCAGTCTAATGTAGGTCCAGTAAGGCACATGGGAAAAGTTCTCAAAAGTAAGGCATCATCATGATCAATCAAATAACACCCATGTTTAAATGAGTGCAAATGATGTTGTGGGTCTTCCTTACTATTGAAATAATTGAATTTGGGCATTTCCCAATGCACAGGGTATGAACGGATGGGAATAGATGGGTGAATAGGCTCATTACAAATATTGTCATAGGTAATAGAGTTATGGGAGCCAGAGACTAATACCTCCAGTGTTTTCATCTTATCCATCATCAATTTAATTAGGTTATTGGTGGGTTATGATGATTGGATGCCTCCTATAATGTGAGGGGGTTGGTTTTGGGTGTATAATGGGTGTGGCATTCCAGTGTATGGGGCTGCCATGTAAGGTGGTGGAGAAGAAGACAATGAAATAGGGGGTACATACTTGAAATGAACAATAGATGAAACAAGAGGTTGTTGGTTGTATGTATATGAGGGAGGAAGGGTCGTGGTAACCCTAGTGGTAATAGGGGCTAAATATTATGGAATGGAAAGAACACCATTCTGAAATGGGGTAGAGGTCATCGAGATTGGAGGTGGTAATGTAGCTACAGGTATGTGTGAGACATGAGGGATGTATGAGGTTGTGTTTGGGGTAGTTGTAGAGGGTATGGTGGATGTAATGGGTGCCAAAGAGGTAAAAAATGTTGTAGTCATAGCGGGTATAGGACCTAACTACGAAACAATTAGGGGTAAAGTTGAAGTGGGCAGCACTGAACCAGATGGGGCTGATGCAGAAGTGGGTGCGAGAGTCGGGGGGATAGATACGGACATGCTGTATATCAACTGACCCGAGGCGTCTCAAGTGGACAAATGAGAGAGGTAAAAATGCAAGGTAGTAGGGTTCTAGTCAAGGAGTTGTGTGAACTCCTCATCTCCGATAGCGATATTGGTATGGGTTGGTGATAAAATAGAAGGTGGTGAAGGACTAGGTGGGATAGGTTGGCGACTAGCGTGGAATACGAGGGCATTCACTTGTCTTTGGGTCAGTACCATGTGAACCAATACTGATCAGATGAAGCTGGTTCCCTATAAATGGTACAGAGAATAACTAAAAAAGAATGAAGTAACAAATGGTGAGTGGAATGTGAAACAGGTTAACCAATGTCGGTTAGGGAAAACTGACATCAGTTAGGGGTAACCACTTTCGGTCACTATAGAGGATGGACAGTGAATAAACAGTGAGGTAGAAGGTAAAATCTGACAAGTATGCCAAATCTGGGAATGTGTAAAATTTCAATGGGAAAAGTTACAGTGATAGAAACTATGGAAATTGGAAGAAAGTGAAGTGAAAATTTCCTTTTGAATAGGTTAGGAAAAGGACCCGGAACCGACGTCGGTTGCATTTAACTGATGGCGGTTAGGGTAACTGATGGTGGTTACTATGAGATTGAAATAGTGATGAGAATTAGTGGTTATGAATTTAGAAATTGATGTGGAATCGGACCTAGAATTCTGGGAATGATGGTGATATGGCCCAGGCACACTCAGGTGAAGCCGAAATACACCAGCTGTGATGGGGAGTGTGTAAAGAAATACAAAAATAATGATCGAAATCTCTCACCTCAAAATGCAAATCAAACAGAACACTAAGAAAGAATGATCCTAAAGTGCCTATTCTATTACGTTTGTTCAGCTTATGCTATTTAGGGACTGACACATGAATTGTGAAATAGAGTTTTTGTTGAGGATGGCTTTCTACAAAGAAGGAGATCTAAAGGGTGAACTTTTAGGTATGTTATGGTGGGGGCGGGCTACGCTCTGAAGTATGACTCGACAAAGGAGCGAGTAGGGTGCCCACTATGCTATGATCATGTGATCACCTACAACTTGTTCCATGTAAGATGTTGTTTAAGAATGTATGTATTTGAATTTTTGTGCAGTTTGGTAAGACTCAGAGAAAGAGAAAATGATATAAGTTATTTTCTATGATTTGTTTGTCAACCATCAGCTGGAAATGACATCCAACATATAGGTTGCCCTCAATTAATGTGAGCTAATGAGCTAAATCATACTATAATTCACATGTTTTAAACCCAAATAGAAAGTATGATATTCGATGACAAAAATAGATGAATAGGAAGAGGTATGCTCTTTCACTAAAATGCAGAAAGCATGAAGAGATGATTCCTTTTAAATACACCAAAAGAAAAATTTCCTTTAGAGAAAATAGAAAAGAGTGGATTGCCAGGGAAGAAAGTTAGTGTGTATGCTTTTAGAAGGGAAACAAACACAATTTTTTCCTTGGAATGAATGAAATACAAGGAACCCTGGATGGGTCCTGTTGGGTGTGCCAAAATGTTTCACCTTTTTTTCTTAGATTGTTTCCTTGAATTGTTGATGAAACAGATAGTGTAACAAGTGTAGGAGGAATACCTGTTCAAATGTTGGTTGATGGGTTATTGCATACGTATGACTTCTGAATCCATAGATGATTGTGGGATCTTCATTTTGGCTAGGAGGAACTACTTGTAATAAAAACAAGACCACCAAAAAGGATTAAAAAATATGGGCAGTGAACTGCCTAGCGTGACCTAGATCCAGGAAGTATAGTACTTCCTAGATGGCTTTCAGTCCATTGTTTTAAACAAATTAATTTTGTAAACAAATTAAACCCTATTATTATTTTAAAATGATTTAGGTATCTCACTAAAAACACAATAAGAAATAGATCTAATCTAACAGGCTAAGCTAGACTAGAATCCATAGGGCAAATGGTTGGTTCTAGGTTCTGCAGGTTTGCTAAAGGTCTCGGGTAGGTCACAAGTGAGTGAGGGTGAGGCGAAATTAGGTGGATAGGTCTCTGTTTAAGGATGTGTAGGTAAAAACAGTGACCGATGTTAGTCAAGGGTGACTCACCGTCGTTAGGTATAACCGGCACCAGTTACTATGAGATTTGGAAACGTCACAGAACAGGGTTTTGGTCTCCTTAGTGATTACACAAAGGATTTAGTTGGTTGGGAGGAGGTATTAGGTGATTGAGATAGGTTTTTACAAGGTTTTGATGGGTCTATGGAGGTACAAAATGTTGGAGATGGTCAATAAGGAGCAAGATAAACAATGGGTGATAAAACAATGATGAAATGAAATAACTAGGAAAGTATGATATTGCACTTACTTGGATTTCATTCCTAAAGATCTACATGTGAAGAATGGTGGTGGTGATGATGGGTTTGAAGGCTGCAAGTGATCACTGACTAAAAAAAATCTTCTACATCGGATGCATGCACACTCCTCTTTCACTTGGATAGTTTAGAAGGTGGCTGGGATGGCTATACAGGAGAAGATGTTCGATCTCCTTCTTTGGATGTGAGTTTTTGCTAGATTTGACTCTCTGAAGATGTGTTATCTCTCTGAGATGTATTCTTTCTCGTCAACCTTCTTTCTTCATTTGGCCAACCTCTTTCTTCCAAGTTCCCACCTTGAGAAATAAGGTTGTTTTAGGTTAAAAGGGGTAACCGACAACGTTCTGGGTTAACTGGCGACGGTTAGGGGTAACCGACGTCGGTCAAGGTGGGATTTTCTAGGTTTACTAAAATTAGGGAGATCCTCCTGATTTCCTCAGATCTTGTGTCATTATTCCATGGATTGAACTGGGAGATTCTATGATCATGCGGGAATGTGGTTAGAGGGAGTGTAGTTATTGATTTTTAGGGTTTGGGTAAGTCTTAGTTAGTTATGGTAACTTACTAAGAATAGGTCTTAAGTTGAGTTAGCTCGGTGAGGTGTCTAAGTGAACTATATGTGTAGGTATTATTTAAATCAGATACTTAAATAATAAATATAGTGAGGATAATGAGTTAATTTAATTAAATTAATTAAATTAATACTAGTGAGGTGAAGGGCGCCATGGCTAGGTGAATGTGATGAAGGGTGCTTATTTGTCGAGGGACCAAAGGGGAGTGTGACCTAATTTTAGTGTCTACACAACAATACAATATGATCTCATGGATCTACAATACAAGACTAGATCTACATAGATCTATAATACAATATCTCACCAACATGTGGATCTACAAGAAGAAAACCCTAAGTGCTTTGTATACTATCCAAGCCATTACATGAGACTAAACAATACAAAGGAAATACAGTAGAAGATGTGACCCTCTTCTCACTATTTAGATGTACTTGCTATTTCCTTCTGTCCATCTCCTCTCCATGGAGACTCTGTCTTCATGTAACCTATTCTTTATTTTTCTTCTTCCTCATCATCTTCATCCTCTCAATATCGAAATCAAGGATCTAATCCAATCCTTCTCTTCATTCAACCCTCCTAAACCCTAACTTTCATGCTTATATATAAATATATAAACTTAGGGAACCTTAGCTATGTAATTACATCCAATAGATTTTCTTTAAAACAAAATCTATATTTAAATCCCGTGACTTAAAAATAAAACACATCACACAGGTAATCAGCGTCGGTTAGCCTTAACCGCAGCCGGTTCCCACTTTCTCTGACCGATGTCTCTCCTATCTGTCCGATGATGGGTTGTGGTTCCCACTTTCTCTAACTAATGTCTATCATGTCTAACTAATGATGGTTATGGGTGACCGTGTAGGTTTCCCCTTGACCGATGACGGTTGTTGTATTACTAATCACTTTCCATTGCATGGTAATTGTGAAGCAATCTAGCTCCACAACATAATAATCTCCCACTTGGAGATAAATTGCTGAGCCTCTTTACCTGTACCTGTACATCACTATCCTCAACACACCATGAAGACCATCTATTATTTCCTTCAACAATTCTCTCAAAGAAAAATGAAACCAGGAAGATCAAACCATCTTCTCAAACCAAGAAGATGAAACCATGACTTACCAAACCTGCATGAAGCTACAACTGATCCGTGACACCAAACCTCAAGCTCCCACTGAGTCATAACACCATACTAATTGTTGGTATCAGAAAAACAAGCCAACCTATCTCCTCATGCAACAAGCCATCATGACTAATACACCTGCAAGATCTCCCACTCAAAATAAAGTTCTAAGCCTCAATCGCATCCGTAGCCATACTTGTAAAACCAACCATGTTCTCCATCCATCTATCCATGTCTCCATGCAACCACCAAAGCAACTGACCAAGATACGTCAAACTGGAATATATGAAAGCAAAACAAGATCCTGGGTAAAGACATCCCAAATGATTTCTACCTGTAACAGTGGGTGATCAATCCAAAAACTGCATAACTCAAAGAATCCAAACACTGCAATCTGCAAATCTAATCCTGCATAAATAACTAGCATGTCCAAGACAATCATCTGTAGATAACATCTCTCAAGGAGTAACATAGTAATTAAGAGGAAATACAAACATCCCTACTCATGCTCAAAGCATCCATGTGCAAATCAAACATTTGCATCATCATAGACTCACAAAACTGAATCTATCCAACATGTACATCCATCCCTATCACCAACTCTCCAGAAGCTCCAAGTCTACCACTAACTAAATCCAAATCCAAAAATGAATCTTGTGCTCATCAATGTCAATAAAAAACATCCATGCTAAACCATTGCACTAATACCAAGTGCAAATACCAGAAAACATGTCATCAACATACTCTGCACAAACCAACCAAGATGAAAGCAAAAATAAGGGCACAATATAAAAATGCTAAATAAACACTGTTGTAAAACCTGTAACCAAACCGACCACGATTTCCTAACCGACCCCGATCACTGTCTGACCAACCATGGTTACCAGTTGACCGACCACGGTTAATCCTAACTGACACTGGTCTCTGTAACAGTCAATTTTTCTCTTTTAACCCTTAAAAATCTA
This sequence comes from Taxus chinensis, assembly GCA_019776745.2. Taxonomy (NCBI): domain Eukaryota; kingdom Viridiplantae; phylum Streptophyta; class Pinopsida; order Cupressales; family Taxaceae; genus Taxus; species Taxus chinensis. Next base: position 15,743,621 of record CM034154.1, on the reverse strand, counting down.
AAAAAATTCACTATCATCTTCACCTAGCTGAATCTAACCATCAACTGTAATTCCATAGGGATATCCAGGCACCACAAAATAAACCAGAAGTGAAATCACAAAGTAATAAAATCAATATACCTACAAATCCGTGACTATCCTCCAAAACCAACTAGTGCCTCTGCCACTCTAAATAGTAGCAATCTCCTCTCACTTTGCATGGGCATCATGTATCCAATCCTGCAATGCCAACAACCATGGCTTGCTTCCACTAAACATGAAATCCCTTGCACTACCTACTAATACGTCAGTGAGAAATAAAACCAGATGAAAGAGAATATAAAATGACTCCCTTCTTGTTAAAGAATAATTCTACATCACAGAAGTTTGGACTTCTTGTGAAGTAGGTGAATCAACTTCTTTCCATCCGTATGTACTCAAAATCTCTCGTTACCTGCAACTGTGTCCAACCATGAATTTTCATTGAGGATCTCATCCTTAGACCAGAAACCATTGTCCTCAAGATTCCACACAACCCAGAAATAAAAGTCAAACAACACGAAGAAACCATGGTGTAAATTTGTGCACACAATCCAAACATACTTTTAATTTCTCCAAATGAAATAAATAAAATACGAACCATATAGAGATACCTGACTCAAAGTCTCAATGGACTAATCGAGCCAACTCCGTCCTCTTTCTGATCCAAACCATTAAACTGATCAACACTGTTTCTTCTTGTACACACTGTATAAGAAACATGATCCTCCAAAATAGGACACATAACCATCTGCCCTCTCTTACTACAAAAAACCTTATACAAATAAGTTGCCACAAAGACCAACCATGGTCATCCCCTAACCAACCATGGTTAGTTGACCAGTATCAGTTCCTTTGTGACCGACCTCGGTTCTCAAACTAATGTCAATGCTGCTGGAACAAACCTAACGCCACATAATTTGGCATAGCACACCACACCAGGTGCCTGCTTTGACCGAATCTAATAGTTGATCTGAGCTAGTCATTTCAACAAGCATCCAAATCTCGTACAAAAACAATACAAAAAATCCATGCAATAAATTACAGCAAGATGAAATACATCACGTTACCAACACCAAGATACTCAAATGCATCTTCAACTGAAGTACGTGTTTCTCTGATGGAAGCCCCATCTTCATTTTGTGCTACTATAATCAGCTTCTCTAATGAAGCCCATGCATCTAACTAAACCAAAGGATGCATAACTTCTCCTCTATCTCATTCTCAGATCTAGATCTGCGGTCCCACACATGCATGTGTAACCAAAATAATATAAGCATTATAATACCAAGGTAAAACCATACCTCAATAACCAGATCTGCAATCTGACCAACGTGCTTGTGCCTCCAAGAATTGGGGATGCCTCAACAAACAAGATACATTCTATGCATCTTTCCATTTCTTTAGCTATGTGATTTTTTGTTTAAAACTAGGCTTCCCAGTAACCAACCACAGTTACCCTGTAACCGACCACGGTCACCCTGTCAACGTCGGTTGCCACTTAACCGACGCTGGTCACTATAATTTCTAGAAACCTTACTCTTCCAACTCCCACTTGAGATTAAATCTCTTCCTATGATCTTCTCATCAGGAAAAACAAACACTGCTCTGATACTAGTTGTTGGGAATACGGGACTGCGAAATAGTGTTATGATTTAATAACAAACAAAATCATGCACACAGGATCTAAACAATTCCCCACAAAATCTACAATAGTGGAAGTATAAACTAGAATAATCCAAATCATACAAAATTACACACACATAACAAGCATATACCATGGTTCACCCAATGTGGGCTACATCCACCAAAGATAGAGATCTCATATATATATATATATATATATATATATATATATATATATATATATATATATATATATATATATATACATATACAAACCAAACTCTTCTATACAAGAGTACATGTATCTCTACAAGAGTATCTCCTCCTCCCATATCTTCAACCAGATCTTCCTGACTATACAAAACCCTGCCTCCATACCACCACTTGTGTCTCCTCCAGATCTCTTACCGGATCTACCTGAGTGCACTACAAACGTGCCTCTCAAACATAACTAGATCTCACATACCTGAAGCTACCCTGCATCTACCACTGTGTAGCCAAGCTCTCACCGTATTATGAATCTACAAACAAGAACTCTACAATATCTAGATCTACATGGATCAACAATAAAATATGATCTCATGGATCTACAATACAAGACTAGATCTACACAGATCTATAATACAAGATCTCACCAACATGTGGATCTACAACAAGAAAACCCTAAGTGCTTTACATACTATGTAAGCCATTACATGAGACTAAACAATACAAAGGAAATATAGTAGAAGACATTACCCTCTTATCACCATTCAGATGTACCTACTATTTCCTTTTGTCCAACTCCTCTCCATAGAGACTTTGTCTTCATGTAATTTATTCTTTCTTTTTCTTCTTCTTCTTCTTCATCTTCATGCTCTCAATATCAGAGAATCAAGGATCTAATCCAATCCTTCTCTTCATTCAACCCTCCTAAACCCTAACTTTTATGCTTATATATAAATATATAAACTTAGGGCACCTTAGCTATGCAATTACATCCAATAGATTTGCTTTAAAACAAAATCTATATTTAAAGCCCGTGACTTAAAAATAAAACACATCACACAGGTAACCGACGCCGGTTAGCCTTAACCACGACCAGTTCCCAATTGCTTTGACCGATGTCTATCCTATCTGACCGATGATGGGTTGCGGTTCCCACTTGCTCTGACCAATGTCTATCCTATATGACCAATGACAGTTCTGAGTGACCGTTCCGGTTCCCCCTTGACTGATGACGATTGTTGTATTACTAGTCACTTTCCATTGCATGCTAACTATGAAGCAATCTAGCTCCACAATCTAACACTCTTTACCTGGTATGACAAAACCTTCTGGTTAAGTCATGTAAACTTCTTCTTGTAAATCACCATTAAGAAAGGCACTTTTCACACCCATTTGGTGTATTTTCCAATCAAATTATCTAGCTAGAGCAAAGATTAACCTGAAAATTTTTATGTTAGCTATGGGAGAAAAATTCTCCTCATAATCAATTCCTTCTTTTTTAGAATATCACTTAGCAATTAGTATATCCTTGCATGTTTATGAATTTTTCTATCTCCTTTGTACTTAGTGTTTAAAGATACATTTGCATCCAATCGGCTTTTTACCTAGTAGAAAATTTGTAAATTTCCATGTATGATTTTTTCATAAGTCACTTATATCCTGCATCCATAGCATCTTTCTAAGGTTTATATTGTAGGGCTTTTCTGAAATTATGGAATGGCTTAGTATTTTCAACAACTTTACCCATTAAGGCCAAATAGACCTCATTTTGAGCCATATTGTGAGTCCTCATTTTAGTGGTAGATGTGTCAGAAGACACTATCTAATTTTTCATCTCTAATCATACTTGTATACTATTGAGGCATAATTTTAGTGGTTCCCATGGGAGGTTGAATTTCACCATCTTACCCATTATCACTATCATCATCAAAGTGATTACCATCCTCTGTTTTCACTTGTAGGGATGATTTTTTCATCATGTGAGTATATGGAAGGAACATCTACTTCTTTCTTCTCAAATAACTCAACATCCTGACTATTGTATACCCCTCATTGTTCTTGTGATCCATAAGTTTGTAGTCAATTACTTCATGACTGTATTCCAAGAAGATAAGTTTTTCAAACTTCATATCAATCTTAGTTATTTATTTCTTAGGAATGTACACACTGGCTCTACATCTAAAATCTATAACGCATGAAATAGATGGTTTATTCTCTTAACCATGATTCTTGTGGTATTAATCCATCAAGGGTTGCAATGTAGGAACTCTATTTAGCAAATAGACTAGTTGTTTTAGCTACTTCAGCCCAATTTGTTTTTAATAAACCTGCATCATCAATCATACATCACACCATATCCATGATAGTACTGATTTTTCCTTTCAACAAAACCATTTTGTTGTGGTGTGTGAGGAGGAGCCATTTGACGACGAATGCCATGTGTTTTCAAAAAATCATTGAACTCATTGTTGGTGTATTCTCCCCCTCGATTTGAGTGGAGTGTTTTTATTTTCCTACCAAACTCTATTTCAACAAGGGATTTGAACTTCTTGAAAGTTTCAAAAGCTTGGTATTTTTTAGAAAGACAATATATCCACATTTTTCTTGAAAAATCATCAACAAAGAGCATGAAATATTGAAACCCAGAGTGGTTAGGTCTCATTGGTCCACACAAATTGGTATGCACCAAGTCAAGTTTTTCCTTAGCCTGAAATGTACTATGTTTAATGGTGCTCTATTTTATTTTCCTACCAAACAATGCAACATTTATCTGTACCCTTTTTTAGAGGTGGTAAACCCTTAACCATGTTGTATCGATGAAGTGTGTAAAGATAGCCAAAACTCACATGTCCAAGTCTTTAATGCCATACTTGAGTTGATGATGTATCCTTGGCTACAAGTACTTGATCATTTTGTTGAAAAAAATCCAACTGTAACATTCTTCCCACATTCGAAGCTTTTGCAACAATTTTGGAGCTTCGTGAATTATCTCGAATTAGGAACATATTTTTTACCACCTTTATAATCAAAGGCAATTTTGAGATTGTGATCTAATAATTGACTCACAAATAAATTTTTTTTTAAACCAGGGACATAAATAACATCTGTAATTTTACAATTATGATGCCCAAGTGGTAGTGAAATGGAACCAATTCCTTCAACACTATATGATGTATCATCACCCAAAGAGACATGATTTTTAGTGGGTGTTTTACTCATTGTGAAGAACCAATATTTATTTCTTGTCATGTGTTGAGTTACACCCGAGTCGACATACCAAATTTTATTTGTAGAATTGGATACTTCATTTGATTGTGTAGAATATAGGAAGTCATCATCATCAAATTGATCTTCCTGTTCAGCTACATTTCCTTGTTGAGTTGGTTTCTTCTTCCACTTTTGATTATTTTTTCCCTGTTTACTTTATTGTTGGCCTGATTTTGTTTGTTGGTAATCAATCTTTTTACCACTTGAAGATCCTTGTTGGAATGTGTTGTACCAACAATTCTTTAACTCATGTCCTTTTTTACCACAAATAAGACATTTTTGTTGGTCCTTTTGGCCTTGTTGAGTATTACCTTGCTTCTGAGGTTGTTTACTAGACTTAGCTTTTTTTTTTTCCTTTTTGATTAGAAGCAAGTGCCTGCTCTTCAGTTTCAATAGTTGAGTGAATAACTTCCTCTTGTTGTAGCATATTCACTAACTCTTCAAAAGTTTTTTGAATATTTATGTTTAACGTGCTCACAAAAATCCTATAAGGAGGAGGAAGATCTCTCAATACTATAGGCACGAGTGATGTGTCGGTTACTTCTTCTTTCAAATCTTGAAGTGATGCACACAAAGTTACTACTCTTCTAAAAAACATCTCAACTTTCTCAGTTGGTTGCATTTTCAAGTTCAATAGTTGACTCTGGAGATGAAGTATTGCGTTCTTATTTTTAGACTCATATACTTTTTCAACTTGTCCCAAGATTCTTTTGTTGTTGTGGTCTCACGAATATGAGGTTGTACCTCATCTAAAACACTAAACAAGATTATTAACTTTTCTTTTTGATTTGCACAATCAAATGTAGCTTGTTGTGTAACATCTGTTGCAGATCTTGTTAATGTACCAGAAACAATGGACCATAGATTTTCAAAATCAAGTTGTTCATAAATTTTTGTTTTCCATGTTGGATAATTATTAGAACGCAAAAGTTGAGAATTTGGAAAAAAAAATTTGGTGTTGTAATTACGGCCATTGTGAAAATTGAATAATGAAAGAAGAAGAAATTGAACAATTCCCCCCCTTAAAGCATGCACACCCCCCCCCAAAAAAAATTATTTTATTTATTTTAGGCATCCTTTTCATCCATGTACAATGAATTTTCAGCACTATTGGCCCTGTTACAAATTTGGCTATGTGGCCAATTTTCAAAAATAAAATGGCTCTCTTGGCCAATTCAATAAATGTGTAATTGTGTTTGTGTGTGTGTGGGATCTTTTGCCTCTTTTCAAATACAAACAATCTCTAATTTTGTAATTTTTACAAAATAAATCTTATTAAAATTTGGACCAAGATGTAGATCTCGCAAAAACACACACTTTAAAAAAAATGGCACCTCAATCGAGGTACCAGTTGAAAGTTATGACTTTTTTAAATTTTGATTTCAATATCTTTCCGGGCCCCTTTTAAAAAATGGATTTTTTTTTTTTTCTAATTTTTTTCACAACATCCAAAAATGGAAATTTTTTTAAGAAGCAAGTTTTTTTAAACCAAACACAGATAAGGGCTTACATGCATGCATACTGCATTTTAGGGCACAAATGCAATTCAACCACTTTGAATAAGCATTATAATAACCCTTGGCCACATTTTTAATTATTGATTTCCTCTTTTTTGGCTTCAAGCAGGTATTTTTTCTTTGAACAACTTTTGAATGTTGAATCCTTTTACATGCAATGTTTAATTTTTGCTTTTTGCGTTGGATTTATTTTATTTTTCTTTATAGGAATGTATTTTGGATCAAGAACATTCTCTTGAATGCTCTAAATCTATGAATTCAATCTCCTAGGCTTGATTGGATACTTCAGGATGATCACTTTGGACAAATATCTTCTCACAGGCATGTAGAATTTCTCTTGCTAGATATATGAAAAGACAAAGTACAGAGAAGAGGAAGTAGAAAGTTATGTGGGGAGCTTGAAAATATTGGGTCCCCACAATACAAAAATATTATATATATATATTAAAATGCTTCCAATTTAAAAATATATATTTGCAGGTACAGGCAAACATTTTTAAAAAAATATATAGAGAATGAAACAATGTCACCTTTTGCAACATAGTTGCATCTAGGTTTGCAAGGGTCTGTGATTGCACTCCAGGTGATCTTCAACTTATAAATCAATCCAATGAATTCAGGGTGTGGATTTGGGTAGGGGCTATGAAATGGATGGGGGCATCTATGGCTCCTCCTAGCTCTGTAATTTCTCCAAATCTCCCTAAACTTCCCTAAAACTTCCTACACTCCTCTCTAGATTAGAATATTGCTCTGATACCAAATCTTGACAATGGATACTTGAAAACAATATTTGACATAGAAACAAGACAGTGCTTGTGTATTTTATTAATATCAAAATCAAGCATTACAAACAAATGAGAGAGCTGCAATATTTATAGATATTGGACAACTTCTATCTCATCCACAATATATGGAAGCAAATCACCTAATCTGAGAAAATATGTAGAAATAACATATTTCCCCTAACTACCCCTATTGCCCCTCATGGAAATCATCTGGGAACAAAATATGCAAGATAGAACATGATCCCACAAACATAGGGATGAGAACACTATCACTTAATTAACTAACAACTAAGGAAAACTAATACCTATTGACATAAGTTTAAAGTATTTAATTAAATACTTTAAATTATTAATTTATTCAAATATCAACTAATGATAGAAGGGAAAAAAAATCCACTCCTCCTCACAGGTTTCATCTAATTATTCATTTTGACCAAATTCAACTCTTTGAAGGGCTTACATAACTTATCTCTTTCATCTTGCATCCTAGGAACAACACATGGTATCATTTAGTGAGGGAACATTTTGGTGTCCCTCCTATCCCCATTCAGAAGGTGATAGAGGGAAAAAATGTGTCCTTTTTTATCCCCTCTCTAGGTTCCTCACGTGCCTGAAGTTCAGATCAAAAGTGTCAGATGCTTGTTTTCTCCATCTCCCTCTCATTCCACAACAACTTGACACTTGGTCTCATCTCCTGGGGGGAAATTTCCCTTGAACCCATTGTACTTATTATAAAGGGTACATATGGGACATAAAAAATCTCTCCATTCTCAAGCCATCATAACATAGTTTTAACCCATCATGATTTCTCTCACTTGCGGTCAACTTGCAGTTATTTGGGAAGGTAGAAAAATCATGAAATCTCATTTTTTGATTAGATTTTTTGAATTATTCATTCATCCTAAATAACTACACCTGAAATGTTTTAAATCCTTCATGAATGTATTCCATTATTTAGTAGTGAAAGTATAGTGAGGTCTCTCTTCACTTCTTAATGATCTGATATGCAAAATCATCCCAAAATTGGAGAAAACAATCCCCGAAAAATCTAGTTTCCTATGAGAAAGTTTTCATGCCATGAAGTATCTATGTTTTAGGGATATTAAGGACTTTATTTTTAATCATCAATCTTCCCTCATTTAATAAATTTTCAATTCCCCAAATATTCGGTATGAAAAATCATCTAAAAATTGGAGTGAAGGACCTTAAAAAAATACAGTTTTATTTGAACCAATTTTCACACGATGAAGTTCATTTTTTTGAGATATGGAGGACTAATTTTTTCTAAGTGTTATTCCCCCTCTAATAAAACATTTATTTTTTAGATATTTGAAATGAAGGAATCATAAAAAATTTGTAGTAGGGAATCGTGGAATAAAACCCAAAATTTCAAGATATTTTTCGTTGCAATTCGATACCCAGATTGAAATTACTAAAAAATAACATGTTTCCATGGTGAGGAATGAATAAAAAAATTAAGTGGTAGAATAATGTAAATTATTGACATATTTTGGCCTTTCGACATGTAAGAAGCATCAGGGAATGTAAACAGGAAAAAGTTGTAAAAAATATCAATCCTGGCTAGGACCAGGACCTGCTCAAAATAGAAAGTCTCAGTTTTTGATAGAGAAACATGCAGTTAAAGACATTTTATCTGATCCAACCACTTTTTTCCATCCTAAAAATATTTTAATATTCTCCTACAACTAAAAAAATTATGGGTCATCCTTCACGAGTATCCTAAAGGATCACCCTGGTCACAATTGTGTTATAGAGTGAGATAAAACAAAATAGGGCACAAAAGGTGGAAATTACGGACATTTTGTAGTGTGAAAAGAACCAAGGACTCTCTTAAAACTAAATATAAACAACCATTAGGTCTTAATCCACCATCATATCCTTTGTAAACTGGTTGAGTTGATCTAGGTGAGTTGATTGAGAAAGGAGATCTTGTTGAACCAAGTGAGCAAGTTGAGTTCAGTGAGCTAGTTGAGGCAAGTGATTTTGGTGAGCTATATGAATAGAGATGGGTGAAATAATTGAGCTAGGGAAGTCAAGTTAGATATCTAAGATATCATCCTTCTTCCTTAAGTATCTCACATATTGTAGGTCAGTAGTGTTCTCCAAGTTTCTTGTTCTTAATGTAAATGAATGCACTAGCTACTAAACAAAATAACAACTTAGAAATGTTTGATGGTTTATATTACCTCAGATGCATGATGATGTTTGATACAGGTGTTAATTGATGGATTTTTGGTACTGTAAACAACCTATGAAACTAAAACAAATTGGATTAGATAGATAGAGGCAAGGGATTCTCGACAAAGCAAACCCAAGAAGTGTTAACTTCCTCTGTGGATATCAACCCTCATTGTTAAAGAAAACATGGATCTAGGGTCATACCATTAGCATCTCATCCATCTAAGTTTGATATTGTAACTGATATTAGAGAATGTAATGATCAAATCTATTAGGCGATCATTCCATTCTCGATGTTCAGGGTCAATGAAAAGAAAATCTTTTTAATGATTTTATAAATGATGTTATTTGTTCCTAAATAAAAAATGAATTTTCTTTCTTGTTCACAGCTAACTCAAAATAATTATACTGTAATTTTATAAATGGTTTATAAAGAAAACATTATATGTTATTATAGCGAAAGACATACAAAAAAAATGGTTTATATGTGTTTTAAAAGGTTTTGCATCTGCTTCATGTTTTTTCTACTAAAAATAGGAATGATTCTCATTTGTGGCATGAAAGATTAGGTCATGATAATTTTAGGAGCATGTATGACATATCTCGGCCTAATCTTGTTGTTGGTCTATAACCTATCTCTCATGCCTAGGAAAACTTGTGAAGGGTGCATATGTGGTAAGTAGTAAGCAAACCTCTTCTTTAGTCATCATAAAGCAAACTCCTCAGAACATATATAACATGTCCACAGTAATATTAGAGGACCTTTAAAAAATCCTTCCTTAAATGGTTCATTATATGTTGTTACTGTCATTATTGATTATTCTTGCATGATTTGATCATTTTTTATTAAAAACAAATTAGATGTATTATCTAAATTTAAAGCCTTGGTCAAAAATCAATCTTAACACAAATTTAAAAAATCTTAAAGCAAATAGTGAAGATATATATGTTGTAAAACATTTCTAAACTATAAATTAGTATGTGATTACTAAAAATAGTATTATATACATATAAAATGACACTTGGGGATGCTTTTGTGTTTGTATTAGAGATGTACAATACTGTTGCATCTAATATTTTTTTTAGTTTGAAATATTGAAGTTGTTTTTCCAAAATTCAATATATTGGTAATATGACATGGTTTATCATAAGCATATTATCATTTAAGTTGTTATACAACTTGTTTTTTAACCTATTACTGTAAGATTTGTATATGTTATGCTTATTATGATAATGCATGTTTTTATGAATATTATGATTCTAACCATGTTGATATTGTGATAGATAGAAAATATACAACTGGATATTTGTTCAAGTTTTGTACATGTTCCAGTACTTGGAGCAGTAAAAAGTAGTTAACAGTCTCCATCTCTTCTATTGGGGTAGAATATAGAAGTGTGATGGAAACAACGAAATAAGTCATTTGGCTAAAGTGGCAATTGAAAGAGATTCACATGGAAGTTAAATGAAGTACTTCTCTCTCGTGTGATAGTCAAAGTTGTATTCTCTTGCTAATAATACAATTCAACATCAGATATTGAAACATATAGAGATTCATATGCATTTAATATGAGAGAAGGTGCTCTACAGTGATATAGATCTCCAATATTGTCCAACTAAAGATCAAGTTGAAGATATGTTTACAAAGCCATTGTGTGTTGTGAAGTTCTGCAAGTTTCGTGTAATGTTTGGCCTTTCAAAATTTCCATTGAGGGGGAGTTTTCATGGCAATTCCACCTCCTAACAATCATACATGTGTTTTATCCTTCTCTTATATACTTCTTCTCCAATGTAAAGCATTGTAAAAGACATGTTTACGATCTTAGTAAACTTATAACTCTAATTTTACTGTATAGTCCAGTAGTGGTGCATCTGTTATAAAGGAGGTTCTTATTTTATAAAAGACTCCTAGAGATTCGGTATATATTTTTCCATGAGAAAATGTGAGATGTGGTCTCACAAATCATGTTTAGCCTAAATAATAACTCATGATTTATGAATTTCAAATCCTTTTGTACCAAAAGGTAAGTTTAGCATGATGAACATGTATAATTTCTTCAAAAGTGATATGTTAGCCTAAACCTTGACTATGATTTAAGGATTTATAAATCATGTTGTATAAACATGTAACTTTGGCATATGTTCCCCTCTTAATATTAAGGGGGAGTGTTAAAACATTTAATATTAAGTGTTCTAGGTATTAAACTATAGTTTATAATTATATATTTTAATTTATTTAATAAAAACTGTGTTTATAAGGTTAATTGGTTATTAAATCAATTATTAATATTTTTCGGGGTACTTCGTAAGAAGTCTTACCCATTTGATTGATTTATATTGACTTGTGGGATCAATTGAAAATCACATCAGGTGATAATGAATTTACATGAAAATTCATGGGAGGAGAAAAGTGAGGGGAGGAGTTTTGTACTAGACCAATTTCTCATTAAATGGAAAATATTTTCTGTGGTTTTTTAACCTTCGAGGTTTTCAACGTTAAATATTCACATCTCTATGTTTATTTCATTTATTGTTTTATTTTGTAGTGTTATTTTAATGGTTGATAGTTTATTTAATTAATATTAATTTGGTAAATTGAGGCCTTAACCCCTCGGACCTAACAACGAGTGAGGGTAGAAAATATTACAAACATCTTTCAATGAGAAATATGGGTAAGGTGATGCACCAGAATTAGTAGGAACTTGACAAGGTCATAACTTGAGCTCCGGGTGTCCGTTTGAGTCCGTTTTTTTTTTAAGCCACATGTTTCGATGAGAGAGAATGCAATGCAGAGGAAATGTCCCTACCAATTGGGCAAGTTTTTCAACACATTTTTGGGCCCTAAATCCTCCATCTTGAGGCCAAAAATTAGGATTTAAGTTATAGTTCAGTTTTTTCTTTTTTTTGGGCATTAGTTAATTTTAGTTCTATTAGTTTTCATTATGAGTTAGAAAGTTGGCAATTCCTCTAATTTAGGATGTGGAAGATGCGTGGCAATTTTTGTGCCCATACGAATAAGCATGCAAACTTACTAAGAATAGCAAGTTCTAGTAAACTGTAAAAATAGTAATTTCCGCCACCTAGAGTAGATTTAGTCAAAGTTAGTTAGAGTTTTCTTGGAAACTCGAGTTGGGAGTTATTTTCATATTTAGAAAACATTGTATTTCATTATTCAGTAACAAAGAAGGAGATCTATTTTTTTTGGAGTTCACATTATTTGTAGTATATCAGGTTTGTTCATAATTTGGCTACATTATCTGGTGTCAGAGATGGTTCGAAGTATTTTTTAAAAAATGGTAGGAAGAGGAAGAGGAAGAGGAGGCGGTATTGCCCAAATGAATTAAAATATGCAAGATCTACAAAGACAAGTTGTTATGCTTGCTGCAATGATAACCCAGAGAGGAAATCAAGGTGGAAATGACACAGATGAAGAAGAAGTTTGTGAAGAGGAGGAAATGCAAGCACCACCATTAGCTTTTGAAGAAAGGATGCTTTGAGCATTAGAAGGAAAGAATGATGGGATAAGAGTTGATTTTTTAGAGTATGGTGGTAGTCTAAAACCAGAGGAGTTGATAGACTGGTTGACTAGCATGAGAAAAAAATTTGAGTGGAAGGCTATGTCAAAAGAAAAGAAAGTAAAATTTGCATGCACGAAATTGAAAGGTCATGTTATGTTATGGTGGGATCACCTACAGAAAGAGTGGTCAAGAAAGGGGAAAGAAAGAATTAGGATGTGGAGTAAGATGGAGAAGAAGCTGAAAGATAATTTTTTCCCTGTGGATTATGCACAAACCCTTTACATGAGGTTTTAGAATCTCAGATAGAACTTACAAACAGTGCAAGAATACACATATGAGTTCTACAAGCTGTCCATTCGTGCAGAGCATGAAGAAACTAAGGAGAAAATGGCTACAAGGTATGTTAATGGATTGAAATATTCTATTCAAGATGAGATAAGTATGCATAGGATTAAAAGCATGGAGGATTCCTATCAGTTAACCTTAAAGGTCGAGGAAAAACAAAATCGTCAAAGTTTTAGGAGATTGGCTGGAATGAATAGGGTGGCCTCATCTTCCTTTTGAGGATGAGCTAGTTTCAGCCAAGGTAGGGGAGAATCATCTCGTGGATTGGAAAAGCAAGAGGATATGAGACAATATTTTCAGAATCAACAAAGAGGCAAAGGATATGCTGGTGATAGAGGATGGGAGGCTCCATGAAGACCATTTATTTGTTACAGATGTGGTGAAGAAGGGCATCGGGATTTTGAATGCCTGCATACTTATACACATGATAAAAGGCAAGGAGATGCTCTAAGAGTAAATCTTGTTGAAGCTGAACAAGTAGAAGATGAACAGGACCTAGAAATTCCACCAGATGTTGGATAAAATCTGATGATCAAGAGGACGATGATTTCTCCAAGAAAGGAGGTCAAGGGGGATGCATGGCTACGTACAAATATTTTCAGAACAAGATGCACTTCAGGAGGAAAGGTATGTAATGTTATTATTGATGGTGGTTGTTGTGAGAACATGGTTTCAAATGAGATGGTCGATAAATTGGGTCTGCATTGTGAGAAGAATCCTAACCCTTATCGTATTGCATGGTTTAAGAAGGGTAATGAATTTACTGTTGATAAGAGGTGTTTAATAAGATTTTCTATTGGGAACAGTTATAAGAATGAGATTTGGTGTGATGTTATTCTTATGGATGCATGTCATATGTTGCTAGGAAGACCATGGCAATTTGATAGAAAATTTATTCATAATGGGGGAAAGAATACTTATAATTTTTGGAAGGATGGGACAAAAATAGTTTTTCTACCTCTTAAAGAAGAGGTGAAGGCTGAAAATATGCTTTTTGCAAAGGAATTTGTGAAGGAGGCAAAGGAAACCGGTTTTTGCTATGCACTAGTTGTAAATAAGGATGAACCTATAAGTGCACAAATACCAATAGAAATAACATAATTAATAGAAGAATTTTTGGACGTTTTTCCTGATGAGCTACCAAATGGATTACCACCCAAAAGAGATATTCAACACCATATTGATTTGATCCTAGGGTCTTCACTCCCAAATCAAGCGGCTTATAGGATTAGCCCGACATTACTTGGAGAGTTGAATAGTCAAGTGGCAGAGCTCGTGCGAATGGAGGTCGTAAGGGAGAGCATGAGTCCGTGTGCAACACCAGATTTATTAACACCAAAGAAGGATGGAACATGGAGAATGTGCACGGATAGAAGAGCAATCAATAAAATTACAATCAAGTATAGGTTCCCAATACCTTGCCTTAATGATATGATGGATGTGCTTGCTAGATCTAAGTATTTCACCAAGATTGATCTTTGAAGTGGTTATCATTAGATTCAGATCAGAGAAGGAGATGAGTGGAAAACAACATTTAAGACAAGAAATGGATTATATGAGTGGTTGGAGAAGTCATTCAGGTAATCCAATGCACCTAGTACTTTTATGAGATTGATGAACACCGTGCTACAGGAGTATAATGGTAAGTTTGTTGTGGTTTATTTTGATGATGTCTTGATCTTTAGTAAAACTAAAGAAGAACATTGAGGCATCTAAGGTTGGTATTTGAAGTGTTAAGGAAAGAGAAACTCTATGCAAATATGAAGAAGTGCACATTTATGCAAGAGAGTTTGGTATTCTTGGGCTTTATTATTTCAGCAGATGGGGTACAGATGGACTCATAAAAGATAAAGGCAATTATTGAATGGCCTACTCCATGGAGTATAACAAAGGTAAGAAGCTTTCATAGTCTGGTAACATTTTACAGAAATTTTATTAAAAATTTCAGCAGTATTGTAGCATCTATAATAGATTGCATAAAAGGAAGGGAGTTTTTGTGGATAAAGGCAGCTGAGGATAGTTTTCAATTCTTGAAGAAGAAGGTGACAGAGGCACCCATTTTGGCACTACCATATTTTTATAAAGTGTCTGAGGTTGATTTTGACGCCTCACATGTGGGTATTGGAGCTGTTCTAAGTCAAGAAGGAAAGCCAATAGCTTTCTTTAGTGAGAAAATAAATGAGGTAAGAAAGAACTACTCTACTTATGATGTGGAATTTTATGCAATTGTACAAGCATTAAGGCATTGGAGGCATTACTTTGTGCCTAAGGAGTTTGTGTTATTTACAAACCACATAACCCTGAAGTATGTGAATACCCAAAAGAAGTTGAATAGTAGGCATGCAAAGTGGGTATCATTTTAGCAGGGTTATACTTTTTCCTTAAAACATAAATCCAGAAAACAAAATCAAGTTGCAGATGCATTAAGTAGGCGTGTGACTTTGTTTACCACTATGGAAAATGAGGTGGTGGGTTTTGAAGCAATAAAGGGTTTGTATTCTTCTTATTCTGATTTCAAGGATATTGTTGAAAGACTAATTAGTCTATTGTCAGACAATGCAGGAGATGTCCTGGATGAGTATATTTTACAGAATGGCTACCTATTCAAGGGATGCCAACTATGTATTCCAGTTGGGTCTACGAGAGAGAATATAGTGAAAGAGTTGCATAGTGGAGGGTTGGTTGGGCATTTTGGTAAAGATAAGACGATAGCCTTGGTAGCAGAAAAATACTATTGGCCAAAGCTGAAAAGAGATGTGGTAAGATATGTGGAGAGATTTCAAATTTGCCAAGTTTTGAAAGGCCATGCACAGAATACATGGTTGTATATGATGTTGCCTATTCCTAAAGGGTCATGGAAAGATCTGAGTATGGATTTTGTTTTGGGATTACCAAAAACACAACGAGGTAATGACACAATTTTTGTGGTTGTTGATAGGTTTTCTAAGATGGTTCATTTTATTGCCTGCAAGAAAATAAGTGATGCAACAAGTGTAGTAGATTTGTTTTTTAGAGAAGTTGTTCATTTGCATGGTGTTCCAAAAACCATTACTTCAGATAGGGACACAAGGTTATTAAGTCACTTCTAGCGGACTTTATGGAAGAAATTTGGAACTCAACTACAGTTCAACAGTGCCTATCATCCACAGACTGATGGGAAAACAAAGGTGGTAAATCAGAGTTTGGGAAACCTGTTAAGGTGCATCATTGGGGAAAATCCAAAATAATGGGACTTAGCATTACCATAAGCTGAGTTTGCATATAATAGTTCCATAAACAGATCCATGGGAAAGTCTCCATTTTCAATTGTGTATGGGAGTAATCCAAATGGGGTGTTAGATTTGGTAAAGCTACCAGTTGATGGCAGAGTCCATGATGATGCAGAAGCATTTGCCAAACATATACAACAATTGCAGGAAGAAGTGCAGAAGAAGCTACAAAATAGTAATGATAAGTATAAGGAAATAGCAGATGTGCACAAACGGAGAAAGGTATTTACAGTTGGTGAGTTGGTTATGGTATATCTGCAGAAGGAAAGGTTTCCAAAAGGAACCTATAACAAACTAAAGTACAAGAAGATTGGTCCGTGCAAAATCATGAAAAAAATAAATAATAATGTTTATGAGGTAGAATTGCCAGGGAATTTTGATATTTCTCCAGTGTTTAATGTTTCATATTTGTATTCTTTTCATGGGGATGGTGTAGAAGGGGAATTTATTGATGAAGTAGTATATTGGAGGAAGCAGGTTCCGGTGAAGAAGAAAGAAGAAGTGGATCAAATTCTAGATAAGAAAACAATGGACACGCAACATGGGAAATACAACAAATATTTGGTACATTGGAAAGGACTGGAACAAGAGGAAAATACTTGGGTCAAAAAGTGGGAGATTAAAAAGTTGGATGCAGATAAATGGAAGTAGTTTGAAGAAGACAACTTGCAGGAGCTGCATTTTTTTCAAGTATGGGAGAATGATGCGCCAGAATTAGCAGGAACTTGACAAGGTCATAACTTGAGCTTCGGGTTCCGTTTGAGTCCATTTTTTTTAAACCACATGTTTTGATGAGATGAACACAACAACAACCTGCCCTACTAGTTAGGGCAAGTTTTTAACACTTTTTTGGGCCCTAAATCTGCCATCTTGAGGCCAAAAATTAGGATTTAAGTTATAGTTCAATTTTTTCTTTTTTTTTTTAACATTAGTTAATTTTAGTCTATTAGTTGCATTATGAGTTAGAAAGTTGGCAATTCCTCTAATTTATGGATGTAGAATATGCGTGGCAATTTTTATGCCCGTATGAATAAGCATGCGAACTTACTAAGAATAGCAAGTTCTAGTAAACTGCTAAAAATAGTAATTTTCGCCACCTAGAGTAGATTTAGTCAAAGTTAGTTAGAGTTTGCTTGGAAACTCAAGTTGGGAGTTGTTTTCCTATTTAGGAAACATTATAATTCATTATTCAGTAACAAATAAGAAGATCTATTTTTTTTTAGAGTTCACATTATTTGTAGTATATCATGTTTGTTCATAATTTGGCTACATTAGAAGGTGTGTGAGAGTGATATAGTAATCTTTTGGTGGATTTCCATAATGAAAATTATAGGTATACGGTGATTGGGAATCAATTAGCTCATTGTTTGCTTTAAATTTATAGTGTAGATGTGAGCTTAATGCTATGAAAAGTGAGGTTGGTATGACATGTCATAGAGGATAATAATTATATGATGTATTAATTAATCATTGGCGATCAATCTAAGAGTTATATTTCTCTACATTTGTGAATACAAGTCTTGTTTATGTTCGGTATTTAAATATGTGTTAATTTTATTTTTCTCACTTGTGCATGGTTTCAATTCTATTTGTTTTAATTTTCCACATGTTTTCAGAAGGCTACAAGGTATAAGGATGCTCTTCATTGGTCTCCCTTACCCCATTTCTGTCCTTTGGTATTAGAGCAAGGATTGATTTCCCTATGAGTTAATGAACACCAGATCTATTTGTTTTTCCACATTTAAGAGTGTTAGAACATTTAATATTAAGTGTTTTGGGTATTAAACTATAGTTTATAATTAAATAATTAAGAATATTATATATTTTAATTTATTTAATATTAACATGAGGTTTATGGTTAAATTGGTTTTTATAAATCAATTAATTAATAGTTGGGGTGCTTCGCGAGAAGTCACACCCGTTTAAACTATTAAATATTCCCTCAGGGTCAGGTGAAATCAATTGATTAGGATTCACGTGGGTGAATTATAATTGTGGAGAGGAGTTAGGTGAATGTAGATTATTACTAGACTGTAAATAATTTCTCGTAAATAAGTGGAGTCTTACCATTTTGACCGTGGTGTTTTACCCTTTTGGGTTTTCCATGTTAAAATCTTGTCTCTGTACTTATTTCATTTATTGTTTTATTTTGTAATGTTATTTTTAATTGTTGATAATTTATTTAATTAATATTAATTTTGGTTAATAAATTAACCCTTCGGACCTCATATTCTGAACAAAGTGCCTACCAAAGCCGTATTTCAATCGACTCCCTTAGAAAAGTGGACTAATAACAAACCTAGTGTCTTTCACTTGAGAATCTTTAGTAGCCTTGCCTCTATCTTCATTCCTAAAGAAAAAAGGAAGTTAGAACAAACCTCCTATTCGTGTATATTTGTAGGGTATGGAAGAAAAACTAAAGGTCTTAGGATCTATGACCCTATAAAATGTGGGTCGATTGTATAGACCGCTTTGATATGCATGTGAGTTTTGTTGATTTTGCCGCTCCATCCAATTTTCTTGGGACTTAGTCCCACATTGGGCAGTTTTTTGGTCTAAAAAAGGCTTAAAAAGCCTCCGTTTTGGGATGTTTCTTGTGGCTGTGGCCACGTCAATTGCACATTTTGTTGATCCCTTATGGCTTGCTGTCCAACTCTACCTTGTTGGTTGACTCACCGCATTGCTCGACCATGTCGAGGTGAATGTTTGATCCATGAGTCGTGCGTTGAGTGGCAATTTTGTATAATGTTTTGTTTTATTTTATTAATTGTATAGCATATTTTTCTAAGGCTATATTAATTTTTTTTTATATATGAAACTTTTCTTATAATTAGTTTTTACAAATAATAAATAAAATTGTATTTTTTTAAAATTTTATTCTTTATTTTTCGAAAAGAAGATTTCGTAAAGATTGTTTTTTGTTACGACAACTAGATACCCAAAATATCATTATAACGAGTTTTTAGGGATTATTATTAGTTTTGATTCAAAACTAAAAACTTATTTTACAATTTATTTTGTGAAAATTGTGAAATTAATCAATGCACTGTCGTTATTGTGACTTAAGAAACATGTGGCATGCTGATTTTGGCATGAAAGAGGACAAAAACTCCGAAATTTGGCTTGTATTTTCACTTAAGAACGACACGAGATTTTTTAAAAACCCTTTGCAATTTTGTGGCTTCATACAAACCTAATTTTCATCAAAAAGTGAAGAATAAGGGTTTAAACATTCAATTGTCGTAATAAATGTGTCTTTTGCTTTTGATTTGAATTTTTTTGTTCTAATTACTTCAGTATTGACAAGACATAGATGTTGAACAAGACGAACTACATTTGGAAGATCATACTGAAGGCGGAATCCATGGCACGCAAATTATGGACTGTTGTAAATGGTACGGAGAAGGTGCCAACCAGCAGACAAGTGCCAACAGACAATGTATCCGCATTTCAACAAAAAGTGCAGGAAGCAATGTCTATCATATTACGAAGCGTGGAGGATGACTTCCTACTTCATATTGGAAATTAGGAAAGATCTGAGTGAAGTTTTGACACTGCTAGAATCAATGCATGAAGGCACGCATTGTCAAAAAATATAAAATTGATTCTTGAGTTAATGACAACTCCCATGTAGGTAGATGCAAAAGGTGATTAATTTTTTAGTAAAAATAAAAAATATTAAATCTCAATTAGATGGATGTAGCTGCAATTTGATTCATGATAAATTGTCATATTTCATTATTCAAATGAACATCCATGAGAGCATTAGTAACTTCATCTTCAATGTAGATTCTAAATATCAAATTGAAGAAGACATTCCAGACCTTTCTACTCTGAGCGCTCTCCTAATCTAGGAAGAACAAGTAGTGTCAAATTTTGATTCAAAGGAGAATGCCACTCAAGAATTTCTCGCACAAAAATCTAAGAATAACTTTTCTAGATTTAACAAGAATCAAGAATCAAACTTAAAACCTTTAGGTAAAAAAAGAAAACTGGAAATTTAAGAGTCAGTTTTGATGGGAAGTGTCATAACTGTAAAAAGTGGACATGAAAACCTCGAAATTCATCACGTATCACGCAATTCATGGTTTTAAGAATTGCAATCGCGGACTATTTTCTATAGGTTCGAGAATTTTTGAACCTAAAACATGTGATCATGCGGTCCTCTGAGACAAAAATAACATACCCGTGACCCCTCATTTTCCCCCATTTTCCCCTGCAAACCGTGATTTCTCCTCCACTGTTGGCACTCGCACTTTGAATACCCCCTGCAAATTGCTCTTTGAACTTTTTGATCATGAAATTTTCAACGATGCTGCCAAGATGAAGAGGTAAGCCCTCGATTTTGATCAAATTTCTTGCATTTTAGGTTTTTTTTTGTGATTTTCATGGGTTTTTCAATTTTTTGTTTATGTATACAATTTCTTTGTTTTTCAGTTGGTTTCTCAACAAGCTCATAATCCTACAAACCATCCAAATATTCCTCAAAACCCTCTAAACATTCCTCAAAACCCTCCTCCAAACGTAGATCCACCTCATGTGGCTCCTTCTGTCCCCATGGAACCAGCAGGAACACAAGTTGATATCGTTGGAAGAATCTGACAAAATAAAATTGCCATTGAGAACCTTATTCAAACAATAAGACAAAATCATGCCACAAATCCATTCTGCATGACTTTAGCCAACACATTGTAAACATTGATTGGTGAAGTTGACTCTGCAACCAACCAAATAGACAGATGGAATACCTTTAGAGGTGATTGTAGGTGGTGGTATGTAGATAAATTATCCCATGTGGCCGTAAAAGATAAAAAAATTTTAGAAAAGACCGCATTTGTGCATTATTTACTGACTCAAGAACCAATGCCCCTCGTGACTACTTGCAAATGGTTCCCAATCCATTGGTGCCATGATGACCGAATCAAGAACAATTTTTGGGACCGATGGTGGATGGTTTTTTATTATCCACCATGCAACAACAATGAGGTTCCTCTCTATTTTTTAAAGAAATTATATTGCGAGTTCGTGCTTAATGAGGTCCCAAATTATTTTGAATTTTCTGAGTTTTATGGGCGAGGAGGTGGCTCTACACAGAGTAGACCTAGTGCACGCATTGGTCAACCAAGGATCCCCCATGCCCCAAAACCCCCACTGCCTTTAGTTATCCCTCCTACAGTGAAGGAGGTTGTGGAGATTGACACACTACATGCATTAAGGGAGCTCACTGACACTTTGACCCAGCATAGTGGCCAGATTGCATCTGGTGATGTTGGTGGAGGTGTCAATTCTAGCACACCACACCACTGTGGATCATGTGGTGTCATATGCACTGCGGGTGAGACATCATTTGTTGGATCACATGATTTATTTTCTCTAGATGAGATGATGGCAAATGTTTTTGGAACTAATGCAAATGATCTTGGTCTTTCACAGGTAAATGTCAAATAAATATAATATATATACAATATTTTATTTCATTTGAGATTTTAATATATATGTATTTGATTACGTCATGTACATACATGTAAAAACTAATATTTTTTTATTTTAAACAGCAAGAGCAGGTGAAGGACACATCTGGTGTCGACATGCTAGCTACTGCAACTGGGCGTGTTACAGACGTAAGTTTCAAGTTACTTACATTTCAAATTTCATTTGATTGCACTTTTATTATTAAATACACATTTTTAATGTTCATGTATAATGTTTCACGTGTACATGTACATATTAATATGTTTTTATTTTATACATAGGAGCCTGGTGGGTCATCATCTGCTCTGGGCACTGAGGCTACTGGCACGCCTCACGTGACTTTTACGTAGGTTAGTTTCTCTTTACACTTTGTTTCTAATTGTGGAATTCTCTAGTAGTTTACAATCCCATAACTCTAGCCAGTACAATTTGATCATAACATTAAGCTCTTATGATGCAAGGGTTAAGTTTAACACTCTCCTAGATATACAAACTCTCCTTTTATCATGATCATGGACACTTACCTCTATGCTAGACATGTTTCTAGAGCACTCCATCTATAATGATTTTCCCATCATCCCTTGCCTCTGAGGATCTCTTTTAGCTTCTTAGGATGTATGCATAACTGACCTTGCCAACATTGTTAGTTCTATGCATTCTTTATTAACCCTCTTCTCTCTAAACAACAAAGAGATGACAATATGGGATAATTTACCTACACTTATAAATATATCATGGGTCCCTTGGTTCATGTTTATCACCAATACTCCCTATGCAATTCTATACACCCAATCTCATATTATATATCTGTTATTCATCAAGTTTCTCTATATTTGCATTCTCATGTACACAATGGATATAGCTTGGTGACCTACCTAGAACCAAGTTCTACATACTGGAAATACATTCCACATCTTTAATGAATTACTTCTTGAATATCTCTAATAACCCTTTTTGTGACTTAATATTGTCATGTACAGTCAGATTTCATTCAACTGATGGAATTTTATTTATTCCTACACCCCTAAGATCATTCAAACATCTCATTCATACCTGATATCACCTTCATACCTAGTCTAAGATCATGATTTATCAAATTATAGTGAGAATCCTGACTTTTGCCTTCATTTTTGTACATTGTACTTTTACCAGGTTGCTCGAAATAATTGTTATCTAGATAACTTTCACTACACTGTATCAATCACCACAAAATATTGGGGTCTTCTAATTCATGCACAAACAAATATAATTTGAAATTTCTAGCAAGATTCACCCTGTACAATCAAAATTTACACAAATCCCTAGATAGAGCCTGAGAGCCTACAATTTGCTCTAAAAACCAAATTATGCAATTTCAAGACACATAAAAATTATGACTATGATCTACATCACCTGTAGGACCTTTCCATATTAATAGTCAAGAGATATTATGTAAATAAATAGGACTAATTATCCTTCTCTACTTTATCATAAGGTGTTTAGACTATTGGTTCGGTCATGTACACTTGCAATCTTACATAACTCTTTATTTTAGGCCTTATTGCTACTAGTCCTCTTCTCATGCTAATACTCATTGCTAGATAGTTTTCAATTAATATTGATCTACATGTTTTTTGTATAGCTTATGACTTCTAGAGAGACTCCTCCCTATATGCAGATTGTGGAGGCTGCTGTAGATGCTACCATAGCATCTGCAGATCCACTAACTTAGGTACAATTTTTCAAATTTGTTAAATTTTGGAGGAATTTTTTCTTATTACTTATCTACAATATCAAATTTTGTACATGAAATATTTAATTTGAACTATTTATTTGTATGTAGCCTACCCCTCGTGAGTCTACCATTGACCATGCAACACGTCGATGAAAAATTGATAGGGATCATGAGATTGCGGTAAGATTTCACATGCATTATAAATTCTAAGTTTCTAAATTTTGAATGTATTTTAAAAATTTGGGTGTTAAAAACTTGATGTTTATGAATGTGTAGGCTAGGTTGCAGGCCTTCTTAGAGACACCTAGGACCACACAGATGAAATCCATAGTGGCATCTCCCTCCACTACATCCACAGGTCGTGGACATGCTTCTTCTAGCAGGGCAAAGAGAGGGAAGATGTTTCATGATTAGATTCATAGGACCTGGATGTATAGATATATATGCCATCTGGTCCTAGTTCATGATTCTTCATAGTCCATGTATATAGCCTTATGTGACCGCATGTGGTCCTATATATATGACACACTTAGTTTGATACATTATGAACTTATATTTTTAGAGACACGTGGCACACTTAGTTTGATACATTATATCCATGTTGGTTTTCATAACGATATTACTTCTATGTTTGATTTGATTTCATTGCACATGATATACTTCTATGTATGTTTTCATAACCATATTAGTTCTATGTTTGATTTGATTTGATGGCCTTGATTATGTGACCATTATCCATATGATATATATGATATATGATGTTATGTTATTGTTATGATATATGATATATGATGTTATGTTATATAATGGTTTTGAAGGTTCTTGGGTGCAAGATATTTTTTTTCAAGAGATTCAAGTGTGGACTTATATCAATTTTCTTATTTTAAGCACGTGGTTAACACACTCCAAAGTGGGACAAAATGTACACAATTAAAAATGGTCTTGAGGGATTTATTACAAGTCATTTTATATGTTTTTAGTGTACTTACAATTTATTTGTTAAGTATTAGTCCAAATTAAGTGTTATTGATGTGTATAACAATAAGGTCCTAATTTGAATTCACTTGTTTAAAAAAATACAGAAACATTGTAGTTTAGTTGGCACAAGATATGTAAAAAATATTCTTAACACTCTATTGTGTATTTACATGCTTTAAAAAGAGATCAAACAATCATTAGAGTATTTACATGGTAATGTGTTTACCTTGTTGCAATCTCATTGATGCGAGCCGAGTAGTGAGAAGTCACGTCCCGGGACATCGTGGGAGTAAAATTTCACCGCCAACACATCTGATTGGGGGGTATATGCCTTTGGGTGCTATGGAGGGCTCTAGGGAGGCCCGGTTTGGAGTCAGACCACCTGATCCAGAGCCAAGAACCCCTTCCCTATTAATCCCAATTCACGTTTTCAGTGGAAACTTATGACGATCACAACTTGGCACTCAGTCATCCAAACCAAGAACTGTCTGAGCCAAAACTTGAGTGAAGGAGGCCTCTAGTCACACCCAAGAATTCAGGGTCGTGGCATTCCTTGAGCCTTCGTGGCATAATTGTTTACAAACTACCTTTTCTAGGTAGTCCTAGGAAATGAACGAGCCGAGTAGTGAGAAGTCATGCCTCGAGACATCATGGAGCCAAACCGATGGTGCCAACACATTTTTTTGGCTAGGTAAATGCTAGAGGAGGCATCATTTCGGTGTGGGACAATGTCATTGGTTCTGGGCTACTTCGTTCGAGCATAGTCCCTTAAGAGCCCTGAGACCAAAAAATTGTTCAACTTTGACAGTGATTACTCGGTCTCCATGGCACCTATAGACGTCTCATTAGATCCTACACCTCAGTGTAGGGACCCTCTAAAATATCCTTTCTTGGTTTTTTCCATCTCCAATTGGTGCTCTCGCTGCCCTATTGTTTGCAAACGCGTGAAATAGTGTAGTTTGAGCCAGTGTAAGGCTGTCAAACACTATATTTTGCAAATGGTGGGTCATGGCACCAAAATGACTGTGCTAACATGTCTAGGTGGCTAGGTAAATGCTAGAGGAGGCACCGTTTTTTGTGCGGGACAATGTCGTTGCTTCCGGGCTACTTCATTCGGGCGTAGTCCCTTAAGAGCCCTGAGACCAAAAAATGTACAACTTCGACATGTGATTACTCCATCTCTATGGAGCCTAGAGATGTCTTGTTAAATCCTACACCTTAGCATAGGGACCCTCTACAATATCCTATGTCTTTTTTTTCCATCTCCAATCGGTGCTCTCGCTGCCCTATTGTTTGCAAACGAGTGAAATAGTGCAGTTTGAGCCAGTGTAAAGTTGTCAAACACTATATTTTGTAAACAGTGGGTCATGGCACCAAACCGAATATGCCAACACATCTAGGTGGCTAGGTGTATACTAGAGGAGGCATCATTTTGGTTCATGGGAAAAATGTCGTTGCTTTCGGGCTACTTCGTTCAGGCATAGTCCCTTAAGAACCCTGAGACCAAAAAACCATACAACTTCGACGGGTGATTACTCGATCTCCATGGCACCTAGAGATGTCTCGTTAGATCCTACACCTCAGTAGGGACCCTCTATAATATCCTATCTCAGTTTTTTCTGTCTCCAATCGGTGTTCTCGCTGCCCTATTGTTTGTAAATGCGCAAAATAGTGCAGTTTGAGCCAGTGTAAGGCTTTCAAACACTATATTTTGCAAATGGTGGGTCATGGCACCAAACCAAATATGCTAACACATCTGGGTGGTGAGGTGAATACTAGAGGAGGTGTCGTTTTGGTGTGGGACAATGTCGTTGCTTCTAGGTTACTTCGTTCAGGCATAGTCCCTTTAGATCCCTGAGACCAAAAAATCGTACAACTTTGAACGGGTGATTACTCGGTCTCCATGGCACCTAGAGATGTCTCATTAGATCCTACACCTTGGCATAGGGACCCTATACAATATCATGTCTCAGTTTTTTCTGTCTCCAATCGGTGCTCTCGCTGCCCTATTGTTTGCAAACGCGTGAAATAGTGCAGTTTGAGCCAGTGTAAGGCTGTCAAACGCTATATTTTACAAATGGTGGGTCGTGGCACCAAACCGACTACACCAACACATCTAGTGGAAAGATAAATGCTAGAGGAGGTGTCTTTTTGTGTGCAAGACAATGTCATTGCTTCTGGCTACTTCGTTCGGGTGCAGTCCCTTAAGAGCCCTGAGACGAAAAAACCATTCAACTTCGATGGGTGATTACTTGGTCTCCGTGGCACCTAGAGATGTCTCATTAGATCCTACACCTCGGCATAAGAATCCTCTACAATATTCTATCTTGGTTTTTTCCATCTCCAATCGGTGCTCTCGCTGCCCTATTGTTTGCAAACATGTGAAATAGTGCAATTTGAGCCAGTGTAAGGCTGTCAAACGCTATATTTTACAAATGGTGGGTCATGGCACCAAATGACTGTGAATAAATTATGCCAACATGTCTGGTGGCTAGGTAAACTGCTAGAGGAGGAATGTCATTTTGGTGCGGGACAATGTCGTTGCTTCTAGGCTACTTCGTTCGGGCGTAGTCCCTTAAGAGCCCTGAGACCAAAAAACCATTCACACTTCGACGGGTGATTACTCAGTCTCTGTGGTGCCTATAGATGTCTCGTTTAATCCTACACCTTGGCATAGGGACCCTCTACAATATCCTATCTTAGTTTTTTCTATCTCCAATCGGTGCTCTCGTTGCCCTATTGTTTGCAAATGCATGAAATAGTGTAGTTTGAGCCAGTGTAAGGCTGTCAAACACTATATTTTTCAAATGGTGGGTCATGGCACCAAACTGACTGCGCCAACACATCTAGGTGGCTAGGTAAATGCTAGAGGAGGCATCGTTTTGGTGTAGGACAATGTCATTGCTTCCGGCTACTTCGTTTGGGCGTAGTCCCTTAAGAGCCCTGAGACCAAAAAAACTTTCAAATTTGATGGGTGATTACTCGGTCTCCATGGCACCTAGAGACATCTCATCAGATCCTACACCTTGGCATAGGGACCCTCTACAATATCATGTCTCGATTATTTCTATCTCCAATCGGTGCTCTCGCTGCCCTATTGTTTGCAAATGCGTGAAATAGTGCAGTTTGAGCCAGTGTAAGGCTGTCAAACACTATATTTTGCAAATGGTGGGTTTTGGCACCAAACCAAATACGCCAACACATCTGGGTGGCTAGGTAAATGCTATAGGAGGTGTCATTTTTGGTGTGGGAAAATGTCGTTGCTTCCGGGCTACTTCGTTCGGGCGTAGTCCCTTAAGAGCCCTGAGACCAAAAAATCGTACAACTTCAATGGGTGATTACTCAGTCTCTGTGGCACCTAGAGATGTCTCGTTAGATCCTACACCTCGGTGTAGGGACCCTCTACAATAGTATGTCTCGATTTTTTCTGTCTCCAATTAGTGCTCTCGTTGCCCTATTGTTTGCAAACACGTGAAATAGTGTAGTTTGAGCCAGTGTAAGGCTGTCAAACACTATATTTTGCAAATGGTGGGTCGTGGGACCAAACCGACTGCATGCACACGTCTGGGTGGCCAGGTAAACACTAGAAGAGGTATTGTTTTGATGCATGACAATGTCATTGCTTCTGGGCTACTTCATTTGGGTGTAGTCCCTTAAGAGCCCTGAGACCAAAAAACCATACAATTTCGACGAGTGATTACTCGGTCTCCATGGCACCTAAAAAAATATCGTTAGATCCTACACCTTGGCATAGGGACCCTCTACAATATCTTGTCTCAGTTTTTTCCATGTCTCCAATCGGTGCTCTCACTGCCCTATTGTTTGTAAACACAAATAGTGCAGTTTGAGCCAGTGTAAGGCTTTCAAATGCTATATTTTACAAACGGTGGGTCATGGCACCAAAATACGCCAACATGTCTGGGTGGCCAAGATAAACACTAGAGGAAGTGTCATTTTGGTTCCAGAAATGTATTTGCTTCCAGGCTACTTCGTTCGGGCGTAGTCCCTTAAGATCCATGAGACCAAAAAATTGTACAACTTTGATGGGTGATTACTTGGTCTTTGTGGCACCTAGAGACATCTCATCATTGATCCTACACCTCATGTAGGGACCCTATACAAATCCTGTCTTGGTTTTTTTCCATCTAATCGGTGCTCTTGCTACCCTATTGTTTGCAAATGCGTGAAATAAACAGTTTGAGCCAGTGTAAGGTTGTCAAATACTATATTTTGCAAACGGTGGGTCATGGCACCATGAACCAATGTTCACATGTCTAGGATGGCTAAAATGCTATAGGAGGTTTTGTTTTAGTGTGTGACCACTAATAGTCATAAGAGTGAGACCAAAAAATTAGTCAAATACGGAGTGAATATTTCATGTGGCACCTAATCATTCCTACCATCATACTAGATATATACAATATACAGTGCAAATTTAATCTGGTGCTATATGAACTTGAAACACGATCCGGTTGAGCAAATTTAAGGCTGAATCAAAACCATTACTATATTTTGCAACACTGGGTCATGGCACAAACTAACTATGCCAACATGTACTTGGGTGGCCAGAAATGCTACACTTAGGATGTTATATATCATTTGTGTGCATGAAATGTCATTCCAATGGCTACTTCATCAGGTCCCTTAAGAGTGGAAGCTTTTCTGGTACCACTAATCTCTGGCATAAAAGTGTCTACAATATTTTCAAAGAAATTTAAGTCTAAATCAAAACTCACTACCCTAGATATTTACAAAATACACAAATAGTTAGTAAAATATATGTAAGGTTGTCAAATGCTATATTTTGTAAATGGTGGGTCGTGGACACCGAAACGACTATGAACAACATGTCCCGGGATATTATAAACACTTAAGGAGGCATATTTTTGGTTCCCTATGCTCCAATAAACCATGCTTTCAGGATACCTCCTTGCCATGAGCCAAGAACCCCCTCCACAGGTATATAAACCGTTGTTAGTTAAATTCTTCTCTTTTCTTGTAAAACAATGAAAGCTTCTCTTAGCTTCGATATAAAATTATCTACTACCTTCTCAGCCACGTGAAGGTGGAAGCTTTTTTGGCACCACTAACCTACATAAAAGTGTTAGTCAAAGAAATTTAAGTTGAATCAAAAATACTAGATATATACAAAATACACAAATTTAATAAAATATATGAACTTGAATCTAGAACTGACAAAGTTTCAAACAATTCAAACAGAGGAATTATTTACCAGATGAGCATACTAAATTCATTCCAATGTTCACCATCAGTTGTGAAAGTAACTTTTTTGGCACCACTGACCCTGTAAAAGTGTTACTCAAAGAAATCTAAGTCAAAACCATATACTAGATATATAGAAAATACAAAAATTTAATAAAATATATGAACTTGAATGATCCGGTTGAAAAATTTAAACACTTCAAAGAAATTATATATATTAGAAGAACATGTCTAAATTCATTCCAATGAACCATCAGGTCATGAAGGTGGAAGCTTTTCTAGTACCACTAATCTTCATAAAAGTGTTAAAGTCAAAGAAATTTAAGTTAAATCAAAACCATACTAGATATATACAAAATACAAAAAATAAAGGTATATCAACTTGAAATCTAGTTGAAAAATTTAAACACTATTAATTTCATATATGGACATAAATCATTTCATACAAAATTACTAAATAACCATTTACTTTATCATACTCAAAATCAAAATTTGTCATTAGGCCTTCCTTGATATGTTACAGCTGAACTTTGATCGCTAGAAATAGAGAAACAAGTTGTAATGCATGTGGAGGTTGATAACTGAGGAAGCGGAGTTAGAGGATACCTACAAATCCATCCAGGGTATCTACCATTCTTGTGAATCACACTTAGTAGTAATTGCAAAAATTCCTACAAAAAAAAAGGTTTCAACTCATAAATTAAGTATACACAAAATTAAATACAAGAATTGCACAAAAACCAATTTTCTTGTTGTCCATGTGGCCCATCCACCCATTCTTGAAGTAGCGATTCACAAAAACATGCCAACTTTCTTGTCTATGTGAGCTAGCAAAATGAGTGCATATCACTGGACCCTGTGAGTGTCATACAATCCTCATAGTTAGCAATTTGTTGTTCCTCTATCAACCAAAAATATCTGTGAACTGTGGAATTTTTTTGAGAACCTCAGGCCATGTTGTCAATACACCATTCCACTATGCTCTTTACATCTTTCAATTTAGCACCATCTTTTTACTTCAACTCTTCTCTTGCAAGAGCTCTTTTCACACATGCCCCTGCACCGTCATGCTCTCCTTTTCCATGTCTAGCCTCAGTGAAACTCCAAATATGTTGCACACCCATCTTGACATGCATCTTTCTCATCTAATAAAACATTGTGCATTCTTAAACTGATACGTGTAATTATCTGACCATATATAATGTTGTTTGAAGTGGATGTCCCTATCAGACAAGTTTCCATAAAATAACTGGAAACACCCTTGCACAAATTTAAGTAGAATGAGTAAGATCATCACTGATATAAAAGTGGTACTCTCTTAAAAAAAATTGATCATTCTATGTACTGTTAGGAGAATGTATAAATACTATATGCATAAAACTAGAAACCTGTACTGAGTTGTAATATTGTGATTGAACCTCCATTTGTGGTTGCAATGTGTAATTCTCTGTAAAATCAACCACTGAAACAATAATACCAATAGGAAATTTTTCCTTGCATATCTTGAACTGTTCATCCAACCATCAAGCTCTATGTGTATGCCTAGCATACTCATAAACAATTTCATCCTTAAATTTTCTCATAAATTGAAAAACAGGCATATGTTCTGTAACTAGCTCACATCGTTTAGACTCCTTTCCATCTTTCAACTGGTATGGTACTGATTTATATTTATCAAACTCAACTAAATTATGTCCTATTGCACCTCTAATTTTCTCATAGATGCAACTTTCGAATTTAAGTAATCTGCCGCACGTACCACAACTTCCATCTAAACAATCCTTCCTATAAAAAATCTCTTTCATAAAATATAGTAGCGATTGAAATCCCTGGAAGATATTGGTGGAACTTGAACACCACATTCTGATAACATAGTTTCAGAATGAAAATCCAAATGAATACGTAAAAAATTTAGCATAATGTGTCACAAATTCAACATGTTTCCTACAACAACAATTCGTGCAAGCGTGGTTGATTTTCACATAGAATGGTTTCAACATTTCAAAAAAAAGTTGACTAATTTTAATTTCTAGATGCTCGTGTTCAAATTTACAAAAAAATTAATTTTGAGTCATATCTAAGAAATTCTTTGGATGTGGTTCACGATTAGTAGAACCAACTCTCCGTTTTACAACATCTCTTGTATTAGGTGAAACTATAGTGTTATCATGCCAAAATTGAATAACAACTTCTCTTATAGCATCAGATATATCTTTGTCCTTACACGGTGCTCTAGCAGAAAATGCCCAAAAATCAGTGTTATTGAGTGATTTAAGGATATTACATCTTTCAATTGCTTTCATTATAGTTTTTTGATTAACTTTCAACATTCGACTTGTTTGCATAATCAAACGTTATTTTTTTATTGATTCACTTACAACACTAGTAGCAAGTACATGATGCACAATATTACTATCCCTTGTGTGTCTCTTGACACCAATAGTGTGATATGCATCATGAAGGTTTTCAACAATTGTAGAGGTTTGACCACGTATATTAGATGTTGTCAATCCTAAGGTGTTTAATGTAGGTCTCATTTTATTCAATTTCATCAAACTAACAAACAACTGACATATTTGGGAATCATTTAAAATTTCTAAATGATTATCCCAAATTTAAGTGGCTTTTCTTTTGATTTTTCGTTCTGAAAGTTTGTCATACATTTGTTTCAAAATGTTCTCATCAATTTCAATAAAATAATTAGGTCTCTTACGTAAAATCCTAGGAGGTGTTTTTGTCAAATTTTGCTTGTCTACAGTTTCAACTTGAATTTCCTGATTCACATTTTCATTGTCTCCTTCAATTTCAACATCAGCTACATCACGAGTATTTAATTCTTCTTCAAAATTAACAGTAAAAACATCTTCATCATGAGTATTTAATTCATCTTCAACATTGATAGTAGAAACATTATCTGGTTCCTCATTGCTTATAATAGTAGGGGTTGAAGATGAACCTCTTCTTGATTCACGAAGATTCTGCATTCACTCAACATTTTGAAATCTTTTTACCTCTAATTCGTCTAGTGTTTTTTTACTTATTGACTTCATTTTTTTACTTTGTTTCTTGTCTCCCATGATGTTTTGCTTCTGGTGATAAGAAAAATGTGCAGAAAACTGACAAAATTTCACAGTAATTCATACAGTAAGGCCAAACAGTAAAAATCACATGGTAATTCAAACGTTGGGATGCATGTAAATATGATTTAATAACCACGATTGCGCTTTATAACCATGATCACGCTTTATAAACTGTGATCATGGTTCTAATATTAAATACCGCGATCACGGTTTATAAAGCGCGATTGTGGCTCTATTTGTATCATCAAATATGACTCTCAAGGCTTGGAAAATCTTTTTTTTCCCCAACCAGAGCTATGGGATGTCATTATGGCGTGTACAAGGTAAAAAATTTCAAATTTTCTCTTCTATAGACTTGAACCATGCTGAAAAATTGTAAACATCTCACAAAAATGGTACCATTGCATAGGGGAGACTATTAGTTTTGTAGAAATATTGATTTTTAAGTAGATAGAATAAGATAAATATCATTTTATAATTTTTTTTACTAATAGTAGGTTTTTAAGACATTTTTTCCCATGAATGTTCATGTCTACATTTAAGACTGCAAATTTTGTTTTACTTATCAAAATGTGATAAAACCTATACCATCCCAAACACGGAAAAATTCTATACACATTAAACACAAAATTATTTGAATTTGAATTTGAATTTTTTTGATATAGTTACGGAGGGCAAACAAAAAGTGATCTATTTTCTAAAAATTTTCAAACCATTTTCATGGAACAATTCATAAAAAAAATATAGCTCAAAAAAATACAAAATAAAATCCATCCCAAGATAGATAATGACATCTAACTTTTCATTGAAGGAAAAAAAAACAAGATTTGGTCATCCAAATCGTGGGTAAATGGACTGCAATCTTATAGGTTTTTTCAAGAAAAAAACCAAGTCATATAATTTTTAGTGTTTAATATAGCTAAAATTATCCATTTTTTTAAAAAAATTGAAGTTTAGAAACTAGATTCCAGATTCTATGATTCATATTTATATAAGTTTTTCTAATTTTGAGTGCGCTTATTGCTAATAATCCCTACAAGTTGAGATTTTGCTGTTTTTTGCAATATGACGTCCACTTATGGCCCCTTTTTGGTCCACCAACTTGCTGCACTTACCCATGTTCAGGGTCAAGGAAAGGAGAATCTTTTTAATGGTTTTATAAATGATGTTTTTTGTTCCTAAATTAAAAATAAATTTTCTTTCTTATTCACAGCTAACTCAAAATAATTATAGTGTAATTTTATAAATGGTTTATAAATAATGCACTATATGTTACTATAGCTAAAGGCATACAAAAAATGGATAATATGTTTTTTTTAAATGTTTTGCATCTACTTCATGTTTTTTCTACTCAAAATAGGAATGATTTTCATTTGTGGCATGAAATATTAGGTCATGATAATTTTAGGAGCATGTATGACATGTCTCAGCCTAATCTTGTTGTTGTTCTACAACCTATCTCTCATGCCTGGGAAAACTTGTGAAGGGTGCTTATGTGGTAAGTAGTCAGCAAACCCCTTCTTTAGTCATCATAAATCAAACTCCTCGGAACATCTAGAACTTGTCCACAGTAATGTTAGAGGACCTTTAAAAATTCCTTAAATGGTTCAGTGTATGTTTTTACATTCATTATTGATTATTCTTGCATGATTTGATCATTTTTTATTAAAAACAAATTAGATGTATTATCTAAATTTAAAGCCTTGGTTAAAAATCAATCTTATCACAAATTTAAAAAGGATTAAAGCAAATAATGAAGATATACATGTTTTAAAACATTTATAAACTATAAATTAGTAAATGATTACTAAAAATAATATTATATACATATAAAATGACACTTGGTAATTTCTTTGTGTCTGTATTAGAGATGTACAATACTGATTGCATCTAATATTTTTTTAAGTTTGAAATATTGAAGTTTTTTTTTCAAAATTCAATATATTGGTAATATGACATGGTTGATCATAAGCATATTATCATTTAAGTTGTTATAAAACTTGTTTTTTAACCTATTAATGTAAGATTTGTATATGTTATGCTTATTATGATAATGTGCATTTTTATGAATATTATGATTCTAACAATATTGATGTTGTGATAGATAAAAATATATACAACTGGATATTTTTTTCAAGTTTGGTACATGTTCCATTACTTGGAGCAGTAAAAATTAGTTGACATACTCCATCTCTTCTATTGGGGTAGAATAAAGAAGTGTGATGGAAACAACAAAATAAGCCATGTGGCTAAAGCAACAATTGGAAGAGATTCACATGGAAGTTAAAGGAAGTAATTCTCTTTTGTGTGATAGTCAAAGTTTTATTCTCTTGCTAATAATTTAATTCATCATCAAATAATGAAACATATAGAGATTTATATGCATTTCATCTAAGAGAAGGTGCTTTGCAGTGATATAGATCTCTAGTACTACCCAACTAAAGATCAAGTTACATATATGTTTACGAATCCATTGTGTGATGTGAAGTTATGCAAGTTTCGTGTAATGCTTGGCCTTTCAAATTTTCCATTGAGGGGGAGTTTTTATGGCAATTCCACCTCCTAAAGATCATCCATGTGTTTTATCCTTATCCTATATACTTTTGGTCTGATGTAAAGCATTGTAAAAGACATGTTTATGATCTTAGTAAACTATAATTCTAAGTTTACTGTATAGTCCAATAGTGTTGCATCTGTTGTAAAGGAGGTTCTTATTTTATAAAATGCTCCTAGAGATGTTTGTATATATTTTTCCATGAGAAAATGTGAGATGTGGTCTCACAAATCATGTTTATCCTAAATAATAACTCATGATTTATGAATTTTAAATTCTTTTGTACCAAAAGGTATGTTTAGCATGATGAAGGTGTATAGTTTCTTCAAAAATGATATGTTAGCCTAAACCTTAACTATGGTTTAAGGATTTGTAAATCATGTTGTATAAACATGTAACTTTGGCATATGTTCCCCACTTAATATTAAGGGCGAGGGTGGGGGAGGGGTTGTTAAAACATTTAATATTAAGTGTTCTAGGTATTAAACTATAGTTTATAAGTATATATTTTAATTTATTTAATATAAACTATGTTTATAAGGTTAATTGGTTATTAAATCAACTATTATTATTTGTCAGGGTACTTTGTGAGAAGTCTTTAACCATTTGATTGATTTATATTGACTTGTGGGATCAATTGAAAATCATATCAAGTGATAATGAATTTACATGAAAATTCACGAGAGGAGAGAAGTCAGGGGAGGAGTTTTCTACTATACTAATTTCTCGCTAAATGGAAAATATTTTTTGTAGTTTTTTACCCTTCGGGGTTTTCCACGTTAAAATCTTGTCTCTATGTTTATTTCATTTATTGTTTTATTTTGTAATGTTATTTTTAATGGCTGATAGTTTATTTAATTAATATTAATTTTGGTAAATAAATTAACCCCTCGGACCTCACAACGAGTGAGGGTAGAAAATCATTACAAACATCTTTCAATGAGAAACTATTGGGTAGCAGGTGTGAGAGAGTGATATAGTAATCTTTTGGTGGATTTCCATAATGAAAATTATGGGTAGAAGGTGATTGCATATATATTCCAATAGGAAGATTTTAGGTCTAAGGTGTATGATTGTATAACAATTATTGGTGGTTTTCCACTTTGTGAAAGGTGGGTAGAAATTTGACACAAACATCTTCCAACAAGAGAAAATATGGAAGAATGTATAGAGGATGGAAAAGGTCATTGACCTTACTTTAGAGAATATAAAATGACACATTGAAGGAATGTAATTTTTGGATGCTAGAACCAAGGTGCAAGAGTTGAGGATTTGTATAAGTTAATGATGACTATATAAGTGTAGACACTCCAACCTAAACCAATGTCCCAAACCCTCTCCCCAAAATTCAAGAAAAAATTCATCCCTAAATCGTCCTCCATTGAGATCCCGATCATCCCCACGTCTAATTCCTTCGCTCTCCTTGAGGATGGAGAAATCAACCCTTCTTCGGATCCTGCTTCTGAGATCCTTCCCTCCTCCTTAGCCCTCCATCCCCTCTCCCCCTCTCTGGCTCCTTCGGCTCTTCCCGGCTCTTCGTCTCTTGGTGAGGACCTTCTTTTGGCTGCCTCCTCCCCTCCCCCTTCACCGCTGCCTGCTCCTTTTCCCTTCCCCCCCTTCCTTCGATCCACTCTTCCCTCGATCCCCCCACCCTGCCTCCCCTCTACCCGCCTGTTTCGGGCTCTGTCCCTTCACCCTCAGATCTCTCCACCGATGATTGTTTCAATCATCGTTTCACTAGAAGCAGCAACAAGAAACCCGATATTGGCTTGGAAAAGGTTAGAGGCAGAATTCCGAGCAGTGTTAAGCTTCAGCAAGAAGCAGCTACAAACGTGGCGCAAGGAACCCAAAGCACAATCCCCATGGTGGTGGGGAGTAAACCCAAACAAAAGAAATGAAGATCATTTCTTGGAATATAAGAGGGCTCAACTCTCTTCAATAACAAAGAATTATCAAAGACATCAAGTTCCAGAACTCACCTGATATCATCATGTTACAGGAAACCAAACTAAAAACGGAGGTTC
This sequence comes from Taxus chinensis, assembly GCA_019776745.2. NCBI lineage: Eukaryota > Viridiplantae > Streptophyta > Pinopsida > Cupressales > Taxaceae > Taxus > Taxus chinensis. The sequence continues at coordinate 15,706,044 of CM034154.1, read as the reverse complement.
GGCTCCATAAACTCTGGCCAGCGGCTGCCTTTGAATCTCAACCTTCAACAGGAAACTCTGGGGGGCTTTGTACCTTGTGGGATCCTAGAAGTCTTAAAGGGGATTGCCTGTTCAAGCACCCCAAATTTATATGTATCCTCTTCCAAGAGATTGGTGCTGACTCCTCTTGGATTGCTATCAATGTGTATGCCCCAAACTTGGAGACTCATCGAGGAAAAATTTGGAAATATATCACTAACTTCATCACCACTTGTGGTAAAATTCCCATTCTAATAATGGGTGATTTTAATTGCCCTCTTTATCCTTCGGATAAATAGGGGGGTATGCTTGCTATGCTGTCTAGCATGGAAGCTTTGGCTGACTTCATAAGGGAGAATTCTCTACTGGCCATGGACCTCCACGGCTCATCTTACACATGGTCAAACTGCAGATTGGGAAGGAACCACATCCAATGCAGATTAGATAGAGCTCTTGGCTCTCTGGATTGGATTTCTCTCTTTCCGGACTTTTATCTCAGCTCCCTCCCAAGGGCTGGCTCAGATCACAGCCCTCTTCTGTTAAGCGCCAATCACAAGGTAAATGCCAAGAATCCTCCCTTCAGATTTGAGCTGGCTTGGCTTGAAAATAACCATCTGACTCCCCTGGTAGCAAGCTGGTGGAACGTCGAGATAGAGGGAACTAATATGTTCAGATTTTCTAGCAAACTCAAAGAAATCAAAAAACAACTCAAGATATGGAAGTCAAAGGTCTTCGGTAACATCAAGGTCCGCAAGCAGGAGCTATCTCAGAGCTTGGTAAAAATTTCTGAACAAATTGAGGCTGTTGGAAGATTGGAGCATCTTCACCAACAAGAAATCTCTCTCCTCAGTGATTATCACAACACTCTTAAAGAAGAAGAGACCTATTGGAGGCAGCGTTCTCGGGCCCTCTGGCTTGAGCAAGGTGATCGTAATACCAAATTCTTCCACATCACTTCTTGTAAACATAAAGCTAGAGATAAGATTCGTGAGTTGGTGTCGTCATCAGGGATCTTGCTGACTGCTGAAACTGATATTTCTAATGAGCTTATATCCTTCTACTCAAATCTTCTCCATGCTGATCTGGCCCCTTCAGAACAATCCATGAATGAAATGCTCTAGCACATTCCACATCTGGTTTCTCCTGAGATGAATAACAATCTGACCAAGCCTTTTTCTATGGAGGAAATTCACAAAGTTGTCTTTGCTATGAAGAGAGATAAAGCCCCGAGTCCGGATGGCTTTCCTGCCGCTTTCTTCCAAGTTTTTTGGGAAATCATCAAGCAGGACCTATTCCAAGCAGTAAACGAATTTCAGATGAATGACAAGCTGCTTAAGGAATGGAACACCACTTTCGTGGCCCTTGCCCCAAAAGTGCACAATTCCAAGGAGGTATCCAATTTTCGGCCTATAAGTTTATGCAACACGTCTTACAAGATCATCACTAAGATGCTGGCTTCCAGACTAAAACCTCTTATGCCAAACCTCATCTCTCACAATCAGAACGGCTTCATAAAAGGTCGTCTTATTCAAGGCGGTATAATTACTGTTCATGAGGCCATCCACTCGGCTCTTCTCGCGAAGTCTCCAGGTATGATCTTAAAATTGGATATGCAAAAAGCCTTTGTCGGAGTCAGCTGGCCTTTCTTAATTAAGGTCTTGGAAAAATTTGGTTTCGAAAAAAAGTGGTGTAGCTGGGTTTTCTCATGTGTATCAACCCCTTGCTTCTCTATTCTTATCAATGGCATTCCTGCGGGCTTCTTCAAAAGCAGCAGGGGTATCAGGCAAGGTGATCCTCTGTCACCCTTTCTCTTTGTTCTAATGGCGGACTCCCTCAGCAGAGCTCTGGAAGCGGCTAAAAATCAATCCATCATTTCTGGCATGAAAATCACCTCAAACTGTCCTTCGGCCACTCATAGCCAGTTCGCTGACGACACCTTACTACTGAGTTTAGCTTCTGTTATTGAAGCCAGGGCTATTATGGATATCCTCTCTCTTTACCAATCAGCCTCTCAGCAAACTGTAAACTTCATCAAGAGCAACATCTCCTTCATCAACACGCCCCCCAAAGTTCAGAGAAAGATTGCTGATATCTTTGGTTGCTCGATTGTGGACCTTCCCGCCTCTTATCTAGGCATCCCTCTCTTCCATGGAAGGAAATCAAAAAATATGTGGAATCTAGTCATTAAAAGATATCAAAAAAACCCCGCTGCTTGGAAAGGAGCTTTGCTCAGCCAGGCTGGCAAGCTCCAGCTTGTGAAAGCCACTCTTCAAAACCTTCCTACTTACTTCCTGTCTATGGTCAAGATTCCCAGCTCTGTGAGGGAGGTTGTGGAAAAAATTCAAAGGAACTTTCTGTGGTTTGGAACTGAAGAAAAGAAAAGGATCCATCTTGTGGCCTGGAAAGAGGTTTGTAAGCCAACTGTTCATGGTGGTCTCGGTCTTCAAAAAATGAATGAGATGAACAGGGCCCTCCTGGCCAAACTTGCTTGGGAAGTGGCTAAAGGTTATTCCTGTTGGGCCCACCTGCTCAGAACTAAGTATTTAGCAAATAATGAAGACCTTCTCACTTCCATCCCCACTAGAGACTCAGCCATATGGAACTCTATATGTAGCTCGCTTCCCATTATTCGTGTTGGCACTAAATGGCGATTCAGGAATGGGCGTCTCATTGATTTCTGGAGGGATACTTGGATCGGAGATGAACCCCTTGACCTCAATCCCTCTTGGGACCCTATCAAGAGAAGTATCATCAATATACATGGGAGATTAGCTTCGGGCTATTGGCAGAGGGTGAACTCCATTCCCTCATGGGATATCAAGGAATGGGAGGATATCAGCGACCTGCAAAGAAACCTGTTGTCTTCGCTTAGAGCGTTGCTCTCTTCCATATACATCCCTTTTTCCCATAATGAGGACGAGATTATTTGGACTCTCTCCACATCGGGCTCCTTTTCAGTTAAGGCTGCTTATCTCTCGATGCATAGTACTGACCTTGGCCCCCCTCTTACTAAATTCTGGCCCAAGGAGATCACCCCTAAAATTGGTTTTTTCTCTTGGCTCTCCTCTAAGAATGCTTTCCTCTCTGGGGAGAACCTGAAGAGAAGGGGTTTCTCTCTTCCCACCAAATGTGTTTTATGTGCTAATGAAGCGGAGTCCTCATCACATCTCTTGATCCATTGTTCTTTCTCGCAAGTTATTTGGTAGTGGCTCTTATCGAGATTCGGTGTCTTTTGGATCTTTCTGGATTCCATTCAGGACACCCTCTCTCAATGGATTTCTCCCTTCACTCATCTGATTCTAAACCTGGCTTGGAAACTCCTCCTCCCGCATGGTTTATGGGGCATATGGAAAGAAAGAAACAAAAGAATCTTCAAAGAAAAAAGTCTCAATCCTGGACAGGTGGCTATTCAGATTGCTCTGGCTCTCCAAGAAAATATCAACCTGACCACGTGGTCCAAATATCAGAAAAAACTAGAGTTCTGTCACTCCCAGGAGTGGCAGAAGTTTTTATCCATCCCTTGTAAAAGAGCTCATACTGATCAGAATTTGGTCTGCTAGCTTCCCCCTCCAAGGGGCTGGAAAAAACTCAACACGGATGGAGCTTCGAAAGGAAATCCAGGTATGTCCGGAGGAGGGGCCATTCTTCGTTGCTCTTCGGGTTTAATTGTTGCTGCTTCTGCTCACAATTTCAATTTTGGCTCCAACCATCATGCGGAGGCTTTGGCTATCCTCAAAGGCCTTGAGATGGCTATCAATTTGGGCAATGATCCCCTTCAAGTCGAAAGTGACTCCCTCAACATCATAAACCTCCTTCGATCAAATGACCCTGGCCATTGGTTGATTAGGAACATCATTACTGATATAAGAAGTTTACAAAGATCTTTCCTTCAAGTCTAGTTCCAGCATGTCCTCCGGGAAGGAAATAAAGCGGCTGATCTTCTTGCTAATATGGGTGTCCTCATCGAAAATCAGCAAAATTGGACTGATAACTTCCCGAATGACCTCTGTCAGATTGTTCAAAATGACACCTCTCACTGCTGACTGGTGGATTAAAGGGCTGACTCAGGTTTCGGCTTGCTCATCATGGCCTTCTCAAAAGGCGGCGGTGAATATGGTGAAATTAATTGATTTGACACTTAACAAGGGGTACTCGATTAAGGTGCCCTATAATGATGCAAAAAATCCCCGCACGAATGAGCATTATTTACACATAAATCATCTGAGGAGGTGGCGGAAGGGCTTTAATAACTTAGCCGGACTCCTGTTCAAGCTGGTTTTCGTCCTCTCCTATTTTCACTTCTATGACTATTCAAATTCTCATCTCATGGGGGGTCAACTGAAGCGCCTAGAGCCCGACAACTGTGAGTCGTTTAAGAATGATGGCGAGGTGTGGAGCATATTAGTGGAAAATGGGATTGCCACTTTTCTGGAGAAAATGACTGGTTACTTTGCTCTGGTTTCTTATGCTGTCACGGCTTTGTGGTCGAGGGGTAGGGTCCTAATAGGCAGCACTCGCTTCACCATCTCAACGAACACCATCGCTGACGCCACCAGGCTCCCTGCTGCAGGCGACATTTACTACAGGCGTTCCCTCCACGCCGAAATTCAAGATTTTAACGCCCCTGGTGACAGACCAAAGAAATATCTTTCTGGCTATACCCGAGACTCTCTGCCCTCTCCCTGGGACAGAGTGGCGGAAGTCATTATGCGGTACTTCACTATCGACGGCAGATACCATCTGGTCTTCGGCCCCCATCTATTCATCCTCTCCCATCTCCGATGGGGGGAGAAAAATCAATTTGGCTGCCTTCCTTTTTCAGTCTCTGGAACATTCAGTTATGTTGGCTCGGGAGGGCGAGGGTGTCATCCTCCACCAGGGTTTACTCTAGCTACTTTTCTCCATCGCCGCTTCCCACTCCGACCTGCTCCATTTCCCTCCCAAAATGGGTCGGCACCACCGCTCCCCCTCCCCTTCTCCTTGCCCCTCCTCCTCCTCCCTCCACTCCTCTCGGCGTTGTCGCCACCTACTCCTCTCTTCTAGTTCGGATTCCGATGTGGCTATTGTGAGCCCCTCCCGCGACGCCTCCATTCCCACTGCCACCCCCTCTTTTCCTACGCCCATCTCATGTCTTTTCTTGGAGGATACTTTTGCCGGTGGCCATGCTCCTTCTCCTGTCTCCAGCCCTGACAATTCTAGCGCGGCTAATCTTTTGGGACTAGCTCATCTGTACCCCGATTCCCTGGAAGCGGAGCAATGTGATATCAATCAACATGTGGCGGAACCCTCCTCTCAGTTTGCTGGTATTAAGGACCCATCTGATGTAAAAGATTTTGCTGCTGACACTCCTCATTCCCCTCCTGTTATGGACTCGAACTATGTTGATACTGAGTCTGCTGATGCTAAAAAAGACCATATCAGAGCCGAAATCATTTCCTCCATTCTAAGCAAACTGCAGCGTGCCTTCAAGGCTCTGAAAGCTTGGGAGGACTTCACGGATTCCACCAGGGCGGCTATAGCTGACGACTGTTCGGAGCTTCTCAAGCTGGCTGATCTTCTTGCAAATGACTCTGGCTCTCCTAGAGCAAAAAATGTTGTCTCTGAGCTGAAGAAGCTCATCTAATGTATCTTTTCTTTTTATCGGTTTGGCTTTTCTTCGTTCTCCTTTTGGAATCTTCTCAGGTATTTTTGCTTTGCAAATTCAAATGCTAGATCTGGCCTGATGGGATTTTTGTATAAAGGTTGTGGGACCTTCTAAAACCCTCCTTTTACCCAATATATTCCAAAAATATAAGTGTAGACACTCAAATTTGGTATCTTATCACTTAACAATGACAAGTTTTGAATTGTTCGTATATTAAGACAAATGCTCACATTCTAAGATACATTAACATATCCTTCCCTATCTCTCTCATAGATTAATAATTTATACACTTATCTATCATTCATTCATGCAATATTATTTATCCAAAGCAATAATCCATCCCTAGAAAAATTTCCTAGACTCTAGATCTTTTATCATTGAATCCTTATATGGGAGCATATTGAACAGGATTAGGTTATACTATGGTCTAGGATGACTTGTACACTATTGTAACCTCTCTCCTAATGACTATTTTCTTAATTGGAAAATCTTATGTGCTTCTTTTCATCTTCCCTAGGTCATCCATAATAGAAATATCTAACCTTTGAAAACTTATATAAACAAGTGGAATGCACTTCATAAATCACTTGGAATTATCAAATACTCTTATTACAAAATATTACCACTAAATCACTCAAGGATATCTTAAATATTGCTAAAATACTTGAAGATCCTTTAAATTATCCACTACAAAGGTCTAAAACAATCAAACTAGGTTAAGGAGTCTAGTCTCCTCCATTTTCAAGCATTCCAAGGTCATAGATCCATGTATTAACAAGATAAAGTCCCTATAAGAATTATTAAAGGTCTTAAAGGACAAAAGGGACCAGTCTTAGCATATGAAGCACACCACATCACACTACTACTGTGAGTTGGATACATTTCTATTCTATCTATAATTATACTATTTATCACTGCTTCAATCTACATGAGGGAAAACATAAGGGGTTGGATTAGATTGCATACACTACTTACACCAACAATATAATAACTATATGAGGCGTATTCCTACTCTAGGTTAGGTAGTGCAACAAATGGATTGGTTCAGTGTGGGTTGACCACTATGGTATTTATAGCCTCACCCATACCAAGATTTCTCATTTTGTTATCTAATCATTTGGTGAAGTTTTTTCATATATCTAGGTTTTATATTTAATGCAGGTCATTATAGGTGGTTTTTGAAGGTGTGTGAACCATAACAACAAACATCGACAACCATTTCCAAACCAATGATAGGAAAGAAAAATTAGAGAGATTTACCATTTGTAAGTTTGAAATTATTTACAGTAGGACCAAACCAAACTATGACCCAAGAGGCTACGTACATCTCCATACATGATTTTTTACTAGGAAAAATCTTAGTAATGAAGTAGTTCTAGGTTCATATTAGTATTTTTAGCTAGTCTGTACACCCAAAAAACCTCTCTACATAGCTAAGTATTTATTCCTTCTTGTGTTTTATGTTATTGTTTCATTTTTATATCATTGTTTACTTTATTAATATCTATATTATATATTACATGGTTAATGTGGACTAATTTATTTAGAATATGTTATCTATAATATACCTTACATCCTACCCACTTATTCTATATTTTAGGGTGTAAACATAATATTTTCGTAGAGGAAATGGAAGTTGCAAAACACTAAGGTGGTGTTGTGGAAGATTTAACTGATAATTAATTAAATCCCCCATGAAAGGGTACACAAGACATGAATGAGAATAAAGAAGTAGAAAAACATAAATGTGGTCTTGAAGAACAAATGCTACACGTAATTGGTAGAATTGTGAGTGAGCATAGATTGGACACCCCTTATTATTCTGGTAGTATGGAACCAATGCATCTCATCAATTGGATGATGGATCTTGAAAAGTATTTTGGGTACGAAGATATAGAATATCTTAGGATATTAATTTTTTATTAAATGATGATGAAGGGTCATGCTTATCTTTGGTAGGAAAATATCTAGACAAGTTGAGTGCATAAAGGAAAAAAACAAGATACGACATGAGATAGGTTGGAGGAAAATATCAAAGATATGTTTTTTCCCCTAATTTTCCACAAAGAGATATTTTTGTTAAGGCGTGCAATGATGAGTTTTACCAACTCACAATTCAAGTAGGACATATGGAAGATTTTTTGGAGAAGATCTTGAGATATATGAATGGATTATGTATTATTATTCTAGATGAGTTTGGAATCATGAAAGTAAGGTCTGTTGAAAAGGCCTATCAATACACACTAAATATGGAAGATAAATGAGTGCACAAGGAACAAATCTTAGCATGTGGAAAAGAAAAATTCACAAAAATCCATGAACAAGATGTTGGTTAAGATAATTCTATGCATCTCAAATGTGAGGTGAGTTCAATTCCATAAAATGAGGGAGCACATAAAAGAGGAGGAAATCAGTCTTGAGGAAGAGGTTATATATTTAGGGAAAATGTTCTAAGTGTGGTGAAACAAGGCATAAAGCATATGAGTTCCCACATGCCTAAAAAGAAAGTACAATAATTCCACACATTATGAAAAGACATGAACACAATATGTTAAACCATGAGATATTACTATAATGTGGAGAAGAATTGATTCTCAAGTGTATATTGTTGAAACCAACCAAAAAAGATGTCGATCCTTAATAAAGGAAGATTCTATTTAGAATTACGTATAAGTCTGACTATAGACACCAAAATTGGGTCATACTCCCCTTTAAACCCCATTAATTAAATTAACCATATCCTACCTATTCATATCCCATAGTGCACATGTTAATTAAATTAATTATCTTGATTAAATTAATTAATATCCTCACTTAACCACCTCACCTAGCCACCTCATTCAATGACCTACTCAAACCTCATTAATGACCTAAGACCGAGTCTAAACCTATCCTAACTAACTAGGACTTAGTCTAAACCTAGACTTAACTCCTATTAAGAAACCTAAAAGGACTTCTACTTTTCTTGCTATGATCTATCACTCGAGACTTGGCAGAAGGTTGGAGATCACACCAAAAATTGCAACAATCTAGCTATTTTTGGCCAACCTAGATATTCCCACCTTGACTGACATCGGTTATATCTCAACTGACATCAATCACCTAACTATTTTCGGCTAGGTTAAATAGGTTTTCAAAAGCCTTTGCCCCAGTTGGTCAATTGATTCATGATCTCATTTCTTTCAGAGACTTAGAGCACTTGAATTTCTTTAGCACTCCAGAAAAAGAAGACACACGGGATCATTACCAACATTGGTCATCGTTCATCATCATCTTCACGATCACAGATTCCCAACAGAGAAGCATGGAGGTCTAAATTTATGTGGCATGACTACAATGGCTCTTCTCTCTGTAGCTCTATTGTCACCATCTTCATCACCTACGTCCTTCAATCTAATTTCCAGTAAGTATTTAACATCTCTACACTGAATCTCTAGTTTCCTTGTGTAGATTTATTTATTCATCTCTGTAGTTTATTTCTCTCCACACCCATATACTTCCTCCCTTCCATCAACCCATCACTTGATCATACCCGTATTTTCCACCCATTTTCACCCTCTCCTGATCATCTCTGAGTCTTTAGAACCATTTTACGACCTCACCCTCACCATTTTCAACCTTTGTGTAATCACAAGGAGTCTGGAAAACCAATTATAGCAACTTTCTAATAATTTCCCCTACCAACGCCGGTTAGCCAGCCAACATCGGTCACTCCACCTAACCGGCATCGGTCGGTCAGTCGACACTGGTTACTTTTTCTGTCAATATAGCTCAGACCAGCGAGCTAATACCCACTTTCCAATATCCCAGAACCATTTCTAATCCTTACAAGACCTTACCCAGAGCCTCTACCAAACTTGCAACTCAACACCAGCCACGCAACCCTCCCGTTTTGACCGTAAACAACCTTTTGAACAACATTTATTATTATTTTGTATGAGATACCTAAATCGTTTCAATTCCAATATGATATTTACTTCCTGTATGATTTAACTAGTATTAATATTGTTATATAAAAGTGGATTGACAACCTATTCAGGAAGCATCACGCTTCCTAGACCTAGCTTCCACTACGTATTCCACTCATTATTATTTTTAACTGTATTTGGTACAACCTTCAACTGACATCACAAACAGGTATTCCTCCTTGGCCTACTACCCTTATCTATTTCATTAATTTGCTAAGAATCCACTGAAACACTAACAGTAAGAAATGTAAGTTAATTTTAGATATTAGAAACCACCTCACCTAGCCACCTCATTCAATGACCTACTCAAACCTCATTAATGACCTAAGACCAAGTCTAAAACCTATCCTAACTAACTAGGACTTAGTCTAAACCTAGACTTAACTCCTATTAAGAAACCTAAAAGGACTTGGCAGAATGTTGGAGATCACACCAAAAATTGCAACAATCTAGCTATTTTTGGCCAACCTAGATATTCCCACCTTGACTGACATTGGTTATATCTCAACTGACGTCGATCACCTACCTATTGTCGGCTAGGTTAAATAGGTTTCCAAAATCCTTTGCCCTGGTTGGTCAATTGATTCATGATCTCATTTCTTCCAGAGACTTAGAGCACTTGAATTTCTTTAGCACTCAGGAAAAAGAAGACACACGGGAGCATTACCAATATTTGTCACCATTGATCATCCTCTTCACAATCACAGATTCCCAATAGAGAAGCATGGAGGACTAAATTTATGTGGCACAAATACAATGGCTCTTCTCTCTGTATCTATATTGTCACCGTCTTCATCACCTAAGTCCTCCAATCTAATTTCCAGTAAGTATTTAACATCTCTACATTGAATCTCTAGTTTCCTTGTGTAGATTTATTTATTCATCTCTATATTTTATTTCTCTCCACACCCATATACTTCCTTCCATCAACCCATCACTTGATTATACCCATATTTTCCACCCATTTTCACCCTCTCTTGATCATCTTTGAGTCTTCAGAACCATTTTACAACCTCACCCTCACCATTTTCAACCTTTGTGCAATCACAAGGAGTCTGGAAAACCAATTCTAGCAACTTTCTGATAATTTCCCCTACCGACGCCGGTTAGCCAGCCGACATCAGTCACTCCACCTAACTAGCATCGATCAGTCAATTAACACTGGTTACTTTTTCTGTCAATATAGCTCAGACCAGCGAGCTAATACCCACTTTCTAATATCCCAGAACCATTTCTAATCCTTATCGGACCTTACCCAGAGCCTCTACCAGACTTGCAACTCAACACCAGCCACTCAACCCTCCCGTTTTGACCGTAAACAACCTTTTGAACAACATTTCTTATTTTTTTGTACAAGATACCTAAATCGTTTCAATTCCAATAGGATCTTTACTTCCTGTATGATTTAACTAGTATTAATATTGTTATATAAAAGTGGATTGACAACCTATTCAGGAAGCATCACGCTTCCTGGATCTAGCGTCCACTAGGTAGTCCACTCATTATTATTTTTAACTGTATTTGGTACAACCTTCAACTGACATCACAAACAGGTATTCCTCCTTGGCCTACTACCCTTATCTATTTCATTAATTTGCTAAGAATCCACTGAAACACTAACAGTAAGAAATGTAAGTTAATTATAGATATTAGAAACCACCTCACCTAGCCACCTCATTCAATGACCTACTCAAACCTCATTAATAACCTAAGACCGAGTCTAAAACCTATCCTAACTAACTAGGACTTAGTCTAAACCTAGACTTAACTCCTATTAAGAAACCTAAAAGGACTCCTACTTTTCTTGCTATGATCTATCACTCGAGACTTGGCAGAAGGTTGGAGATCACACCAAAAATTGCAACAATCTAGCTATTTTTGGCCAACCTAGATATTCCCACCTTGACTGACATTGGTTATATCTCAACTGACTTCGATCACCTAACTATTGTCAGCTATGTTAAATAGGTTTCCAAAATCCTTTTCCCCGGTTGGTCAATTGATTCATGATCTCATTTTTTCCAGAGACTAGGAGCACTTGAATTTCTTTAGCACTCAGGAAAAAGAAGACACGCGGGAGCATTACTAACATTGCTCACCATTAATCATCCTCTTCATGATCACAGATTCCCAACAGAGAAGTATGGAGGTCTAAATTTATGTGGCATGAATACAATGGCTCTTCTCTCTGTATCTCTATTGTCACTGTCTTCATCACCTACATCCTCCAATCTAATTTCCAGTAAGTATTTAACATCTCTACACTGAATCTCTAGTTTCCTTGTGTAGATTTATTTATTCATCTCTGTAGTTTATTTCTCTCCACGCCCATATACTTCCTCCCTTCCATCAACCCATCACTTGATCATACCCATATTTTCCACCCATTTTCACCCTCTCCTGATCATCTTTGAGTCTTCAGAACCATTTTACAACCTCACCCTCACCATTTTCAACCTTTTTGCAATCACAAGGAGTCTGGAAAACCAATTCTATCAACTTTCTGATAATTTCCCCTACCGACGCTGGTTAGCCAGCTAACATCGGTCACTCCACCTAACCGGTAACAGTCATTCAGTTGACACTGGTTACTTTTTCTGTCAATATAGCTCAGACCAGCGAGCTAATACCCACTTTCCAATATCCCATAACCATTTCTAATCCTTACCAGACCTTACCCAAAGCCTCTACCAAACTTGAAACTCAACACCAACCACTCAACCCTCCCGTTTTGACCTTAAACAACCTTTTGAACAACATTTCTTTTTTTTTATACGAGATACCTAAATCGTTTTAATTTCAATAGGATCTTTACTTCCTGTATGATTTAACTAGTATTAATATTGTTATATAAAAGTGGATTGACAGCCTATTCAAGAAGCATCACGCTTCCTAGATCTAGCTTCCGCTAGGTAGTCCACTCATTATTATTTTTAACTGTATTTGGTACAACCTTCAACTGACATCACAAATAGGTATTCATCCTTGGCCTACTACCCTTATTTATTTCATTAATTTGCTAAGAATCTGCTGAAACATTGACAGTAAGAAATGTAAGTTAATTGTAGATATTAGAAGCACCAATAATTTGGTTACACATGAGATGGTTGATAAACTAGGGTTGAATAGAATTGATATCTTTAATCCCTATAAGGTTTCTAGTTACAAAAGGGACACCAATGTTTTATGACAGAGCAATTTTTAGTGTAGGATTTATTTTCATATCTTTAATTGTATTATCCTACTCGGGATGTTCCACCTCACTTGGAGTTTCACTACACTTATGGGATATGATTGCTTAGGTGTACACTTGACTACACTATTCTAGGTGTTGGTTACTACTTGAATGCACTATTGTAGGTGTTGGTTACCACTATTCTAGGTGGATATTGCCATGATTCTAGGAGGAGGTTACACATTCATCTCCTATATGTACATCTCTTGCATTATTATATTTGATTGTATGGATTTGGAGATATTTATGTGAAATTGAAATCATCTCTCTTGTATTTTCATAATTTTTAGTCTTTATGCTTGTTTTTTTTGTCTTGGAATAATTCACAGCTTGCATCATTCACATGAACATTCTTAGAATGAGTAGATCCGTGATGCTTCTTCAATATGGTATCAGAGTCATGCTGGTATTGAGCTTGTGTGGTTATTATTCCACAAGTTTAATTTCATTTGAGATCATTATTTATAAGTATTTGTGTGTTTTTTGTGTTGGTTTGTGGCTATATAGCCTATTTACAGATTTTTGAGCTTTACAGACTCACATAGTGCATATACAATTTTGGAGATTACTTTTTTGTAGGCCCTAAATAATTGTTGCAAGATCCCTAGAAGATTTGTTCATATCTAGGCATTTTTCAGACCTATGAAGGGTGTTTCCACATATAGTAGTGCTTTGCATGCATGTTCGGACTTGTAAAGGACATTTTTCTTGATCAAGATGCATTTTATAACCTGCAACAAATTTTTTAACAGCCCATACATGCATTAAATATCCATCTTGATTACTATTTTAAGTCCCACGATAGATTTATTTGCTACACGCAAATTTGTGGAAATTTAAGAGTTGCATTGCATGTCTTCTTGATCCTATGTGGCCACAACCTCTATACAGACATAAAAAATAAAACTATATTCTTCTTGGATTCATCAAAACACACCTTCTTTTTCTAAAACTATATTTTAGCGAAAAAAGTGCATTTCAAGTTTAGTGCAAATTCATTTAAAATTGGGCTTATTTACAGGAAATAAATATTGTAAAACTTTTGATAGGTATCTCAATATCGAGTGCCATTTTTTGCAAAAGTTAAATATTTTTCATTTCCCAAAGAATTGGACCTATTTATTTTATAAAACACACTAAGTTATAAAGTTCCAAAACTATGGGGGGATTCTTGGTATATTTTTTGGGGGGTCTACAGTGTGTTTCCTCTCTTATTCGAAACTTCTTTCTTTCTGCACATTTCTTTGTTTTTTCCAAAAAGTAACCCAAATTTTCTATCTGCACTAATGGGTCTAAGTATAATTAACCCACTTACACCTTTTAACTACCATGAATGCAAATAAAAAATGACCATTACACTTAGGATTAAAAGGTTGTATTGTATCACAATTGGGTTAGAACTTAAGCCTAGTGAAGCTACAGATAAAGTTAAGTGGTTTAATAAGTGTGATGAATCTTTTGGTATTTTGTGTCTTTCGGTGTCTCCCAAACTCCTTTTTCACATAGAGTCAGCCGCATCTCCCAACCAAGTGTGGAAAACCTTATAAACCTTGTTTGGAAAAGTTGACACTATGAGGGGTCATGAGCTAGAAATAGAACTTATCAACTAAATTCCTAGCAACTAAGACACCTTGGAATATTTATTTATCAAGATCAAGTCCTTATGATTGTAGTTAAAGGAATGTGGGACAAAAAAATTTAGTTCTTACAGTGCTTTCCAAACTATATCCTGACTACTCTATCTTTGTCTCTACCTTTGTATGCTATCAAGAGGGCTCTTGGATTCATATGGTCTATGCCATCTTTAGATTATTTTATTTTTGATTTGACTAAGGAGTAAGAAAAGTTAATAAAAATGGGCACCTTGAATTCATCCAAACCTCAAGTGCTCATTATTGGGAATGGGAAACAAAAATCCTCTAGCAACCAAGAGAAGAAGAAAAAGAGCAAGGACCTAGAAAATAAGAAAGAACAAAAAACCACTACCGGTTCCAAGTCTACTACTAAAACCTCTATTTAAAATGGGAAACCTAAGAAGGAAAATCTTAAGTGTGCCTATTGCAAGAAACTTGGGCACGATGAGCCCAAATGTATGAAGAAGCAAATTGACCACCTCAATCATCTCCTTGAGAAGAACAACATAGGGGTCCCTGAATCTTTCAAATAGTATTCATCAACCCAAGAATCTACTAAGGAAAAGGAAAATATAAAGAGACATATGGGAAAGGCACTAGTTGCAGTTGCATCCTCATCTATTCCTTTATGGGTTATCTAATATGGTTATCCACACCACATCATCTCATCACAGGTTGAATTTTCTTCCTTAGAGGCCTACAACATGTCCTCCATCACTTTGGGTAATGTTACTCTAGCCACAGTTTCAGGGAGAGGTTTTGATGAAGTTTAAGGTGGAAATTCACAAATGTTCTCAATGTACCTTCACTTTCAACTAATCTCCTCTAATTGTATCAGATAAATCATATAGGAAATTGCATGAGAGTCCTATTTGATCTAGATTCAATTGAGATTAGGGAGTTGCATAGTGACACTACATTACCAGTGGGAAGGGCAGATCACCATACTAAGTTATATATCTTCTCACACTTTGCACCTGATGTTTTCCCTACTGCATTGCTCACATGTTTAGATGGAGTTAACATATCACGGCATGAGTGGTTTGGCCATCTTAACTACCGCTACCTTGAGAAATTGAGTCAACATGACATGGTTATATGATTTCCTAGAGTTTGTTTCTCAAAGGGACTGTGTGAGGGTTGTGCTCTTGGAAAACATGCTGAAGATAAATTTGACAAAGGAAAAGCTTGGAGAGCTTAAAAACATTTAGAGGTTACTCGTAGTGATGTCACAGGGAATTTTCCCCATGCTTCTTTCATCAAGGCTAAATATTCTCTCACCTTCATAGATGACTTTTCCAGATATACATGGGTCTACTTCCTTAGGAAAAATTATGAAGTGTTTGATTACTTTCAGGACTTCAAGGTACTCACTGATGAACAATTTGAGAAATGCATCAAATTTATTTGAATAGATAATGGGGGGAGTATGTTAGAAAAAAATTTGAGTATTTTTTCACCACTGAGGGTATTGATCTATAACAGATAGTGCCTTACACTCCTCAACAAAATGGCATGGAAAAACATAAAGATAGGTCCTTGAAAGAAATGGAAAACTATATGATCCACTCTAAATCTTTGACTCCACAATTTTGGGTAGAAGTTATCAATTGTGCGTATTATATACAGAATTGGGTTTCCCACAAAGCTTTACAAGGTAAAACTCATTTTAAAGCTTGTAATAATAGGAAACTGGAAGTTAAGCACTTCAAGGTCTTGGAATCACCAACAATGGCACATATCCCCAAAAATAAACGCAAGGAAATGGAGCCTCAATCCAAACCATACATCTTTATTGGGTATCCAGAGGGGGTAAAGGGTTATAGAATTATCTATCCTACTACTCATGAGTTTTTCATCGAGATAATTTTTAAGTTTCTGGAGAGTCTCGCTGAATCTTTACTCGATGCTTCTCCATCTACTTTGGCTTCACTCAATTTTGATGAGAAGTCTAAGGATTTAAATCATCCACAATAGGTTCCTGAGGCAGATTCTTCTACTTCTTCTAGTTTTTACAACAATAAAATTAATGAGGAGTCATCCTCATCTAATTATATCCGTACTTCACAAGATGAGGATTTGGCACATGACTTACCCACTTCAAGCCCTCTTTGGACTAGACAGACACTTCAGAGTACATACACTTGGGCAAGGAATCAAGAGGATGATAAACGTACTTGGGAATATTATCATATTAGGTCACATGCACTTTACGCTTTAGTGACAGATCCACAGACATTCTGAGAGACATAATGCATTCCGGAGTGGGATAGTGTTATGCACAAGGAATATAATTCCTTAATCAACAATCACACTTGGGATTTGACTTCACTTCCTAAGGGAAGAAATATGGTTCAATTTTGATATATATATTACACCAAATTTACAATAGATGGGTCAATTGATAGGTAAAAGGATCGGTTAGTAGCCAAGGGTTTTTCACAAGTATCTGGCATAGACTACTTAGATAAGTTTGCACTCGTAGCCAAGATGAATTCGATTAGACTCACACTTGCTTTATCCACAGCACATGGTCGAATTCTGCACTAGATGGATGTGAAGAGTGATTTTCTTCATGGAAACCTACAAGAGGAAATCTACATGAAGCAACCACCCAGATTTGTTCAGGATTCATCCTTAGTTTTTAGACTTAAGAAATCAATCTATGTCCTCAAGCAGGCCCCTCAGGCTTGGTATGCCAAGTTGGATTCCATCCTCCTAGTTTCTAGTTTCACTCGGTGTCATTCAGATCCCAAAGTATATCTATTGTGGTGGTATGATTCATTATTGATACTGGTACTTTTTTTTATGACCTTTTGATCACTAGGAGTACTTCATAGGCTATCTTATCAGTGAATACAACACTTCAAGATAGATTCACCATGAGTGACTTGGGTCTACTGCTTTACTTCCTTGGAATTGAGATTATACAATTTGATTCAGTGATTTCACTTACACAACCAAAGTACTCTCTTTATCTTCTGGATCAATTTCACATGAATGACTACAAGCCATCTTTGACTCCTTTCTTATCTAGATTCAAGCTTGAGGTTGATTTTTCCACACCCTTGGTTGATGTTACTTTGTATCGACAACTCGTTGGCAACCTTATTTATTTGACTCACACCAGACCTGATATTTCCTATGCCATTGGTATTGTTTCGAGGTTCATGCAAAAACCCCATGAGCTACATTGGAAATAATATAAAATGATTTTGCACTACATTCAGGTCTCACACAGATATGGGATTCACTACATAGTTGGTTCATACATTGACTTGGTTAGCTGCTCAGACTCAGATTGGGTTGGCGACACTTACTGTAATAAGTCCACTTCAGCTTGGAATTTCTCATTGGGTTTTAGTCCATCAGTTGGTCGAGAAAGAAGTAGAATGTTATTTCTCTATAATCCATAGAGGTAGAGTACATGGGATCTGTTAATGAAACTACTGAGGCTATTTTACTTCAAGGCATTATTTCTGATCCTAGCATCCAGATCAGAAATCCTACAGTCATATTTTGTGACAACTATAATACCATACAGATATGCAGGAATCCAATTCTTCATCATAGAACCAAACATATTAATATTCACATGCACTTAATTTGGGATCTCATTCTTTATCATGTCATCAATTTGATATTATGTCAATCTTCAAAGCAGGTTGCTGACATCTTCGCCAAACCTTTCACTGAGATCAAGTTCATTCATCTATGATCTCTTCTTGGGGTGTGGTCTACATCAGCATCTTCATCATCTTCAAGGGGGCCTTCTAGCCTCTTCACTTCTTCATGTCTCTATTTTGGGGTAGTTTTTCCCACTGGGTTTTCTCCTTTTACTCTATCAAATGAAAGATTGTATTATACGTGGGTAACTCATCAAGCCTTGTTGTCGGGACCCACTTTATTTTTGTTCACTTCCCTCCTAAACTATGCTTATGGGGGGTGTTAGTTTCTTTATTTGTATTATCCTACTTGGGATATTCCACATCACTTGGAGTTTCCCTACACTTGTGGGATATTTTTGCTTATGTGTACAATTGACTACACTATTCTAGGTTTTGGTTACCACTTGACTACACTACTCTAGGTGTTGGTTACTACTTAACTATACTTCCTAGGTGTTGGTTACCACTATTCTAGGTGGAGATTTCCATGATTCTAGGAGGAGGTTACACATTCACCTCCTATATGTACATCTATTTCATTATTCTATTTGATTGTATATATTTGGAGCTATTTCTGTGTTACTGTAATTATCTCTCTTGTATTTTTGTAACTACACTCTTGTATGGTTGCTTTGTTTTGTCTTGGAACAATTCACATCTTACACCATTCACTTGTGCATTCTTCGAACTTGAATATCCATGGCGCTTCTCCGATAGAAATGTCTAGTGAAGTTATAGGTAGGGATATGTGAGGATTAAGTGTTGTGTGAAATCATACCCATTGATTAATATCATGTTATTCTTGAAATGACTTGTTAGTTTTCCTAGGAGGTGTAACATAATGGCTATAAAAACACCTACAAGGTGGATAAGGATGAAAATAAGTATACTTTGAACCCATTAAAGGAAAAGAGTGAAGTAGAAAGTTAGAAAGTGTTATTAATATTAGGAAAATAGTTCTTAAATGAGATGAAGTAGAATAGTGCATATTTTGTGCTTATAGTGTGGACTAAACAAAGAAAAGATGTGATTGAAATGGTGAAGATTGAAAAAACAAGTGGGAAATGAAAAATATTTTGGATGAGTTTGTAGAAATTGTATCAAGTGATTTACCTAAAGGGTTACCACCTATGATGGATATAAGTGACCACATGGATCTAACTCCAATTTCAATTTTTCCAAATAATGTGGCTTATAGGATGACATCACATGAGAATGTAGAGAGAAATAAATAAGTGAAAGAGTAATTAGATAGAGGACTCGTGAGAGAGGGTCTGAGTCCATAAATAACTTTGAAAAAATTTAACACCGAAGGAGGGTGGTGAGTGGAATATTTGTACATATTTGAGATCCATCTATAATATCATCATCAAGTATACGTTTACATTTATTGATTGGATAAAATTATTTCAACAATATTGATTTGAAGAACATATACCATCAGATTTGCATAAGAGGGAAGTTGAATTAAAGACAACATTTAAGATTCAAGAAGGATTATATGAGTTGTTTGTGATGTTATTTGTATTGATAAATGCACAAATTAATTTCATGAGGTTGATGAATGAATTCATGAAACCACTTCTGGGAAAAAAAATTGATCGTGTACCTGGATGATATTTTTATTTTTATTTGGAAATATGAAGAATGTTTGTTACATATCAGGAAAGTCTCAACTGTAGAGATTGTCAGGGGAAAAGTTGATGATTAATTTGAAAGAATTTATTTTTATATAGGAAGAGTTGGTATATTTGGGATTTGTGATTTCCAGTGAATTTTTGAAGATGAAACCAAAGAAGACTCATGTAATTATGGATTGTTTATCCATACAAAGTGCATTTAAGGCATGAAGCTTTGATGGATTGGATAGTTTTTACCACAAGTTCATTATGATGGATTGGCTAGTTTTTACCACAAGTTCATTAGGAAATTTAGTGTTTTTTTATAGCCCTATTATAGAGGACATGCAAGGGAATAAGAAGATATTCATCTCGAGCATATGTGTAGAGAAGAGTATTTTTGAATTTAAGAAGAAGGTGACTAAAAAACTAGTGGTTACATTACCAAATTTTATGAAGTTATTTCAGGTCAATTATAATTCTACTGGTATATGTATTGTTATATGTAATGAAAGTACTTGTGTAAATCAGATTATGAGCAGCAATATAACACCAAAGAACACAATATTGTAGATAAATTATCTCAATATACAAGTAGAATATCTTAGCCACTTCGAGGAGGTAGCCTCCAAACCTTACAATAAGACTCAAATGCTCAGTGGTTCCTCAACTAATACCTACTAACCCCTATATATATTATTCTATGTAATGGCCATCACCAAGGTTGACCCACTAATGATAATATAACATATATGAAAGAGATACATCATGATAAGAAGTTATGATAGCCACAATTTAGCTATATGTATCCAATGTAAGATATATTATTAAGGGTGTAACATGCCCCTGCCCTTCCAATCAACATTGTCCCCAATGTTGGGAAGCCCTATATGTTGTTGAGCAAATGCTTCATCCTCCCATGATGCATCCTCAATTTTCATATTCTTCCACTTGATCAGGTACTCGGTAATGACTCTGGTCCTCAGTCTTTTGGTGTGTGTCTAAAGAATGCCTTGAGGTTCCAATCTGATCCTTCCTTTCTCATCCAATTCTGGAAGCACTGATGGGGTGGAAATGTGTTGCCCGATAACTTTCTTTAAGTAAGAAACATGGAATACTGGATGTATTTTAATTCTTGGAGGGAGCTCCAGCTTATATGCCACACTACCAATTTTATGCAATACTCGGTAAGGACCATAGTATTTAGGAGCAAGCTTATTATCCTTCTTATGTTATTTTAATTATAATTGCTTATATGGCTACAACCATAAAAAAAAAATCACCCCCTTAAAATTGTCTCTCACTATGATGTTGATCATCTTGTTGCTTCATGTGGTTTTGTACCCTTTCCAAATTATCTTTAAGACTAGAGAGTACCTCGTGTTGGTGTTGAATGTGATCTTCAATTTCTCTCACCTTTGGTTTTACCTTCAAGCTAGATATGAGTGATGGAGGATGGTACCTATAAAGTGGCAGAAATGGAGACATTGTGGAGGAGGTATGAAATGAATCATTGCACCACCATTATGCAAGTGGCAACCATTGCACCCAACATTCTTGTTTATCTGAAGTAAAACATCGAAGATATCCCTCTAAACATTTATTTACCACCTCAGTTTTCCCATATGATTAAGGATGATAAGAGGAACTCTGTGCCAGTTGGGTTCCTAAATAACAGAACAAATCAGTATAAAAATAGCTTATAAATATTAGATCACGGTCACTTACTATAATTTTGGGTGTGTTATGGAGATTTTGATTTGTGTCCATAAATGTGATGGCAACTGTACTAGCTATGAAAGGATGAGCCAAGGCACAAAAATGAGAATACTTGGTAAGTCTATTCACCATGACCATGATGAATCTTTTCCCTTATGATTTAGGTAATCCTATGATGAAATCCATTGACACCTCTTCCCATCTCTCACTAGGAATAAACAAAGGTTTGAGGAGACCTAGTGTCTTAATAGTCTCACCTTTATTTTGTTAATACACCAAACATTCTGCCACAATTTTTTGAACATCTCCTTTCAACCCCTCCCAAAATAAATCATGCTTAACTCTATGATAAGTTTTCAAGAACCCTGAATGGCCACCTAGTGGAGAAGAATGGGGCTCTAAAATAATAAGGTGTTTAATTGTAGAGTTATTACATAGACATAACCTATCTTTATACCATAATGTATCCCCCTTCCATATAAATTGTTCTAATATGGATGGATCTACCTAGAGATTTTGAGTGAGATCATGTGTTGCATCTTTCTACCATTCTTCCCTTGCTTGATCTACCCAATCTGCCTTTAGTATAGAGATGGCACATAAAAATGCTTATGCGGACTCATCCCTTCTAGATATGGCATCAATGACCACATTTTCCTTCCCTTTCTTATAAACAATGTCAAAGTCATACCCCAACATCTTAGTGACCCATTTTTATTGTTATTCTACATATATTCGTTGCTCTAAGAAGTACTTCAAACTATCATGATCAATTTTTACCTTAAAGTGTCTACCCATCAAGTATGGTCTCCATTGTTTGACTACATGTAATATTGCCATTATTTCCTTCTCATATGTGGGATTCAACATTTTTTTTCCTTTTAGTTGTCGGCTCTCAAATGTTATATGATGTCCTTCTTGCATAATTATTGCTCTGATCCCATTTCCTGAAGCATCACATTCAACTATGAAGGGCTTGGAGAAATATGGAGTTGCCAATATTGGAATGGGGCACATTGCCACCTTCAATTTTTCAAATGCCCTACAAGCTTCCTCATTCAATTGAAAGGAGTCTTTCTTCAATAATTTTGTAAGTGGTGCTACTATAATGCCATATTTTATTACAAATCTATGATAATACCCTATGAGGCCTAAGAAACCTCATAATTTCTTGAAGGTTCTTGGGACTTCCCATTCCACCATTGCCTGGATCTTGTGAGGGTCCACCTTAATACCGTCATGAGAAACAATATGGCCCAAGTATTCCACTTCTTGTACCCCAAAAGAACACTTCAAAGGCTTGTCATATAGTTGATGTTTCTCCAAGATTTCTAAGACTGTATTGACATGTTGTAAATGTTTCTCCCATGATTTTTGTAGATGATGATATCATCAAAAAATACTAAGACAAACTTCCTTAGGAATGGTCTAAATATTGAATTCATCAAACTCTGAAATGTGGAGGGTGCATTGGTAAGACCAAAAGGCATCACTAGGAATTCATAATGCCCTTGATGAGTTCTAAAGGTTGTCTTATGAATATCTTCTTTCTTTACTCTAATTTGGTGATGCCCATAACACAAATCTAGTTTTGTAAAATAAATTGCACCATGTAACTCATCTAATAAATCATCAATGACATGAATAAGAAACTTATATTTGATAGTGTACTTGTTGAGTTCCTGGTAGTTTGGACACATGCACCATATTCCATCCTTGTATCGTACCATCACCACTGGAAAAAAATAATCAATCTGACTGTGACGAATACTACCCATTTCCAAAATTTCCTCCACCATCTTCTCAATCTCACTCTTTTGCACATATGAGTATCTATAAGACCTGATGTTAGGGGGTTGGATTCCTAGAATCAATTAAATGGCATGATCATGCTCTCTTTCAGGGGGGAAACCCCCTAGGATCCTTGAAGACAATTGCATGTTGATCAATAACCTTTTGAAGATCAGGATGCACTACCATCAGTGGCAGTTGAAGTTATGTGGAGAAAAATCATGCTACGAAAACTTCATACCCCTTTTTAAGAATCTTTTGCATTTGGTGAGAACTCACCACCTGAGGAATTTTTTCCTATAGTCCTTGAATTTTGAATTTTTTACCCTCATAATGAAATCACATGAACAATTCCTAGAACTATGGTGCCCAAAGTTGTGAGCCACTGAACACCTAAGACAATATCAGCTCCGCCCATGGGAATAACAAACATCGTAGATTCCAATGTGTAGTCACCCATCATAATTCTGATTTAATGGCATTTAACTAAACATTGGAATGTGCCACCATCTGCAATCATTACTTGAAATTTAGGTGTTGGGTAGATGAAACAATTTAGTCTTACTGTCAGCTTATGATTGATGAAATTATGTGTGCTCCCTGAATCAATCAATATTATCACCTTCTTTTTCTTAAGATAACCCATGACCTAAAGGGTTTGTGGAGTACTAATACCTGATAGAGCACGGCGTGAAATAGTGGACTGGGGATCTTCAAATTCTTCCTCTAATTTTTCCACTTCCTCATTAAATGTTTCCTCATATTATTCCTCATCACTAGTCCCTTCAATGTAGAACAGTATTTTCTCAGAACATTTATGATTTGGTCCATATTTTCTATCACGGTTAAAACATAACCCTTTAGCTCTTTTTTCTTCAATTTTTTGAAGTGTCAGCCAAACTGGCTGAGGGTACAATGGAGGCAAGGTGCTACGATCTTTTATATTAGAGAAGGATTGCCTTTCACTGGAAAGATATTTTTCCTCTTCCCTATGTGCCATGATAAGAATTAGAAACCTTAAGTGGGTTAAACATGCACACCTCATGCTCAATGTGGTCCTCAGGACCCCCAATAAATAGGTCATTCAAATACTCTTCTGTAATATTCTCCACACGTAAGGATGGATTTTGGAATTGATGGACATACTCCTTAACTAAACCTTATTTTCATAATTTTGATAATTAGCTGAAGTAATTATAGTGTAATTGAAGCTCTTCAATGAAAATTGTCGATGTGACATTTAGACCATTCTACTGCCTTGGAGCACATAACCAATGATACCAAAGAAATTGGTTAGGTTTTAGCTATAAGGATGCCACAGTTACCTTTTTACCCGCTAGGATCTGATGGAGATCAAATAAATTCTCCATTTGGGTAATCCAATTGAGCAGATCCTTTCCATCAAATTTACACATTTCCACTTTTGGAATAATGCCCCTCCATTGGTGAGGAGATCCACATGAATGAGTAAAGGAGCCTGTTTGATTGGAGTGGTTTGGAAATTTGTGAGTATTTCTAGATGAACGTATATGACTAGAATTGGGAAAGGTGTTTGAAATAACAGCTAACAACTCATGCTTCATTGCGTGAAAATCAGTCTGAAGTTCCCCCCTAAGGCTACCTTTCAAATGAAGAAGCTCATTATTAAGGTCATCCTTACTCACCATATTATTTACCCTTTCCTGAAGTTGGATGACTACCTCAGATACTCAAAAACCAGAAGACTCTAAATCCATATCTTCCTTATTTAGGGTCATTCCTAGAGTTTCTTGACCTTTCCCTTGGCCTCGGGTAGATCTACCATTCATGATGTAGGGTTTAGGACTTGGGGTAGATGAAATATGGAAAAATTTGAGGGTTTGGGGTTTTGAAAATTTACTAGCCAAATAGACAAAATCATTAAAAATAAACCCTAGAGGATTTTTGGAAAGGTTTCGTAAAATATAAGAAACTTGGAAAATTTCCAAAAATTGCATCCTATGGAGCCAAATTATGAAATAACATAAAACCGCTATAACTTTTTCAAAACAATTCAAAAATGCTTGAAATTTGGTGAGGAGATTACTTGACTGATTTCTCAACACCACAAATAAAATTATAGAAACATTCTCTACCAATTTTGAGATATCACCGAACCTTAAAAATTAGGGTTTGACACAGCGTTGGCGGAGATCAAGGTCTGATACCACTTGTAATGAAATTACTTGTGTAAATATGATTATGAGAAGCAATATAACACCAAAGAACACAATATTTTAGAAAAATGTGTGTGCATGATTTTTTTTTAAACTAATGCTAATGTAAACAAAGACTAACACCTAAATAGCCTTAATTAGCAAGAGTTAAACAAACTACTTAGCACCATCATGATAAGAATTAAACAAGGGTTAGATGTTAAACATTCGTCAATAAAACTTTAAAACTAACAATGTTAAAACATATAAAATCCTCTATTCTCTAACAACAAATAAATGAAATGAACCTAGGTAGGCTCCATGGCTATCAAAAATGGTTGTTCTTAGTGTTCCAAGAACCTAGGAATGAGGGCTTGTCAAATTTGGGCTACAAGACCCTTTTGACACCTCCCATATGACCTAAGCACTTAGGAAAGAGGCTTAACTCTTTAGAATGATGAACTTTCAAGAAAACAAAAAGCAAGCTCTTAGTCTAATTTGTTATATTCTTTGCATTTGCTTTCTCAAGGAGTTTAGGTGTTGGTATAAAGGTAGAAGGAGGGCTCCTTATATAGCCCAATGGATAAAGGAAACACTTCATCCCTTTGCATGTGGGATAACGGTAAAATATGATTAGGAATGGATAAGGTTGCTTTATAAAAGGTAACCTTACTTTAGAAGGGTTTAATTTATGCTTAGCAAGTCATGGGAGTTGGGGGGTGTTGTAATTAGTCAAAGGTGATTAACTAATAGGTAGATTTAAACTTATAGAAGCTAATTAGAGGAATATTAGTATGATTTATACTATTAGAAGGGGATTCAATCAATTAAATATTGATTTATTGGTTAAATGGAAGGGAAAGCTAATTAATTAATAATAATTAATTAGTCTAGGTAGAAGGGGTGATTTATTAACGGAAGGTCGTTAATTAGGGTATTTGTTGGATAGGCGACTTAATTAATTAGCTTAGTGTAATTAATTAATGATGATATGAGGAAAAATGAGCGTTATTGACAATATGTCGTCAATTTGCCAAAAGATAGATAATTAGCACAATTTAAGTATTTAAATTGCTTGGGCGTAATTATGGGTGTCTACATTTTCCCCTCTTTGGGGTGGCGTAAGTGACGACACTTCAAAGATAGTAGATGGAAGAAATTTTGAAGGGATAAAAGAAAAATTATTAGGAAGGAGCTATGCCCCCTCGAGTGCCGATAGGGTGATGAAGGAAGACGATCAACAATCGAAAAAAGGTAAGAAATAGATAGAAGAATGTGAAGGGGCAGGATGCCCCGGTAAGATGGAAGATTAGGGGTGAGAGAAAAGTGATGTAGAAGAAATATGGAGGAGGGGAGAGAAGAGCTTAGCCTCTAGCCACTATTTATTAGAACAATTTCTTGTCATCATATTTCCATAAGAGCTACATCATCGGTCCTTATGAAAAATATAAGCATACGACAAAGGTAGAATGACATGAAAAGTCATACTACGAACAATTTTCCATTGCTGAAAACACCAACTCCATGCAACATACAAAATGCAATGCAATACGAGAAAGTGAAAGATGTCTAACTCTATGCAACATACAAAATGCAATGCAATACGAGAAAGTAAACAAGCTAAACTAACAAAGAAACATAATATAATGTTTTTATTATCAAGCTTCAGTTACAGATTGTGTAAATTAATGACAAGGGTTGATGATGGTGCCCTAAGCAAGGATACATGCGAGGGGAATAATGGAGGACACTTAGGTCAGATGGAAAAGAAATGTGCACTATGAAACAGTACCAAGCAACTTGTTGTGCCCTAGAGTACAGACGAAGTAAGCATCCTAGCTTTTGTTGATGGAGGTAGATCAAGATGATCCACAAGTTGCACACATGAACAAGTGAGAACCAAAGAGTGACATTTTGTAGGATGATTTTCAATTTTTATAAGTTTTCTGAAACATATTTGAATGTTTTTGATGATTTTTCTAACATATTTGAATGTTTTGGTTGATTTTGAAAGTTTTATGAAACTATGTATAGGAAGACAAGGAAGCGTGGATGCCCCTAGTGATAGATGGGATGTACAAGGGCATAAGGCCACATGCATACAAGAAAGGTGAAGATGTAAAAATGCCCCAATGATTAGGTGGGAGTATTCAAAGGAAAACTCTTCACAGGTAGAAGCGGGACCCAAGGCCATTATGGATAGGTTCAACATGATGATGAACATAAACCAATGAAATGTTGGGAAGAAGCAAGGATGCCCCCAGCGTAAGTTGGCCTAAAAGCACATGATAGAAAGGAAGGAGAAGATTGTTTTTGTGAAAGGTGACAAACATGTCCACAAACATGGGAAAAAAGTAAACTTATACACATGGATGTTCTAAATGAAGTAGAAGAATGATGTGAATGATAGTAATGTAGCTTAGAAGCCTCGCGATGAAGAAGTGATTAACCAAAGGCAAAACTTGTGAGACAAGATATTGACTAGAGTAAGAGTCTAAACAAGGTCCAAAATGAGACACTTGGTAACATACTAATCCTCCCTACTCATAGAGATCTAGTGTGTGCATGTGGAGTTTATTACCTCTTGAAGTGAAGATTTAATAGACAACAAGTGAAGAGACCCTAGCCAATGTGTAGGAATGATTTATTGTGAATAGGCAATTTTGTGAATGGATGGTGAAAGGATAGCCGTACATTGACTCCGCTACCAGCCAGGGGTCCATAGCCCCGATGAAGATGTCTTTGATTCTAATCGCAACATTTCTCTACTGCCAGTCAGGCATCCATAGCCCCGATAGAGATTTTTGGAAATACCCCAAGAGAGAGTAATATATCAATTTGATTTTGCGTTGTAGCTTTTATCTTTAGAGTTTTTATTGATTTTGATTCTTTTACTTTCTGAAAACTTATTTCAGCTCTCTTGTTTGACAAGGGGTTAAGAACCACTGATGGCTTGATGGAAGGAGGTGGAAGTGCTTGTGATGATGACATTGGCTAGTGTCAACAAATATGTCCAAAATTTCTTCGCAACAAGGTTATTAGATGTTGAATGTGATAGGATCTCTAAGAGGTCATTCGTTCTTTAATTTACCAAGGTGATAAAAGACCAAGGTCAAACAGATACCATAGAGATAAATGTCACAAAATGGGTGAATAAGCTAACCAAAATATCACCGAAGGGATGAAAATGGTAGGAAGACTTGCAGAAGAATAGCAAGGGGGAAGAAAGAAATATCCATGTGTACGCAATACCTGATTGCAAAGTTTGATCTTTGTACCTTTGATTTTTGTTGTGTTTTCTCAATGCTTTTTGTATTTTTGCATTGTTTTTTATTTTTAGATTTTTGATAGTTTTAAGAGGTTGGGACTAACAAAGTCACTATGTGTGGTAAGATCCAACAACAATGTTTGTGACTTCCTTGATAAGGGAGACTAGGCATGTTTATTTATCAAGAGTAATGTTTTCCCCGATCTGAATGATCGAGGTGAGCTCAACTCAATAAATGACTGTGATTTGACCTGAAACATGGATTTCGTATGCGGGATCTTGAGTTCCCTATCCAGAGGTTTATGCACTTTGTGCCATACTTGATGGTTACATTGATGTGCGTTCTTGAATCGTGCTTGATTTATAATTTTGAGATTGTTCAATTTGTTATGAGCTTTGGGGCTCTTAGAAGTTTTGACTTGAGTTTGATAAGAAACTGTTTGGGTTTCTTATAAGCTAATGTGTGACTTGTCTGATCCTGAGAAGGAGAAGAAAGAGAACGTTTACGTTTAGAACTGATGCTGAGAAATGACCGTGGGATTGCCACAACCATAGATAAAAGAAAGATGTGATGGATGAAAAGGATATGGTCCAAGAATTAAAGAGGATGGGCTATGAGGAGGTGAGCCACTTACAGAAGATGATGAAGGGCTACTAGGATATGGCCCTAAGATGGAAGAAATTGGGCTACAAGGATATGTCCCAAGAATAGCAGAAAAGGGACTACATGGAGGGGTCCCATAGATAGAAGAGGATGAAGGGATACTAGGATGTGGGCCAAGAATAGAAGGGAATGATGGGTTACTCAACGGTGACCCTAGACAAGATTTTGATTGAGGAATGATGATAGATAAGGAATGAGTTGGTAATGAGAAGATAGGCCATGGATCAATGCTAGACCCTGACATATCATCATGCTCAGAGGAAGGTGAAGATGGAATAACAGAAGAAGAATCAAGTTCCATGACTTTAGGATCTTCCTTTATGTTCTGTTGAAAAGGATCAATTTATTTTCCCCAATACGCGAGCGTATCGAGTTCTAGAAAAAATCTTTGTTTACAATCCTCTATAGGGATATCATCGTGTAGTTTGATTTTTTTCTTCATTCTGAGAGAAATAAATTAGTAGAGGTTATTTTTCTTTAGTCATAGAAGGATGAATAGAAGAAATGGGTTTGAAAAGAGGGGAAGATTTGATTGATAGAAGAAGATGACTTGAGAGATTAAGTAGGATTAGAGGCAGGCATCTCATGAATGGAAGATATGGATATGGGCCTAGATTACTTTTCTAGAAGACGATGCAATGTAGGAGAGAAAATAGGATCACATAGCCATCCATTAAGTTGCAACGTAGGAGTCAAATTAGATGATTGACTAGAGGGAATCCGAGTCATGGAACTCTTTGACGGAGGAAGAGTTCATTGAGATGACTAATGAAGGAGGTCCTGCGAAGAAAGGGAGGACCATGACTCAAGGACTGAATTCGATGTTCGATTGATGGAACTTGAAGTCACACAAGTCTTCAAAGGAGGAAGACTTCATTGAGGTGATTTGGAATAAAGGTCCTGCAAAGGGAGGGAGGACTGTGATTCAATATTTGATCTAGGGGTATCTGAACAATAGTTGGGATCCGAATCTTCAGAAGAAGCGTGGGAACCCAATTGATAGTTTGGATTTGAATTAGAAGAAGAAGAGTGGGGGGGAACTTGAATAATAATTTGGATCAGAAGCATCTAAACCATACCATCGACTATGAGCTGAAGGTGGGGAATAGGGTACCTGAATGGGACCTCTAGCACAAAGAACCAAACAAGGTTTAGTTGTAATGGGAATATTTTGATTTAAATTGCTAAACCTAGGTTCCGTATTGTTGTAAATGTGAGAAACTGCGTGATATTCAGTCATTTTTGGTGTTTTTTAAGCACAAATGTCTAGACCTAGATAGTGGGATGAAAATCCTTCAAAGGGAAGGAAGTGACATGTCGATTCGAGTAGCATAATGACATCTAACTAGAGATTATGTAAGTATGGAGATGCGTGCATGATTTTTCAATGAAGGTCTAAGGAAAATAGACATTGTGATGACGCAATATCAATGAGATAAAAAAGGATTATCCTAGAAAGCAATATTTCCTGATGAATAATCACAAGGAACAATTATGCAAGTGTGAAACAAAACTAATCAACAAGGAAATACACCATACGAAAATGTGTGTGCAAAGTGATAGTTCAATGTAAAGATGATCAACACAATGTCAATATTTAGGTCAGGCTCGAAATGAACAAGGCGTAAATTTTAATAAAGGGTAGATGTGACTCCCAATCAAAGGACACCACAATAAGTTCAACAACCAACAAGGTCTAAATGTTAAAGGGTGAGGATGAAAAATGTTAGCCACATAACCAAACCAATTGGACATGTTAATCAAGCTTCACGAAGAAGTCATATATTAGTGCCAACGTGGTATTGAAACAACGCAAACACAGTAAGCGACACCTTTCAATATTTTGGATAATGTTTGAAGTAAAACCAAGTCAACGTATATTGAGGATGTTTTAAAATGTGTGCAAGGTAACACCACAATGTAGATACTTAGATCACGTTTATGATAGTAGAGGTTATTTTTCTTAGAGGTTTTTAGAGGTTTATGATACTTAGATCATGTTCATTCTAAGAGAAATCAATTAGTAGAGGTTATTTTTATTTAGTCATAAAAGGCTTAATAGAAGAAATGGGTTCGATAAGAGGGGAAGATTCATTGATAGAAGAAGATGAATCAAGAGAGGAAGTAAAAGATGATGGACTACCCGAGGGTGATCTCATGACATGGAAGATCTAGATTTGAGCCTAGATTGATTTGCCCCATAGAAGACGATGCATATGTAGGACTACTCAAAATAGGATCCCACAAATAGCCATCTATTAAGTTATGACGTAGGAGGTCACCCACACCTAGATGATTGACTGAGAGGGATACTCTGAGTCGTGGAACTCTTTCACAGAGGAAGATTGTTGATTGAGGAATTACTGATAGACAAAGAGGTCCTGGGTGATGAGAAGGGAGGACCATGTGACTCAATGCAAGACCAAGGAGTTTCATCATGTAATGAAGAATGTGAAGATGAAAGAATAAGAGGAGGGTAAAGTTTCATGACCTGATGCTCCTCCTTCATTTCTTGATAAAAATAATCTGTAGACACCTAAAATATGCTTACACCTAGCATTTCCTCCAATCCAACCAATTGACGACACCTCGTTAATCAACCTTTCTTCACTCCATTCTCAAATGCCCATTTACGACACCTTCTTGGTGACATTCCTCCTATAATCATCTTATTTGGCTAATATCTCTCTTACCTTTCAACCATTCAGAACCTCCCTAGTTCTCTCTAGACCACTTCTATTGGCTTCGTAGGCTATCTATCAGTCACAATTGGTTATCCAAATCCCTCTCAACTCTCAAAGAGTCTCTAATCACTTGCTAATCAAGATTAACTAGCCTAAACCAAGCTTATCTAAGCCTAAAGCATGTTTATCCTAATCTAATCTAAAATCTTTCGTCCCACATGCACCCAAATTCCAAACTCTCCCAAGTTAAAAACTATAAATACAAGGCTAAGCCTACCCACTCAAACTTACAAATTTACATAACACAAAGCCAAAACAAGCCTAAGAAAGCTTGGATCTCATTTGTATTAGCTTCAAGCTAATTAGACATTTGTTCTAAAGCTTTCCTTCCTCCATTGTTGAGCTAACACCTCCATTTGAATCCATAATCCAAGGTTTGAGAAATATGGAGAGAACCATTGGCCTTGAAGCCATTAATGGTGAGACTCCATTCTTGAAAGCTTGAGTTTCATATCAAACATCACACCTTTGATTGCTAAATTGATCTTTTTAGGTTCAATTTATTAATTAAGTAATTTAAAGAGTAGAGAGTAGATTTATCATGTTAGTTTTTGATGTTTTTGTCAAATTTATAATGCTTTCATGTTAGTTTCCCTTGTTTATCTCTTATCTTATGGTGCATGGATGAGTTAGCAAAGCTTTGAGGTTCTTTAGCCTCATTCCATAGCTTTTGCAACTTTCCATTGCATACATTTGGCACACCCAGTGGGACACTTATGTCCATCTTCCATTAATGAAGGTCTTTTGAGTTCTTCAAAGTTAATATTCAAATGTTTTCGGATCAAATCACTTGTTATTTCCTCATTTCTATTAGTAACACTAGATAAATGACCTTCATTTACATGTATTTTGTGGGTTTGATATAGAAATAGGCTTCTTTGACTAACCTTTAACATGTTTGCTTTTGAAAATTTTTAAATTCCGTGATTTTTACAGGTTTTACAAGGGGTGCACATAGGTGTTATTCTGGGCACGTCTGCGTTGAAACAGGGGCGTACATGTCAGTAAAGGGGCATGTATGCATCGAACTGCATTCACCACCAATCTTCCGGAGGCCATAACTTTTGCTCCCGAGCTCGAAACGACTTCATTTTTGTTGCGTTGGAAAGGTATTGAAGAGAAATACACAATGGAATCATAAAATTAGGATTTTGACTTATATAAAATTTATGGTTTACATTATTAAGTAAATAGTCATTTTTTAACGTGTCTTAAAGTATGAAAAATTGTCTTGTTGGCCATTCTAACACTTTGAAAGGTTTTGTGGCACTAATCAGTTGTTTGCAGGGTTATTTTGGTCTTATTTTTGACTAAATTAGTTAAGTGTTCCATGTCTTAGTTGATAGAGGTTTTTCGAAGTGTGTATGCTCTTCCCTCGCACCTTCTAGGTGATCTTGGGAACCAAAAACACTTCCAAAACCCTCTTTTGCTTTCAAAAAACACTTAAATTACGCTTCCTAAATACCATTTCAAAGTTGGTTAAAAATGAAATCTATCTTTTACAAGGCACACTAAGTATTTTTTTCATTAAAATTTGTTTTAGTTGAGTTAGGTGTTGCGTATGCTCTTCCTTCGCACCTTTTTGGTGAATCTTAGGAATCAAAAGCAACACGCAAACTCTATTTGATATCATGATATTTTGTGGAAAAATACTAACCCTTGTATATAGGACCTAACGATGTCAAAAAAAGGAGCTCTCTAAGAAAAAACACAAAAACTTCTAATACACGTGTTTTCATATAGGTTTCCAAATGGTGTGCTACTTAAAACCACATTAAAGTTAAGCAAGATAAAAAACACACCACTTTCAACACACTATATTGTAGGTTTCGAAAAAGGGTATGTCCCTATCCGCTCAACTGGAACATAACCCCTTTGGCATAACGCCTTAAGCTATAATAATGGGGGTGGTTCCAGGAACCCTAAAGTAGTCCACCACTGTGTAACCTCGTGGATGAAATAGGAAGTGCCTCGCTTACCCACTTGACTAGTTTTCCTTGTGAGTTAGTGTTACAAAATTGTCTCTATCGCGACCCTGGCAAGAGTACACGATGGATGCATTTAGTTTCCCACTGTACTTGAAGGGGGCAAAGCTGAGATACTCCCAAATTAGTCAATGTGACTTTTTGGGTAAATCGTGTGTGCTCTTAGATGACTTTGTAACACCTAGTTGAGAGAGATTTATAAGGAGGCCATTTTTTCTTGAGGCCCACTTTACTAGTCCTTTGTTGCACGTCTTGGCAATCACAAAGTGATAACTTGTTTGGATTCAGAACCTTGTTTTTCAAACAAGGAAAAGAATCCACTTAAGTTGGATCTAAGTGCCTTTCATCATGGAAATTAGACGACATTTCACTTAGCTTAGCTTCTTTCTCACCTTCAAACGAGGTGAAGCTCTGCCCAAGTGGCGCTTAGTTTATTTTCACATCTTTTGATCTACACCTTTGCATTCTTGTTGCCCATTTGGGGCAATAGAAGGCATCTTTCGGGAGTGTTGTCATAGATAGTGTTCACCACTTTTTTGTCTGTTTACGCTCATCCATGTTTGCGGATGAGTTGTTAAACGTCTAAAGTGCGTGGATGCGTCCTTATATCTTTGATGGCCACTTGATCTTGATTTCAAGATCATCATCATAGTTAGGATTGATTCATCATTTTATCTCCCTTTGACGTGTTATCTTGTTTCCATTGTCTCGACACAATTAAGATACTTATGTCATGTTTTTCATAAACGTGATCTAAGTATCTGCATTGTGGTGTTACACTACACACATTTTAGCACATCCTTAGTATAATTTGACTTATTTTTACTTCAAACATTGTCCAAAATCTTGAAGAGGTGTCACTTAATTTATTTATGTTGTTTCGATACCACATTGGCACTAATATCTCACTTCTTCATGAAGCTTGATTAACGTGTCCAATTGGTGTGGTTACGTGGCTTACATTTGTAATCCTCACCCTTTAACATTTAGACCTTGTTGGTTGTTGAACTTATCATGGTATCCTTTGATTGGGAGTCACATCTACCCTTTGTTAAAATTTACACCTTGTTCATTTTGAGCTTGACGTAAATGTTGACATTGTGTTGATCATCTTTGCATCGAACTCACTTTGCACACACATTTGCATAGTGTGCATTTCCTTGTTGATTGGATTTGTGTTTTTACACTTGCATGATTGTTCCTTGTGATTATTCATCTGAAAACTTGTTTTCTAGGACAATCCTTTTTGATCTCATTGAGATTGTGTCATCACAATGTCTATTTTCCTTAGACCTTCATCGAAAAATCACGCACACATCTCGATACTTACAAAATGTCTAGTTGGATGTCATTATGCTACTTGAATTGACATGTCACTTCCTTCTCTTTTAAGGATTTCCATCCCACTATCTAGGTCTAGACATTTGTGCTTAAATGATGCCAACAATAACTGACTATTGCATGGTTTCTCACACTTACTACAATATGGAACCTAGGTTTAGAAATTCAAATCAAAATATTCCCATTACGACTAAACCTCATTTGGTTCTTCGTGCTAGAGGGTCCATTCAGGTACCATGTTCCCCACCTTCAGCTCATAGTCAGTGGTATGGTTTGGATGCTTCTGATCCAAATTATTATTCAGGTTCCCCCCACTCTTCTTCTTCTGATTCAGATCCAAACTACCATTCAGACTCCCACTCTTCTTCTAAAGACTCAGATCCCAACTATTGTTTGGATACCCCTAGATCAAATCTTGAATCACAGTCCTCCCTTCCTTCATAGGACCTTTATTCCAAATCACCTCAATGAAGTCTTCCTCCTTTGAAGACTCATGTGACTCCAAGTTCCATCGATCAAACATCTAATTCGGTTCTTGAGTCATAGTCCTCCCTTTCTTCGCAGGACCTCCTTCATCAGTCGTCTCAATGACCTCTTCCTCCGTCGAAGAGTTCCATGACTCAGATTCCCTCTAGTCAATCATCTAATTCGACTCCTACGTCACAACTTAATAGATGGCTATGTGATCCTATTTTCTCTCCTACATTTCATCATCTTTTAGAAAATCAATCTAGGTCCAAATCTAAATCTTCCATTCATGAGATGCTACCTCCAATCCTACTATCTCTCTTGAGTCATCTTCTTCTATCAATCAATCTTCCCTGCTTATCGGACCTATTTCTTCTATTCAACCTTCTATGGCTGAAGAAAAATAACCTCTACTAATTGATTTCTCTTAGGATAAAGGAACAATCAAAGTACATGAAAATATCCCTCTAGAGGATTACAAACAAGGATTCTTTCTAGAACTTGATACACTCATTTATTGGGGAAAAGAAATTGATCCTTTTCTACAGAACATAAAGGAAGATCCTAAAGTCATGGAACTTGATTCTTCTTCTGTTATTCCATCTTCACCTTCTTCTAAGCATGATGAAATGTCGATGTCTAGCATTGATCCATGGCCTATCTTCTCATTACCAAATCACTCATTATCTATCACCATTCCTCAATCAAAATCTCTCCTTGCGTCACCATTCGGTAGCCCATCATCTTCTTCTATCATGGGGCCACATCCTAGTAGCCCTCCATTTTCTACTTGTCGGTCACCTCCTGGTATCCCATTACCTTCTATTCTTGGGCCACATCCTAGTAGCCCTTCATCCTCTTCTATCTATGGGATACCTCTGAGTATTCCCTCCTCATCTATACTTGGGCCACACCCTAGCAGCCCTTCGTCATCATCTTTTATTCTTGGGCCATGTCCTCGTAGCCCAATTTCTTCCATCTTAGGGCCATATCCTGGCATCCCTTCATCATCTTCTATTAGTGGCTCACCTCTTGGTAGTCCATCCTCTTCAATTCTTGGACCATATCCTTTTCATCCATCACATCTTTCTTCTATCAATGGTTGTGGCAAGCCCACGTTCATTTCTCTCATTCCTTCTAAATCATAAACGTTCGCTTTCTTCTTCTTCTCAGGATCAGAAAAGTCACACGTCATCTTATAAGAAACCCAAACAGGTTCATTATCAAGCTCACGTAAAAATTCCTAAGAGCTCCAAAGCTCCTAGCAACTCACATGATCTTAGGGTTAAAAATCAAGCACGATTCAAGAACATACATCAATGTAACCATCAAGTATGGTGCAAAGTGCATAAACCTATGGCTATGGAACTCAAGATCCTGCATATGAAATCCATGTTTCAAGATAAATCCCAGTCATTTTTTGAGTATGATCTCACCATGATCATCGAGATTGGGGATAACATGACTCTTGATAAGAAAACACACCTGGTCTCCCTTATCAAGGAAGTCGTAGACATCATTGTTGGATCTTACCATGGAGAGTGAATTTTTTGGTCCCACCTTTCCAAAAACTATCAAAAATCTAAAAATAAAAAACAATTCAAAAATATAAAAACATTGTGAAAACACAAGCAAAAAATCAAAGGTATAAAGATCAAACATTGCAATCAGGTATTGCGTACACATGGATGTTTCTTTCTTACCTTTCTTATCATTCTTCTACAAGTCTTCCTAGCATTTTCATCCCTTCGGTGATATTTTGGTTAGCCTATTCGCATGCATTTTGTGACATTTATCTCTATGGTATCCGTTTGACCCTGGTCTTTTATCACCTTGGTAAATTAAAGAATGACTGACCTCTTAGAGATCCTATCACATTCAATATCTAATAATATTGTTGCAAAGAACTTTTGGACATATTTTTTGACACTAGCCAATGTCGTCATCACATTCACTTCCATTTCCTTTCATCAACCCATCAATGGTTCTTAACCCCTTGTCAAACAAGATATCTGAAATAATTTTTCAAAAAGAAAAAAGAATCAAAATCAATCAAAAAAAATCAAAAGCTAAAAGATAAAAGCAAAATAAAATTGATATATTACTCTCTCTTGGGGTATTTCCAATAATCTCTATCGGGGCTATGGATGCCTAACTGGCAGTAGATCAATGTTGCGATTAGAATCAAATGCATCTCCATCGGGGCTATGGATGCCTGGCTGGCAGCGGAGCAATGTACGGCTATCCTTCCACCTTTCATTCACAAATCACCTATCACCTATCAAAATAAATCATTCCTACACATTGGCTAGGGTGTCTTCACTTGTTGTCTATTAAATCTTCCCTTCAAGAGGTAATTAAATTCCACGTGCACACACTAGATCTCTATGAGTAAACAGGATTAGTATGTTACCAAGTGTCTTTTTTGGACCTTGTTTAGACTCTTACTTTAGTCCTTATCTTGTCTCACAATTTGTGCCTTTGGCTAATCACTTCTTCATCATGAGGCTTCTAAGCTACATTCATATCATTCACATCATTCTTCTACTTTGTTCAGAACATCCATGTGTATAAGATTACTTTTTTTCCATGTTTGTCAGACACCTTTGTCCCCTTTCACAAAAAACAATCTTCTCCTTCCTTTCTATCATGTTATTTTAGGCCAACTTACGTTGGGGGCATCCTTGCTTCTTCCCAGCACTTCATTGGTTTACGTTCATCATCATGTTGAACCTATCCATAATGGCCTTGGGTCCCGCTTCTACATGTGAAGATTTTTCCTTTGAATACTCCCACCTAATCGTTGGGGCATTTTTGCATCTTCACCTTTCTTGTATGCATGTGGCCTTATGCCCTTGTACATCCCATCTATCGCTAGGGGCATCCATGCTTCCTCATCTTCTTGTACATAGTTTCAGAAAACTTTCAAAATATAAAAAACATTCAAATATGTTAAAAAAATTAAAAAAACATTCAAATATGTTAGAAAAATGTTTCAGAAAACATTCTTTGGTTCTCAATATGTGATAAATCATCCTACCTCCAAACATAGGTTACTTACTTTGGTACTCTGGGGCACAACGATTTTCCCCAGTATGTGTGTGACTTGTTTTTTCACGGTGTCATCCATCAATCAACTGGGTTGCTATTTGGTTCTCACTTATTCATGTGCCACTCTTTGGTTCTCACTCATGTGGATCATCTTGATCTACTTCCATTAACAAAAGCGAGGTTGCTTACTTCGTTTGTACTCTGGGGCACAACAATTTGCCTGGTACTATTTTGTAGTGCACATTGCTTTTTCGTCAGGATTGAAGTGTCCTCTGCTATTCCCCTTGCATGTATCCTTGCTTGGAGAACCATCGTCAACCCTTATCGTTAATTTAACAGAGGTTGGAACTGAAGCTTGATAACAAAAACATGGTACTTATGTTTCTTTGTTAGGTTTTGTATGTTGCTTGTTTACTTTCTTGTATTGCAATGCATTTTGTATGTTGCATGGAGTTAGGCATTTTGAATTATGTTGCATGGAGTTAGGAATGTATTGCATTTCATTTTGTATGTTGCATGGAGTTGGTGTTTTTAGCAATGGAAATTTGTTCGTATATGGATTTTCATGTCATAGTACACTTTTGTTCATTCTTTTTAATAAGGACCGATGATGAAGATCTCTAGCAATATGATGAAAAATAAAGTTGTTTAAAAGGCACTGGATGGATGTTAGCTCATTCCCCCTTCCTCATACTCCTTTTTCTTCTATATCCCCTTTCTTCTTCACACTATTCTTTCTTCTATTCTCTTTCTGTCATCTTTTCGATCGTCAATCGAGTTCTTCTATCACCCCATCGACAATCGAGGGGGCATCCTCCATTCTACTCATTTTTTCTTCTATCCCTTCAAAATTTTCTACTTGTTTATGCTTGTCTACTTTCTTTGAAGTGACGTCGCTTACATCACCCCAAAGAGGGGAAAATGTAGACACCTAAAACATGCTTACACTTAGCATTTCATCCAATTCAACCAATTGATGGCACCTCGTTAATCAACCCTTCTTTGCTCCACTCTTGAATGCCCATTCACGACACTCTTCTCGGTCGTATTCCTCCTATAATCAACTTATTTGGCTAATATCTCTCTTATTAGCTAAACATTCCTCCTTTTGACCATTCAGAACCTCCCTAGTTCTCTCTAGACCACTTCTATTGGCTTCGTAGGCTATCTATCAGTCACAATTGGTTATCCAGACCCCTCCTAACTCTCAATGAGTCTCTAATCACTTTGCTAATCAAGTTTAACTAGCCTAAACCCTAGATTAACTAGCCTAAACCAAGCTTATCCTAAGACTAAAGAATGTTTATCCTAATCTAATCTAAAATATTTAGTCCCACATGCACCCAAATTCCAAACTCTTCCATTTGAAAAACTATAAATAGAAGGGTCACTCCTCCCTCTCAACCTTACACCTTGTTTACATAACAAAATCTCTCTCACATTTGGAGATATTAGCTTTAGAATAATTTGTGATAGCTTTAAGCTATAGAGCATTTGGATCTTGGCCATACTCCATTGTATAGAGCTCCTTCATCTTGCATTCATCCATGTCCAGGTATAGTGAGTAGGGGGATAGATCTAAAGTTTGGCCATGTAGCCAACTTAGTGAGATTCATTCACTATTCATGGAGTAAACAACAAACAATTTGATTGCTTAGAGTCTTTAGTAGGCATATTTTATTAAGCTTTCAAGAATAGGGGTTAGTTATATTTGCTAGATTTCTTGTTTATTTCAAGTTTTAATACATGCAAAGTAGGTTCTTGTTATATGGTCTCATTTATGGGTGAGGTTTCTAAGTGAACTGTATGGGTGGATATTATTTAAATAAGATATTTAAATAATAAATATAGTGATGATAATGCATTAACTAAATTAAATTAATTAAATTAATATTAGCGGGGGTGAAGGGGGATCATGGCTAGGTAAATATAGTAAAGGGTCCTTATATGTCGAGGGACAAAAGGGGAGTGTGACCTAATTTTAGTCTCTACAGTCAGTCCAGGGGCTCGTAGTCTCAATAAGTTGCCCCTAAATTAGGACCTACATAATGCACCATACGTCCTCCAATGTAATGGTAATCTCCCCAAACAAGAGGTGAAAGAACTAACTCTCACTGTGTCATCGCTCTGCTATGGTTGTCAGGAGGCCATGATCTAATGTAATCTATGGCATCTCGGCCACATGAGTCAATCCTGTCACATATAGGAGGCTCTCTAGGGTCATTCTATCATCATCATCAAACTGGGCCTCTATCACTGCTAACCGCCCATAGCACTCATGAGTCTAAAGAATAGGTAATATACGTTGTAAAAATCAACACAAGTGTTAGGCACTTACCTATTTCTATCTATTTTTCTAAGGAAAAATACTTCTTTGAATCATCTAACTTACTAATTAGTCCTTTCTTATAAACCTAATCTAGTCTAATTTCTTTTATACTTGGCTATTTTTCTAGCTCGTATTTTTTTGCACCTTCTTCCTAGCTCCTACATGCTTATTTTGACACTTGTGCACCCCTTTTAGTACATATGCACCCCTACCAACACGTACGCACCCCCTCTACCTTCTCTCCATTCATCGCCGACCACACATAGTGCATACGTGCCCAATGTGACACCTTCGCACCTGCTTTAACGCATGCGTGTGTGTGTGTGTCTGTCCTATCCCCATCTGACACAGACGCGCCCCTCTAACCCTGGTTTCCCTCCTAACAAATATGCATGCGTATATCTAATTTTCTGACGAATGTGTATACACGTCCTTGTATTTTTTTATGTGTACGTGTACACATCCCTGTTTGTCTATTTTGACACATACATGTGCACGTACCTGTCAAACCAATGCATACGCCCATGTGCATGCGTCAAAATCCATCCTACCTACCCTCGGTAAAGCCCTAAAAATGTGATAAATGCATAATTTGACTAGGAGGGATAGGACACTCACGTAAGTTCCATCCACTGGGTCCCACATGAACTCTTAGATGTGATCCGTGCGTCTCCTCCTACTTGGTATTCTTGTCATCTCACTCCAGGGCTATCGCTCTCGCTTGCGGTAAAAATTTACAAGAGCTCTAGTAGAAATTAATTGGGTGTGATTTTTTTACCAACCCTGGGTGGGTATATTGACCTATCGCGATGCCCTTGGGACATGTTTTCTATGCCGTGATCATTCTAGACCTTCTTCTATCTGCCGTGATAATTATTTTTATATTAAAATAATTATTTTTTAAACTAATTTTTGCATGTTGGGGCACTTCGTGCCACCCTGCGGTTGCTTCTACGTCGTACTGAAATAGTTTATGACCCTTTTAGGCACCTTTTTCTGACCTTTTTCTTCTCTTTTCATCTATTTTTCCCCCATCGTGATAATTATTTATTAATTTATTTTAAATAAATTATTCTCAACCCATTTTTCTTCTTATGGGAATATATTATGGCTTTCTGACAACCTTGCCTTCCCACTATCGCCCATGCGCGTACTTTTAGAATATCTTAGATCTTTTTAAATTCTTCTGACCAATCAAAAATTCAAAAATTCAAAAACATTGAAATACATCAAAAATGGCTCAAAATTGGTTAAACCATTCATCTACGTATAAAATATGTGTCTATTACATGGCACTCATCCCATATCTTGCTGTGATTTCAAATAGTTAGAAACAATGACTCATGCATCACTAAAATCTTCAATCACCTACACAAGATATGTTGCTTACTTCATCTATACTCTGGGGCACTATCAGTTACCTAGTATTGTTTTCATCGTGCACATTGCTTTTTCATGGGATCCAAGTGTCCTCCATCTTTCCCCTTGCCTAATACACTTTTCTTGGGGCATCATTCTTCACCATTGTCATTTATCAAAACATTTGGGACTTCATCTTGATAACAAAATATTTGTGCAACTATCTTGAACGTTGTTGGTTTAAGTGTGTGTGATTTTACTTATTTCCCTATTAGGTGATTTTGTTTATTTCTCGTATTGCATTGCATTCATGTATGTTGCATGGAGTTGGTTGTTTTTAGCACAGGACGGTTTTTTTATTGTGGATTTTCATGTCATTTTACGCTTCCATCACATGCTCACATTTTAATAAGGATCTATGAGGTGGATTCTAAGCATTATGATGATTAAATATTGTGAGCAATTGATTTGCGGATAGCTCAATATCCCTTTTTCTTCTAGTTTCTCATCTTCTCTATACACTTTTATTTCTGTTGTTCTCTTTTTTATTGTCAATCGATTTTCTTCGTCACCCCATCGACACTCAAGGGGGCAATCGGCATCCTTCATCCTATTAATTTTTCTTCTTACCCTTCAAAAAAATTCTACTCATTTGCATTTGTCTACTTTCTTTGAAGTGATGTAGCTTACGTCACCCTAAAGAGGGGAAAATGTAGACATATGTAGTTTTATCAATGCACTATTACTCCTAATATTGCACTAACTATTCTTCCCTTTGCAAATTGACAGCACACCGCCAGTTAGACCTATCTAACTCCCTTCTCATGACATCCTTTTGGTCATATTTCCTCTTATAAACCACTTAAACA
Organism: Taxus chinensis; assembly: GCA_019776745.2. Lineage (NCBI taxonomy): Eukaryota > Viridiplantae > Streptophyta > Pinopsida > Cupressales > Taxaceae > Taxus > Taxus chinensis. Next base: position 15,662,496 of record CM034154.1, on the reverse strand, counting down.
AGTTGTCATAGCCTCATTCTGACTACATTAACTTCTTATTCCCTTCTTTTTTTCTTCCTTTAGCTCCTTGGACTATTAATCCATTTCATTGGATTGATTAGACCCTTCCAAAACCCTAATTACTTTCTAAGAGAGATTAATTAGTCTAACCTAGGTTAATTATCCTAAACATAGTCAAATCACACTTTGACTTGCTAAAAGTTCTTTTTGGACTTTAGCATTTGTCCCACATGCACCCAAATCTCACATTTTCCCAAATAGAAAACTATAAATAGGGTTATACCCCCTCCCTCATTTCCTAAGAATTCTCTCTTCTTCCTAGCACAGATTATAGTATTTTGTTTAGGCTTTAGATTGTATTTCATCTTCTTCCATTGAGCTAATAGCATTTGATATTGTATTTCATAGCACCAATATGGAGTAAAAGGGAAGATACATTAGCCTTAAAGCCATTAATGGGGAGATCTCTTTCTCTTTAAACACATAACTAAATTATTAGATCCTCTTAGATTCATTATTTCAAGCTTTCAAAGAATAGAGGTTAGCTTCATTTGTTTAGTTTGTATGTTTACTTCAAATTAATGTATGCAAAGAAGAAAACCTTGCTCATTTCTTATCAGATGGTCCCTTGATCATTTTGTTAAAAGCCTTTTGGATTTCTTTAGAGATTACTACCCCAAATCCATGGCTTTTACAACTTTTCATTGAACACAGAATTAACCTTTTCCTCACAATATGCAGACGCATCAAAGTCTAAAGAGAATCCTTTCTCGTAATCTGCTATAGGAATATCTTCATATGCCCCTATAAATGCCCTGATTGTTTCTTCATTTTGAAAGAGATCAATTAGTATGAGTTGTTGATCAACCATCAGGGGTTGATTGGAAGAAAGAGATCCGATTGGTGTGGAAGACTTAGAAGATGTTTGATGATGATTAATAGAAGAAAATGATGTGGGGGATGAAGAAGATGTGTAGCTAGATGTCTTAGGAGTAGAAGAAGGTGGTGTGGACCTACCTATACAATGGTATTTCATATGTAAAATAGTAGGATTAATTCCAAAGTTTGTAGATTGCGACGCATGGGTCGATTTAGACGTTTGTCTCGAAGGAATTTGAGTCACATGAATCTTCAAAGGAGGAAGACTTATTGGGGGTGATTGATGAAGAAGGTCCTGCAAATAACGGGAGGACCGTGATGCAAGAATCACATCAGATGAATAATAACAAGGGTTTTGCAAAGAAAGAGAGGACCGCGATTCAAGAATTGTATTAGATGTTTGATTGGAGGGATTTGGAGTCGCGCATATCTTCAAAGGAAGAAGACGTCATCAAGGCAACTGATAAAAAGGGTCCTGCAAAGAAAGGGAGGACCGCGACATAGGAGTCATATTAAATGTATGATGAAGAGGTTCCTGTGAAGATAGGGAGGACCATGACATAGGAGTCACATTAGCTGACTTAGGAGTCAAATTAGATGAATCTGAATAGTAGTTTGGATCTGAATCGTCAAAAGAGTCAGAGGAAATATTTGGATTGGAATCCTCAAAAGAAGAGGAAATGTTTGGATTACAATTAGAAGAAGAGTGGGGGGAACTTAAATAATAATTTGGATCAGAAGCATTCAAATCATACCACCAACTATGAGATGAAGGTGGGGAATGAGTTACCCGTATGGGCTCTAACACGAAGAACCAAACAAGGTTTAGTTGTAATAAGAATCTTTTGATTTGAATTGCTAAACCTAGGTTCCATATTTTTGTAAGTATGGGGAACCAAGCAATAGTCAATCATTTTCGGCACTGTTTTAAGCACAAATGTCTAGATCTAGATAGTGTGATGGAAATCCTTCAAAGGGAAGGAAGTGACATGTCAATTTGGGTAGGATAAGGACAACCAGCTAGACATTGTGTAAGTATGGAGATGCATGCGTGATTTTCCGAAGAAGGTCTAAGGAAAATAGACATCGTGACGATGCAATCTCGATGAGATCGAGAGGGATTTTCCTAGAAAATAAGTTTTCTAAATGAATAATCACAAGGAACAATCATGTAAGTGTGAAATACAAAGCCAATCAACAAGGAAATACACCATATGAAAATGCAATGCAAATATGATCAACACAACGTCAATATTTATGTCAAGCTTGAAATGAACAAGGCGTAAATATTAACAAAGGGTAGATGTGAATCCCAATCAAAGGATACCACGACAATTTTAACAACTAACAAGGCCTAAATGTTAAAGGGTGAGGCTTACAAATGTAAGCTATGTAACCACACCAATTGGACACATCTATCAAGTTTCGTAGAGAAGTGAGATATTAGTGTCAAAGTGGTATCGAAACGACGCAAACAAAGTAAGTGACACCCTTTAAGATTTGGGACAATGTTTGAAATCAAACTAAGTCAAAGTATAATAAGGATGTGCTAAAACGTGGGCATCGTAACACCACAATACAGACACTTAGATCATGTTTATGAGAAACGTGACATAAGTATCTTAATTATGTCAAGACAATGCAAATGAGGTAACATGTCAAAGGGAGATAAAATGATGAATCATTCCTAACTATGATGACGATCCTGACGTGGGTATCAAGATCACAAAGGCTAACAATGATATAAATATGTCTCCACACACTTTAGACGTTTAACTAACCCAGCTACAAACATGGAAGGGCGTAAACGTAAAAAAACATGGCAGAAACAATCGATTGGTAACATAGAGGTAGTCACCCTTCTTTTGATCAACAAAGTGTCAAAATAATGTGAAGGAAGTAGATAAAAATGGAGATGAAAAATTTTGGCTTCACTTCGACAGAGTTTCATCATACATTAGGGTAAGTGAAAAACTAATCGAAATTAACGCGTCACACGTTTCGTGATGCAAAGATGGCTCACAACTCAAAACTATTTTGAAATGGTCAAAGTGGGCTCCTGGCCAAATAATATATTCCTAGGTGGCTCTCTCGTCCTAGGTGTTACAAAATTATCCACAAGCGAGATGATTTACTCAAATAGTCCCAATTATCTTGGGAGTATCTCGACTTTTCCCCCTTCAAGCACAGTGGGCAGTAAATGCATCCATCATGTACTTAAAAGGGTCACGTAGGGACAACTTGTAACGCTATCTCACAAAGGAATCACTAGTCAGATAGGTAGTGTGGAGCACTTCCCGTTTTGTTCACAAGGTTCCCTCTTTCATGGACTACTTTAGGGTTCCTGGAACCACCCCCATTGTTGTAGCTTAAGGCGTTATTCCAAAGGGGTTATGTTCAAGTTGAGCAGAGAGGGATGTACCCTTTTCTGAAACCTGTAATATAATGTTTTGAATATGTTGTTTTTTTTATCTTGTTTAATTAGGTGTGGTTTGCTTGAACACCTTTTGAAAATTTGTACGACAATTGTATTAGTATTTTGACTTTGTTTCGATCCCACCTTTCTTTGACAAGTGTTTTTAGGTCCTACACTCAAGCATTAGTAGTTCTCCAAGAAAATCACATTATTTAAAAGAGGATTTAAGATTTGTTTTTATTCTCAAGATCATCCAAGGATGCAAGACAAGAGCATACACAACAAATAATCTAACTAAAAATTAAAGAAAAGCTTTGCAATCAATGAACCATACAAAATGCTTGATAAATTTTCATTCCCTTAAACCAAAAGTGAATGATGAAGTTTCCAATTTACCAAATGTCATAAAATGAAGACTAAAGTTGTTTTTGATTCTCAAGATCACCCTAAGGTGCAAGAGAAGAGGATACACAAAATTTATCCCAACTATAGAGAAATAGAAAACTTCAAATCTAATAACCATTGAAAAATGCTTTGTAAAAGGTTCATTCCCTTCAGCAAAATGAATAATCAAATTTCTAAGTTTAATCCCAATGTTAAAAAGGTAGAGATCAAACTTGTTTTTGATTCTCAAGATCACCAAAAGGTAGAAAATAAGAACATACACATGCTTTGGTCTAAATCAAGTAAAGCATGGAAATACAACATACATCAAAACATTAGACATGTTAGAAAATGACCAGTTTTAAACTAGCATAAAAACCTACAATTTTTATAAGTATAAATCCCAAATTTATATTTTCATTACATAGTTAACTTCATTAATTTTCCAATGCAAAAATAATGGAGTCATTTTGAGTTCGAGAGCAAACGTTATGGCCTTCGGAAGATGGGTTACGCATGTGCTCTTATGCTCATGGGTATGCACTTGACATGCACTCAAAAAATGTCAAAAAAAAAACGTCCCTTAATCTACAAAATGGTCAAATTTTTCCAACCAATATTCAATTTTGACAACAACCCATCACATTAATATATGAATAGAAGACTCAACGCTATCAAAAATTAACATACATGCTCAAGAATTTAAGATTTTCAAGAAAGTGGCAAAACTAGCATGTAGAATGATGAAAAAGTAAGCTCTAAAAATGAAAACATGATGAAATCTTGAAATTTTCTCACCAAGATTTAATTTTGACAGCAACCCACCACATTAATATGTAAATAGAAGACTCATCACTATCAAACACTAACCTACATACTCAAGAATTATAAATTTTCAAGAAATTGACAAAACTAGCATGTAGACTGTTGAAAAAGTAAACTCTAAAAATGAAAACATGGAGAGATATTGAAATTTTCCCATCAATTCTAATTTTGACAGCACTTCACCTCCTCCATACCTACAAGGAAGACTCAACACATGTAAACTCAACAAAACGAGTTAAGAAAAACAAGTTAGATCAACATGTGTAAAAGAGGGGTAGTAACCAAAAATGAAACTTAACTACAAAAACTTGAAATTAAGTGCAAAGGACAATGGAGTAAGTCCCACCTAGCATGCCAAATGTGTTCATGAATTGTTTTTAAACTAATGCTAATTTAAACAAATACTAACACCTAAATAGCCTTAATTAGTAAGTGTTAAACAAACTACTTAGCACCATCATGATAAGAATTAAACAAGGGTTAGATAATAAACATTCATCAATAAAACTTTGAAACTAACAATATTAAAACATCTAAAATCCTATATTCTCTAACAACAAATAAATGAAATGAACCTAGGAAGGCTTCATGGCTATCAAAAATGGTTGTTCTTAGTGTTCCAAGAACCTAGGAATGAGGGCTTGTCAAAGTTGGCCTACAAGACCCTTTTGACACCTCCCATATGACCTAAGCACTTAGGAAAGAGGCTTAACTCTTCAAGATGATAAACTCTCAAGAAAACAAAAGGCAAGCTCTTAGTCTAATTTGTTTTATTCTTTGCATTTTTTTTCTCAAGGAGTTTAGGTGTTGGTATAAAGGTAGAATGAGGGCTCCTTATATAGCCCAATGGATAAAGGAAACACTTCATCCATTTGCATGTGGGATAAAGGTAAAACATGATTAGGAATGGATAAGGTTGCTTTATAAAAGGTAACCTTACTTTAGAAGGGTTTAATTTATGCTCAGCAAGTCATGGGAGTTGGGGGTGTTTTAATTAATCAAAGGTGATTAACTAATAGGTAGATGTAAGCTTATAGAAGCTAATTAAAGGAATATTAGTACGATTTAGGATATTAGAAGGGGATTAAATCAATTAAATATTGATTTATTGGTTAAATGGAAGGGAAAGCTAATTAACTAATAATAATTAATTAGTTTAGGTAGAAGGGGTGATTTATTAACAGAATGTCGTTAATTAGGGTATTTGTTGGAGAGGTGACTTAATTAATTAGCTTAGTGTAATTAATTAATGATGATATGAGGAAAAATGAGCGTTATTGACAATATGTCGTCAATTTGCCAAAAAATAGATAATTAGCGCAATTTAAGTATTTAAATTTCTTGGGCGTAATTATGGGTGTCTACAAAATGATCTTAATATGCAATTATAATATCTTAGCCACTTTGAGGGGGAAACCTCTAAACCATACAATAAGACTCAAATTCTCAATATGTTCCTCAACTACTACCTAACAACCCCTATATATATTATTCCTATGCTATGGCCATCATCAAGGCTGACCCACTAATGATAGTATAGCATTTATTAAATATATACATCATGATAAGAAGATATGATAGCCACAATTCGGCTTTATACATCCAATGTCAGATATATGATTAAGGGTGTAACAGTATAATGATGAATCAATAAGGAAGACTCATTCTGCATGTCAGTAAAAAGTTGAATTTTTCAAAGAAGAAGTATAACCTATATGATCATGAGTTTAAATTTCAGAAAAGATCAACAAGTGGAGGCATTTCCTGGTGCCAAAGAAGTTTTTTCTATTTAATGATCATCACGCATTATAGTTTATAAATAGTTAGGGGATATTGAACTAGAGGTATATGAAGTGGGTGAAATGCCTATAAGGATACACATTTGTGTGGAAGTACAAGAATGGAAAATATAATACGGTGAATGAAGTACTTAGTAGACATATTTATCTATTGATAGAAATGACAATGGAAGTTTTGGGTTTTAATGCATGAAGGATATGTATGCACAAGATGAATATTTTAGAGAAGCACGAGAAGTGTGTGCAGTACCTCTAAGTGTTGATAAGCAAAATTGGTTTGACTATTTTATGCATGAAGGAATTTTGTTCTACGTGAGACAATTATACATTTAGAGAGAATCAATGTGAGAGAAAATTATTATAGAGGATTTAAAAAGCACATTGGTTTAGATAACCTTAGCTCAGCTAGGGGAAAGTTACTTTTGACTATGGGTGAGTATAGATGTGCATACATTTATTCAATATTTCCATGTTTGCTGGTTGGATAAAGGGATGTCTTATAACATAGGTTTTTATCTATATTTTCCCATACTAAAGATGCCTTTCAAAGACATAAGTATGGATTTTTTTTGGGGTTTACATATTATGATGAGAGGAGTTGATTCCATGTTTTTGGTTGCAAATTCTTTCTAGGATGGAAGTTTTTTTTGGTTAAAATACTAGTGATGGAACACACATTTTAAATATTTTCTTTATAGACACTGTTAGGTTGCATGGATTGTCATGCAGAATAGTGTATGATAGAGATAAAACAAAATTGTTGGTCATTTCTAGAAAAATTTGTAGAAAAAGCTAGATACAAAGTTGTAGTTTAATTTAGCATACCATCTTAAAATTTATGGGTACACAAGATTTTTAAGGAGAATTATTAGAGTTTTGTTGAGATATTTATTCAAATATAAACTGAGAATATGGGATTTACTATTGGAACTTCCCATTATATTAAAAAAATATGAGAGTTACAAGATCAAGGGTAACAAAAATACTCATGGTGCCACAAAAAGGACGCGAGGGCACCACAAAATTCTTAAAGATCCAACAGAGAATGCCACAAGGGAAAACATGAGAAATACATAAAACTAGATAACACTAATCATATGTCACTTCTCCGAGAGGAAGAGGAGGATCATCACGAGGAGGGATGAAAGCTCCACTTGATGGGTTAGCTGAAAGAGAATCAACCTAACATCCATCATAATTAGGCATTTACATCTACATAGGCATCATAATTCCCCAACCAGGGGATGAAGAGCCAACAAACATCTAAAATCCATGTAGAGGAGATGTCAAACCTAGATAACTTGCCATAGTATTCCCCCATGGAGGAGGACTCTATCTCGACTCTGATGAGGATGAAGGTTGAAGGAAGACCTCAGGGAGAGGTGGAGCAGTGGCTGCAAGAGCAGCGTCTGTGATGTGTTCCTTGTGGAGGTGGTTGCCATGGCTGAGATCGTTGAGGTGGTGGTAGTAAAGGTTCAGGAGGGACCTGACTCATCGTGTAAAGAGCACTCCCCTAATGTGTGAGTAATTCCTATAGGCGGGGAAACTCTTTAGTAGCCTTTTTGGCTTGATCTTGAATCTTAATCCGCACAGCAAACAAAATAGCCAATTTATCATTAGTGGAAAATAAAGAAACAAACTTATTAATGTGGAATATAATAGTATTATGAGCTTTCCAAATTTGAAAGAGAATACGTGATCTAAACAAATGCCACAAAGTATCAATATAAGTAGGCCAAGAACTGAATTCTCCAAACAATGTTATATGCCAATGAAATAATTCAGGGTGGTAGGGTTGAAATAGTGTAAGAATCCAAGACCAAACAGTTTGAGTACAGGAACAAGACCAAAACAAATGCTTAAATGATTCTGGTCAAGAACAGAAGGGGCATTTAGGATTAGGAAATCCAATGTTACTAAGATGTTTGCCAACAGGGAGACCCTGTTAAATAAGGCACCATAGAAAATGGTTAACTTCAGGTTCTAGCAAAGAGTTTCAGGCATAGGAAAGCTGACAAAGCCAAGTAATAAGGAAAGATTGCAGACCCCAGTGAGCATTGAGCTTGTAAATAGAAGGAGAAATAGGAATCAATAGCTGGTAAATAGTGTTGATATTATACTGAATAAAGGAAATATTATGATTCCATCACCAATCCTGCCACCACGCATCCGAAGGTTTAAGATCTATTTTATGAAGCATGAAATGCAACATCAACTCTTGAATTTTGTGGATAGATGGAACGTATGAATTGGAAAGATCAAATTTCATCTTGAGCTTGGGCTAGGAAATCCATTCTCTGTGAGAAACCAAATCTTGAATGGTGTGCATCTCTTTTCGAGATAAACGAAGAGCTTTGGTGCCCAAAGTTTCAGTAAGCAGGATAATATCTTCCCTAATAATAGGATACCACCATATGTTTTGAGAATTGAAAGAAATCCCATTGTGAAAGTTGTTTCCAATCCAATACAATAATAATTTCACAACTTCAAAGTCTTTCCATATGCTTTTAGCGATGAAAGTGTCAGTAATCTTAATAGGTTCCTTGGTGATAGTTAAGGTATGTAACCCTATATTATTCCAACATTTTTTATGTAATGGGAACCTGAAGCACAATTTTCTAGACTTTATTACCAGAGAGGCATCACACCACCCATTTAAAACATAAAGTTATGTTTTTCCTATAGACATAAATAATAATCATGCCACCTTGATCGTGAGGTAGACAACAAACATCCCAAGTGACCAAATGAAAGCCAGCAGTACCAAAACTTATACACCAAAGGTAATCCCGAAGCAGCTTAGAAAGTTTTGCAAAGGAACCCCCAAATGGGAACAAACAATCAGAGTAGTAAACATGGTTAGCCGCAAGAATCTTGGTACACACCTAAAATTTACCAGTTAAGGAAAGAGATATGGAAGACCATCAAGAGACCTTGTTCTCAACTCTGTCAATCACATATTTCCATAAAGTTACAAAATCACTATCAAAGACAAAAGGAATGCCCAAAAATTTAAATTTTTCTTCTTGCCAAATCCACTTCCAGGGATAATATTTTAACCATTTTAGGCATAGGCTAACAAATTTGTTGATAGCCAAAATTTGTATCCATTTGAATGTTGGATCTTGAAGCAAGAACAAAGATGTCCAGGCATTTAAAAAAATCAACAAAATTCTAATCATTTTCAGCAAGGGTAAGAAAATAATCATCAAAAAATTACCCATTACTGAGCTAAGTAGAATGATCCAGTAGAACAATTCCCCAAATGTAACCCTGATTAGCTCACTTAACAATAATATATCCAAGAGGATTAGTGGCTAAGACAAAAAGAGCCTGCACGAGAGGGTACCCATGTCTGATAGATCAAAAAAGGTGAATCGCAGAGGACTGTTGACCATTGATAGTGAGGAAAGTAGAAGCATTGAAAAACAAAGTTCAGATAGTCAAGGTAAAAAAAAATCCAAAACCTAAATCTATGAGCATAGCCAGAATAAAAGTCCATTCGATACGATCATAAAACTTTTCAAAGTTGATTTTAAGAAATAAGAGTCGTTACATAGACAAATGAGCTCATTCCATTCCTTCTCAGACCACAATGAGATTATCCAAAATTTAGCGACCTTTAACAAATCCCTTCTACTCGGGTTGAAAAATATTGGGTAACAAATCAATAATGTGAAGTGCATGGGCCTTAACAATAATTTTGTATGAAACATTCAACAAAGTGATAAGCCACCAACTAGTAATTAGTTCACGATCATCTGCTTTAGTGATGAATTTAATGTTGCCTTGATTGATGAAGCTCCCTAAAGAATTGGATTATAGAGCTTCATTGTCGACTCGAAGCAAGTCTAGACCAACAAAATACCAAGTGGCTTTGTAGAATTTACAAGGAAAGCCATCTAGTCCAGGAAATTTATCATCGGCAAGACACAAAAGAGCAGCATATAATTCATCCAAAGAAAGAGGGGCATTACATCGAGCTCGATCATTAGGAGAGAGCTTGACAAGAACCACCTCAATACACTTCTACAAAGCAACATCTCACTCATTAGTGGTCTCTTGTGCTTGGAAAACTAACTGATAGTGTTCCACAAAAGCGTTAGTGATCTCAGGAAAATCCATGAGCCGACTCTAAGAAACTTGAATAGCTTTAATTTGTTGACGAGCATGTTTGACACGGAGGTATTTGAAAAAAGTTCTTAGACGCTTTGTCTCCCACCTTGAGCCAATGCATCCTCGACCTAATATGATCACCACGAGATGAGTGAGATTCCATGAGCCTGAGCCTATGTCAAATATTGACAACTTATAATTGAAGAGGGTTGTTAAAAGGATTGGATTCAAGGAAAACAAAGACCCTTAATAATTATTTGTGTAGAGATGAGTCCACTCTCTTACACACCTGAGAAACATGCTTACCAAATTGGCAAAGGAATTGGGTGGTGAGTTGAATCTCCTCTTCCCACCACTCAATCCAGCTGGGAGCAAAAGGCAGATGTGGCACAATGTTCTAAACTTTAGCAATAAGAGGGATCACTCTCGAGTAACTCAGTAAAGATACATTAGGAAATAATTTATTTGAAGGGACTTTGAGAGGGGCCCCATGCTAGTTAATCTTAAATGAGATCAGATGGTGATCTAACAAAAGAAAATCTGACCAAACTGTAATAGGGGAAATACCTTGCATGTACAAATCAAATATTACTGCTGAGAGAGAAGTACACGATCAAGCATTTAAGAACCCCGATTGCATATTTTTTGAAGATTGGTCTAGGTATAGCAAGCTTGAGACTTAAATTCTTTCCACCATAGGAGAAAAGGATCAGAAAGTCCCCAATGAATTTTAAATTAATACCAAGATGCATGCTTTTCAAAAAACCAATGCATATGGAGGGTGCCAAGTTTTTCATCAGGATTTTCAATCATATTAAATTCACCACAAACCAACCAATAAGAAAAGACAATTTATCACCTAACCATTTCCATAACGTCGTTCTTTCTTTGTCATCATTAGGAGCATAAACATTAAGAATACCAAAATAAAGATCATTAATTGCCATAATCATCCACATGGTTCAATTTGAGGGATCGTGGCCCGAGGAGGTGATTAAGGTATAAAATTTTAGGGTAATGGAAATAATAGCACCACCTTTACCATCAATATGCTTCCCTAACCAGACTTAATGAGAAACTTCTAGCCATCAATGCGAGTGAGGGGAAACTAGAAACCACAAAGAGGCTCAATAAAAGTTACAGTGTGTCTTACATATGGATGTTGTTATTTCAATTGCAATACAAGTTCAATATATTTGGTTATCATGTCAAGCTACACAAAAAAGAATAAACAAGTGGATATACAAAATTTCATATACTCGTTGCTTCATTAGATTTGCCCTGAAATACCATTTTCTTTTTTGGATGTGTTGCATCCCCCTCTCCACATTAAACTCTAAGACCTATTGTTGGATGCATTAACGTGCCCCAGACATCCCAACATAGTGCCACCCAGCCATCAAGTTACAACAGTAGTTTTATTTATATTTTCTATGCCTCAATTTTTGTGAACTATCAATTTTTTTTTAATTTTTCATCAAAAACTTAGTATGTTGAAAAATAATATAATATTCTCATCAATTTTGGTTACAAAAATTTACAAAATAAAAACCAAAAACTAAAATGCTAGCATGTGATTGGTTGGGAAGAAAACACCATTAATAGTAGATGTGAAATCATAATAAATGATTTATTATATTTTATTTAGTCAATGCATAAAATTTTAAAATTATTTTTATTTTTTCATATCATGTAAAATTTGTTACACATGACAATACTCAAATGTTTCGGTTTGAAATTTTTAAATTTTTTTTATTTTAAAATTAGTCTTTTCAACAGTGAAGTGTTAATAAAAATATTTGAAGATGGGTAGTTTAATTTTATAATGGAATATCCCTCAATAAAGGGTTGAGGAATATTCCACAAATATTTCATACATAACTTTACAAATAATAAAGTGAGATGTATCCTCAAATATTCTCATTGGCCAAATTTAAAATGTTTGACCAAATTAATTGTCATGATGAAGCCTAGATAAGTGCTTTCGACATTCAGCAATATAATATAACAAAAGCCACATAGTGGTCAGTTCCTACCTTAATAAGTTTAATGCTAGTGATGATATTATTTTAACTGAAGTCATAAAATTAGTTTTTAAAATTAACATGGTTAAATAGGATTCTCACGAGATTGTGTTAGCATGAAAAGAAGTAGTCAGAGGTGATATGCATAGTATATACAACTTGTAAAAAACTTATAATACATGAAGCTAAACATGATTTTAATTTATAAGCAATTTTAGGATGTATTAAAGAGGCATGTCCAATTTGAGATAGTAAGGTATAAATTTGGAAGCAATTTTTAGAGAATTTAAGTTTTAAAATATGCAGAGAAATTAGTGTAGTAATAAGACCTTAAATTTGTCAAATCATTAATAACTGACCAATGAAAAAGTAGATAAATAATGTTAGGAAATAGATGGTTAGTTCTCCATTAGAATATATGTGTGAATAATAATTAAAGATGTAATTATTATCAAGGTGAATGTAAGTTAGTAAATTGGTAAGTAAGTTAGTAAGTTGTTATTAATTGTTATATAAAACAACTATAACAAATATATATTTTTATGTGAGTTTAAAATACTCACGTAAATAGTTTGAGAGGCTTGAGTGGTTGTAGCTACCTTCTAAATTATAGGGGAGATATTTCCTATTTAATTGGTTGTTTGTAAATGAGTTTTAATCAATGAGAATATCATGAGTATGGTTTATTATTTGTAAGCAAATCTCCTCGGTCCTTCAAATAACTTATTTCAAATTTATTACATAAGAAAATGGTATTAAAAAAATACAAACATTAGATGTAACATCTAGAAAAAATTTATTGTGTATGATTGGTGGATTGCAAAAATTTATTTATGTTTGACTGAAAACTATAGTATACATGTCATGGAACAAAAAAATCAAAAAGATTTAATTACAAAATATAAAAAAATATCAATAGTTGAAAGTTGTCTTTTCATATATGTAAATGAAATCTTAATAATAAATACAAGCTCTTCTCCATATGTAATATCATTAAATATAATGCCAAGTGCCACCTTCTTAATATTTTCTTGGATTTATTTTTTAAATGTGTACTAGAATAAGTCTTCAAAATGGTCAAATCGTTATAAAGTCACCCATAGATAGAAAGAAAATTAATTATTTATGTAACTTTAATATTGCAAAGTTATATATTTAATATTCACACATTAGAGATATTGATTCTGGGAAAAAAAAATCTAGCGTATGATTGATTTAAAGTTGTTGAACTAATATATAAACTAAAAAGTATAGTTCACAAAACTATTAACATTTGACTTTCTTGTGTTTATCCACTAGTGATCAAATGTGAAATGTGCGATGAAAACACCAAAGGGGATGTGTCAAAGAAGGAAGGGATGGAAACATAAGAGGAGGAAGAGGGGCGATGGAGAAGGGGTTTGAGGGAGGAGAAGTCAAAGGGTGGAAAATATGTTGGGGGGAACAAATGCTAAACTCATCTTTCTTACAACCAAACACATTTGAACCATATACCATTTTTGTCAAGCGTATGAAAGAGAATGGGGGTGTAGTATGTAGGTTATTGAGGCAACATACTTAAGAGACATCTCAAAAGTAACGCATGGTCAATGAATGCTTCCAAGGGAAACTTGTAAATGATTGAATCTCAAACTCTACATATGTTAGATACAAATACTCGATGTTTAGGGTTCCTTATGTCATTGATTACATGTGCATTTAGAATTAGGTTGTATCTTTAACAATTAAGGTAACGATTAAGGTTTCCCTTCATTAATGATCTTAATAACATTTTATATCAATGATCACCAAGTAAAACTCAAACCTTCTATTTCCCTGAGGATTTTTAGGTACAACCACCAAGACTCCCATGTGGAAATTTGTATCATTAAAATTAATATTTGAGGCAATGAAAGATGAGGAAAATTAATTTTTTCATGTGTGCATGGGTCCTACTTTGATACTCTAGCTTATCCAAATTTATAAATAGGTCATGTTTCAGTTCAAATACTATTTGGTTGATCGGTTAGAATTTTTCTCACATCGGTCTGCTTTAGAGAAACGACTATCAATGCAATTACTTGTTAACACTGTAAATTCAACAACTACTATTGTGTGGTATTGTTTTTGGATAATTCATTGTTGGCCCATATTTTTTGTCTATGTATAATTGACGATGCCTTCTTTTACAATCTATGTTTTGTTGACACAATTGAGGATTTGTGAATTGTGGGTTTGTTTCTATTATTTTGCAGTGAATGGAAGGTAGCGGAATAAAATATTGGTACCTTGGGTATTTCCACCCCTAGTGCTAATAACTATATCTATAAAATACACCTTCCATTAAGATTTGATGTTTTCTTATGTCCTACTCTAAACTTCCATTTTGGCCTGTATAGGAGGATGGTGGTACAAGTCTAAAAAGGTTCGGATGGAATCATGTAACAAAAAAACATGAAGCAAAGATACTATATCACAAGATAGTTGGAGGACCTCAAATAAATCAAATGTAGAGGGGGATTAATTTGAAACTCTCCTTTGTTACAACCATGCAAAAATGAACCACGTGTCATTTTTTCAATTGTTTGAAAATGAAAGGGGGTGTGGTGTGTAGGTTGCTAAGGAAATGTACTTTGCAAATATCTTAGAAAGGAAGTTGTGTTTGATGAATAATCCCAAGGGAAACTTTCATATATTTAAATCTCAAACTTTACATATGTTAGGTGCAGAAACTCGGCGTTCAGGGTTCTGTATGTCGTTAATTTTATGCACATTTAGATTAGGGTTTCTCTTTAGTAATTAAGGTATAAATTATGCTTTCCCTTTATCAACATTCTTGATGACACCATCTTTCAATGATCATGATCACAAAACCTTGACCTTCCATTTCCCTAATGTGTGTCAAGAATAGCCACTAAGACTCCCATGTGGAAATGCTTGTCAGCATAGTTAATGTTTGAGGCATTGGAAAAAGAGGGAAAACATTTTTTGCTTACATTTCAAGGTCGTTGTTTGATCTTGTAGGTCATCTAAGGTTATAAATAAGGTAAATTTTAGTTTGAATATTGTAATTTATTTTAGTATTTTAATTCATCTAACTGCTATGCGCACTAGCACCTCATCTAGAGAGATATGAATAATCACCTAAAGCACGTGTAGCTACCAGGTCCCTCCTTTGTGTGTGCTTTTCAAGATGTTAGCATGAATAATCATAGTGATATATTACCAAGTACTCATCCAATCATATTATACTATTAGTTTCATTCACTTCAAAACACATGTAATAAGGAAACATGATAGATCAGACAATCACCAATATCAATTACACCAAGAAATCTCCATATTTAGACATATCAATGATCATAATTCATCCACCATATTCCATTATAAAAAAAGTATAACATCATAGAAACTGAATACATCAATATAGTAAGGTGTTGTGACATGTGTAAACATCAAACCCTAGACCATAACTGCATAACAAAGACTCTCAAAACTCAAACATAATAACTTATACCAAAATAATGGCGTACAATAGATATATATATATAGGGGTGGGGAATTTCCCTTCACTACCCATGCACTCTTCTAATAATAGGCAAGCCCAAAAATAGTCAACATGCATTACATCCAAAAATATCCACAAGGCATGCATGCTTTTACATCGATTTTAGCAAAATATTATCCTAAATATAACTTCTACGTTAATCCTGTTATTAGATCACCTCGTGCATGATCATGATGTAATCTTTGCATGTACTTTTTCTAGTTTTAACTCCTTTTTGTGTGTCCCAAGTCAACCTGATCCTGCCTAAATATAACCATTTCTTAGATGCCACTCTTCCACCAATTGTCTATTTTTAGCCCGTGGTTAACCAAAATCAGCTAAGTCCCGGATTTAACTATTCAAGTACAAACCTTTGCTCGTTATCCCACCTACTTATGTGCACCCCTTCATTCTCATCTTATATCTTGGTCAATTTATCCATGTAACATTACCCCACACTAAATTGGATTATTGTCCTCGGCAATGGTTTACCCAACCTGTTCCTCTAATGAATGTCTGACTGAAACAACAATGATAGAATAACGAATTCAATGCCTAAAAGAATCATCCCACCTATACACAAGTCATATTAGGCCATAGGTTACTGAAGAAGCTCTAGGAATTTAGCGTTTAACTCACCCTCCAACTTCTTCCATTCATTGAGTTCCTCTAATGCTTTCCCAAGAGCCACTTCTACAATACTTGGTAATTGGTCAGGCGCCAAATCTTCTACTCTACCCTTGAGTTCTTGGATGACCATAGTTAACTTTGCAAACACTCCTTTGATCATATCCATTTTCTTCATCACCATGTTTGGAATTTTTTTGATTCAGAGTTGTAGCTTCTCCTTTTTTCCCTTAACCAACTCTTTTCATTTTGACAACTCTATCATAACCTTAGTGTGTTCTATCTTTTTGGTTGGTGTCTTTTCCTATATAGCTTTGAGTTCTTCTCCCTCATTACTCACCCTCATACTAAGGATAGGGTCTCACTTATGACACCTGTCAAAAGCCAAGTAGGCTTTACTACTTCCCTCCTAAAGTTATACGAACATATCCTCAAGTTTGGTTATTTTTGCCTCAACGTATATCTTATTTGTTTCCTTTTCCTTATTCAATTCCTCGGTTGTTTTCCCCACACCACTTTTGATGTTCGCTAAGAGCATTACAGCCAAATCCTCAAGGTACTCCATCTTGTCATTATAGTTACTTCTTTCCTAGCTCACCAAGGTCAGTCATTGTCCTAAAATATGCTTCACCAATGCACCTGCCCTGTCATATGTTTGCTTTGTGTGCTTCTGATCTCCTTTTATATCCTTCTTCAGGTTCTCAATATTGCTCTTTGTATTCTTCTTATCCACTACCATTACTCGTAAGGTGGCCCCTGCATCCAGATTTGTGTTCATAAGATCCGTGGCCATCTTATTCAAGGCATTACATATGTGCTCATCTGTTAGGTACATGGGGTATACCTATTTATACTTCTTCTCATGCTCCTTTTTCAGCTCAATCACACTGAGGGACTTATTGCCTAATTACAATTCATGCGCATGTGCATTTATAAGCATATTCTAGGATAACATCTTCTTGGTATGTGATACCCCTGCATATTTATCCATTAACTCCCAACCATATAGTGTATCTGTAGTTACTGTGCTCTGGAGTCTTACCCTTGGCACCTTGGTAGAGCCATCCACAAAGTCCATATGTGGGGACCTGAGAGTTGATCTCTTCCTAATTACCTTGGTATTTTTCCTCTATTTTTTTGGAGTGAAGGATATCTTGGTAGTTCCACCTTCAACACCCTTATCCTCTCCTATGACATAGGCATCATCCACCTCTTTCTCCTTCTCTCACGCCTCCTTACACACAGGCTATTTCTCCTTCCATGGGCTCATGAACTGCTCCTCGTCAATCTGGCTAGGTGCTTCTTTCATTGGGTTAAACCCTTCCTTTTTCTACACCATCTTCCTTGCCTCTTTCTCGGCCCACTCACGCTCCAACTCCTCGAGCTTATTTTCTTCTCCTTCCTCTTCGCTTAAGACTACCTTGGAGCATCCTCACTTGGTCTTGGTCTTCTCTGATATCTCCTTCACTATATGAGATGGTCCCACACCATCACTATGCCTTATTCTCTTGTATTACATCTCCTTTCGGCGCATGTGATCTAGTTCTCCTTCATCTTCTTCTTTTTATTCTTATGACTCATCGTGCATCCTCTTTGGTGGTGGCACAATGGTCTTCTTTAGCTATGGTAGATAAGTAGTCACCTCCATATCCACCCCATCTTGAGACTTTGAGCACAAAACTATAAATACCTTGCATATCATTCCTTTGATCATGACATTGAACTGCGGATTCAAGTTCAGCGAGTCTAGCTCTAAATTTTCTAAGTACGTCGACTTGGAGTCATAATTTTATGTTGTACGTAGAGTATTCCAATCAGAATCCACCTTGTCTACATTACAGACCATATTTTACACATCCTTTATCATGTTCACTGGACACTTAAAATATCTTGCAGTAAATGCATAGGGAAGCCTGCACCATGGGCTCATCTCTCCATCTGTCATCTCAAACCATGCAAGACTGTAATGTTGCATCACAACAAACTTTACTTTCTCTCCAAACTCCTCAAGTAGCTCTCATGGGATGCTCCATTCATTTTCAAAGGACATATGCATCCGTGCATACCACCTATCTATCCTGGACTTGTATGTATTGTTGATTTCACCATCACATGTGTATCCTATCAACTACACTGCAAGGGTTTTATTATCTGGTGGGTGAAACCACATATCCTCATCGAGTCCATCTAGAATTCCACTTTCCCATAATACAATGAGCAGGAGGATGGATCCCCATGTAATCTTCTCCCCTTTTTCATTATGTTCCTTGGCCTCCTCAATAATTACATTGGTGGTGTATTGTGCTATGTTGTAATGGGTTTTTTGGGCCATTCTATGTGTGATGTATAAAAACTTCTTATTTACGTCAATCCATCTCTCCAAATCACCCAACTTATATCTTATGAGCCTGGCTACAACCCTAGTTGCGGGGCCTTTAAGTTTTTCTATACTTATGGTTCTTCCTCCCTTCTCGCACTGCAACTTTATGGCCATCTCATCAATTTTTGTGTCATCCTGTAAGTCTAAGTCCATATCTTCTTCTATATCATGCAACCTTATAACCTACCCAATAAGACGGGATATAATCCTCATTCTATGGTCTACAAAGTAGAAGCACTCCTCATGTACCCTAGACATGAACCATTGGAAGAGATGTGTTGGTTTTGCAAGGAAAGGTAGCTCAAACAGCTAAAGGACCCCTACTTTCTCCAACGACCTCCTCACCGATTCATTGACGAACACTTACGCTTCTTCATTCTTATCTAGTAGCTCTCGTAACATGTCGGCCTTTAGTGTCACCTCATTCCCCAAATCCCTATGATTGAATTCACTGATTTTTCACTTAGGGAGCTAGGATTTCCATATTTATGCCCTAATTACACCAAGAGGGTACTGCATCTCTGAGATATGTGCTCTAGTGGGTCCTCAATCTCAACCCTCTTTGTTTGAGCCTTGTTTCTTCCCCTTGGTGACAAAGTAGTCGATATTTTTGGCACCATTCTCCCTTTAAATGTGTGCCCTAGATATCTTTTTTACAACCTTTTAATTTCTCCTCAATACCCAAGCATTGTGAACCATAACTACTTAACCCTAAACTCAGCAAACCCTTTCTACTTGTGTTTTGCACTCAACCTTTGGCTCAAAATTTTTTCTTCCCAAAAGGATCCACATATAAACACCTTATATTCATTACTTTGGTTTGCTCGTCACTTCTCTTGCTCTATCACACTAAGTCACTCGGTAGCTCAATTTCTCAAGTCTACTCAGATGTAAGGTAGCAAATGACTCGGTTTTCTCCCTTTTATAACCTTTACATACTCACTGACTTACTTTTTCACCTTTAACATGGTTTTTCTTGACTTAATAATTGTATATCATTCTCCCACTTTAAAAAATTTGTTTCACTTTTTGCTTTATCCCTTGTCTCCCTTTTTTGTGTTGTAGTCATAACCTTCTGGCATGCTCACTATTCCCTATGCCATAGACCTCCGCATGTGCACTTCCCTGCGCTACAGTACATAATCCTCTGCATCATATACTAATTATTTCATCATGTTGCTTACTACCTCACGTTATACTGCACGGCCTTCTTTCATGTGTGATATTCATCCTAAGAAATTCCCTATGAGCACCTTCATTCTTAGCACCTATAGCACCTTTTTCTTGTGTGCATCTTTTAGAGAGCATCCTTACTTCAAACCTTCACATATGCACCTATGTCATCCTTCCCAAATGCTTCATCCTGGATATGAATCGCAACACTAATGGATTTCTCATTTGAGCACTTGCACCTGTTTTACCCCACACTAAAAGTATGTGTGGTCCTCTATGCATGAAATTAATATATATCAATCAGCTTCCTATGTGCAAGCATTATTATTACAAAAAAACAAGAAAAAAACATTAAAGAAAAAATAACAACTGGAAAGAAACACATGAAAAGGAAATTTAATCTAAGTGGCAATATTTCCTTATTACAAATGCCAAGAACATTTGTTTATAGTAGGGCTTCATCCTACTCCCATTGAAGTAACCAGGCAACATGGTGTCATCTAGTACCTGCAATTGACATGCACTTGTTTCAAGTATCTTGGTTACTATGAAATATCCCAACCAATACACATTCAATTTTCCTGTGTGGCACGAAAACTTAGAGTCGTATAGAAGGAACATATTTCCAACTACAAATGTTTTTCTCTTAACATGCCTATCAATTCAGGCCTTCTGTCACACCTTCTTAGTATTTTGGATGTAACATGTAATATCACACCACTCATCTAATTATATTAGTTTTTCAATGTGCTCTTGAATAGATTACTCATCATCCAATCCACCTACGCACACAACACGTAGGGATGGTAACATGAATTCAACTAGGAGCATTATTTCTGCAATAAACACCAATTAAAAAGGTGTGAGCTTGTTCAATCTTTTATACGTAGTCATGTAATTCCAAAGAACTATTGATACTTTATCATCCCAATCTTATCTTCCAACATCACAAATCTTTGTCAATTTTTGTGTCAAGACTTTGTCGAAAGGTTCTACAATGTCATTAGCTTGAGGGTGATAAGGGGTGGTTTTATGATGTGTTGCCGTAAACTCTGGCAATATAATTCAGATTGTCTCATTTAAGAAATTAGTTCCTCTATCACTTGTCAAGCTCAATGGACAGCCATACCTGCTAATAATGTTTTCCCCAAGAAATCTTGTTTTTGTGGTTTTTGTACAATCCTTTGTAGTTGTAGCATCTTTCCACCTTGTCAGATAGTCTATACAAGTTATAATGTAGTGCACTCTAGTCCTACGCACAAGTGGTGCAATAGGTCCTACAAAGTCAATAGCCCACTTCTCAAAAGGTTTCGTGTTTACAATAGGTCAAAGTGGCATCTCATCTCTATGTCCAGCATTTCTAAGGTGCTGGCAATGATCACATTCTTTAACATATTCCTTGGTATACTTGTATAAATTCTTCCACTAAAGTCCAGCCATGAGGATTTTTCATGTGGTTGCATCACCTACATAATGTCCTCCTATTATAACACCATGAGCCTCCTCTATAATAGCTTTGCACTAATTTTCAAGAACACATCAGCGCAAGACCTCATCTCTGCCCATTTTGTACAAGTCTCCACTAATAAATTGATACATAGTAGTGCGTATAACAAGCTACTTCTTCTCTAGAGTCATCATCCCCTCTAGGGCCAATCCAGTGCTCAAAAAGACAGCTATGTCTTCCATATCTAAGAGCACGCAGTTTAACCTAAACAACTATGCATCAGGCATAGTATCTTCAATGCTTTATGCATCCTCACCTAGATTTATCCTTGATAGATGATAAAGCCCTGAACTTTTCTTCCCTGGCTTGACAACTATGATGAATTCAAACTCTTGAAAGAGAAGTATCCACCTACATATGTACCCTTGTAAAATAGGGTTGTTGACCGAATATTTCAATGTTATGTGATCTGTATATAAAAATGGGGTAGCTAACAAGTATTATCTAAATTAGTGAAGCACGTAAATCATAGACAAAGCTCGCACTCAATAGTATTATAATTCTGCTCTACGGGTGTCAACTTCCTGCTTGCAAATCAAATGGGATAATTCACAATTCCTTCCTTTGGTCATGTCAGCATTGTGCCAATCGTCATACCAGAGGTGTCAACATGAGCATGAAAAGGTTTGTGCCATGAAGGAAAGCGAAAAATAGGTGCAGTATGTAAAACTTGTTGGAAAACATAGTAAATGTCATCGGTTAGGAGGGACCCATGAGACATCGGTCACGCAAGGAGGAACTGACATCGATTAGGGCTAACTGGCATTAGTTACCTGTGTGGTAATGTTTTGATTAACTCTCGGGAATTAGATCTATTTTTAGCATTAAAGTATATTTATTGATTGTAATCGAATGGATAAGTGACCTAAGTTTATAAACACTTATATAAGCATAAAAGATAGGGTTTAGAAGTAAGATTTAACAAGAATTAAGAAGAACTTGCAAAAATTTGGTGAGAGAGATAATTCTTGGAGAAGAAGAAAAAAAGATTGAGTGAAAGAAAGTATTGTACATATGAGAGGTGTGGAAGATTGTAAATCTTTAATTGTATATCTTATCAAAGCTTTGGATAATAGATTGGCTTGTTTCTTGGTGGACGTAGCCCACACTGGGTGAACCACGTTAAATGTGGTGTTGATTTATATCTCTTGTTTTGTATATTTCTTCTGGTAGAATATCCTGCTTTTATTTGCATGTATGCTTAGATCTGATATATTATCTATATAACCAGTGTACTAACCCCAACAACCAGTATCAGAGCTTTGTTTGAGGGTTTTGTGTGTTGATATATTTACTCACATAGGGTTTTATGATTGAGTGGGAGCTACAACAATGGTAGAAGAAAACAAATACAAGGTAGAGAAGTTTGACAGCCGAAATTATCAATTATGGAAGATGCAAATTGAGGATTATCTGTATCAAAGAGATTTTTATTTACCATTGGATGAGAAGTCTAGACCTACGAAGATGACTGATGAAGAATGGAAGATTCTTGACAGAAAGGCTTTGGGATCTATAAGATTGAGCCTGGTAGCATCTGTGGCTTCCAATATTACAGAAGTGACTTCTACGGTAGAGTTAATGAAATCTCTTGCTAATTTATATGAAAAACCTAGTGCTTCAAATAAAGTTTATTTGATGAAGAAACTATTTAGTTCTAAGATGCATGAAGGTGAATCTGCATCTAGTCATTTGAATGATTTCAGATCTATTGTAAATCAGTTAAAATTGGTTGATATACCATTTGATGATGAAGTAAAAGAACTTTTATTCTTATGTTCTTTGCCTGATAGTTGGGATAACTTGGTAATGGTTGTTAGTAATACAACATCTGCTAATAATATTTTGAAGTTTGATGATGTGGTTAGTATAATCTTGAATGAAAAAATTCACAGGAAGAGTATAGAGGAATCATCATCTAGGAATGATTTGAATGTAGAAAGCAAGGGCAGGTAGAAGGAGAGATCCAAGAGTAAGAGTAATGGGAAATCAAAGTCAAGGGATAGTAGATCTAAATCCAGAAGTAAGGGAATTACTTGTTGGAAATGTGGAAAGAAAGGACATGCAAAGAAAGATTGTTGGTCAAAGGATAAAGAGAACCAATAACTAGACATAGACAAAGGTAAAGAAGAAAATCTTGCTGCATCAGAGGTAATGCAAGATGCTCTTATTCTTTCTTTAGATAGTAGAATTGAATCATGGGTTTTAGATTCAGGAGATTCTTTCCATGCAACCCCTAATAAGGGTTATTTCAGAAATTATGTCCAGGGAAATTTTGGGCATGTTTATTTGGGTGATGATGAACCTTGCAGTATTACTGGTAAAGGGGAAGTTCATCTAAAATTACAGAATGGAAATACATGGGTATTGAAAGATGTGAGGCATGTGCCAAGCCTCAGGAGGAATCTTATTTCTGCAGGGCAACTAGGTGAATCTGGTTACATGGTTACTTTTCATAGGAGACTCTTGGAAAGTCACCAAGGGTGATTTTGTTGTGGCAAGAGGTAAGAAGGTAGGAACGTTATATTTATCTACCTGTATTACTTGATTCCTTTTCTGCATTATCTACTTCAAATTCAGATGCATGCATGTGGCATAACCGGTTGGGTCATATGAGTCAAAAAGGAATGCAGATCTTAAAGGCTAAGGGTAAGTTATCAGATTTGAAAGATTTAGATCTTGATTTCTGTGAGCATTATATCTTTGGAAAGTAAAAGAGAGTGAGATTTCTCAAAGTTGGGGCAACTAAGAAGGAGTGAAAATTGGAGCTTGTACACTCAGATGTGTGGGGACCAGCTCAGGTAGCTTCTCATGGTGGATCCCAGTATTATGTTACTTTCATTGATGATGCTACAAGAAAGGTATGGGTTTATTGTATTAAACGTAAATCTGATTTTTTTGAGACTTTTAAAAGATGGAAAGCCCTTGTTGAGAATGAATCAAATTCTAAGTTAAAGTGCCTTAGATCTGACAATGGTGGTGAATATTGTAGCAAGTCTTTCAATGATTATTGTTCAGTGAATGGGATACGTAGAGAAAGAACGGTTCCAAGAACACCATAGGAGAATGGTGTTGCAGAAAGAATGAATAGGACAATCATGGAACATGCTAGAAGTATGAGGATACATTCTAGAATGCCCTTGCAGTTTTGGGCAGAAGCAGTTGATACATCGGTTTATTTGATTAACCGTGGGCCTTCAAGTTCACTAGATGGAGGAATACCAAAGGAAGCTTGGACTAGAAAAGAGGTAGATCTTTCTTTTCTTAAAGTTTTTGGTTTAGAAGCTTTTGTGCATGTTGATAAGGAAAATAGGAAAAAGTTGGATGTAAAATCCAAGAGATGCACTTTCATTGGTTATGGATCTGGTGATTTTGGTTTCCGTTTTTTGGATTTACGAAATTCTAAAATTATTAGGATTCGTGATGTTGAATGGAATGAAAAGAGAATGTACAAGGATCAAATTTTGGTACCCAAGGATGAAACCGGTTGAGAATTTTGTGAATGAAAATGAACTCTTGGATTTAAAAGTATTACCTACAGGTTACACAGTAATCGGTGTTGGTTTACCCTTGACCGACATCGTCAGAAAACCGGTATGGTTACAAGATTCAAACCAGACATCGGTTAGTAGAACTGACGTCGGTCAGGTGACCAGCGTTGTCACTATCAAATTTGGATACAAATGTCTAGGAGGTCTAGATTGAGCCTCTGGTACCCCAAACTCCTGTGAGAAGGTCACAAAGGGTAAGTAAACTTCCAGAAAGATTTACACCTTCTCTATTTTATCTATTATTGACTGATAATGGTGAACCAGAAAGCTTTGAAGAAGTAATGCATGATAAGACCCACGTCCAGGATGAGGAGATGGAATCCTTCGAACAGAACCAGACTTGGGATTTGGTTAATTGCCAGCAGGTAAGAGAGATATTGTAGAACAAGTGGGTTTACATGGTTAAGGAAGAAGAGGGTGGAAACAAAAGGTACAAGGCAAGGCTTGTAGTAAAGGGATTTGCACAGAAAGCAGGTATTGATTTTGGTGAAATATTTTCTCCTGTTGTTAAAATGACTTCTATTCATACTGTATTGAGTTTAGTTACAGTAGAAGATTTGCATTTAGAGAAACTAGATGTGAAGACGGATTTCCTTCATGGTGATTTGGATGAAGAGATTTATATGTAGCAGTTGCTTGGGTATGAAGTCAAGGGTAAGGAGAAATTAGTGTGCAGGTTGAAAAAGAGCCTATATGGGCTCAAGTAAGCTCCAAGGCAATGGTACATGAGGTTTGATAGTTTTATGCATGAGCATGGTTACTTGAGATGTGAATCTGACCATTGTGTTTATTTCAAGAAGCTTGAAAATGGGAGCTATATTATTTTGTTACTGTATGTGGATGATATGCTTATTGCAGGATCTAGTATGCAGGACATTGGTGAGCTTAAGGGAAAGTTAGCTCACACATTTGCTATGAAGGATTTAGGAGCTACAAAAAGAATCATTGGTATGCAAATACACAGAGATAGGAAAAACAAGAAATTGTATTTGTCTCAAGAAGATTATATCTATAAGGTGTTAAAAAGGTTCAACATGCAAAATGCAAAACCTATTAGTACACCTATGGTTGGACACTTCAAATTGAGTAAATATCAGTGTCCTTCATCACACAAGGAGGTCAAATACATGACATGAGTGCCATATGCTTTAGCAGTTGGAAGTCTCATGTATGCTATGGTTTGTACCAGACCAAAAATTACACAGGCAGTGGGAGTTGTGAGTAGATATATGGCCAATCCAGGTAAAGAGCATTGGAAAGTAGTCCAATGGATACTTAGGTATTTGAAAGGGACATCTAGCATGCAGTTATACTATGGAGGTTTGGATATTTCATTATGTGGCTATGTTGATTCAGATATGGCTGGAGATCTGGATGGTAGGAGGAGCACTACTGGATATATTTTCACAGTAGGTGGGACAACAGTTAGCTGGATTTCAAGATTGCAGAAGGTTGTGGCTTTGTCTACTACAGAGGCAGAGTATGTTGCAGCTACAGAGGCTAGCAAGGAGATGATATGGATGAGTAGGTTCATGGAAGAGTTGGGAAAGGAGAAAGATGATTGTAAATTATTTAGTGACAGTCAGAGTGTAATTCATTTGGAAAAGAACTCAGTGTTTCATTCAAGAACAAAACACATTCAGTTGAGGTATCACTTCATACGGCAGGTATTGGAGGATGGACAGTTGAATCTGGAAAATATTCATATGAGCGAGAACCCTGTGGATATGATTAATGAAGCCATTAATAAAGGAGAAGTTTGAGCTACACTCCACTTTTGTTGGTTTTCAAGTTTGAGACTTAAAGAGGAAGAAACAAAGCTCAAGGAAGGATCCAAGAATGATGTTGTACAGGTATGGTGCAGTAATTAATCTCCAAGTGGGAGATTGTTGAGTTATGGAGCTCAATTACTTTACAAAGATTAGCATGTAATGTGAAACTTGCTAGGAAAACACAATAACTATCATCGGTTAGGAGTGTGACCAGCATCATCGGTCAGGCAAGGAGGAACCGGCATCGGTTGGGCTAACCGGCATTGGTTACCTGTGCGATGATGTTTTAATTAACTCTCGGGAATTAGATCTATTTTTAGCATTAACGTATATCTATTGATTGTAATTGCATGGCTAAGTGCCCTAAGTTTATAAACTGCTTATATAAGCATAAAAGCTAGGGTTTAGAAGTAAGAATATGAATTAAGAACTTGTAAAAGTTTGGTGAGAAGAGAAATTCTTGGTGGATGAAGCAAAAAGCTTGAGAGAAAGAAAGTATCTGTACATCTGTAGAGGTGTGGAAGATTCGTAAATCTTCAATTGTATATATTTTCAAAGCTTTGGATAATATATTGGTTTGTTTCTTGGTGGACAGTAGCCCACATTGGGTGAACCACATTAAATCTGGTGTTGATTTTTACTCTTGTTTTGTATATTTCTTCTGTAGAATATCCATTGTATTTGCATGTATGCTTAGATTCTATATATTATCAAGTACAGAGCCAGTGTGGTCTAACCCCAACACTAGCAGAGCATACCTGTCTTCCAAAGGGTCAAATAATCCTACATGGGGATCATACTCAATCTATCCTTAATAGTATTACCGCAAACGAGAATCCAAAATAAAGGTCTACGGAAGTACGTAAGGACACCTTCTATCACACCTTAGGTCCATTCGACTCTGCAGATCTCTAGCCAAATCTTTTGGCGATTGAAATGACATTTGCACTCAATCCAGAACCCTTATTCGGGTCTGAAAGAATCCAAAGGGACTGAATGCAATCGTCATAAGGCCCTGCTTCTTCCAGGGAAATTTTAAAACTGTGACGCTTAGTTGGAGAAGCTCCCTTATTAACCGAAACCCCCCTTCAACCAGAATTTTATCATTTTTGAATCAACCCCAGAGGTCTCTTTACGCAAACACAGTTAACATGTAGTTTCTTCATCTTAAGATGAGTTGATAATTCAATAAAATGTTCATGTCACTGGAGTCAGCTCATATCTCTTTCTTTTCATCCCAACATGTAAATACCCCTAACCATGTCATCCAAATTATCACAGAACACATGTATACTCCCTTTTAAACTGCCCATGGGAAATTATTTCAATAAAACTCCTGTCAACTGCAATTCCTCAATTGTAGCCCTGAAAACCTGCCCATTGGAAATATCAATGTGCATGAGACTCGAATATAAAGTCTTCTAGGTGTATGAAGCCTATTGAGAAGAAAAATGCGATGGCTTGGCAATGCTTGATAGTAGATATTAAGGGTACCTCAAAAATGATGAAGAAAAATGGCTCTTACCTTCTGAGAAGTAGCGGGAGGATTCTATAGAATTAACAGGTCATCAAAAGATTTCCAGGGTTGTACCTACTACATTCAAATCAAGGCCATTAATTTATATTAAATCGATGTCAATGTGTTAAGGAATAAATTCATCAAATGTGTTTCAGGCAAAAACATACTTAGATATATTTGGATCTATATCTTTTAGAATATTTTTTCCCTTTATTCCGTCTAATTCTTCTCTCTGTGTTTTTCTATATATTGTAAAATGATGCTCATTTGTGGACATTGCTAGAATATCTAAATGCATGCAACTAGATCTTATCAATTGAAGTCCAGACTCATCAAGCTTACTTTACTTTTCTCCCAAATGTGTTCTACAATTTAACTCTGTCAATGCCAAATTCATTAAGAATATGATTTTACAACAATTTACTATTGTAACTGATCAATATTTTTCAAATAAAAGGTAGAGTCACATAGTAAGGGGCGATCAATGCATAACACCATGGTTCTTAACATAAAATATCTAGGGCTTGCAATAAGTCAGTTAATTACTACCATAATCATTCAAATTTGAGTGATTACCACTTTAGGAATCACATTTTCACGACATTGTAAGAATTCTCAGCACATATCTATTCACACCGCGACATTCTTCTAAGAGGTTACTGGATGCTTCTTCTTGGGGAGGGATCATCGCTTGCTATACGTATTCGCTTAATAAGGATGAATCTATTGGGATGACAGTCCCATCCATGAATTTAGATTAGTGTATATATTGTAAAGTAACCATTATACTATTGAACCATGGGGAGCGCGAACATTAGCATTAGTCTGAACACAATAGGGGTTTCATGATCCGAACCTTTATCTACTAGGAGACTTCATCCCGCATGTTATTCCTTGAACCTCGTGTTCTGGCTTTGAACCTGAAATATCCAAGGAACAAAATTTTGTAGACTTAAGGGCGACCCCGAGGGGAGAATTTTATGGCTACAAGAACTAATCATCTGGTCTCGATAGGCCTTTTCAATATATGGCGATACGGTCAGGGTGGAATGATTTGCTGGGGTGCATTTCTACCTGTTGATCTTTCCAGATGGAATCAACTATGGCTCCCACATTGGTGATATACACACTCCCCCAGATTCATACAAGTTAATACCTTTATTTGATATGTCTGTAACAATTTGACAATGTTCTAAAAAATCTTGGTTGCATCGGAAAGCTCGAATCCTGCATGTGCTAGCAGTTCTTCACTTATGCATAGGAATCACTTTTGTCATTAATTTGGAAAAACAAGTAACACATCTAATGCTTTTAAAGAATTAAGGCAGTTGCGAGCTCACCTTCTAAATTGGATAGAATACAACTGCTTCCCATGATTTCCAACAACCACAATTGACGAGTCCATTGGAGCATCTATGCTATCGAAACATAATTGCAATTTTCAATGTACTACAGGATGATTTTCGACATGAATCGTATGAGAGATTTTCCAAAAATTCTGAATGAGGTGCAAGGACTTCACAATTTTCTCAATGCTTCACATAAGACTCTTTCTTTTGAGTAGAAAAAAGGACAGATTTGGGAGTGGTCATGACCAATGTGTCTATTCGGATTGTTCACCCACAGGGTACTGTTGTGGAATAGATTCTTATCATCTCCCACCTGCAAATGCATCACCTTGGAGGCTCAAGAAGAGAATTCCTAGGTACTGGTTTAAGCCGAGAATTCAAGATGGAAGGAATATTTTGTAACATTCCAGCGTTAGCATTAACTCATCAAGGGACAGAGTGATATGCGGGCTCTATGCACAAAGATAAGTGGATCCAATTCAATAAGTTGATCCATAAAATCCCAGCAATTTCTTGCGTTACCGCCAATCACTTGAAAATCTGCAAGAGTGTTTAAAATTGTTAATGCACAACTTATGAAGTAAGTTTCTTGCTAGGAGCTCTTGAATTTTGTACACAGTACAAACGGAAGTTCTTGACCTTGGCCAGTATTGAATAGTCATATTTGATAAATACGGGTAAAGAAATATTAGTCATGTGAATAGCACATGAGATCTTGTATTAGAATTAATGACTCCTTCAGATACATGTGCAGAAAGCTTTGATACCTCTCAAGTGTTTCATCCAACTAATAGACCTATGATCTAGAGAATGTGATAATAGGCGACCACCAAATATTTATGAAGAAGCTTAATCTCAACTTAGTGCGATAACCATCTCCATTTCTAGTATCCATATTGCTTAGGAGGAACTTCAACTCTTATGTTCAATGGCTTTCCCATGAGAGATAGGAATCATTTACCACTCACACAACCTGTAATTGGCCATTAAAGGGGCTAGACAGTAATAAGAAGGGATGCAATTGTCGAATATGGCTCGAAGATTTCTTGAAGAAGAAGCAAAATGATGAGACCAATGATGTCAACAAATGCTTCTAGGCTTAGGCTTGATTTCCAGTCGTATGAGGGGTTGGATGGCAGTTGGTGATTCAGCGCATAATGCCACACTCAAGGTTGTATCTGGCATCATATGAAGATGGCATATCACCTTGGGTTAGTGGTAGGGTTGGCAACACTTAATCTCAAGAATCTCGGTGGAAGCCAGAAGTGGATAAAGGGTTTAGACCAAAATAAAATTCCCTAGAGCAACTTGGATGCTCAAGCCGCGTTGAAGCAAGTGTTAGAGTAGGTATTTACCTTAGCTCATGTTCACCTAGGTACTTTATTTACCTTTATTGTATTTATCCTCACCCACTTATGTGTGTGGATATTTCTTTTATCTTATTTAGATATTAGGAGATATTATCTAGTTGTCAAGTATAGTTCTTTCCTTGATCCAGTATTGACTAGTTCTTTCCTTGATCTATGGTATTGACTAGATCCTTGATGTCTAGTTCTCTCCTAAATCTATGGTCTTGACTAGTTCTTTGATGACTAGTCATTTCCTTGATTTATGGCTTGATCTACGACCTTGACTGGTTCTTAGATTGTTATTGGCCTTGCCTATTTAAGCAAGGCACATTCTCAATATATTGCATTGAGTTCCATAATAATATATGATATTGCTGCTCATTTGTTTGCAAAGGTTTTATGTAAAGTTATTCTAGCGAATTGCTTTCATCTTATTGATCATGGTGTTTGATTAGCATCTGTGTTCTTAGCTTGGTACGATCTGGTTATCATTCCTTTCATGGTATCAAACTGGAGATTGTTGTAGACAGCGCAGTCTGTGAAGGGCACCCTTATCTGATGGAGCACTAAAATCCATTGAATATTCATGATGGATTTTGGATTTCATTATGAGTGTGTTGCTGCAGGCTGTTATGCAAAATGGAGGTCCTAACACGATAACTGGAGTCATAATCATCAAATCCCTAAGAGTCGAGCTAGGTAAACCATACTCATTTCTGGAGGCAGTTTATTTACCTTTATTGGGATTTTCTTCACCCACTTATGTGTGTGGATATTTATGTTATCCAATTTAGACTACTCTAGGAGATAACTGGTCTAGTTGCTTACTGTTAGTTACCTCGAGCTATGGTATTGACTATGATCCTTGATGTATGTCACACCTAAATAAAACTCAAACTAGTTACGTGTGATGGATTATTTCCTTGATGTATGGTCTGATACT
Source organism: Taxus chinensis (assembly GCA_019776745.2). Lineage (NCBI taxonomy): Eukaryota > Viridiplantae > Streptophyta > Pinopsida > Cupressales > Taxaceae > Taxus > Taxus chinensis. The sequence continues at coordinate 15,630,357 of CM034154.1, read as the reverse complement.
ATGACCTTGAATGATTCTTAGATTGTTATTCATTGCCTATAGAAGCACATTGGTTCACCTCTCATTGTATTTCATTTTCCCACTAGAAAATAAATCGTATGATATTTTTTGTGTATCATGGACGAATTATTTTCATCTTTATTGATCATGGTGTTTGACAAAGCATCTGTGTTCTATTACAGGTACGATCTGGTTATTGTGTCCTTTTATGGTTTGTTATTGACATCCATAAGTAAATCCTTAGGCCCTTGGTCATATGAGTATGGCATAAACCTGAGGGATTCCTACTAGTATTGTGATTAACTTAAGCCCCCTTTAATTTTTATTTGTGTGGTGCAACAAGCCCCCTTCATTTTGCTATTTTGTGGCAAAAAATAAATAACAGCAAGAATATTAAAAAGTTGATTGTTTTGATGGCATAACTCGGTTTTGAGTGCCAGTTTTTGACAAAGTGCTTATTTTTTCGTGCTCTTTCCATTGGAAATATTTATTTTTAGACTTGCACTATAAGTATAAAGTGTCAAATATGGAGGAGTGTTGTAATCAATTGTGGACGCAATTTCGGCTGAGCCCGACGTCCTAAACTTTTGGGAGTTGCATTTTGTACCTATCATGGATTCTGAGAATGATATGATTTTCTCTGAAGTATGTGGACTTCAAGAGGATATTGTAAAATTTTTGGAAGAAAATAGATCGCTCAAGAAGCGAAATTCTCTTCTACAATCACTCATTCACGATAAGGATACAATAATACACTCCCTGCAGACAAAAACTTGCTAGCCTACAACATCACCATCATATTGTGGACAACCATATCCATGCTCCTAGTCCACTTGCAGTTGTTGCTCTTGTACCCACTGACATTGATCTGCCAGTCTTTGAGCCTGAACCTGCTTTTGATGCTTCTAAACCTGTGAGGCTTGTTACTGCATGCTCTTCCACATCTGTGCCTATTACAATACCACATGTTATGTATCCTACTTCTTGCTTAGTATGCATGGCTTTTTTGAGAAGCATACCACTGCATTCAGTTCTCGCATGCTCGTTCTATGGGTCTCACTAGCAGAGTCATTGGTAGACATTCACATGGTATTGTTTCCTCTATTCCACATGTTAAGTGGAATTCTCGTCATGACATTGATTTTCGAGCAGATACTTCATTGGGATCACACATTGACAAAGCTCCTTTTTTGTTCGCTCGACTATTTCTTAGGATCATGAGCAACACATGAGTTCTGAACCTTCACTCAGGCTTGAGAAACCTAAGATTTCAGTTGTCAGACATGATCAACCTTGACACACATTCTGATGTTCTTTTGCATGCACCCATTGTGCATTTTACACCAAGTCATATGCAGGCATCTTCTTCATCCATCCATGTTGATTTGGGGTGGATATCTGATCACTCGTGGTGGCGACATAGGCATTCATTGAGAGGACTCTACAGGCGTGGCTCCTCCACCATTCGGCCTCTTGCTCCACTTTCTATACCTTATGCATTGTGATGCTTCTTCTTTTGAGCATTTTTCTTTAGCAGGTGTAGTGTATCTCTCTTATTTGTTGAGAGATTTTGTATCTGAATTTTCGACACTTTTGGCATGTTGATAGTATTTCTTATGGGGGATCTATTCTAGTGCATTCCAGTGTTAGTTTTTAGTGTTCGAGTAGTTGTTTTGACAACTCATACAGATTTGTAGCGTCACTCCACCCATTCAGCAGTATGGGAGGGTGTGGTGTTGATCCTACTTCTTCGGGTTTCATGTCCTTGCCTTGTTACCTTGGATTTTCTTGGATCGTGACACTCTAGAGTTTGTGTCCTTGCCTTGTTGCTTTGGTTATTGTTCTTGGATCGTGGCACACCTATTTGCAGCAGTTGATTGAATTATGTTTGGTGTTTTTTTTACACTTTCGACATCACTCCGTTGATAGTCTCCTTGTATGGAGCTATTATGGTGAAACCCAGTGTCAGTTGTTTTTGAGTTTTGTGATCGAGCAGTGGATTCAGACCATAGTGCACACCAAAATTCTTCAGCATTGTACAAGTTTTTTGAGCCGAGCTTCTTGGGATGCTGCCTTGGAGTGGGTCTTTACTCTCTTTACTTTGTTGTTACTGGTTTTGGGTACCTTGCGGTGTCCCTTTTTCCCAATTATTGTACATGAGTACCTCATCAGGCCTAGTTTCCAGGACTCATACTGTGGACATGCCACATCTATTTTGGCCCCTAGCTTCACTTGAGGGGGGGTGTTAGAGTAGGTATTTACCTTAGCTCATGTTCACCTAGGTACTTTATTTACCTTTATTGTATTTATCCTCACCCACTTATGTGTGTGGATATTTATTTTATCTTATTTAGATATTAGGAGATATTATCTAGTTGTTAGGTATAGTTCTTTCCTTGATCCATGGTATTGACTAGTTCTTTCCCTTGATCTATGGTATTGACTAGATCCTTGATGTCTAGTTCTCTCCTAAATCTATGGTCTTGACTAGTTCTTTGATGACTAGTTATTTCCTTGATTTATGGCTTGATCTACGACCTTGATTGGTTCTTAGATTGTTATGGCTTGCCTATTTAAGCAAGGCACATTCTCAATGTATTGCATTGAGTTCCATAATAATATATGATATTGTTTCTCATTTGTTTGTAAAGGTTTTATGTAAATTTATTCTGGAAAATTACTTTCATCTTATTGATCGTGGTGTTTGATTAGCATCTGTGTTCTTGGCTTGGTATGATCTGGTTATCATTCATTTCACAACTATCAATCACCGCATTAAGTGTGATTTCCTTATCTAATTCATGATCCTGTGGTGGGATATTTACATGTAACACCCAACTCCAGTGCGTAGTACCTTTTCACATAGTCATTCCCCTAACAAATGAATGATATTATCTTGGCACCAACATCTTGCACACTTATTTAAGGTCATCCACATCCTTCTGCATGATCTCAAATTTCTTCACACGTTCCCTCTTGTGGACCTATTCTTTTAAGCATTGTATCTCTCCCTATAGATCTCTGATGAATCTCATAGTCTCTTGGTAGACTTCCTTCTGATGTGCTGCATCTGGATATTTAGCATGTATTACTTCCTCCCTTGTGATGAGTGTCTTGGCCTTCAGAGGCTCATGCGTGCATGCTACCTTGGCACGTGTTGTAACCAACATGGGATGCAATTTTGGATTAAGCATATTATGGGCATCCATTGATCAGCATTCGCACATTACACCCGAATCATCCATGCACCCTTGTCCTTCTTGTTTTTACTCATGTGCTCATATAGATCTAGGAAATCTTCCAACTTATGTTACTTCCCACAACATGAGCAAGCTATATTTTGAGGACAATCATGTTGGTAAGGATCAGGGGACCCTCCAGTATAAAAGGTTCCTTTAGTGAACTTTCCTCTACCACCACCATGACCATGGCCTCGATATCCTCCTTAGAAGCCTCCATTTATATTATCTCCATTGTTACGCCATTCATTATGTTTTCATTCTTTCTCCTTTGATCCACTCGCCACACTAATTTGGCACACTTTGGTTTTAATGGCTTCATGGATATGATCAATCAGTCTGTAATCAGTTGTATCATGGGTATAGGCATGGCAAATCTTACAATACATGGACACATTATTCTAAATCATGTGATTCAAAATAGGACAGTTTCGAACGTCATGGTCCAAGTGAAAAAATTCACAATCTAGTAACAACGTGGAAAACTTTTGTTATTATGTCCCTCAACCTCACAATCAATGCACCATATACCACTACGCATCTCGTGTGCTGAGTTGGTAGAAAACTTCTCCAATTGTTTCTCCATGGTTGTGATCTATGCTTGTAAAAATATGCTCACTCCTGTATCAACACTTCCAACTGCCTCAGCGTGCAGAGCGGCTTCTAAATGCTCATGCAAATCCACATGTCTTATGAGAGAGTTCTCTTCAGAATGGAGTCAGCTATCCTCCAACGAACCATTGTGCATGATAACTAGGATGAATGTCATAATATAATTTAGAAAACAAAGTCTTAAAACACACATCATACTCCATCACACTTTCAGATAAGCCTTGTTTTATATCCTTGAGCATGTTGATTCTCTGCTGCTCAAACTATGGTATGTGAAACTTAGCTAAAAACGTAGTGCACAAAGTATTATAGTCCACTAAAATTTTATGTGGATCATATTTCCTATACCAACTATACACGCGCCCTTGCAGTGTAGTGACAAACTGACTTTTATTTCTATCTAAGGTTGTAATTCCCTTAGTGCACCATAGAAGTTCACACTTATGCACTTGCTTAGTTACATCCTCTATTCCCCTATACTCTGGTATATGAAGAGACATCTCAAATAAAACTTAAGGTGTTGGTTGCACTTTTTTTTGAGGTGGTGGTTGATGTGATGGTAGTTGTGGATGTGGACCTTGTCCACCAGATCCAGAACCATAACCTACACTAGTATTTCCTCCAAGTGGTTGACCTGATCCTCCCACTGCCCCCATTGTGCTTTGCAGTCTAGCTGATAAACTTCCTTGTGTCCTATTTGTAGTGCTAAACTGGACACCAATGGTCTGCATGGTCACAACTGCTACTGAAGTACTTCCAATGGTATGTGTGCCAACGTCCTATCCCGACGATGCGCTTGAAAACAATCTTGTATAGGTATTCCTAAATAACGACACTTGTTGTTTTACCATGGTTGAGTTACTAACTTGATTCCCTTCTGAATTAAATATAAAAGTATATCTACTCATCTCTACTTGCTTACCTGTAATAGTCTGCATCTCAATCACTACCTTTGGATCTAGAACACCATGCGCAAGGGATAGGTGGCTAGGTGGGTTCAGATGCATGCTCACAGTCTTCATTATTCCCTCTAATGCGCTCTCATCTAAAGCCAAAGGTGATTCTCTATTGTGTTTTCCCAACGTCAGGAGGATCTGATGTTATGGCTCTTTGTCTTCCACGAGAGCTTCAAAACCTTCATGAGCCATCTTTCCTCTCAACCTAAGTGACTCCTCAATGTCTTGCGCATGTGTCATGTCCCTTTCTCACACTTCATTAAACCTTAGTTATCTTTCCTCTCTTTGTCTTTTCACTTCTAGTTCTACCATCTTTCTCCACACCTGTTCCTACCCCTTTGCATGATGGGGGTTTAGCTAGCCATATGTAGGCTCTCTAAATCCATTTTTATGATTAAAATATTGATCGTTAAAGGCATAGTGTGCAAGTAATATCCTCTGGGCTCATGCAAGAATCTGAAATCATCTTCCTCTGGACACAAATAAGTATAAATATCATACTCTGATGTGTAATTGTGTAACACACTAGCCCATCAACAATCTATAGCTATAGTCCACTCCACATCTGCATCAAAAATACTCTGGTATTCCTCTTGCATCTAAATCCTTGGCCTACGACCCCAATGTTTCCCTGATGTGTAGGCAGCCAAACACTCATACAATTCTACTTGAAAGAAGTTGAAAACCTCTCATAGAGTTCATGATAATTATTATCTTCCACCCACTTTTGTGTATTGAAATTGGGTCAAGTACTATACCTCTGTGCAAACTTATCTTTTTTTTCTTCTACCCAACTTTCAATTCTCTCCAGAGTTAATCGATACGCCATCTTTATGTAACATCTTGGCAGATGGTTCGAAAATAGGTCCCAGAAATGGAACCAAAATGCAATCTTCTATTTCACCTAACCGTTATGTGCACTAGCACCTCATTCAAAGAGATCTGGATGCTCACTCAAAGCACAGATAGCTACCAATTCCCTCCTTTGTGTATGTTAGTCAAGATTTTAGCATGCATAATCATATTGATATCTAACCAAGTACTCAATCAATCATATTATACCATTGCATTCATTCACTTGGAAACACATGTAGTAAGGAAACAAAACAGATCAGACAATCACCAATATCAATTGCATCAAGAAATATCCATATTTAGAAATATCAATGATCATAATATATCCACCATATTCCATTATAACAAAATTATTACATCATATAAACTGAATACATCAGTATACCAAGGTGTTAGAACATGTGCAAACATCAAACCCTGAACCATAATTGCATAACAAAGACTCTCATAACTCATACATAATAACTAATACCAAAACAATGGCATACAATATATATAGGGGTGGGGAATTTCGCTTCACCACTCATGCACTCTCCTAATAATAGGCGTGCACAAAAATAGCCACAAGGCATGCATGTTTTTACATCGATCCTAATAATAGATTATCCTAAATATAGCTCATTTGTTAATCCTACTATTAGACCGCCTCATGCATGATCATATTGTAATCTCTATATGTGTTTTTTTTCCTATTTTAACTCCTTTTCATGCATCCCAATTCAACCTGATGCTGCCTAAATACAACCCTTTCTTGGACTCCAATCTTCCGCTAACTGTCCATTTTTATCCCGTGGTTAACCAAAATTGACTAAGTCTTAGATTTAGTTGTTTGGGCGCGAACCTTTGCACACTATCCCACCTACTTATGATCAATGTAATTACTTGTCAACATTACAAATTCAATAATTGGTATTATGTAGTATTATTTTTTGATAAAAAAATTTCCTATGTTTTTTTATGTATGTATAAGTGATGGTTTATGCTTTTACAATCTACATTTTATTGACACAATGGATGGTTCGTGAATAGTGGGTTTATTTTTATTATTCTACTATGAGTGGAAGGTTATAGAAAAAAATAATGGCACCTTGGGTCTTTCCATCCCCTTCTCGTATAATGACATCTATAAAATCCACCTTTCATTGATCTTCGGTGTTTTCCCTTGTCCTTATCTAAAATCCCATTTTAGCCCAACTTGGAGGATAATGACATAGATCTGAAAAGGGTCAGATGAAAAAATGCAACATAAAAAAATGAAGCGGGAATACTTTCTCACAAGATAGTTGGAGGACCTCAAACAAATCCATAAGATGTGGCAAATAAGCTCACCAGCATTCCCATTAGAAAGCATAACTATTCAGCAATGCACATGCCTACTAGAGGATGCAATACAATCTCAAAATGTATAACATGATTTTGAATCCAAGCTCCTTGTAGGCTACCAAGGACCACGATGAACCATGCCTAAGGGGGAAAACCTTAGGTAATTAACCCTAGCATCCACATTCTCCCTAACATTAAAGGATTTGTAAAGTATCCTACACCACTTCTAGTAGAAAGGAAGTTTGCATATGTTTGATTCCAACATGCTTCTTCCCTTTCTCATCATTCCCTTCATCTGATCCTCATCATTCAATTATATTATCCATTTAGAGACAACATAGTTCTAACAAAACCAATCAATGTTGTCATTGGAGATGTGGATGTCCAAGACCTTAACTCGTTGTGTCTATATGGAGTATATACCATGTTTTCACTTGTGTTTACCATTTATATTTTTCCTTCCATGTTTATGTTATTAAAACACATAATAATGTGAGACAAATAAATGAAAGTGCGTGTTGAGGGCGAGCAAAATTTGGGATTTCCATGCCCTAACCCTTCTCTTCGCAGGTCGATCATGGCAGCGGCTGTGCGTTATGTGGGTGGACATTACAAAATAGAGTACAGTGAGACTGGGGGTGATGCTTATGGGATTCAGGGTATGGCCTATTCTCCTCCACCATATTCATTCAAGGATATTCTAGGCAAACATGACACCAATATACCAGGTAATCAGATGAAGGAGTGCGAGTGATGGGCAATGGAGGGAAAGAGTATGAACCCAGCGACTGAGAAGGAGGTTGGCTATAGGAAACAGAATGTTGTGCAAGTCAAGAAGGGAACAACGAATGATTTTGGCCATGTTTTGAAGGGTTCACTGGTTGGTGGTGGAGTGTGGGACCAATCTAGCCAAGATAAGAAGGATTTAGAGCTATGCCCTAACCCTAGGGCTCCAAAAACAAATCCATCTAGATCTGGTGGCCTGGGTAGGGACGGTAGTAGGAATAAGGTAGATGGAGATCCAAACAGTCATGGATTGGTGCATACCTAAAAGGCTACCTCCTTCAAATATGCACTTGAAAACAAGGGCTGGTGATCCTCGGGAAAGAATACATCAAATAACCAGGCTTATTTGGTCGACCTGGTCAAGGAGATTCCTTCGCTCACCATAGGCAATCTAGAAGTTAAAGAATATTACAAAATATTATCACGGGATGTCATTACTAGTAGGTTTAATGGGTTTTGGCCTTCCTCCTTAGATCTGTATCTGGGGGTTTTCAAAAATTGGACCAAAAAATGTGAAATTTCTCTTTGTTCCAAAGGCTTTTTCGTTGTCCATTTTAGGGAACCTGAAGATTACCAACGTTGTTTGATGGATGGTCCTTGGTTCTGGGGACATGCGGGTTTATTTATCACTCCATGGTTCCCAAATTTCGATCTGAATACTTATTTAATGGCCAAAACACTGGTTTGGGTCAGGGTTCCTAACCTCCCCTTACATCTGTGGTATGCCCTGGATGATATTGGGAAAATTTTGGGCAAACTTATAAAAGAGGACATGGACAGAACACACTCGGGTCTGTGTTCATTTGCCCAAATTTGTGTTGAAATTGATTTAAGCAAAGGAATACTTGATCGAATCAACCTTAAATTTGGTGATTTTCAGCATACCTAAGTCTTAAACTATGAGAACACTACATTTCAGCGTAGATTATGCAGAAATACGGGCCATTTGCAAGCTTCATGTCCCTTCAATAAGAATCAGAAATCTGGAAAAAAACTAGATCGACATCTTCGAGTGGATGGGGCTCTGTAAACCCTGACTTGGTATCTACATCAAATTTTAAAGATAATCTGAATAATTTTACCTTCGATGGTAAAATTTTTACAGAGAAGAATGATACAGAGATGGGATTTCAAGAAAATCACATGGTTATAGGTGGTTTGAAAAGGGGACATACTTCTAAAAGTTCAGAATCAGAGCAGGATTCAATGTCAGAAAATTTGATGGCTTCAACAAATCTTAGTGACCTTGCGCTAGTTATTTCATTTGATCTAGGCAAATGGCAAGAGATAAAGAAGCGGAAAAATAAAAAAGGATGCACATGCAACATTAATGATTATTTTCCATCCCAGGATGGGAAGTATTTCTAGGATATTTTTATCTTTGTTAAGCTAGTAGACAGTTGTTGTTTTGGCTATTGTAGCCCTTTTGTTCTCCTTAAGGATTAGGGAACGTGTCCCTTCAACCCGCTTTATCAATTAAAAAAACACATAATAATTTGATTGTAGTAATCCCTAAAATTTATAAAACCCATTAAAAAAAGGGTTTTTCTAGTTGTTGGCTATTAAGACAAAATTAATGTTCAACAAACAATGTATTAAATACACAATGTGGTGATGGTAAGAAAAAGTGACATGTGGTCCAAATGTGACTTTTTAGAAGAAAAAAGAGGACCACCTATGTTCCTTCTATTATATTCCCAAACTCAAAAAATTCCCCTCCCACATTCCCCTTCTTCATCATGACTCTTCCCTCATCCAATGTTTCATGTTACATCCTTTATATTTAACTTCTTCAACAGCTTCCTATTGGTGGCTCTAGTGCATCGCCTAGGTGTGGTTGCTAGTTTCAATGAATAATTAGACATACCTTTTCCATTATAGTGGAACATGTTTTCTTGGCATAAAATCCTCTGTTGAGTAAGCTTAGGACATCATAAATAATCATTTCCTTAGTTGAAGAACAATACCCAAAGCAAGGATTTTTGTACGATGTAGTGGGTCCATTCATTGCAATATTTTGGGGATCATAAATGATGTTTGAAGTTACACAAAATGGCATCGGTGTTTTTTGTCTAAAATACTTCCCCGGGGCTATTTTGACAACTTGTAGAAATAATTTTAGAATTAGAGCCCCTTTTGGACCTTAGCAAGATTTTTCTAAGAAATTACAGTGTTACAGGTGTAAATTACAAGTGGTTGCCCGAGCCTCGAAAGAAGCTCTATCGGACTTGGGGAGTTATAAACACTTATTCAAGTTCATGAGGTTTGTGAAGTTGTAAATTACCTCCCAATCTCTACTTCTCAACATGAACATGTGGCATCCTTTTGGGGATCCAATACCGGCACACAAGGAAGCATTTTGCATCCTTATAACCTGACAAGAAACTACAACATGTGTTCAGAGGTCTAACACTCGATCGCAACATAGACATGTGGTGCGTTATGGGAGCTCGAGATGAAAAAAACAATCTTGCAAGATTGAAGTTTGCACTTAAAAATTACAAACTGAAATCAAGGACCTGAATTCCCTATCCAATCCTTTAATTCCACATAGCATCTCTCTGGAGGTTCAAACCAAAAGTGTAGCTCGCAGTACTATGGAAAATTCTGTGTCAGGGCCCTCAACAGAAGTTGGATTTCATGGCTAAGTTTTCCACTTCAGTAACAATGTGGTATGAGAAATTAGAGTCTCATCAATTTGGGTGTATGGAACCCTATTAATGGGGAAATCCTACACTACCATCTCACAACCCTCCCATTTATTCTTCCCAACCTGCACCATCTCAACCTGGTTTTTATGTTCCTATCTTTATGCCTACTCCTATTGAGGATTCCCATTCTCCATCTTCTCCCCTCCCTTCTCATCTTAATTTCTTTGCCATCATTCCTCCCAAACCCCCATCTCTTCCATAGGAAAATATTACACCTCTTCCACCATTCAAACCTTTGCAAACTCATCCAAGAGATAAATCCTTTCCCCACTTCAAGAAATCAGATATACATGTGCCTAATCCTCATGAAGAAGAATTTTTAAAACATGAAGCACTACAAATTAACCAACAAATTGAGTTCCCAATTACTTGGTTTCCTGATTGCTCATTCCTCACTAAACAAGATGTTGAATCTTTCATGGAAACATGGGATAATCTTCATTCTTATGGATAACAAGGTGCACATGCATGCCTAGAGGAGTATGTTGGGAAGGATCCAAACACATAAAATCATATTCAAAGCTTCAAGGATTAGAGCCATGAGTTTGAAGAAAATGAGGTTCTTCATCAAGAACCTATCAGTTAGCATTCTCTAAGTGCAAAAAAATTAGTTAACGTGACTTCCATTCTTGAAAATCATGAAATATTTTTTAAAGAATGGACTGACTCTAATAGCATGGATGGAGATATGGCCCAATCCATTGAATAAACTCCTACTATCTTAATTGAAAAATCTAAAGAGAATGAGGTTGAGATTGAAGAGCATGAGGTTAAAGAGAAGCTATAAATTGAGCAAGAAGTTGTGACTAAATTTAGTGACCCCCATTATTCTGTATGTTTATGACTTGTTGCACTTTTGGAGAGTTATAATGATATGCCAAAAACATCCTTAGATGTTGTAACTACCCACAAAGAGCTTCATGTAATGGAGGAGGATATCAAAGATGAACTTCTTGTTCAAATCAGTCCTTATGAGAGACAAAACAACGAGATTGATATTTCAAACTTTTTGTTTGAGGATGAGGAGAACCATGATGAATCAGTTTCCAAATTAGAAATCATCATGGAGGAGGTTGAGTTATTTGTAGAAGAAAAATAGAGCACAAATCAGTTTTCAAACATCCAGGAGAGTGAGGAAAGTGCTCCTTGTAGCTCCATTCATGGAGTTACATATAAATAAAATGGGCAAACTCAAAGGATTAGCCCATTCCCAATCAAATATCTGGCTAGCTTAGATCCACCCAGAGAGTTATAACCAATCATGCTCACTTTAGAGCACAATGAAGATCATCAAAACACCAAAAGTCAGTTACAATGCCTCCAAAAACCAAGTGAAAATCAGAATGAGGAGGTATTATTTCAGTTTTCAGCTGATACTTTGAAGAACAAGGTGGAAAATTAGTTTTATGACAGTTTTCCACTCTCATTAAAGACCATGTTTATTTTCATTCTATTTACATGGTCAAATTTTGTAAGGAAAGGGAGCTATTTCTCCCAACCAATTGATAGTTTTGTTTAGCTTTATTTTCCTTTGGTTAGAATATGTTAGTTTAGGCTTGTTTATAGAAAAAGAAGTGTCGGTGCACATTCTACATGTTTCCCCTCAGAACATGTATGATTTTCCATGTTTGTATATAGTTTTGTGTATTTTTTTGGTGTTTGCATAGTTCATTTTGGAGTAGATTTCATGGTACAAAATCAGATGTGGGGGTAATATTCATATGCTTATTCTTTAGTCCCTAGGATTGATTTTAGTTCAGAGTTCTCCATGCTCCTTCCTCGGAAAAACTTTTCAGTTTTGGGAAATTTTGCAAATTTGAATCAAAAACTCCCAAAAAAATAAGCTTCAAGAGCATTCCAAGGTATCTTCATATCATCTCCAAGTCCAGGTAGTGCTTCATACAGATTCAGGGGTGGGAATTTCAAGTTTTATATTAGTTTTTCATGTTTTCCATATTGACTCCATGCCTAATGGATGCTAGAAAGTCCATTTATATTCAATCTAACAGGAAAACTACCCCATAAAGTCACTAAAATGTTGTCTAAAATAGCTCTCATGGGCTATTTTGACAACTTTTCAAAAAAAATCTGAGAAATTACAGTGTTGCATGTGTAAATTACAAATAGTTCCCTAAGCCTTGAAACCAACTCTATCAGACTCAGGGAGTTATAAATACTTAGTCAAATTCGTGAGGTTTGTAAAGTTGCAAATTGCCTCCTGATCTCCACCTCCTCACATGAACATGTGGTGACCTCTCAAGGATCAAGAACTAACATGAAGGGAAGTAGTTTGCAACCTTATAATCTCACAGCAAACTGCAGAATGCATTCAAATGTTTGATGCTCGATCGCAATATAGACATGTGGTGCGTTTTGGGAGCTCAACATGAAAAAATTAGCCTTGTAGGCTTGTAGTTTGCAGTTGTAAATTTCAAATTATAATCAAGGACACAAATTCCCTATCTAATCCTTTAATTCCATGTGGCATGTCCCCAAAGATTCAAACCAAAATTACAGCTTGTATGAATTTCAAAGGTTGGTAGAGTTAGGTGGGATAAATAGGTGAAAATAGTCTAGGATTGAAATCATAATTACAAACGGCTCAACCACCAAAATTGATGAAGTACGATGCCCTTACCTCCTCTTGTAAGCAAAAGGGCATGGGAAATGGTCTTGCAGGGGTGCCCATTATTTTTTTCAGAGATTTAATGCATCTTCTTGGTGGTTGTAAACAAGAATTAAGATTTCCATTTCTTTTCCCTCCTCTTTCTCTCCCATTTTTTATATATTGGTAATTGATGCTCATTTATAAAGGGGGGCTCTCTCAAAATGCAAGGGCATCATTCAAAGAGTTGTGTTGGGTGTTCTTGATTTACATGCCTCAGATTTAAACCTTTAGTAATGTATTATTTCCTTCTTAATGTAATGTGATGTACTATGCATCCCTTTGAAGTAATAAAATTCATGTTTTATAGTTATTCTTTTCCTAGCTGTGTTTTATTTTGTTTTTTTTCCTCTTCATTCATTACATGTGTGTTGTGTATGCCTTTTCACTTTGCAGGGTTTATTTATGTTGTGATTTATGTGAAAATAGAAATTTAAATTTTGTTTTGGGTTGTGGAGCTTATGTTTTCCCTCTCTCTGCCCATTTTCCCTCATTGATAATGTCTTTCCCCCTTTTCTTGGTGTTATAACCTACCTTTAGCTTATGATTTCTATTTTCATGCATCTCCTTCTAACCCTGGTCCCTTGGAATGCTTAGATTAGGATTAGATAGTTATATTTCTAGTAGTATGAGTAGTTTCGGTATTAGAAATTGGTAGAGGAAGTCGGCCTTCTCTAGAGTTGTGTCTTAGGAAGCAAGTCCCACAAATTAGAGATAGTCACATGTTGCCTCAAAATCCCAGGTTTTCCATAACTCAGGGTAGGGTGCAATTTTGAGCTCCAACAATGTTATTTTAGAAAAATAATAATGAAGTGGTTCATGAGATGTCCATGTAGCACCAAATAGGAAAAAAAATCCATATGTTGGAAATATGAGATGGAAAAGATAAAAAAGCTAAATGTGGGAAATGTATTAATGTTGGGCACTGCCTTTTTCATGGTATTCATTCTTCCCCAAAAGTGGAAATATGGACAAGGTGGCATTTCCATGGTTTACAGAGGGTTAGTTATTTCAAACATAGGTAGGACCGTGACACTTTTTAATATATTATCTTTGATAAGTTGGTCTACTTTTATATTTTTTAATTATTGAGAGGTGATAAATTTGGAATGATTTTGACATTTATCTATAAGGCTTGATTAAAATATTTTCAATATCGAGGACAAAATAAGGAGAGAATATTTTGGGGGTGGTGAGCAGATATGATGAAAGAAGTATTGGGTAACAGAGTCAACTTAATAAAAGTAGTATTGAGCTTAAGATTGACATTATAGTGCACCTATTTTAAGCCATATGGAAGAGTCACTTAATAAGCACCATTAAATTGTCCGCCAATTTCAAGGTGCCAACAACTAGACCTTACAGAACTGAAAGAAATCATTTTTTATAGAAAATATGGAGAAAATGGGCTTTGATAGCTTTTTATTTTATTTTTTTACAATGTAACGGTTTTCAATTAGATAGTGTTTAATTTTTTAGATAAGACAAAGCCATGAATGGAAACATGGAAATAAAATGTGGGACTTAAATTTGTGAAATAAATACTCACATATCCCACACCTATTCCACAACTTAGATTGTTGTTACCCAAATAATAGTTGTTATGTGTGCTCTATCATCTTATCGATCTTTCTCCCTTTGTTTACGTGAGTGAAATTTTCATTTAAAGAGGACAAGAGAAAAAATAAGGAAAATCTAATAGGTTCCACATTAGAAACCTAAGCACAATGTTAACTTCTTGTACTACTTTCTAGTCCTTTGTTCGGTTCTAAGCTCGACTAAATGCAAAAATAAAACCCCACACTTCATGGTGTACACATGGAAGCAATTTTACAACTGGTTAAACTATGATAATGAAGATAGTCCTGCAATTTCTAAGATAATTTATACTTTTTCAAACATTTCCAAGCGGAGCAAGAGATATGCCGTGAGTGGTACAATTGGTGGAAAAGAGTTTTAGTTTTCGTTTTGAAATGATGAGTTGGGGAAGGGGATGTTACCATTTTTCTCTTAAGAGTGTCAGGTTTCTATGGAGAATGTGTTCTCTTTTTTCTGACCTATGTTGTTGACTTGCTAATTATCCTAGTTGTTGCTTGCAAGGCAATAGATTTTTTTGTTGTTGTTATGTCCTTAAGTTATGCATCATGGAATTACCTAGTTGTTGCTTGCTAGCTAATTCCGATATTGTTTGCATATGCAAATTTGATATCGGTAATGAAATTGTGCCTATAGAACTTCACAAAAGCCTATGAGGTTTAGCCAAATCAGGCTTGTAAGGCATTTTTAGGTTCATATTTTTTTTGTTTCTATGAAGGTAGAGATTATTTATTATATGGTGTTTAGATCTTCTCTAAGACGTAGATTAAATAAGCTCTTTTTGATGGGGTTGACATGGAACATAGTTCAAAATATTGTGAATGGTACCTGAATTATTTTGGGCCCATGGAGGACTGATCAACGGATATACTAGGGGGGGTGAGTCTGTTAATTGTGGCGAAAAGTCCTGTAAATGGAATTTTTTTGGTACTTAGGAAAAGGACATATGTCTGTCTGAAAAGAGTTGGTATTCATTCCCCATTAATCCCATACGAGTTTGTGTCCTACCTAAGCGTCGTTTGTTTCAACACGTGAGCCTCATTCTGAGAAACATGAATGGTGGGGTTTTCAAAAATAAATTATGTTTTTAACACGTGAAGATTATTTTATATGAAAGGAATGATGTTGTTTGTGAAGCTAGACATGTAGATTATTGTCTGTAAATATATTCTTTTGTGTGGTTAATAATGTAAAACAAAAGTTGCTTATGTGTACAAAAAAACTCTCTTTATAGATATGTACATCATATTACATGAGGTTACGGTGTTTTTTTAAGCTTGACATATATAAAAACATGTACAATTGTTGCTATTTATTCTGTGGTTTCAAAAAATGTTGTGACCAACTCTGTATGGTTTAAGTCTTACTCGGATATAGTCATGTTGTGTACTGTACAAGAGAGAGGACTCAATGTTAGCATCCAAGTAACATTCTCAACCTCATTTGGATTTGACTTTACATATCGGTGGCTGAAGTTGGGACCATCATGAAAATCAACTTTATGGTCTTCTCTCAAATGAACCACCAAAGATGGAATATCACCCGACTACCCTACATTTAGAACCTACATATGGGCAGTTGTATGGCCTCAACGGGCACTAAGCTTCATGATTTAATTTACTATAGTAAGGAAATATCTCTTGGCAACCATAGCACTGATATTTGCAAGGAAGCTCTAACAAAATTTTGATGACAATTATGGAAGGATTCAACTATTGTCACTTGTTCACACTTCATTAACGTATGGTTTGCAGATACCTTAGATGTCATCAAAATATATGCCAGCAATGTAAATGGAGCATCAGTTTCTCACCTATAATATTGTACAATACTGACACAGTGTTTCTTAAAAGAAGAAGAAAATAAAATTAACCCCACATTTATCCATAGAATGATAAGGCCACCCAATCAAATTCCATAAATTCGAGCAAATTCAACAGATGTAACCTGAAAAAGAAAAAGACATTAAGTGTAAAAGTTATGTAAGCACAACTAGTCAAGATCCACACTTTCAAGTATTGGCTTTTTCCTGGGATGCAACATCTTTCCATGATTTATGATTTTCTGGCAATATTTCCTTGACAAATATCAACATATGGATTGCAACTCATCAACACTTCAGCATTCTATGATTGACTGATGTCTATATTGTTGCACAACAACGGCTATGTAAACATTGCATAGCTTTCTCACATCTAACATTATGTACTTTCCTGTAATTGTTGGATCCAAACTAACACGGAGGAAATTCTTTCAAGAGGGAAGGACATTTTATTAGTATAAACCTTTGGTTGGTTTTCAACTTTTGATCCCACAAAAGTTGTATTAGGATGGTGACAGCTAGACACATACAACCCCTTTGTAAAATGCATTTTGTTTTTGAAGCTAGGCTTTGAAGGATCTTAATTGCATAATTTGCATTATATTATAGGCACAGATGCGACAAATCCAATTTCACTGATATGATTAGGTACTACCTGTCTCCCGGTATTGTGGGGATTGTTATGCCTGACTAAGTTTTGAGATAATCGTCACATGGGCATTTATCATATTTGTCTGCATATGTAACACATAAATGAACATTCTATATGTGATACATATCCATAAAAGAGCTTGATACAAATCAAACAGGATGAATTTGAGTCATTATGTTTCTAATTCACTAATATATTTCATCTTCCTCCAATTAATATTGAATCCATTCAACTCTTGCGCATTGATGCTCCAAACACATTTTAAGAAAATTGCAAATGAATGCTCTAACTTATTTCTACGTTCAATAAAAAACCCATTCATTATAAAGTTAACAATGTAGTAATTAGAGTATTATTGTCTATCAATTTAAAAAACAAGTTTATTTTAAGGGTTATTGCAATTTTATAAAGAATTCCAATTCATGTTTCTATTACCTTTGTCACAAATTGCTGACATACAGATCTCAACATTCTCCTGCATTTTCCACATGGATTTGTAAATTGTAGTTTTTAAAATGCCTATGTTTAAATAGATAGCAAATTGTTTAATATCTTGTACATTCCAGCACAAAGAGAATCTCCATTGTAGCTTAGTCGCATCCAGTATTCTTAATGTTCCCAATTTATTAGCAACTCTTTAACTGTCAGTTGTGTTTTGACCCATGGTATATGAATCAAATTCCTTACTCATAGCTTGTTTTGGACCCTTCAATGCAAGCAAGGTATCTTGTCACAAATTACCTCAAAAATTAAAGTACATCGTATCTCCTACACTTCATACTCAGTCTTACATGCAACTCTTGTTATTTAGCCAATCACCGGAGTCATAAACCCTTTGACTATGTATTATCAAGAAATGTCAGGAAGTTGTCCCCAAGTGGCACAACTCTTGCATAAACTTGGTATTGTTTTGGAAGCATGGCCAATTTTAAGACCTCGTGCAAAAATGAAGAAGGTTACTGTATTCTCGTATTTCTTGGCCAATTCATCCCAATGTCTGCTTCCCTATCATCTAGCACTGATCGTTTCCCTCAATCCTTTTCGAAATCATGAATAAAGTTATTATGACCTCATATCCATTGGTCAATTCGCCCCATTGTCTGCTTCCCTGTGATATAGAACTGATCGTTTCCCTCAATCTTTTTCAAACATGCAGACCTTCCAGAGTCATGCATATTTATGTCTGTTCTGTAAGTTTTAAAAAATGACTATTAATTTTTGTGGAGGGTGTGTTTAAGTCATCTGAAGATGACCTCCATGAGTAGTCATTACCCCAGTGTCATTTTTTCATTGTATTTTTAGTAATAATCACAAGGGGGGCTACTTAACACACAAGCACCATAAGCTTTTGTTAGTGAGGGAGAAATAGATAATGTCATCCACCACTTTGGGCTTCTCACTATCTAGCCTCTTTCCCCAATGATAATGATAGGTTCCCCAATGCATGGAAATTTTGAGGAAAAGAAAATTTGTAAAAGTCTTCAGTAGTTGGCCAATCTTTCTATTTCATAAAATGATAAACAACTGATATGAAAGGAAAACACTTCAGAAACATAAGTTTTAAGCAATTGGAAAAGGTAATGAGGTGTTAGAGGATATGTGCTACGTAGTTTTAGCTTATGCGTAGAAAGTCAAAATATAGTTGTAACTTGCATCTAATAATGGGGAAACGGTCTCCTACACCTTTGTGAGAAGTTGAGTGAAAATATCAACTATATGCTAATTTAGAACATGAATATTTTCCTCTCCAAGGTTTATCATCTTCCATAGATGGATGAATAGGGGGATATAGCAAGAAATAGATAGGACAATCAATAAGAAGAGAGTGAGAGTTCGTTGTAACAATCAGGAGTTGCTATGTAATATACAGTCAAGAAGTAAATTAAGGAACTTGATATGAATTGGTGTGATTTTCAATATTCTTCCCTATACTGTAGCATGTTTGACATCTACTCAAGGAGGTAAGACAGTGTGATTGGATGGATATTGATGTTATTGCTCAAAGACGGGTAATACTGCCCTGTTTTATGTGAAATTTCAAATTTCTTGTATTTCCGTACCTAAATCTTATTGTCATGAAGCATAGAAGCATTCTTACACTCAAATCATCAAAGGAAGAATGTGTATAAGGTCCACATAGTGTTATTGCAACAAGTCTTAGACTGTAAAAGGGTCTAGAAAGAAAGAAAAATAAATTTTCTTCCTACCAGGTTCTTGTTATTCAAGAAAACGTCTATAGGCGATGTCCCTTAAGTTGCAAAAAGTCTGAGGGTCATTGGGTTTTACACTCAAGAAATTTAATTGACAGAAATTTCGTAATTAAGACTATAATTCGACAGGCCTAATTGATCATCTATAAGCGTGAGCTGGGTAGAAGTTATAAGGAATTGGCTAATGGAACTTTTTAGACTAAAATAACACTAAAAGGGTATCTAGAAATATAGGCAGAAGTATAAGAAGCTGAGTTTAAGAAAATTTGGACCTAATTTTTCTCTTTGTCAGGCCTAGTAGAGTGAAAACAGGACAGAGTATAATATCAAATTTTATGATTCTACTAGCTCGAATTAGGTGTAACTGTAAATAATATTATATCAGGTCATCTCAATGAATGTTTGCATTGAATTTCCATGTCAAGAAATTGTGATAACTTGAGTCAAGAACTATATATGAAGTTGAATAGATTGGGTATAGTCTCATTGTGAATGCTTTGGTATGTGGAGAACCAATTGAATAACACGTCAGATCAAGAATGTCCATTGATTGCTTAAGATATTGAGTATAGAATTGGTAATACAGTCTCTTAATAGTCATAATAGTTTTAACACTGTCAAGAAGAGGTCATAAGGAAGAATGGGAATAAAGAAATCTCTATAAACAATAAGTTGAGTTTAAGAATCTCATTCATGAATGAATGGTGATAGTTTTTAACCAAAGAATAGTGAAAGAATTCAACAGTAGTGTTAGAAGAAAGTAAGCCTAATGATTCATATATTGAGTAAGGTTGATTGCAGGCATCGAAACAAGAGAATAAAGCTAAAGGTGATGGCCATGGTTGGAATTTGGAAACATCAACCAAAGGTCTTAAAGACCAAAATATTGATGAGATTCTCATTTTAATATTTGTGGATTGAAGAGTTTGATATTACACTTGATCCGATTATAAGTCTATGCATAAAATCATATTTTTGATGTGTGTATTCTATCAAATTTTCTTCAGTCGAATGTGATCAAGGCGTCATTTAAAACTCGTTTCCCATCATGGAGTCACTCACTTTTCCATATAAATCAGGCTAGAGCAACTAAGAAAAATGAAACAAATGACATTCATGCGACATGAAATATATGCTTCAATCACATAAGAAAATCTGTCATTATTAATAAAGATTGCACTGTGAAAATGAGGGGAAAAAATGTAGTTTACAGTAATATAAGTGTTTCAAATTTATATGGAAAGCAAATCGATTCAAGAAAAAACATCATAGGGTGGAGACACTCTCTTATATATATATATATGTACACATATTTTAATTACCACAATTAACGGAAAAATAGCACAACCTTATTTCAAGTGAGAAGATGGGAATGTAGACATTGTCCTCATTTTCCATTGCATAGATTTCATTTCCATATATAACTATGAATGTAATTGCTTACTTATTCGCAAAACCATTCCACTTTTTCCAGCCCACGAAGTGCATCTCAACTTGTCAGTGTCTTTTCCTAAATTACCTTTCTTGCATATAGATGTTCTATTCTAGTCTTGCATCTCGAGCTCTTATTCTCCTCTATAAAATAGATTTCTAGAAATTAAGTTTATCATGTTGGGTCTCACACAATGCTAATTCCATCACTAAAATAAATTTAATGTAAGAATAACTCAGGGCAGCGAACAAGGTTTGCACACGAAAATAATTCAATCACCAGTTAGTGGATTTCTGAAATAGAACACTGGAACCCAATATAAAAGCATTTAGACTTACCAATATTTTCATTTAACTCTAATCTATTAAACCAAATCAGAATTCAAGACACTATAACCACAATCAATTCGGGGGAAATTTTAAAACCCACTTTGTGCAGAGCCGAGAAAATAAACCCCTAATGAACAAATTGGCAAAAGAGGAAGACTAACTTACTGTTTAAGGGCATCTTGAAAATATGACGTGGCTTCCAGAACCTCTTGATGTGTTGGTACCAATCCAAAAATTCAATGATCATGAATCCTGCAGTCATGGAATTCCATGAGCCCACATTTCTTTGAGGCATTTTATCAAACAGTTTACGTGCCTTTTCTATGCTTCCACATTTTACATACATGTCTACCAGGCAATTGCAACTACATCAGTCAAATCATATCCTGCAATCATGGAATTCCATGAGCCCACATTTCTTTGAGGCATTTTATCAAACAGTTCACGTGCCTTGTCTATGCTTCCACATTTTGCATACATGTCTACCAGGCAGTTGCAACTACATCAGTCAAATCAGTCAAAATTCCTCTATCCATTATGCTTTGATGAATGCCCATATCCTGTTCCAAAGCTCCCATTTTGTCACAGGCAGGGAGGATACTGACAAAGGTTGTGGAATTTGGCTTTACATCTGCTAATTGCAATTACATGAATGTTTCTAAGTAATTATAAGGCATTTTCAACAAATCCATTTTGGGCATATCCTGCAATCATTACTGTCCACGATACCACATTTTTTTGAGGCATTCTGTCGAACAGTTCAGGTGCCTTGTCTACGGTTCCACATTTTGCATACATGTCTACCAGGACATTTGCAACCACATCTGACAAAATTCCTCTATCCTTTATGCTTTGATGGATGTTCATACCCTATTCCAAAGCTCCCATTTTGGCACAGGTTGCGAGTATGTTGGCAAATGTAAACTGATCGGGTTGAAGACCTGTTTGTTGCATATGGTGAAGCAGTGTGACTTTCTTGTGATAACCATGTCTTTTGTATGCTGCAATAATTGTATTCCATGAGAAACTGTCTCATTCTTTCACTTGGTCAAACTCTTTACGGGCATCTATCAAAACTCTGCACTTGACATACATTTAAATATGTTTTTTATGAAACGTTGTGTGTAGCAAATGCCAGTTAATCACCTGTGAGAAATGAAAGAGTGGACTGTCTTTCCTTGTGAAACCATGCTCGTGGAAGAAGCTTAGTGGCGAGGGCAGGTGCCAAGCAACTCAAGCTGCACGCCATCGTCGTTGGGATCACTTACAGATTAAAACACACCTATTGGGTGTTGCAGGAGGAAACAGAAGGTGCAGAACAAGGATGACAAGCACCTTAAGCTGCAGGGCGTAGTCATAAAAGATCAAGTCCATATAAGCCATGCCTCCGATGTAATTAGTGGGTGCACACCGCTACTTGGCCTTAGAATATGCTTTCTTCGTGAAACACTTTTTCAACAACTTTTTTTAAACATACATGACTAACACATCCTTTAAAAAGTTAATTTTTATTAGTTTAAAATTATTTTTTGATTGAAAATTGCACTTTTATATATATAACCAAGAGATATACAATGCAAATCGTACAAAAGACGGGTGGATAAAGTCACACTCCATAATGCCAATCATATCGATTCAAATACATTATGTATATTTATATGGTTTGTATATAAATCTCTATACAAAATAAATGACTTATTTTAAATATCCAAGGCATACAGGAAGGTTATTTCAAAGATTTATAATTAGTTTATGGTTAAAATCATGAAAATCATGTAAACAATTGTCAAATTTAACTCCTTGTCAGGATGCATTTAGGATTTACCTGGACCCCATCATGTTTGGTTTAATTTTTTAAATATGTTATACATACAAGTCAACGAGTTATTTGTGTTAGATTGTGTCATGTGGGGATTTGAACCTATGTTCCTCCATCTTCTAAATTCCTACCTAGTCTCTTTTCACCTCTCACTTCTCTAATCACCATAGCCACCCAACGTGCTTCCTTCTTAGTTTAAATTCCACCCTTCCCTTCAAAGATAAAAAAATTCATATTTATCCCAAAAACCAAACCATTTCCTTATTGGTTTATTCAATTATATTCTGATTATCGACTTGCCTTCACTCTTGACCATTGGATTTTTATCAAATCTTGCCCATCGAATCTTTCAAAAATCTTGACTTTTAGCTCTTTATTAGGTGTTGGGGATTGAACAGATGGGTTTCAACTTTCAATTGAAAGTTAATTTATGTTATAACATTGCCTTTATTATACCTAAGCCAAAAGAATTTACTTCCCACCTTCTTATTTCCAAATTTACATTCATGTCTTTGTCTTATCTAATAAATTAAATATATTCCAATCGATAACCTTGAGTTTGTAAACATAGATCAGCATGTAACATTTATTCATCTCTCATATGACCAACTGTTATAGGGGATAAATTACCTTGCAATTACTCAAAATTAAAACTAAAAATGGACCCTATGAAATGCTACGAGAAGCAAGCAATGTGGTTGGGTTCATTTGTGGTCTATTCAATCATTCAAAGTCCATTTATCATGTTTACCATCACTTCCGGTTTTTTCATGACCTCTACTTTTTCTGTGTTGCCTATCTATGGGGACACGTTTAGAATAAGCACGTCATATATTAAATTTAAGAAACCACGGAATCCCCTTCAAATCTAGAGATTACACATACACTTTGATAGTTTTATTGATAAACACATATTCCTCTGGTGAAACTTCATAACAGATTGTGCCTCACAACCTCAGTCTTTGTTTACCTCTCATTTTTCCAACCACCATAGCCAACCATCCTCCTTCCCATCTTCCTTCCTTCTTTCTTTGTATTACCTCCTTCCCTTCAAAGCTAAAAATTTTAGATTAAGAATGGAAACCAATTTGTTGCCTTATTGGTTTATTCAATTCGACGCAATTCAATAACTTCCCTTCAATATTGACCATCGACTCTTTATCAAATTATGACCGTTGAATATTTCGCAACACTTGATTGTTATCACTTTGTAAGGCCTTAGGGATTGAACATATAGGTTTTAACTTGTGATTCAACGTTATTTTGTTTTATCTCCTTTATTTTAATCATTCGAAACCGCAAATATTTACCTCCCACATTCCAACTTTCCATTCATGTCTTTGTCTTATCTAATAAATTAAATATCATCCAATCAAAAACCCGGATGTAGTAAATCTCGACCTGCATATAAAATTTACTTTTTTCTCATGTGATCAGTTGAT
This sequence comes from Taxus chinensis, assembly GCA_019776745.2. Classification (NCBI taxonomy): domain Eukaryota; kingdom Viridiplantae; phylum Streptophyta; class Pinopsida; order Cupressales; family Taxaceae; genus Taxus; species Taxus chinensis. The sequence goes on along the minus strand of CM034154.1, from coordinate 15,605,908 downwards.
GTAAGGGTTCATTTATTGATGATTGTTCATGCATCAACTGTTTCTTGCAATTACTCAATCTTACAACTAAAAAGGGAAGATATAAAGTACTACAAGAAGTGAGCATTACGGAAAGGTTTCAAACCAAGAACCTATTAGAATTCCCCCATTTTTCATTTTGGATTCGTTAATCATGAACTACACTCATGTAAATAGTGTGAATGAGATAAAGAATATAAAGTGGAGCACATATAATAGACATTATTTGGGTAGGAACAATCTGAACGATGGATTAAGTGCGAGACATGCATATATTTAAGTTCTACCTTTTTATTTCTAGCAAATTACATTCATTTCTACATATTATCTACCAAATTAAACATTTTCCAATTGATTACCTTTACAGCATAAAAAAATAAAATAAACAAAATAGAAAATTTTGATTGCCAAATAAAATATAGTTATTTCTCATATGACCAACAATTAAAGGATCTCAGTTATCTATGGTCTAGCATAAATCACCTATTTCTCTGCATTTTATTGATCTTAAAACTGAAAAGGGGGCCTAAAAAGTGCTACAATAAGGAAGCAATGTGATTAGATTTCAAACCTTGGACCAATTGGATTTTCCCCATTTTCCATTTTGTCCCTTTTAAGTGCGAATTACACTCATGTGAATAATGTAAACAAGATTAAGATGATAAAATGGAGCAAAAATACAAAATATTATTTGGGTGGGAACAATTTGAGCTATGTAATATGTGTTGGACATGCACGTATGTAATTCCCACATTTTTATTTCTAAATTTCTATTCATTTCTTCAACTTATCTAACAAATTAAATGTCATCCAATTGATAGCATTTGTGTTATTAAAGGAAATTTTGAAGAATGAGATGGAAGGAAAACGACATGGAACTGTTTCACAACGGTCATTTTTTTCAAATTTCCACCTCTGTAACGACTCCCTTCCTCCTACCATTCCAGAAGGTGTAAAGGGGTGCTCTGCCAGGTGAGGTCTTTTGATTGCTATTCTCATACGTCTAGGCCCCAGAGTGGTTGAGCAAGCCCCGGATTTGAATAGAATTAAAGAGAACGCTCCTACTCAAAATGATTCCTTCCTCACAAAGTTTGTGTCAGTTACTTTAGATGCAATAGACAGTCTATCTTCTCCGCTCAATCTTCTTGGGAAACGAGTGATTTTCGTGAAATTTTTGGGTCGCCATTTGTCATTGGATGGGATTCACAGTTGGTGTGATACCGAATGGGGAAGGGGCTTCGTATTCGTTTCTTGGCTAAAGAGATTTTTTTGAGCTTTCAAATCTAGACTTGGAAGTGATCTATTTCAGCTATATATGGATTAAAGTTCTTTGATTCAGGGGTTCTTAACTAGTTGGAGCGTAAAATTTGATCCAGATCAAGCTGAAATGAATGATTTCCAAGTCCCTGGATTAGGATTTACACTTTGCCAAGTGAGTACTAGAATCCACAATATTCTCAATAAAATTTGTTCCAGTTTGGGAAAAGTTGTTCGTATCGACCCTGTAACTCTAGAAGGTATTCTCTTTCCTCTTTCGCTCATGTTTGCGTCTCCATTGATATGTCAAAAAAACTACAAGAATTCATTGTGACCTCTTCCTCCAGTGGGAAATGGGCCCAAAAGGTTGAATATGGGGTGATTTACAATATTGCTTTCGGTGCAAACAACCATGGGTCACTTTCAAAAAGAATGTAAAAATCCTTCCGCTTCAAGTTCTGCCATTGTTTGGAAAAAGAAAGTTTTCCCTTTTCCAGTTCAAGAGGTCATAGCTCCACCTTCTCCCTCTTTGGCTCCTAGATTTAAACATGTTTCACCCCATAAAGCTCTGGCCTCTGTGCCTCTTATCTCTTGATCCAAGCACCATCTCTCTAGTGAAAGAAATTTTGTCAGTGGTTCATGACTCAACTTGCGTATCCTCTCTTTGTTTCAAGAAGGAATTGCCTTAGGGCTTGGTTCTGGATGAAGCTTCATGTAGAGAAATGGGTTAGCGAAAAAAGAAGACCTGGTAAGTTCAAAATTTTATGGCTATGGTGGAAGATCTCAGTGACTATGAACTTAATCAAGAATGTTGAAACGAAATCATCTACCCACAAGGCTCCATTCTTCCTACCCCTGTAATATCTTAAACACTGACTTGGGTCCAAAGATTCCTCCTCAATGAGGCCATCCAAAGCCTGCCTTTCTCAAAAGGAGATTTTTGTAGGAAAACAACTGCAACTTCGATCTTTCTATCTATCTCCATCAAGTAAGAGAGGTGATGTCCTCTCTAAAGAAAATATGAATATTATATCCTAGAATGTTAGGGGACTTAATGCCCCTAATAAACAACTTCTACTTATGCGCTATGTTTCAAAGTTACATGTGTCGATTTTTATAATTCAAGAGTCCAAAATGTCAAGTGTTGATTTTCGTGCTGGTTGGTTTTGAAGTTGGAAAGGATGGGATGGCCTTTTTGTCAACTCGGATGGTGCCTCTGGGTGGAATGGCTATTCTATGGAATGCTAGCATTTGCCTTATAGACCCTATTTTGGATTGCTCTAAATTTCAATAGTGCAAGGTTTGCTAGAAACATTCTGATGAGTTTTTATTACGTTGTAATTTTTACGGTCCAAATAACCTTATTGAAAAATAGGGTAATCTGGTCCAAGGTTTCTAATGCTCTCAGTTCTCTCAATGATTCTAAAACAATCATAGCTGGAGATTTCAACGTTACTCTTTCAGACAAAGATAAGTGTGGAGGCATTTCTATGGCAGCCGCACGATCCCAAATTGATTTTATCTCCTTTGTTGATAATGCCAATTTGTTGGACATTGAACCCCACTCTGGGTGGTTCACTTGGAACAATCGTTATCCTAGGTTCAGCTACATGGTGGTCAGGGTTGACCAATTTCTAGTTTCTGAGGATTGGCTTCAGCAAAACTTTCTCCTTAACTACACTGTTATTCCATTATTAGGATATGATTATTTCCCCGTCGCTCTCAAAATAAATATTTGATGTTCCTCATCACTGATCTCCTTTCAAGTTCGAATCTATGTGGATGCAAGACCCTACTTTTCAGACTCTTATCGAAAATTGGTAGGCTTCTTATTTTTGTCTCTAGCATAAGGATGTTCATGCTTTCAAAAAAACTCTCTTTGCTTAAATTTCAGTTGCTAGCTTGGAATGCCTCTTCCTTTAAAAATATTTTTCTTGAAAAATTGAGAGTTGAAAAAGAGATTCAAGTTCTTAATGAATTAGTTTTTAGAAATGGAATGAGCCAAGAGGAATTCATTAAATAAAATTCACTCCTCAGCAAACTTGGTGATCTTCTTTTAAAAGACAGAAAAAATTTGGATACAAAAATCTAGAGAAACCTAGATGCATGATGGGGACAAAAACACTAAATATCTTCCATGCATCGGTAAAAGCTAGAAGAAATATAAACTATATCTCCTTTTTGAAGCTGACAGATGATTCATAAATTTTCTCCAAACCTCTCATTAAAGTTGAAACCGTGTCATTCTTTCAAAATATTTTGAATGATGAACCCTTCTCTTCTTTGGATTTTCAGAATCCCTTCTTGTTTCATTGTCAAAAGATGATTCATGATGCTTATAATGATAAGCTATTATCCCCCTTTTATAAAGAGGAATTTCATAAAATAGTTTTTTCTATGGAAAGAGACAAAGCCCCCGGTTTAGATGGCTTTCTGGCTGCCTTCTATCAAGATTTTTGGAATATCATTGGTGATGATGTTTGGAAAGTTGTTGAAGAATCAAGAAGAACTGGGAAGATTCTAGGTGTTTTGAATCATAACTTTATCTGTATGTTTCCTAAAAAAATCCCTGCTAATAAGCTCAATGATTTTTGCCCCATCTCCCTCTGTAATACTTATTATAAAATCATCTCGAAGGCTATCGCATCCAGATTGAGTCCCCTTCTCAACAAAATTATTGCTCAAGAATAGAGTGGTTTTATTCCTGGTAGATCTATTGTTGATGGTATCATCATTTCTCATGAGCTTATCCATACTTTACATTCGTCCCTCTCATCCTGGTATGATGATTAAATTGGAATTTAGTAAATCTTATGATCACATCAACTGGATATTATGCTTAAAACCCTTCAACGGGGCTTTTGTAACCATTTCAGCAATTGGATCTTCAATTACATTTTTCATTTATTTCCATCCTAGGTCAGTGGCTCAATGGAAGGATGTTTCAGCAGCAGCAGGGGTATAAGACAAGGTGACCCTCTGTCCTCCTTCCTCTTCATTCTTATTGCTGAAGCTCTGATCCATGGCATCAAATCGGTAATAGCTCAAGGGAAGTTATCTGACATATCCTTAACTACTAATCTTCCTCCTCTTTCACATCAACAGTTTGATGATGATACTTTTCTCTTTGGTTTTGCAACTGTTCTGAAAGCTAGAACCCTGGATAATATTCTTTCTTCCTATTCTAAAGCCACTGGTCAGGTATTCAATTTCCATAAATTTGTTATATTCTTTTTTAACATTTATCTCTTCGCATGCAGCGTAGAATTAGGGAGGTTCTGGGCTTTGTTGTTTTCTCCCTCCCTCATAAATATTTGGGAATTCGAATTTTTTCAGCCAATGGGAAAGCCTCTCTTTGGGATGATCTCCTTCAGTCTTTATCACAGTAGCTACAGTCTTGGAAAGGGAAATGACTTTCTCTAGCCGGAAGAGCTCTTTTGATTAAAACAGTTCTCTGCACTCTCCCCATTTCTATGCTCTTAGTTTTGCTAATTCCCAAATCATGGTTTTGTTCAAATTCGAGAAAATCGTCAGGTATTTTTTATGGCAAGGGAATAATGAAGAGAGAAAATTCCATTTGGTCAAATGGGCTGATGTCAAACTCCCTAAATCCCTGGGCGGTTTGGGGATTGTTGATTTGACTCTCCAAAACATTTCCCTTGGTGCTAAACTAGTCTAGAACTTCACTTCTAATGCCAAGAGGTTGTTCTTTTAGGTTCTCTCTCATAAATACTTGGAGGCTGGCTGCCCTGAGCTCCTTCTTTCAAGTGAAGAACTCCCTAAAGGGTTGCATATTTAGAACTTCATTTGCAAATGCAGATTTCTAATAGCAGAGTCTTTTTTTTGGCACGTAGCAATGGCTCTTTGGCCAATTTTTGGGAGGATAGTTGGAATGGTCAAGCTCCCTTAAATCTCAATCCTATTCTCAATAGGTTCATGAATGTTTCCAAGTCTGCTTGGGGTAGTAAAGTAGCTGGTCATGGATTTCCTCATTTTAGATGGCTCTCCTTCTTGGCTCTGGAAGGACATTGCTTCCCTCGATGCTACTTCCTTTGAAGTAACCTCCCTCCCAGAGGCCATCATCCACTCAGTCCTACTTATTTCAAGGATCAAGAGGATCAACTTCTTTGGTTAGGCAATTCCTCAGGCACCTTTTCTGTTAAAGAGGGTTATTCCAAACATATTATGATGTCAGGTAAAGGGGCACCTAGTTGGACTAGATTTTGGAATCCTAAACTCCCCCCTAAAGTGGCTTTTTTTGGATGGTTGGTCCAAAAAAAATTATTACTCATATTACAAAGGATATCTTGGGGTTATGTTGGTCCCTCGAAGTGTGTTCTCTGTAGTGAAGAAGAAGAATATATTGAACACCTTCTCCTTTTTTGTTGCTTTGCTATTAATAGTTGGAATTGGCTCCTTGGTAAGCTTAACCTTACCTGGGTTCCCTGTAATAACATTAAAGACTCCCTTCTTGCTTGGCCCAAGATGGATTTCCAGAGTTCCCTAAGTTCCATTTTGTCTTTAGCTCCTTTCTTTATGATTTGGCATATTTGGTGGGAGAAAAATCTTCGTATCTTTAGAGATAAGTCTATGGATTTTCCTAAATTTCTGATCAAACTAGAAGTGGCTATTTATGAAAATGTTAGTATAAACAACATCAATAATCCTCATTTTTTCCTCTCAGGATGCTAAAATCACAAAATCATGGCCTCTCATTAAAATTCCTAATCCTGGGTCAATCATTAGGCATGGTCTGTCCCAAGTGGAGAAAATATCGAGGAGAAAAAAGGCTAGATGGAGGCCTCCTACACAGGGCTTCCTTAAATTGAACTTCGATGGCACCTCCAGAGGTAATCTTGGCAAGTCCGGTGCGATATGTGTTCTTAGAAGTGCAAATGGTTCTCTCATCTCTAGCGGATCTTTTTTGCTTCGCGATTGCTCTTGCAACCTGGCTGAAGCCCAAGCTCTCTTGGAAGGTGTGAAATTGGCAATTCAGATTGACAACGAATCTTTAATTATTGAAGGAGACTCTCAAATCATTATTCAAGATATCGTTAAAGGTTCATCCATTTCTTAGACTCTAAATACATTCATCTCCAACATTCTATTTGGGCTCTGGAAAATTAAACAAATGGAACATCTGCCACACATTCCTTGAATACCAATTCCGCCGCCAATTTTCTTGCTAATTATGCTATAGATTTGCCTTCCACCATCAAAATTTCAAGTAACGTGAGAGATTGGAATGGATTCTCCTCCATCATCTCACACGAAGGGAAGGATGAAGAGTTTCATATCTTTTGATGTTCTTTTGTGCCTATTCTCTTTAAATTTGTCGATGGTTCCTTTTCTATTTTTCCATCCAGTCTTCTTGGTTCTTTCTACCTTGGCCTTCTTAGGTTTTCCTTTCATTTTTCTCCATGGCGCTCAACCAAATTGGTGACTCTTATAGTGGAAATTGATCACAACCGTCTCTCCAAGGTTTTTAGGTATTCATCCTATCGTGAAGTTGAAGCCATAGAAAATATACTTGGTGACTCTTACCGGTATAAATCATGTCATGCTCGCACATAATTCAGACATTATTGTGGCGTTTGTCTCTTTTTGTTTATTGCTTCACCCTTCTCTATTTGTTGTGGAATTTGTTGCCAAAGAATTGATCTATCCTTTGCATCATGTGGGTCTACATGATGAATTTTTGTACTTTTCCCTTCCTGATCCCCTGTTGTGGGTTCAAAGAAGTCGACGAGTTGGCTCTTGGGGTTAGGACGTGGGACTCAATGGCTTTATGGAAAATACTAGGATTTATTGCACTATGCTCATAACATGGGCTCTCTCTTCGTGTATGGCCGGCTCGACCATAGGCTTCTCCCTCAGGTTGATATTGATGTTGCTCTTTTCCCTGTTCATTCGGCGATCGACAACTTGAACGCTCTTAGGGATCATGCTGGTGATGACTTCCGGCTTCTACTCAGGGAAGCCAATTCTCGCACCGGCGCCCATATTGGGTGAAGCTCCTTGGTTCATGTTGGTGTTGGTGTTTGTGGGCGTTTGTTGGTCTTTCTTCCTTCTCCTTTTCTCTTTTTCCTTCAGGAATTCTCTCACTTCTTCCTTTCCTTTTGTTCACTCTACCCTACTAGTTTATTTTTGTTCCAGCTAATCTTCCTTTCCAACATCCTCCTCTGTTCCTTTGAGTTTTGTTTCCTTACTCCTTATTTCTTCCATTTCTTCTCCTTTGTATGGTTGGGGCCCTCAACCCCCCCGGTTCATACCTCCAGTCAAAAGCGTTTAATCATTAAAAAAACATTCATGTTAATAAAAAATAATCTAAAAAAAACAAAGCTCATTTTAGGACGGTCATCATGCAACTGCCACCATACAACCCCTATCACATTTTGAGAATGGTTGTCTTTCCTACCAATCAAAGTATAGATAATGCCCATGGATGAAGGAAATGAGCATTATTTATTCCCTTGCTACGAACAAGAAATAAGGTTTTTCATTTCTGGGTTCATAGGAAAAGATTGCCAATGTGTGGAGGATGTTGGATTTAAAATGTGTGAAGTCCATTCAAGCTCAACATGATGTCATCAATTCTAGGGTCATCGCACTTAGCAGTTTGCTTTCGTAGGATCCATCGACTGTATGGTTAAAGTATGGAGGAGGCTCAAGAATACCTGGTGATGCAAATCAACTTGCAACAATTAATATGTTCTTCATTGAATCACAGTAATTTAATTATCAAACCAAGGGACGTAAACTTGAAAAATTATCAGTGTTGTATACACAGTTACAGTAGATCTAGGAGGTTGGAAATAAATAATTGTCAAAACAATGCTTGAATGCTAAACAAAACTGATAGCTAGAAATGAATGGTTTCTAAATATTAGTACTAAGACACATATATAAATTCATAATGGAGATACATAAAGTAAATAGTTCCTAGGTAAGCACACATGCAATGAAATAAGACAATATTGAGGGGTTTTAGCAAACCACAAGTGGGCCCTAACTTGGGTGTTAATCCCTCGTTAATTTTGCAACTAGAGACTGATAAATAGAACTCGGATATTTATTGAATTTTCATGAATATTACATCAAGGAACAAAAAAATATCCTCTGTGAATTTCTCAGATAATGAATCTATGTATGAATCAATGAACCAACCAACATTAAGCCTTTCTTGTATACTTCTCATCTTACAAAAAAATGTTAGAAGAAGTAGAGTTCAACTAAGATTTTCAAAAAATTAAGTGAAATATCTTCGATAGAACAAGTGAAAGATCTTTATCAAAAGCAAGAGATTCAAAACATGCCATGGATCTCATAACATGTGTTCAGATAACAAACACATAACTCAAGTAATTAACCAGTTCCTTAAATGACGTGTTAACTCAAACAATCAGTTCTTCAATAGTTTACAATGAACGACGAGATCAAAGTTTGAGTTATCTCCCAATTCTTTATGTTCCAGTTGTAACTACTTCTTCAGTGGTAGGTACAAACTTGAGTTTTATTCTTCATGCCTTCCAAAATATCTTCATAACGTGAGTGTTTTGTTGTAGATGATCTCCTTTGGCTATAGACAGGTTGTTGCGGACAGGTTCTTTGGCTGCAGAGGAGTTGTTGCAGACGGTTCCTTCGCTACATACGAGTTGTTGCATATGGAAAATTGCTTACAAAAAAGAGTGGCATCACACATATCATCATTTAATCAACTTATTGGGATAATAATAATAAATAAACACACAAAATAACACAAAATAAATATAACTAGTTGTAACTATATTAATCAGTAATTATGTCATAAGTTCAAGTTATGATGATAATGTTCAGCAATGCAACTGGAAAATACAAGGACATGACTACAATGTCTTGACCAGAATATAGAAGATGAGTTGTTTACAAAGGAAATTAACACTACTCATCACACCCCTAGGATTAATCTCTTGAATGTCCTCATTCAAGGACTTCATATTTCTATAACTGAAAATAGCATTTGCGCCTGAAATCATTTGGGGTATTTGTCCCTTCTTTCTCTGAAAAAATTAGCCATCGTTTATGATGAACCTACTCCAAACTCTATTTTGTATGCTCTCACTGAGTGGTATGTCACTTATTCATGGCGGTATTGGAAAATGAAAGATTGGTGGGCAGTAGCCTATAGGAAACCAGTTCTTTGCACATTCATTAGTAATCTCAATGAATTTTTTCACTCTTTTCCAAGTTAGCATTATGTTTGGGTAAGAGTGCATCTCTTTCCTCTGTAGCTCAAGAGACAACTCATTTCACCTCATTCTGCATGCTTGTACTACCTGAATTCCATTTTCTCTGATCATTGATATAACTTCTATGTGTGTTGTTGTCCTAATTTGTAACACTCTTCTCTTGATCACCTTCTTCTTTATATATTTTTCATATTGCTCTGCAAATTCATCTAATCTTGTGACCTCAACCTTGAAAAACAATGGTTTGAAATTTTCTAAAGTCTATACTCTTCCATCTTCCTTTCTCTATTGGGGATTTAACTTGAACATCTCCAATGTATAGAATTGGAATCTAGTCCCTCTCATATTTACAGGCATAATTGTGCAAATAAAGCTCACATAGTAAGAGTTGGAGTTCATGAGTGCTATTGTGATATAAAGTGAAGAAGATCCTAGTTGATATGATATCATAAGGCATGTCAGAATTAATACAAGTTTGTGTTGCAACATATTTTCTTTCAAGAAGATAGCATAAAATTTTTATGGTGACCTACCTTAAAATATTTCATGGGCTACTTAAATTGTTTCTACATGTTTCTATTTCACCCTCTTAATCTCTCCATCATTTTCCTCTAGTTCTTCCTTATGTTTAGAGATGAGGGTTTCTTTCTCTTTCTCCCATTTTCCTTTGAGATTATTAACATATGTCTCCAATTGCATCATAAAATAGTCAATATCTAGCATAATAGTCTATGTTTCCATCTCCTTACAAGGTGGTTTATAGGTTCCTTTATAGTTTCCTGAATAACAATTTGGAGCTTAACTGGTGTTACATTTACTTGTTGCATATTAGCACGTAGTGCTTTCTCAACCACTTGCTCAAAATCTATAGGAATTTGTTCTTGTTGTTTTTCTTATGTCTCAATAACTTGTTCAACTACCACAGGCATTTGTCTTTGTTTAATTTCTTGTTCTAATTGCTCCATGGTTTTCTCAACAACTTCTGACATTTGTTCTTGTTCAGTTTCTCCTCCAACTTCCTCTTCCTTTATCACCTCATGACCTTCCACTACATGAACTATCTCCTTATTCTTATTTGGCTCTTATTTTTCCTCAATGGGTTGCTCAGGTTATTCTTGCTCATGAACTATGGCATCAATATTTCTCGGTTTCCATTTATTGAGGCTCAAATTTTCCCTCTGTAACTTCAAAATCATTATCAAGTGAAATTGGCTATGAGTGTGTTGGTTTATAGTTTTTTGGCCTATTTGTTTTAAACCTATGAGAGCACCTAGGTGGTATAGGATTAGAATGAGAAGACTTTCGTTTACCCTTAGAAGTGGAAGTTTCAGGATTGGCGAACTCTAATAGGGTTTCAGATATAAAAATCCTTTTAGGAGAGATGGGTTCAACTTTTTTCTCAGCAGATGTAAAAATTTTAGAAGTAAGGGGTTCTTGAGGTTGGGAGGTTAATGGTGTAGTCTCTATTAGGTGTTCAGAGGAGATCTCAGTGATTTTCCTCATCTTTCCCTTGTTTCCCAAAAATTATCTATACTATTTGCCCTTGCAAAATCTTCCCATTGTATCTAAGGATAATCCCTATGCAGGTTATGTTTCACTACCAGGGTTATAAAGTAATGGTGTGACAATGCAACCCTACCCCTTTGTACTTCTCTACTCACTCTCTTCAACATTTCATGTAATAAATTAAGAAAATTTACTTGCATGTTGTTTTTTAGATGGTTCAATAACTTGAAATGAGTTGTATTCAATCCAGAATACCTTCCTTCACAAGTAAAGTACTTAATTACAAATTTATAACCTTGACCCATAAGGGTTTAAGGGATGTTCTATGTGTACCTTGCATGTCAGTGATGAATTCATCATCATCATCTATGAACTCTCTCATGGTTGTGTCTGGGTTGGCCTTTTTTGGGAATGGTTTTCCTTGGGCTGGTAGACCAGTTACTTCCACCAAAACGTCATAACTGAGTCTGACTGATAAGCCCTTCACCTTTTCCTTCCCATTGCTAAATGTGTTGGAAAATTCTTCCACCATTACTTCATTAAAACCTTGAAACCTGTTGATGTAGTCTAACCAACCATTATCCTCAAAATACTACCTAATTCTAGGATGGCTAAAAAGTTGTGAATGTTTAGTGGGTTCATGCCTTATAAAATCACCTCCCATGGTGGATACGCAGCCTGTTCTAGTTTCAATATGTAATAATACAAATCTTCTTTGAAGTAATGTTGCATAATTAAGTTTTGTTGAGTTGTTTTAATCTTTTTGAACTTTGGGACCTAGAGGACATGAAGCACGGTTACAGGACAACAATCATTAATTGATGTGACCATGTGAAGCATGTAAATCAAAGTGATTTGACAGCATTGGCTTATGTGGAGGGACACATCATAGCTTGAAAGGCAGTGGTATTTAAATGCAACACATGCATGATGACTTAGCATAACAGCTAATTAGATATAATTAAACCAATTATATTTTATTAAAGTGAGATGATTGCATTTATCTCATTGTTTGCATGTAATGATGGTTGTGCATGCTTATTTGAACTTGAGTCTTGGTTGCATGCAAGCCTGCTATGATCTTACAGATGTGTGTTGAACTGATGTTGGTTTTTCCTTACTAAAACCATATGAATCCCAGAGAGGGAATTCAAATCTGTTGGGGTGTCAATTGTTTATTATCTGTCTCCCACACATGCATACATCTTTTATCTTCTTTCGTGCAATCATTCATGAATTCTACCAAACGCAAAGGACAAAACAAAGGTTTACTTCATGTCACTGCAAGTGGAACCTTCATTCATTACAATTTCTCCTTGTGATAGAGATCGCGCTCTCCTACGATCATTTGACACCAATCTTTGTAAAACAAAAACTTGTAAAATAAATGTGTTAGAAGAGTGTTGTTGATCACCTAGAAAGGATGATCATAACCTTTCATTTGTCCTTGGAATATTCAACAAAATGAATACACCAAGGCAAGTGAAATCTCTTCAATCATCTGAAATCTCATAAGGTGAGCCAATGGGCTCAACCTCTAAGGTTAAGTCTGATGACCTTACTTACATTCTTCCTTGACCTCCTCTAAACAGTATCATGAATGAGTCTCTATCAACTAGATTTTTGTACAATATTAGCATGTGGCCATTCACCAATAGTTACAATCTCATAGGATCTATGGCAGTGAGCTTTACAGCTCCATTGGGGAATATTTTCTAAATTTCATAGGGGCCTAGACACCTTGTCCTGAGCTTTCCTATATGATCCTTGTATTTTGAATCAAACAAGAGTGCCTAGTCACCTTCCTAGAACTATTTTTTCTTAACGTACTGGTCATGCCATTTTACTCTTTTCTTTTACACTACCTTTGTATTATGTACCACTTGTCTTCTTGACTCATCCAACTCATTGAGTTGGATAATTCTCTGTCTTTGAGCTTGTCATAAATCTATGCCTAGCTCAAGTGTAGTCATCAATGTTTTGTGCTCAAATTCAATAGGAAAAACAACAGTCTTACCATATAAGAGTTCAAATGGTGTGAAACTAGTTGTGGTCTTCCACATTGTGTTGAATTCATAGACTATTTTTTGAATTCTATCTACCCAATCTTTGCTATGGAGTGCAATGGTATTCATCAAGATGGCCTTTATCTCTCTATTTGTAACCTCAACTTGGCCATTAGATTGGGGGCGGTATGGTGTAGACTTCTTAGTCCTGATTTCATATTCTTGAACCATATCAGAAATTACATCGGCAGTAAAATGTGTACCTTGATCTGTTACAATTTCCCTTAGAACTCCATACCTGGTGAAGATGTGATCATATAGGAGCTTGGTTACTTTCTCACTTTTCTGATTTGGTAATTCCTTCACCTCTATCCACTTGATTAAGTAATTTGTGCATATTAGGATATACTCTTTTTGCTGAAATTTACGGTCTATAAGGCCAATAAAATATAAACCCCACTTATCAAAAGGTTGCAAGACCAATTAAGGATGTAATGGCATTTCATAAGATCTAGTTGGCTTACCCATTCTTTGACATTTATCATACCTCTCTTGGTGTATAGTGTTGCATCCTTATGTACTGTTGGTCAATAATAAAAAGTAGTCAACACCTTATGCGATGTTCTTTTTGTAGCAAAATGCACTCCACAAGGTTCACTGTGGCATGCTCTGAGGATGTAAAATATCTCCTCATCATCTATACACCTTCTCATTATTTGATATTGTCCCTTATGAAATAGAAATCCATCTATCCAAAAAAAACGTACACTATTTTCAACTATGTATTTCTTCTCATAGTATAAGTAATGTGGAGGTATTTTACCCGAGACCAGTTATTTTGTTGTCTGCATACTGAGGTGTTTTTATAGAAATAACAAATAAGTGTTCATCTATAAAGGAGTCATCAAATACTTTCTCTTCACTGTTGGTATCCATCCTAGAGAGGAAATTTGCTACCACGTTATCCTTACCAGGATTTTCCACTATGGTGACAAAATTCTTGCAAGAGGAGAAACCACCTTATGATTTTGTTTCTTACTATAGGTTTTTTTATCAAATATTTGATTGCAGCATGATCAATGGGAGTGAACTAGATATCATATGATGTAGTGTCTAAATTTTTTGATGACATATACAACTGCCAAGAACTCCTTCTTCGTTACTATGTAATTTAATTTTGCATGTTGCAAGTTCTTACTAACATAGTATATTGCATAATTCAAAATTCCATCTTTTTGTACTAAGACACCTCCAATAGCATGATCTAATACATCAATGTGGATGTGGAAAGACAGGTTATAATCAGGTCATCTTAACACAAGAGTAGTAGTTAACATTTGTTTCAAAGTTTGAAAAACACCTTCATAATGTTTAGTCCAAAAAAAATCAGCATCCTTCCCTAGTAATGCAAAAAGTGGTGTTGCAATCTTGCTAAAATATTGTATGAACCTTCTGTAATATCTAGCATGGCCTAAAAATATCATAACATCCTTCTAATTATTTGGTGTTTATAGGTTGATTATAGCATATACCTTTGTTAGATCAACTTGAATTCCTTCAGAGAATAGGTAGTGTCCCATAATTATACCTTCAGATATCATCATGTAGCACTTCTCATTACTTAAGGAAAAATTGTGCTCTTTGCATATTTTCAATACCTTATCCAGGGTTTGTATAGTTCTTCAAAAGTGTTGCCATGAACTGTGAATTCATCCATATAGACTTCTATGCAGTCATTTTTTAAATCTAAAAAGATACTCAAGACTACCTGTACGCCGGAAAAGCGACAGGCGAGCGTGAGAATCTACAAGTAACTCTTTCGCGTACCCGACCTCTCGAGGTCGTGCTGAGACAGCCGGTGCGGGTAGAATATGCGTGGGATGTAGACAAACTAGTTAGGAAATCTAATGTCTTCGACACGTACTAGTGGAATTTGTGAATCTAAGGCAAAGAAGGCCCTTCTAACTTGGACTGGTGTGATAGATCAGTCGGCAAGGATGACTGCTCGAAGGCTCCAATCAATATTGAGCTCTGGCGTGATTCGATCTATAGGTTGTGGAATACGTGGAAAATGACCTGGGATAGTTTCCTGTATGTCTTCTGATAAGGTCATATAGTGGATGGTAAATATAATTGACTCTACAGACGATTCTCTAGCCTAGTCCAAAATTCTCTAGCTTCGTTAGCCGCTATATCTAATAAGGACAATTGTTCGATGATGATGGGTGGAAGTGGAGTGGATCTAAATACCAAGGTGCATAGGTTAGTGTCTATATCTGATTGACTTGTGGATTCGTTGGGCTGTGGGATCTGTGGATCACAACCATAGACTCTTGGTTGTTGCGGTCCTGTTATGGTCATACACGAAATCAAGTTCTAATCCCTAGTATCCAGTAATCGTATGCTTTCTCAGCTTTTATGTTTAGGACCAATAACTGTGTGATTTTCTCATAATATCTCACAGGCGTTCGCGCAACTTGGATCCTTAAACCAGTGTCTATGTCTGTGAGAGTGTCTCCTGCACCCGGCTGTGGGACCAAAGGATCACAACCAAAGGTTTGTTCTCTTTTGAACCCTTCTACAGTCATGTGAGTGTTTACCTAGGGCAATATGTAATTTGGTTGGTTTAACCAAAACGTGTATGCTTGGTCGTCCTCTATGTTTAAGCCTCTTAATTGAGAACTGGTCAGTTGTAAATCTGTGGTTGTTTGGAATACTTGTATTCTGAGATTTTGGTCTATATCAACTATTGCTGTGACGAGGTTTGGTTGAGGCACGATTGGCTCAAATATATATTCCCTGGGCTCCTGAGGTCCCGTGATTGTCATACGAAACGAAATGTAAATCTAACTGTAACTAAGCAAATTTTAACTACGTGGACTAAATCTAACATATATATAACTTTTATTCTTCTAAGAAGTCTTTTAACAACTTTAAGGAAAGCAAACTATTTTAAGTGTATCTAGGAATAATAACCAAAAAATAATTTAAAACAGACAAGATAACTGAGTGTAGTTGTTTGCCTGTGCGATTTGTAGAATTATTCTAAATAAAATAGCTCGCCTAATTTATCTGCAAGATTCTCGATCCTACCTTAGAAGTGAGGAGTGAATCATAGTTTCTTAGAAACTATCAATCCTCACGGCTTCCCTGGCAATATTGAGAATAGAATTTACCGAAATGAAGCAATTTACGTACTTTATTTGATATGATTCTAACTAGAACTTTAAAAGTTAAAACCTGGATTCCACAGAACAGTGGCGAATCCGATGGTGTGTGTGATCTTGTCCCCTCAGTGTGATCTCCTCGTTCTTTCATGTTCACGTGGATCCAGAAAAGCGTGTAATGCTAGCACCGATAGGAGTAGATTTTAGGACAAGGACAACTCAGAATGCAAACTGAAAATGCGAGTAGGAGAGGGACAACGCAAGAGTACAGAGCTTGGCTTATGTGATTCCTAGCGGGATTTTACTGCGAGTCATGCAACATGAAGCGACCAGAACCTGTAAATATCTTATTCGAAGAGCAAAACTTGTAACTTTAATGGCTTCCTAAGCTATTTTTTTCCAATGGATTGGATAAAATGACAACACTGTTTGCACAAGATGGGTATGTGGCTTACCAACAGCTGAGTAATCTAACCAAAGATGCAAGTGAATTCAAGCTATGGGTTCTAAACAAGATAACAAGCTAAAATACTAAAATGAGGAGAGCAAAGATCAGTCTTCAAAATCCAGCCAAACCTCTAGACCATTTGCTTGTGCACAAACTATGCATTTATAGGAATTCAATCACCCAAAAAATCAAAACCAAATAGAACTCCTAAACAATAAACAAAGGAAAAACACTATTCCAAGGGACCAAAAACATAAATGCATGCCCAAGTCGGCAAAGAAAGCTGGTGAATCGTGATATTTCACGCGAGTCACGTCAAAAGAACGTTCTGGAAAACGCGCACAAGACCGCCGCCCTAATCATGGCGGCGGTCACGAGACCGCCGCCCTGCAAGGTGGCAGTTTCGTCACTAAAGATCAAAAGGCCAAGGAAAGAAGAAAAAAGGGGAAAACAAAGGGCGCGGGGGCTAAGCGGGGCATGCGGGATGTTAATGCATACTCCGAGGGATTTTTCGGATCCCGAAAACCTTGCGAGGAGACCTGTATCATCATTGGGGCACTTATTACGCTGTTCCGCAGTACAGTACCTTACAATTTTGGGTACGTACATATTGCCCCCTCGGAGAAGCATTTTAGCCATGAAGAGGCATAAAATGGTGGGTCCAAGTATGGCAATCCCGAAATGGGGAGTTAGAAGCTATACCTTACATGTCCGTGTGTTGAAACGACGCCATCCGAAATTCCCGCTACCTGCAAAATGAAAAGAGAACTCAAGTGCAGATAGATACAAAAACTTGGAAAATAAACACTAAAATGATAGGGAATGAGAACGTACCATTCGTGCGAGGATAGGAACTTACCTTCATCAGCACTCCAAATTTGTGAAAAAGTCTTTTAAAATGAAATAGGGTGCTATATATATGAAAGTGAGCCCATTTTCCTATTCATTTGTGCAAGTTGATTTGATTGATTTTGAGCTCTGGGACCCACGGTGACGGTTTCGTGCGTGAGTAGAGTCAAAACGTCCGCAGCGAGATCGTGATCATGCCTCCACGTGCGGAACACCGCCCTGCTAGATCACAGGTTAGTTTTCTTTAATTTTGTGTTTTTCCCCCTTTAAATTTGAAATGTTAAATTTGTCATAATAGGGGGGTTATTTTTGAAAACGTTAGGTTCAAAAGGTCCACCTAGGGGGGGCGCCTACTGGGTAGGCTTCATTTTTAGTTTAAATGGTCTTTTTTTACTTATTTTGGGCTTTTTGGGGTTAGAAACCTGCGCGGGTTTTTGGACCGCGACCGCCGCCCTAGCCAGGGCGGCGGTTACACGACCGCCGCCTTGTTCAGGGCGGCGGTTACATGACCGCCGCCTTTAAGGCAGCGGTTACAAAACCGCCTCCCTGCTCAGGGTAGCGGTTTTGCACATAATGCAAAAGAACTTATTTTTGAGATTATGTTTGTACATTTTTGCACTTCTACGCGTTTTTATGACTCTCTCGGTATTGTTTAGATATTAACTTGCTCTATTTTGTGTGTTTTTGGGTGTATGCAAGCGAGGGAGGAATACATCAGATGGAGCCGAGAGAGAGAGAGTGTGACTGGCTGTCAGGGGTACTGGATGCCCTCTCACCAGACGAGGAGGACACATTACAGAGGGCCGGTATACTACGCATATCGCGCATCCCACATGTCACACCATCTAGTCACATCCTTTGTGACTTATTTTCATATTGGGACACAGATCGGAACACTTTCCGACTGCCAGGGGTCCGCAGTGAGTGGACTATCACGTTGGAGGATGTCTACCGTATTTTGGGGGGTCCCGATCATCGGGAGGAGACTTACATTAGAGACGGCAGGCTCATAGGCACAGATTGCACAGTGGGCAGGTTACATGGGAGATGCAGCTATCTCCACAGGGTCGAAGAAGGGAGTGAGAGTTCGATGCATCCCTTCTTTGCCTATCCCCATACTTCGATAGGCCATCATGGGGATCCTTGTCTCAAGATTGATCAGGGATAAAGGAGGGGGACACTTTGTTATACTCCTGGGCCCCCATCATTGCACAAATAGAGGGGCATGGCTGGATATACACCTGGGGTATAGACATTTTGGGGACCACCTACCATGATTTATATAGGGTGGTCCATTTACAGGGACAGTCAATGAGCCACCCAACTCTATTCATGAGTTGGGTGTATGAGCATTTTATTCCCTATGGCAGAGGCGTAGAGGTGGTAGATCCTGGGGCTGTGAGGGCAGCTCGATGGTCAGATATGTCGGTGCTTAGAGCACCTCACCAGCCAGTTGCCTCCCTTACCACATCAGATATGGAGGCGACACCGTACCAGCTTATGGCCGGCATATGGGGTGAGGAGACCCTTACATGGATCTCTTGCTCCACCACAGGGTAGCTCATCGACCGTGTGGGACGGGTGGAGGTACATCCTTTTGGCAGAGTTCCTCAGTAGTTTGGCCTTCCATATGCGGGCATGCTTCCCACAGTGGCACTAGTTTACAGATCAGTTCGCGAGGCCAGAGGGGGTCTTAGAGGCCGAGGTTGGATAGTGGTCACTCTTGGCACTCCCATTGCAGCTAGGAGGATAGTTCGGGCCAAAGGGAGAGCCGGTGCACCTCGGGCACCTTTGCTTCAGATTGCTGTGGGCCCTGCTCATAGCAGAAATGACCTTATAGAGATTGACTCCGATTCTGAGGAGCTTATAGAGGGAGGGTCGGAGGAGCAGACTGATGATAGCGATCCTGAGTGGCATGACACTCAGGATATTATGCAGGCGGAGAGGGCCAAGCAGAGTGCAGAGAAGGACACTCTAGTTTCAAAGGAGCCACTCTCTCAAGGCCATGGTGGAGAGGATGAGTCAGTTGTGGGGTGACATGTTGCCCCTGCCATAGGAGCAGCCCCTCAGTCGGCAGTGGAATCCGCGGCGGGTGCTGGACCCAGCAATCCATCTTGGAGGCCTAGTGATCCGAGTAATTTATCCTTTCTTCCTTTCAACGTTTGTTTAATTTAGGATTTGTTATCTCTCCTTGTGTTTGTATCTTGTATATTTTAGCCTCTTTCCTAGTTTCTAATTCATTTTTCTCCTTTGTTTGCAGAGACTGTCGACGAGTGGCGGGATCTGATCCGCAGGGTATGCACTAATTCCCTGATGATCCCCATCGATAAGACCCGTGCAGAGCTATCTGTAGATGTTGGGGAGCCTTCAGTAGCCGGTAGGCATACCGACATCTTTCGCTCCCATTTGGCATGTGGCCAGGATGGTGTCGACTCTCCGTACAGAGTTTGTGGGCTATAGGATGGTTGAGCACCTTATAAGGAGCCATTCTCATGGTGAGACTGTGGTTACTCCTCGGGACCCTAAGCCCTCCGTTCATTCAGAGCGTTGGTGTAGCTGGAGTCCTAGGTGAGGGCGCGCACCTTCGGAGGGGTCGCGTAGGGGTTGAGAGACCACTTGGCTCCTATGTATTTTGTAATATAGATTCTTTGTATATCATGGGCTCTTTGACTGTTTTGACCATGCCTAGTGCATGATGGCATTGTATATAAACATTGATTATTTATATATATGCATTCGTTTTTGGATCAAAAGCTTGTCACTCATGTTTTCCCTCTCTATTTCCAGCTTCCTCGTGTATACTACGATGCATGGTTTATATGCTTTCTAGAATGTATGCAATGGAAAACAGATGATGCAAATGTTTTCTTTCTTTTTGTGTTTCATGATGCTGATACATGATAATGTAGATATATTGTGATTTTGAATCTTAGCTTCTGTGAGCAAATTGGATACCTCATGTTTGTTTTGGCAAAGTGATGAAAATAACTAATATGATGAACAGATTAACTTGTCCCTCTCCTAACTCCATGCAACTAGTAAGATACAAGGGCTTATCACCAAGAGCCAAGAAGGGCGCAAGTTATGAAATATGGTGAAATGATAGTGATGAAAGACAGACGAAGCTTTGGCAGAACTAAATTGAAAACTACAAGCTTACTCTACCTGAATGAATTCATAGTTTGGATGTAACTTGCACTGCGGTTTATCAAGACATAGACCCGTAGATGGCCACATAGTAGACAAAATCTGGGTTTTTTAGGATTTTAACTCTCTTTGGATTTTGAACATCTGGTTCATTCGTTTTTGACACAAAGTTTGAATTGTTTGTTTATGACCTTTTAACATTTGCTTTGCCAAGAGGACCCCCTACACTTTGCCCCATGCTACTAGTAAGAAGCGTGGGTTTATCACCATGGGCAAGGCATAGGCGAGTAAGGGCATTTCCATCCTTTCCCAACCCTACGTCACTAGTAAGAGACGCCAGCTCATCACCGAAGGTTGGTGGGGCAAGGAAATGTGTAAAAATAAAATTTTTCTGTTTAATCACTTTTTGATTTGTCTTTTTGAGTAAAATGTCAGTATGTGCTTATTCCCAAAGAGATGTGTATATGGGATAGATGTGACACCATGAAGCTTCTAGAAGAGATCATAGGCAAGACACCTATCCTAAGAAGAAATCAAAGTGAGAATAAACTTGCAGATCTTGGTATGGTTACAGTTAAGACTTCGTCATGTCTGATTTTATTTGATAAAAGATTCTGAGATATTTGATGATATCATGAAAATGGAGAGATATGATTAGAAATTTTTATTGCCAACAACATCATGAGTTTGTAATGAATTACTTTGAGAATAGATTCCTTGATCACAATTTGTGTAAGAAACGAATGGACAAAATGATCCTAATCTATATGAAAATGCAATGTAGATAGTTATATAAGTAGCATTAGCTGCTTATGCGTAGAAACATTTGAGGTGTAGGGAATTGACTGTTTCACCAAACTCCTCACCTTCTAACATACATAAGAGGTATGCACCATTTCCATAGTCCTTCATGACTCAGTATGGGCCCAACCATTTGGGCTGGAATTTCCTTCCTTCGCCGGTCTTCTTATCAATCCGGCTGTCTAGTCTTAGAACTAGATCACCTTCGTATATGTCACGTTCATAGACCTTCTTGTTATACTGCCAGCACATCTGGTCAGCATAGACTCTATGTCACTATTCGGCATCTAACCTAGTTTCATCTAAGCTTTCTAGTTGGGAAAGACGTGCTTCTCTGTAAGCGTCTTCATCCAGAATCCCTTGTAGTGAAATGCGGAGACTGGGTATTTCGACCTTAAGCGGGAGAACTGCTTCTGCCCCAAATACTAGGGAGAAAGGAGTTACTCTTGTTGGTGTTCTTATTGAGGTTTGGTGGGGCCACAAGGCCAGATATAACTTAAAATGCCAATCTTGCTTGTTTTCTTTCACCTTTTTAAGGAGAATGGATTTCAGTGTTTTGTTTGTTGCTTCAGCCTGCCCGTTGGCTTGGGGATAATACAAGGAAGCCGTATGATGGATTATTTTAAATTTATTACATAGCTCACAAACCTCTTCATTCTTAAAAGAAGTTCCATTATCAGAGATAATGATTTGCGGGATACCGTACCTACAAATGATTTGGTTCAAAATGAACTTGGCAATCACAGAACTAGGTATAGTAGTAAGAGGCATGGCCTCCACCCATTTGGTAAAATATTTAGTGGCCGTGATAATAAAATTATGGCCATCTGTGGATGAGGGAGAGAATTTCCCTATTAAGTCTAGACCCCATGTAGAAAAGGGCCATGAAGTTGCGATTGGTTGTAGAGCTTGTGCTGGCATGTAGATCTCGTGGGAGAATTCTTGGCACTTATGACACCTGCGTGCAAACTCTATCACGTCATGTTCTAGAGTGGGCCAGAAATAGCCCATTCGATGTATTTTTTGAGCGGTGGCATGGCCACTGAAGTGGCCTCCACATATACCGCTGTGGGATTCATGGAGAATCCTCTTGGACTCTTCTGTGTCAACACACCTTAAGAGCATTCCATCGAATGCTTTTCGATAGAGCACCTGCTCTATAATGACATATTTAGCTACGATTATGCGTAACTACCTTCTTTGTTGTGGTGTAACTACCTCTGGGTACGTATGGTCTATGATATAATTAATGATATCAGTGTACCAAGGACACTCAGAGATAGCGGGTCAAGTTTCGATGTAGTATACGCATTCATCTGGAAAGTCTAAATCTACTAAATCACCTCTGTCTAATGGGTTGTCAGCTAACCAATCCACGATGATTTGTCCTTTAACTGACTTCTGATTTACAAATGTTAATTCGAACTCTCCCATTAAGGTTATAAAACGTCCAGCCTTTTTAGACAAGGACCCTTGTGTGAGAAAAGTCCGTAAATGGTCCATTTTTACCATGACCTTCGTTTCTTGATTCAACATATAATGTCTTAGGCGTTTAGTAGCATAAGACTATGGCAAGGCATTCTCGTTTTTCCTGTGTATAACGTGTTTCATAGTCGAGCAACGTTTGGCTAATGCAATAAATTGCACGTTCTCTCTTGTTATCATCTTCTTGGGCCAAAATATAGGCTAGCAAGACCATTGGTAGCTCGTGAATATAGAATTAACAGGTGCGATCTAACTTAGGTGGTATTAGCGTAGGTGGTGATAAAAGGAAACGCTTAACTGCGGTTAAAAGCTTCATTGTAGTCTTCGGTCCAATCAATGCTATAGTCTTTCTTGAGTAAATTGTTGATTGGATGAATGGCGAAGCTTAAGTCTGGGATGAATCTTCGGATTGCACCTAGCTTTCCAAAAAATGACCTGATTCCAGATTCATCTGAAGGTGGAACCATTTCAAGGATAGCCCGAATTTTAATTGGGTCAACATCTATTCCTTGTGATGATTTAATATAACCTAGGAGCTTCCCTCCCATTACACCAAAGACGCATTTCTCTGGATTTAGCATGACTCCGTATTCTATTAGGCTTGAAAGAATGATGTGGAGTACTTCGGGATGGTCACAGCGCCTCCTGGTCTTGGCCAACAAGTCATATACATATGATTCCATGATTTTATGAATTAGATCATGAAATATATACGTCATATCCTGCTGGTAGGTAGCACTAGCATTTTTGAGACCGAATGGCATAACAACATAGCAATAGGTTCCCCAAGGAGTTATAAATGTAGTTTTGGCTTGATCTTGCTCGGATATTCTGATTTGATTGTATCCCGAGAATCCATCCATAAGAGACAACAGTTCAAACCCAGTTGTTGCATCAACAATGACATCTATGGATGGCAATGGGAAGTCATCTTTAGGACATGCCTTGTTGATGTCTCGGAAATCTATGCAGATGCGTATCTTTCCATTCTTTTTGAGAATGGGAACGATATTAGACCCATTGAGAGTAATCGAATGGCTTGATGAATCCTACCTGAAGGAGTTTTATTACCTCCTCTTTTACCATGAGAGCTACTTTGGGTTTCATAGGTCTTGATTTTTGCTTAACTGTCTTTGCATCTGATTAAGTGACGAGGTTGTGCACTGCAATGTGGGGTGCAACTCCTGTCATTTCCTTATAATTAAATGTAAATTCCTTCTGATGTTCTTTGAGGATCCTCGTATGTATTTCCACTTCTTCTGGCGTTAACGAAGATCCTAATTTTAAAATTCTCGGCTCGTCTTCCATTCCGATGTTGACATCAATTGTTTCTTTGATCAAAGAGGCGTTACCCTCTTCGAACTCAAGCGGTGCTGGAGGTAAATCCAGATCATCCCCCTTCTCTACTGCGTATATGCTAGGTTCCATTTGTGAGGGAAAACTCATCATGGGATTTCCTCAATAGGAAGACGAAGGTGGAATTAAGGACAAATATAGCATAGGATAGGAAAGATGTAGTGCTACATAGGCATTTAAATAATCCAAAGTAGCCGCATCACTATCAACATGGTCTAGGACGGTAGATTCAATTCCTCTTAAAAGAGGATTTGTCATTATTTTTATCAATGGTTCATCACGAATGGACACCGTGAACTGGGTATCTTCTAACTCATTGCTTGGAGTAAAACGTGATGCTGAGGTTGCTATTGAATCGACAAGAATATTTTTCTCTCGCGGGATTGCTTCAATGGATATGAAGTTGAATGCCTTGCTTAAATCTAATACAGCATTTTTGTAGAGTTGCAAATGTTCGGCTTTAGTTTCATATACTTCAGAAACTTGATTTGTCACTAATTGTGAGTCTCCTAAGACTCTGATGTTATCAACACCAATTCTTTTGGCTAAGGTAAGGCCAAGGAGGAGGGCTTCGTACTCAGCGCCATTGTTTGTGCATTTAAATTTTAATTTAAAAGTGAATGGGAGGACTTTCTCCTCAGGTGAAGTAAGAATTATACCTTCCCCCGCTCCATAATGACATTTAGCTCCATCAAAATGGAGAGTCCAATACTTAGCCGGGAGTATAGATGTTGGGGCATCTGCTGCATTTGCGCACTCTACTTCTTCCATACAGAGGTCCTCTGCTAAAAAGGAACCAACACCTAGGGAAAATCCTATGCCTACTGAATCAAATGGTAAGAACATTGGTGAATCTTGTTCTATCAACTCAACGATTTTCGCGGTAGTCCCTAATGATACTATTTCTTTAGTTTTATCTTTAGGGGTTGGAATTGTTTTGGCTATGCTGGTAGTTTCAAGATCCGTCGTAGTTACCAACTTTTCCTCTGGTTTTGGGTCAGTGGGTTTATTAAGTTGGTTTGTTGGTAGTTCAAATTCTGAGTGCACCCCTGGTCTTTTCTTTAAATCAGCTAGGTGCAAATCGAAAGATTTTGGATCGCCTTTGGCTACAAATACCTTTCCTAGATGCAAGAATCTTACTTCTTGAAATAATGTAGAAGGGATTGCCTTCATTCGGTGTATCCATGGTCGGCCGAGTATCATATTATAATTAGTTTCCCGATCTATAATATAAAACTCAGTTAGGATTGTTTTGGGCCTTAAGGTGACCGGCAGTATTATAGTTCCTATCGAAGTGGCTTTAAGGCTATCATAGCCTCTTAATGTATTTCGAGTAGTGGAACAATTCGTTTCCCCATATCCAAGTTTTTGGAGGAAAGAGAAAGGGACTATGTTAACTGCGGCCCCATCATCAACCATTGCCCGTTTTACATAGTTATTATAAACCCATACTTGTAAGTGTAAGGCTGGATCACCTCAGCGTGTGATCTCAGCATCTGTGGGCATTTTACTTATTTCAAATATGAATTCGACATCCTTGTCCGGCTGCCCCGGAGGGTGGATATCAAAATCTACGTGATTTACTTGTGTTTCAGGAAGTGGAGTGATGTTAATTAGATGGCCTAGACCTAATGCTTCTAAAAGAGCAGCTCTGTGAGGGGCAGAGTTCTTTAGTAAGTCCAAAAATGAAATGTGTGAGAAGGTCTTTGTTAGGTCGCTAATTAAATCATAGGCACCTACGGGTTTTTCTACTATTTGCTGACTCTTATCTGTTTCTGGTAGAGGACTTGGGCTCGGTTGAGAGAAATACTCTCGTGTTCTTGTTATAGCTTCGATAGGTAGTTCAGCGTCTAATTCTACCAAACTGACTATCTTGGGTCTCGACTGAGCTCCTAACTGTGGCACAACTGATGGATTTAATGAAGTCGAGGCTTTATGATCATTGTTTCCCATCATTGCACCTTTTTTGTTCCAGTTGGATTCAGCTTATTTCTATCATGATTTGGGAGCAGATCGTTAAAGATCTTGAGGGGAGCATTCTGAGGGGAAACTGCCCCTGCAAGTGTATTTGGTGATGATGAGATGGGATCTACCAAAATCAAATCTGTGAAGAACTGTCTTTGTTCTTCTAGCAAGCGTTGCATAAATTTATTGTAGTCATGACATGTTCTAGTATCGTGACCCCGAATTTTGTGGAAACCACAATAAGAATTGGGATTGTAATTCCTATTTTGTTGGTTAGGTGTGTATTGTGGCCTAAAATTCTGATCAAATTGTTGCCTATCAGCATTAAAATTTTGGAATTGTTGTTTGTGGTTTTGACTTTGGTTTTGATAACCAAATGAGTTTTGGCTTGGCCCTTATATGGGATTTCACCGTTGTTGTTGTTGTTTTGGATGGTTAAAATCCACTGTATTGATCGTCGGGGTAAAGTTGTTGTTTCGTTGGTTGTTTGTTTGTGACAGAGTATTAACAACATTTACCCTCTTGGGCTGGTCGGTTACCCCATCCGTTGTTACCCCACGATTTTTGTTAAGGATTTTGGGTCCTTGATTGACATTTGTGATAGTTGTAGTGTTTTGAGTGGAGGTGATTAACCTCCCGTTTGTTCCATATGTCTTACGGCCACTATCTATCGCTGCTTCGTCTATTCGAAGAGCGCTCTCAAGTACTTCATCGTAAGTTCTTAGCGGGAACTTCTGGACTTCTTCCTTCACCTCCTTGCTGAGAGAATGAAGGAATAAATCACATAGTTCCATCTGATCCATGTTTGGAGCACTTGCTAAAGAATAAAGAACTGTACGCCACCTCTGGATGAAATGGGCGACAGATTCGTTGTGTTCTTGTTTGATGTGTAAGAATTCCCTGATTCCTATTCTCAACAATTTGTTCATGTTGAAGGATTTGATGAACTCTGACATGAGTTGTTTAAATGAATGGATGGAGGCTTCAGGTATCCTGTAATACCATTCGAGAGAAATGCCTTCCAAGGTTTTGGGAAATATTTTAGCAACAACCCCATCCCAAGGGAATAATTCTCATATGGCTATAGCATAAGCTTTGATATGTGCGTTTGGATCTCCCTCACCCTTGAACTTGGGTAAATCAGGAAGAGGTCTTGGAAGCATGATGCTTCGTATGGTGAAGTCTAAGGGTTCCTTTAGATATTTTGAATAAGTCCCTATTGCATAGCTTTCGACCATTGATGGTGGTTGCTGAGGCAGTGATTGTGGGATAGGTTGTTGATATGGTGCAGCGTATGCATTGGCAGGGGCATAAGGAAGGTCCCTACATTTGAGCAAACATGCTGGGAGAGGAGAAAACATATCCTTATGGTGATTTTGGAGTACATGTTTAAGTATGACGAGGTATTGTTAAGGAATGGATTGTTTGACACTAGACCGAGAGGAATAGTGTTAGAGATGATGGGCCTTGTTGGCGTTTGTTGTGGATAGTGAGGCAGCATGCCTAATGTGCCTACTCCTATGAGGAGATCTACTTGGCCAGAGTGGTATGGAAGATTGGAACTTCCTGTTTGTATGAACGGAGAATTTTGACTTGCTTGAGCCAGTTCTAACCCTCTCACTTTTTCTACTAACGTTGAAATGACTTCATTTGGTGAAGTCACGGTGTTTTGTCTGAGTGGCGTTTGTTGTTTACCCTGGTGTTGTATAGGTACGTGATATCCTGTCATAAACTGATCACTATCTTGCCAAGTTTCTCCGAGAATATTTCCTATATGCAGTGGCATAGAGGTATTTTCTTGAAGAGAGACCTCAGGTTGTATTTGTAAACCTCCGATAGGTGGGTACATACCCCGAGAATGTTGTTCACTCCTAGGATAACGTTTTGACTGTCCATCATCTAAGACCAGGTATGGATCTGATTACCTACTAATTTGTGGTCTAAGTAGCATTTGAGGAGACGAACCAGATTCTCTAGTAAACGTCATATTGTTTGAACCTGAAGGCTCTGTTTGTTACGTTTGAGGGGGGTGATCTAATTCCTCAGTTTGAAAAGACGAACTATATATGATTCTTGGGGTTTGTGTTGACAACTGATTAGTTGAATAGTTTTCACCCCATACTGAGAGCGAGGGTGATGATTGCCTATTCTGTTGGGCGTAGTATGCCTCAAGACCCAAGAGGGGTCTGCCATATGCATCGAATCCTGACATATTCGGGGGGTATATGAATACCCATAGAATAATGGGAAGGAGCGAAGGTGATTTGTGAAAGGAAACGTGATATTATGACTCCGAACGAGAAAGTAGGAAGTTTTACGTCAGCTTCACTAATTTCGTTTGATTCACGTTGGGTTCACCAATTTTGTACACCGGAAAAGCGACAGGCGAGCGTGAGAATCTACAAGTAACTCTTCCGCATACCCGACCTCTCGAGGTCATGCCGAGACAGCCGGTGGGGGTAGAATATGCATGGGATGTAGAAAAACTAGTTAGGCAGTCTAATGTCTTCGACACGTACTAGTGGAATTTGTGAATCTAAGGCAAAGAAGGCCCTTCTAACTTGGACTGGTGTGATAGATCGGTCGGTAAGGATGACTGCTCGAAGGCTCCAATCAATATCAAGCTCTAGCGTGATTCGATCTATAGGTTGTGGAATACGTGGAAAATGACCTGGGATAGTTTTGTGTATGTCTCCTGATAAGGTCATATAGTGGATGGTAAATATAATTGACTCTACGGACGATTCTCTGGCCTAGTCCAGAATTCTCTAGCTTCGTTAGCCGCTATATCTAATAAGGAAAATTGTTCGATGATGATGGGTGGAAGTGGAGTGGATCTAAATACCAAGGTGCGTAGGGTAGTGTCTATATCTGATTGACTTGTGGATTCGTTGGGCTGTGGGATCTGTGGATCACAACCATAGACTCTTGGTTGTTGCGGTCCTGTTATGGTCATACGTAAAATCAAGTTCTAATCCCTAGTATCTAGTAATCGTATGCTTTCTCAGCTTCTATGTTTAGGACCAATAACTGTGTGATTTTCTTAGAATATCTCACAGGCGTTCGCGCAACTTGGATCCTTAAACCGGTGTCTATGTTTGTGAGAGTGTCTCCTACACCCGGCTGTGGGACCAAAGGATCACAACCAAAGGTTTGTTCTCTTTCGAACCCTTCTATAGTCATGTGAGTGTTTACCTAGGGCAATCTGTAATTTGGTTGGTTTGACCAAAACGTGTATGCTTGGTCGTCCTCTATGTTTAATCCTCTTAATTGAGAATTGATCAGTTGTAAATCTGTGGTTGTTTGAAATACTTGTATTCTGAGATTTTGGTCTATGTCAACTATTGTTGTGACGAGGTTTGGTTGAGGCACGATTGGCTCAAATATATATTCCCTGGGCTCCTGAGGTCCCGTGATTGTCATACGAAACGAAATGTAAATCTAACTATAACTAAGCAAATTTTAACTACGTGGACTAAATCTAACATATATATAACTTTTATTCTTCTAAGAAGTCTTTTAACAAATTTAAGGAAAGCAAACTATTTTAAGCGTATCTAGGAATAATAACCAAACAATAATTTAAAACAGACAAGATAACCGAGTGTAGTTGTTTGCCTGTGCGATTTGTAGAATTATTCTAAATAAAATAGCTCGCCTAATTTATCTACAAGATTCTTGATCCTACCTCAGAAGTGAGGAGTGAATCATAGTTTCTCAGAAACTATCAATCCTCACGGCTTCCCTAGCAATATTGAGAATAGAATTTACCGAAATGAAGCAATTTACCTACTTTATTTGATATGATTCTAACTAGAACTTTGAAAGTTAAAACCTGGATTCTGCAGAACAGTGGCGAATCCGATGGTGTGTGTGATCTTATCCCCTCAGTGTGATCTCCTCGTTCTTTCGTGTTCACGTGGATCCAAAAAAGCGTGTAATGCTAGCACCGATAGGAGTAGATTTTAGGACAAGGACAACTCAGAATGCAGACTGAAAATGCGAGTAGGAGAGGGACAACGCAAGAGTACAGAGCTTGGCTTATGTGATTCCTAGCGGGATTTTACTGCGAGTCATGCAACATGAAGCGACCAGAACCTATAACCATCTTATTCGAAGAGCAAAACCTGCAACTTTAATGGCTTCCTAAGCTATTCTGTTCTAATGGATTGGATAAAATGACGACACTGTTTGCACAAGATGGGTATGTGGCTTACCAACAACTGAGTAATCTAACCAAAGATGCAAGTGAATTCAATCTATGGGTTCTAAATAAGATAACAAGCTAAAATACTAAAATGAGGAGAGAAAAGATCAGTCTTCAAAATCCAGCCAAACCTCTAGATCATTTGCTTTTACACAAACTATGCATTTATAGGAATTCAATCACCCAAAAAATAAAAACCAAATGGAACTCCTAAACAATAAACAAAGGAAAAACATTATTCCAGGGGACCAAAAACATAAATGCATGCCCAAGTCGGCAAAGAAAGCTGGTGAATCGTGATATTTCACGTGAGTCGCATCAAAAGAACGTTCTAGAAAACACGCACAGGACCGCCGCTCTGAGCAGGGCGGCGGTTACAGGACCGCCACCTTGATCAGGGCGGCGGTCACGAGACCGCCGCCCTGTAGGGTGGCGGTTTCGTCACTGAAGATCAAAAGGCCAAGGAAAGAGGGAAAAAAGGGGAAAACAAAGGGTGCGGGGGCTAAGTGGGGGCATGCGGGATGTTAACGCATACTCCGAGGGATTTTCCGGATCCCGAACACCTTGCGAGGAGACCTGTACCATCATTGGGGCACTTATTACGTTGTTCCGCAGTACAGTACCTTACAATTTTAAGTACGTACACTACCCTTTGGAATGTAGCAGGTGCATTACACAAGCCAAATGGAAGAACTAAATAAGCAAATGCTCCCCATGGACATGTGAAGGTATTTTTGTTTTGGTCCTCTGGTGCAATCTGGATTTCATTATAACCACTATATCCATCAAGAAAAGAGAAGTATTTCTTACCAACTAGAGTATCAAGCACTTGATCAATAAAGGGCAATGCAAAGTGATATTTCTTTGTTACTGTATTTAGCTCCCTGTAATCTACACAGATCCTCCATTTTCCATTCTTATTTGGCACAATGACAAGAGGTGATTCCCACTAACTGTCTGATATAGGGTATATAAATCTAACATATAGCAACTTATGTAGTTCTCCCTTTACAATCTCTCTTATTGTTGGGTTCATCCTGCTCTGAGGTTTTCTGATTGGTTTACAATCTTCTTTGATATAAATTTTGTGAGTACAAGGCCTAGGATGAATCCCATGCATATCGTCATAATCCTAGGCAAATGTTGTTTTATGTTTTTGAAGAAGATCAATCAATAGTTGCTCTTCTTATCTATCCATAATCTTGCTTACATTGAGTGGCCTACCTGGTGCTATTTCTACTTGCTTGGAGAGGTCCATCATTGAACATACGTTGCTGCTAACAAAATTTAGTATGCATTTATGGGGAAGAAGTTGATGAAGAATACAATTCTTACCTGTAAGATCCATGTGTTTTGTTACGGTAGAACTTGGTTCAAGGGACAACTTAAGCACCTTAATCTATCATCCACTTCTTTGTTTCTTCTATAGTGTTCTACAAAACATTGGAGAGGACAACATATTCTTCCTATTCTTTAATTATACAAGACTTCTCTAGCATCATGAGTTGTTGTACAAAGCTCTAATCAACTTCTAATTCTTCAACCCAAATTGTTTGATCTTCTTCATTCAATGGTTGGGGAGGAGGATAGAGCATAAGCTTCTTGGCACCATTTCCATTTGAGATAATCATGTCACCATATCTATAACCTATGAATGTATCAGCAGTGGCCAACCATGGTCTTCTTAGTATGATAGGATAACTTCCTAATCTTACTTTTTTTTTAAGGAAAATGAAGTCAACGGGTTATTCCTAAGAGTTCACCACCACAACAATGTCCTCAAGGAATCCTTCAGGTATCATTGTTTATCTATCTACCAGTTGTAAGATTGTAGTTGTTGGCCTTAGTCCTTCCAAATTCAAGTCATCCATGATTTTCTTAGCCATGACGTTAATTTCTACCCCTAAGTCAATTAGAGTATTCTTGATTGTAGCTCCATTGATAGTAACTTTAACCAAGGGACTGCCTAGATCTATGTACTCGGGTGAAACCAAATTTCTAAGCATGATATCCGCCAACTGTCCAATAACTTTCATAGTGGATGGATCTTTCCTTTTTATTCTTGGATTTTTAATGCATAGATATTTAACCAGCTTATTATAGATGGGAACATCCTTAATTGATTGAATAAGTGGAATATTCATGTAAACATCCTTCAGCTGATTGAAAAAATCAGAATCAGAATCTGATTTAGGGTCAGTATTTCTTTCCTGCAATCTCTCTAGAAATGGGGGTTCATTAACTTCTATCTTATCCTTATTGGAACTCTATTTGTGTTACTACGGATCAATTTGCAGTGCTTTTTAGCTTTGTTGTAGATCAGTATGTAGCAACTGTGGTTCATCTGCAATCTCTATGATGGTGGGTTTACTTAGTGGAAGAAGTGCTCTTCCTGAGCGAAGATGGATATCATTTACATCAACTAAATAGGCAGAGTATTGGGTTGATTTAGTGGTGTAGGTTGGCTAAGCAGCTTTATTATTTGGGTTAGGCGATGCTTAAGCTGACAATTGGGTAGCCTTTGGTTTATATCCAGATTGGGAGTTTGCAATCAAATATTGCTGATGTGGGTAAGGAGGTTGATGATAAGATTGTTGTTAATTAGGAGGTTGATTGCTTCATTATTGAACTCCTCTCCAAGGATGTTGCCATGAAGAAGGGTTTTATTGTCATTGTTGGCCTTGGAATTGAGGTTGTCATGGCTATTGGTATTGGCTAGGGTATGGAGTACAACCTTGCTATTATTATCCCAAAGTGGGGGTTGCATATATGAATTACTAGCCCAATTTTGAAAATATGGCATTGGATTTTGTGGCATACCTTCTTGTCTTGGTGGCCAAGGCTTTCTTTGAGTAATGTAAAAGACTTGTCCACCCTCTATTTCTATCATCTTAAATTCTAGTGAAGCCTCCTTTTCTTCTATGATGTGGGTCAATCATCTGCATCTGCAATCAACTTTTCTCCTTTTGTAAGAGTGGCAAAACTCCGTAAGTGTTGCCTCTACATCTTCTCTCTTTTTCTTTGCATGTAGAGCATCAAGCTGGGTGGCCATATCATTGACTATTTTCTATTTCATATTCTTGAACATGTTTACAATCTCTAATTTATATATATCCCTGATTCCTTTGGTAGTTGATTTACCATTTGATCTAACACTTCTTATTCTCTTCATAGTTACTTTAGAGTAATTCATGTAGGATTCACAAATCTCATCAAAGGTAGCTTTTGAAATGTCTCCCACTCGTATCATTTCTAAAGCATCCATATCCTCATCACTGAGTCCTTTTAGGAAAAGTAATTTAAGAAACTCAGGAGGTAACATTGTGTGCCTTGACTTCTTAACGCAAAATAGGAATATTTCTAGGTAATCTTCTAGTGGTTCACCTTCCTTTTGTGACATACTGAAGAGTTCATCTCCTCCTCTACTACTTGGCATGCAATTATTTTGGTACTTGGTCAAAAAAAATTCCTTCATCTACCACCAGGTAGTAACATTATCTCTTCCTAGACCCATAAACCATCTCAAGGTTGCATCCTTGAGTTTAGAACGGAACAACTTCAGCTTGTGTGCATTAGTTTTGTAATCATAACTTCTGAATAAAACATCAAACTAAAACAAGAAAGTGTCTGGGTCTTCAGTTATAGATCCATGAAATTTAGGAAGGGCTGAGGGATAAATGTTCTTCATTACAGTAGGATGATTGTTATTGGATATTGGGAACTCAAATTTAGTTGCCCCTTCTTCAACATTTTGATTCACTTCTTCTACCATGATTAGCTGATCAGGAATAGACTCAGACGTCTCACTTGGAGGGGGATTTTATAATAGCAAACCTTGAATAGAGGAAGATGGTGTCTTCTTCAGAATCAGAAGCAATTTCTGCTATTTGAGGATTGGGTAGGAATCTACCATGGGCATCTCTTGGATGGTGCATACATCAACTGGCTCAACTCAATCAATCATTAGTTAGTGGGGGGTTTGAAGGTGGAGTTTCTAAAACCTAGCCTATTTCTAAGAAATTTAAAGATGAAAACCTCACAAAAATTCCTAGAACTTGGCAATATCCCCAACAACGGCACCAAAATGGTAATGCAAATCAACTTGCAGGAATTAATATATTGTTCATTGAATCACAATCATTTAATTATCAAACCAGGGGACATAAACTTGAAACATTTCTAGTGTTGTATACATAATTAAAGTAGATCCAGGAGGTTGGAAATAAATAATTATCACAACAATGCTTGAAAGGTAAAAAAAATTGATATCTGGAAATGAATGGTTTCTAAATACTAGTACTAAGACAAAGCTATAAATTCATAATGCAGATACAGAAAGTAAATAGTTCCTAGGTAAGCATACATACAATGAAACAAGACAACAATGGAGGGGTTTAATAGACTGCAAGTGCTCCTTGACTTTGGTGATAATTCCTCCTAAATTCTGCAACTAGAGACTAATAAACAGAACTCAGATCTTTATTAAATTTTCATGAATATTACATCAAGGAATAAAACAATCTCCTCTATGAATTTCTCAGATAACGAATATATGTATGAATCAATGAACCAACCAACATTGACCCTTTCTTTTATACTTCTCATCTTACAACAAGACATTAGAAGAAGGAGAGTTTAACTAAGTGTTTCAAGAAATTAAGTGAAAGATATTCGATAGAACAAGTGGGAGATCTTTATTATAACAACGAGAGATTCAACAGATGCTAAAAAACTCATAACATGTGTTCAGATAACAAACACATAACTCAAGTAATCGACCAGTTCCTTAAATCACATGTTAAATCAAACAATCAGTTCTTCAATAGTTTGCAATGAATGACCAGATCAAATGTTGAGTTATCTCCCAGTTCTGCATGTTCTAGTTACAACTGCTTACTCAGTGGCACATACAAACTTGAGTGTCATTCTTCATGCCTTCCAAAAGATCTTCATAACGTGGGCTCTTCATTGTAAATGATCTCCTTTGGCTGCGAACGAGTTGTTGAGGACATGTTCTTTAGCTGCGGATGAGCTGTTGTGGATGGTTCCTTCGCTACATATGAGTTGTTGCATACAAAAAAATACTTATAAACAAGAGTGGCATCACACATATACTCATTCAAACAATTTATTGGGATAATAAAAATAAATACACACACAAAATAAAGATAACTAGTTAGAACTATATTAATCAGTAATCATGCCATAAGGTCAAGTTGTGTTAATTACCTTTGTAAGCAACTCATCTTCTATATTCTGGTGAAGCCATTGTAGTCATGTCCTTGTATTTTCCAATTGCATTTTTAGCACATTCCTTTTGTCTACTAGGGAAAAGATTTGTAACATTTAGTCACATGATGGTTGTTTGCACATTTCTTGCTTTCCTACAATTAATCAATCTTACAACTGAAAAGGGGGATTACCAAGTGCTACAATGAGAAAACATTGCAGGTGGGTTTCTAATCAAAAACCTATTGGATTTTCACCACTATTTTATTTGGCCCCTTTAATCATAACACACACTTGCGTGAACAGTGCGAGTGAGATTGAGAGTATAAAGTGGAGCGCATATACGAGATATTATTTGGGAAGGAACAATTTAAGCCATGGAATCTATGTGGGATGTGGAAGTATTTAATTTCTATTGTCTAATCGAAATCCTTACATGTAAAGAAAATATATATGAAAATAACAACTCCCATTTTATATTGGTGGTCCTTGATGGATGATGCTAAAAGGTTTGTTGATGTGGGAAATCCTAATTGGTACCCTAATAACTAGAGAGAAACCTTAATCACAATTGTGTATGAAATCGCTACTATGGGTTATCAATTCCACTCCACATATAATTGTCTCTAAAGTGTCATATGAGACACACAAGTGAGTTCCCCTTACAATATGTATGTTCTACATACCAAAAAAGTACATGGCCTAAAATTGGGACATTCATAATATTGATGGACCACTCCTTGTTGTCTAAGATATCTACAAATTACATTACCTCGACATCTTGATACACCACACACCCTTTCTCTTTCAAATGATTGACAAAAATGACAAGTGATTGTAGGAAATAAGAGTTTTATATTGGTTCCCCTCAGAGTTTTCACCTCCCTTGCACTTCTCCTCCCTAAAACCCATCCTTCATTGTCCCTATTCCTCTCCCGCTTTTCACTCCTTCTAATTTTACTTCTTTGATCCATCCCCTTTGGCATTTCCGTGTACCTTACACGTGCGATGCTAGTTATGCCAAAAGGTATTTTCCTGGTAGAAAGGTCAAGCATCTTCTGACAACAACATGTAATCCCCACCATTCACATTCTGGTCCGTATCAAAAACCGTAAAATGGTCCTAGTCATTCACGTTTGACACTTTCTGACAGTTTAAGGGTCTAACACAAAGGTTTATTATGGGTTCACCACTGTGAAAGGGTTTTACACTTTTGAGTATGTGAGCCTGAGCAACGAAGTGACCAAACCGGTGAAGTACAGGCTATAGGTGGTGGTTTTTGTGCACTCCCCAATGCACAATACCCTTTAGAGGGAAACTTGTTTATAAATCTCCCTCCTTTTTGGTTCTCAACATTAATCCCAAATTCCAATTCTAGAGAAATCACTTACGATCATCTTAAACATATTACAGGGGTTGGTAGGATATATTCTTTGTTGCATGTTTTTTGATTCTAATGAATATCTCAAAATACGAATTCAGATTTTTTCCGTAAGTTACGATGATGTATTTTGAGCCATTAGAAATTTTATAGCTAGGTAATAGTTTAAGTAGGTAGATTTATAAGGCACCAAAAGAATTCAAACCCTACTATATCATACCAAATTTGGGTTATCTCTTTTTTGGTAAAACATTGACTTTTTTTAAGTTTGGTTTTTAAAAGGACATTGTTTATGAATTTAGCATATGTAAAAATAAATTTAAAAATTCCCTCTTTATTTCAAATTTTTCGAAGGGGTCGAAGGGATTAATCACAAGGGAAATCATTGGTATGGAATTCGGTGTAGCATTGCAAGTCCTTGCCATTCTTTCCATAAGGAATTATGCATTAATAATTAAAAAGAAGGTAAAAAAGGAAGCTAAAAAATAGCAAACCATTAGGTATATAATATTTCTTCAATAAGTTTTTTACATTATACTGGATATTCTTCTCTAAAATTACATATAAAAGAGTTGTTGGTTTTCTATTTGAGGATGTGCTTATTTTTCATCAGGTTCGTGGGGCCTTGCAAGTGGTGAAGGTAGTGGATATACCCCCAAATGGAAAGAGGAAAGGTCATTTTCATTCGAGGATATAAAATAAGCTACAAATAATTTTTCCACTCAAAACATAAATTGATCTGGAGGCTATGGAAAGGTATTGTCCCACTATTCAATTACCTTTGACGTGGGTATGAAAGCAATATTATTAAAAACTAGATCAAATTTAATAAAAAAAACATTTTTAGTCAAATATAGAGAGACTCTATAAGGTCTATGCTAGGGTGAGGTACAAGAGAATATGTTAAGATTTATGTAGTTTATTTAGGTACCTTTGCATCATGTTTTATAGAGTTGTAGTTGTCCTTAGCATCAATTCTATTTTACACAAACTATCATTAGCTTGTTTGTGATGTTCCAACAAACTTTGTGATGTTTCATTACTTTTACCTTGTTATTTACCTTCTCTTTCTTGTAAATTTGGCATACATACCCTTCTTTCTCTATTTATAATTTTTCATTTCTATCTTTCTAATGCAAAGTGATAAATATTTTTGCACCAAACCTCTTTTGGTTTGCTAAAAATCTACTAGTCATATAACTCCTAATTGTTTTAACTTCTTCATATATTTTAATCCATTCTATTTAGTCATGGTAAAATTATGTTCAAAATATATGTTCCCCTGAGTATTAGAGAGTAGTGAGTTTGAAGAATTACGGCTTTTTGGTTGCATTTACATTTTCAAAAGTGAACGGGCCTATGTTTTCTTGTATGGAAAGGTAGGTGTACAAAAGAAGGTTGGCATTCAACGAAGAAATGGTAACCATGAAGAGGGTGAAAAAGGAAGTATATGCAGGGTGGAGCCGAATTCAGTACCAAAATAGAACTATTGGCTCGTTTTCATCACATGAACCTAGTGGGTTGTCATAATTTCTCTTACTTTGGTAGGATAATGCAATATTAATTTTACCCTATTATTTACCTTCTCTTCCTTGCAAAGTTGGCATACATACCCTTCTTTCTTTGTTTATAATTTTTCATTTATATATTTCTAGTGCAAAGTGTTGAAGCTTTTTGCATCAAACCTCTTTTGGTTTGCCAAAAAAATTTACCAGTCCTATAATTACCAATTATTTTATATTTTTCATATTTCTTAATCCATTTTATTTAGTCCCGATAAAATTATGTTTGAAATATATGTTCCCTGAGTATTAGAGAGTGAGGAGTTTGAAGAATTGTGGTTTATCAATTGTATTTACATCTTCAGAAGTGAACAAGCCTACATTATCTTGTATGGAAATGTAGGTGTACAAAATAAGGATGACATTTGGTAGACAAATGGTAGTCATGAAGAGGGTGAAAACAAAGTTTATGCAGGGTGGAGCTGAATTCAAGACCGAAATAGAACTATTGTCTCGTTTTCATCACATGAATATGGTGGGTTATCATATTTTCTCTTGATTTTGTAGGATAATGCAACATTACTTTTACTTTTACCCTATTACTTACCTTATCTTTCTTGCAAAGTTGGAGTACAAAACTTTTTCTATGTTTATAATTTTTCATTTCTATCTCTCTAGTGCAAACTGATAAAGTTTATTCCACCCCACCTATTGTGGTTGGTGTAGACACAATTTATGCACTTGGGTACATTTATAGGTCTTAAATCATACTAATGTATACATGATTCCTAAGCAACAAAACTAGTAGTTAACAACTCCTTTTGGCCTTTTTGCTTTATTTCTTGCATTCTTACTGGTCTTACACATCTTACAGCCTTGTCGATACTTTACCGCTTTATCATTTATGGCCTCGGACACTAGTGCCTAGTTAGGACACAAGCGCCCAAGTGCACCTGTCCCTTCTGGTTGCTCCTATCCTTTTTATCCTTTTCTTAATATTTTGGGTCTCTTTTACTTCTTGGACACCTTATAGTGCTTTGGCTTGGCCTTTCGGTTGTCATTTACAAAATTCAAACAAAGGAATCATATATATACTTAATTACTTCTTCTAAATCAGGGGTCAAGCACTATAAGCATTATCTATCATCACCTAAGCTTGCATAAAAGGCACAAGAGCATTTTAAAGGCATTCATCTAGCACATCCATACAAGGGACAAGGGTTGCATCAATTTTCATACACATCATAGGAGGGGAAGTTCATTTTATTTCATCTCACACATTTGCATACTTAGAGCAATCTAGATCTAACCTGCTATCATAGTGCAACTTGCACAAGGGCAACCTAGGGCATCATTACACACACATACACAAATAATTACATGGAGTCTGAGATGTAGTGAAGTGTTTGGTCGTAAGTTCCTTCTTTGGGTGACCACCGGGGTCAATCCGACTCCACATTCCACATCTTTTTTATTATATTTGATGTTGTTTTGTGGACATGTGCAGGTAGACATCTATTTTGAAGGTTAAAAATACAATCAACAACATTGCAGTGAAACCAGAGTGAAAAAAGAGGATCAATAGCGAAGCTCCTCCAAACTAAGAACTTAAGCATTTGAGAGGACACTAACGCCCAGTTTAGTCACTAGCACCCAAGCGCTTCTATCCTCCAATGGGCGCTTCTATCCTATACGGGTTTGAGTTCCAAAACCCTCGATGAGCCTTGATGACACAATTTCCCACCTATTCCAATAGTTACTCATTTCAGATCACTTGGAAATCAGCTAACTTACCTTACCTCTATTATTTGTTTAGGGTTTCATATCTTTGAATGCTTATTATTTGCTTTTTACTGTAGTTTATCACCTTTCTATCATTAGTTACAGTAGTTACTATAAAATAAAATTTTAATTCAATATAGATTAAATCATTTGGTGAACCCCCACTTGTAATCTAACACTTAGATCCTTATTTTACATATTCTATCGGATTTGTCTTTACTTAACCTTAAACCCTAGTTGCATCAAAGTTCATATTTCCATCTATTGTCTATCCTACCTCTGATCTACATAAGTCCTTGGGATTTTTTGTCCAAAATAACCTCTGGTTATTTTGACAACTTACATCTTCATTCTAACTTTGAAGTTATTTTGTGCACCCTCGTGTGTTCTTCCTGTTTCTTCCTTGTGATTCCTCCTCTACTTGTCCCCTCGTGTGCATACTCCTCACGCTTCCTCCTTCCCATTTATTCTTATATCTCATTCCATATCCCCTTTGCACCTTCCTTGTGTGTGCCCACTTTCATCCAGTAGTCTCATACACCCTTTTGCGTAACCCTGTAGACTTGCCCTCCAAATCGGCTAAGTGCCCCAACATGCCTCTTGTGTGCATGCCCTTCCTATTCTCATTTATGTCTGCCTTTTTCTCATTTTTGTCTTCACTTTTTCTCATTTCTATTGTGTCTTGCCTCTTTGTTCACATTTTTTGGTATGTTATGTGTATTTTCCACT
This sequence comes from Taxus chinensis, assembly GCA_019776745.2. Classification (NCBI taxonomy): domain Eukaryota; kingdom Viridiplantae; phylum Streptophyta; class Pinopsida; order Cupressales; family Taxaceae; genus Taxus; species Taxus chinensis. The sequence goes on along the minus strand of CM034154.1, from coordinate 15,564,845 downwards.
TGCAAGTTCCATTTTTAAGTGTTGTCAATGCATGGGAAATTTAGGTTTGTGTGGTTCTGGTCTGTGGCATGCCTGTCCACCCTTTCTCCCATATTTTCTCCCTTTCCTTCCCCTTGTGGAGAAATATTGACCCTTTTATGGTGTTATCATCACCCCTTTTAGCTTAGAATTTCCCTTATGCATATCCCTCTAACTTTGGTCCCTTGGAATCATAGAGTAGTGACAGGTAGCTACATTTACCTTCATAGGAGTAGTTTTAACAGTAAAAATAGGTGGAGTAACCAACCTTCTCTAGACGTCTGTCTCGGTGCGCAAGGTTCCACAACTTGGAGACAGTCCCATGTTGCCTCAAAGCCCCAATTCAGTCTGATCTAGGATGGGTTTAATTTTAAGCTCCAATAGTTTTTTCCATGCCCAGTGGTAGTAGTTTGAATATCTATACATCTTCATCTCATCAATTTTGATGTGTTATTGTTGAGATCCAGACTTTGGAGGCATCTTTCAACACATCAAGTGACTCCAAGGATCTAGATCAATTATTTTCAGCAGTCTGCGCAGTGTGTCAGCAAAGGAAAGAAAAAACAAAAATGTGCAAGGAATTGGCATCAAGCATAATCAAAGGTAGATATTTTATGTGCAAAGATGAACAACAGTTAGTGCACAAACTGGTAACGCACGCGGAAGAAGGTACCCTGTTATTTCATTTACCAAGTTCATGTGTTCTTGGTGAATTTTCAGTCTTTGGAGGCTATTCTAAGCACATCCGATGACTCTATTGATTCAACATACCCATTATCTCATTTATAGACCTTTCCCTTCATTCTTTCATCCATTCCCTTTCTCTCCATTGTTCCATTTTACTCTTTTATGAAGTTGTGTAATCATGGCTTCATTATATCACTCGAATCCCCATTTTCAAGAGAAAAAACAATTCCATCCATCCCCATATTTTCACCATACTCATCCAAATTAGTTTTATGAGCCCCATCATCATGAATATACGTATAACCCAAACCCCATTGATCTATATGGTTATCCTTCTAACCATAGTGTTTTCCAAGAACAAAGTTATGCAAGTGATGGCGGCAACTTCATGCGAGATGTCGATTTTCAGAGGCATATTGGAAAAATGGAGGCACAGTGGTGCAAGTCAGAGCTACATGTTTGATCAAGGCATGCAAAATTGGTTTTAGGCAGCCCTAACCATGGGTTGGCCTTATGCCAAATAGAATCAGCCCTCAACAAAAGTTGAATTTTATGGTCAAAATGACACCCCAAATAGAGAAGTGGGCCAGAGCAATAAAGGCTTATCAAATTATGTGCATGGAACCCTATCAATGGGGAAATCCTACACTAGTGCCCAATAACCCTCCCCTCCCTCCTCCCAAATTTGTGCCATCTCAACCCACTTTTAATATTCCTATATTTTTACGCGTTCCTCCAAAGGATTCCCCTTCTCCATCTCCTTCCCTTCCCTCCCATCTTCAATTTTCCACCCTCTTTTCTGCCAAATCCCCACCTTCTCCACAAGAAAATATTTCACCTCCTCAATCATTAAAACCTTTGCGTCCTCATTTAGGCATTGGATCCTTTCCCAACTTCATAAAAACATATTTATATGTGATTGAGTCTCACAGAGTTTTAAGCCATGAGATTTTGGAATTCAACCACATAACTAAGTACCCAGCCACTTGTTTTCTTGAGGACCAATTCCCCACAAGACAAGATATTGAAAATTTCATAGCTAGAAAAGATTATTTCCATCCATTTAGACAATAGGAGGCACATGCATGGCTAAAAGGGCCAAACGGGGAGGATCCCAACAATGTAGATCAAATTCAAACCTTCAAGGACCGGAGTCACGAGTTTGAAACAAAAGGAGATTCATTTCCTAGGGCCTATCAGTCATCCTTCTCCAAATTCATCAACATCAACAAGGGTGAGTGTCATTCTTGACAATCATCATATACTTACAGAAGAATGGACTGATTTTGAGAGCATTGATGGAGATATAGCCCAAACCGTTAAAGAACCTCCTTCTGTTTTAATCAAACAATCTGATGAAAAGGAGGTTGAATCTGAAGAACATAAGGATGAGGAGAATCTTACAAATGAGCAAGGCATCACATTTGAATGCAGTGACCCCATTGTCTTGCATGTTTAGATATTGCTTCACTATTGGAAGATTGCAGCAAGCCATCAACGACATCTTCAAGAGCTGCAATTAATCAAAAGGATCTTCATGATGAGGATGAAAGGTTTGAGTTATCAATTTTATTGCTTGTCGAGGAGAAGGTCGATCTCTTAGAGAAAGAATTATTTGTAGAGGTAGAAAAATGTGTGACCTAGCCTACAAAAAATTACCTTCATATGGAAAGTTTGCATGATGATCCCATCTATGGGATTGAGCCTCAAAGAAATGGGAAAAACACAAGGTTCATACCTTTCGTAATAAGATATTTGACTCGCCTAGAGCCAAAAAAAGAGTTACCACCGGTCGTGCTCATTTTAGAGCATGAGGTATAACTTCAGCATGCCAAAGGTCAGCAATAATACCTCCTAGATCCAAATGCAGAACAACTAAAGGAGGTATTTGTTTTGTTTGTTGTTGATAATTTGAAAAGGGTGGAAGACCATCTACAAGAAAAAAATTCACTCTTGTTAAAGACCATGTCCATTTCCAAATTAATTACATGGTCACAATTTGTAAGAAAGGGAAGTTACTTCTCCTTGCCTGTATCAGGATTTTTTTAGCTTCTCATTTTTTTAGTCAGAGTAGGGTTGAGTAGGTTTGTTTTCAGTAAAACAAGTGCCCACGCACACTCTATATGATTTTAAAATTTTGTATATAGTTGTGCTACTTGTTGTTTAGCGCGTTCCTTCTGGCATTGTGTTATTTCCTTTTGCACTCTCGTGCATGCCCCCTTTTATTGCTTCTTGGGATGGTAGTTTAGTTTTCAGAATGAACAGTTCTCAATAACTCGCAAAAATTTTCCACTCTCATAATTTAATTCAAAACATCTTCGCATGAGAGTAGCAATTTGTTCAGAGTTCCGAAAGTGCTTCAAGTGACTTCAAGGGTAGTTCTTCAAGTTACAGATCATAGCTTCATGTTTCTATGCAGATTCTATGCCCAATGGATGCTTATAAGGCTACTGGTCTCTTCATCTACCAGGTAGATGGCCCCAAAAGTCACCAAACTATTGTCCAAAATAACCCCCTAGTTATTTTGATAACTTACATCTTCATTATGACTCTAAATTTAAAAGGTTTTGCGTACTATGGCAGTTCCCTTGGCACAATTTCACTACTTATAATTCTTCCACGCATTCTTCTTGTTTCTTCCTTGTGTTTCCTCCTCCTATCGCTCCCTCTTATGCATGCTCCGTGAACTTCCTCCTTCCTCTTTATTCTTCTATTTAATTCCATATCTACTTTGCACCTTCCTCTTGTGTGCCTGTTTTCATTCTAGCAGTCTCACAAACCCTTTTGCACAACCCTATAGACTTGCCCTCCAAATCGACTAAGTCCCCATTTGGAGGGCAAGTCTATAGGGTTGTTTTTTTACAAAAGGTTGTAAAACAAAAGGGTTGTGCAAGTCTATATTTATCCATTTGATCTTTGTACATTTCCTCATGCTCATTTGGAGGGCAAGTCTATAGGGTTGTGCTAAAATGGTGGCCAACTTCTCATGAGTTTCAGACATTGAACTTGGTCTCTGTAATGTATTCTCACATTCTTCCATGAATTTAGATGATTGTGCATCCCTTAAGCAATAAAATCAGGTTTTATGGCACTTTTGTCTTCCCTTTTCTCATTTCTATTGTGTATTGCCTCTATGTTCATGTTTTTTGGCATGTTGTGCATATTTCCCACTTGCAGGTTCCATTTTTATGTATTTCCAATACACGGGAAAGTTGGGTCTGCATGGTTCTGGTATGTGGCGCGCCTGTCTTCCCTCTCTCCGACATTTTCTCCCTTTCTTTACCCTTTTGGAGAGTGATCGACCCTTTTTCTGGTGATATCACTACCCCTTTTAGCTTAGGATTTCCCTTATGTATCTCCTTCTAACCCTGGTCCCTTGGAATCATAGAGTAGTGATAGGTAGCTAAATTTCCCTTCATAGGAGTAGTTTTAGTAGTAGAAATAGGTAGAGGAACTGACCTTCTCTAGAGGTATGTCTCGGTGCACAAGGTCCCACAACTTGGAGACAGTCCCATGTTGCCTCAAAGCCCTAGTTCATTAGGATTTGTGATGGGTGCAATTTTGACTCCAACACTTTCATCCTTGGTTTTATATTTTTTGGGCTCTTCATTCCCACATTACATTTCCTTTCATATCCCCTAAGGTTCCTTAGGTCTCCTTGTATCAATTACTTAAAATACACCCACCTTGCAAATATGCTCTCCAAAAAGTCGTACACACTATGTACCTCCCTCACGATATGCTGCCTTCAGTAGTAAGTTCCATTTTTTATCATCTCTTCAACCCCCTATTATTCCTGATAACCCAACAATCAATCCAATTTCAAGTCAGTTAAATATTTAAAAAAATTTTTTGAGACAAATTTCAAGCTATGGAAGCCACGATTCAATCCCTCACAGCTGAAATCCAACATCTCAAGGATGCTTCTCATGCCCATGCTAGTTATCCTTCTACACCTCATCTTGATCCCATGTCTGCTACATGTGCTCATACAAGTGAGATCAAATCTTACCATAACAAACACCTCTCTATTTTTATTGAAATTATAGGAAACACAATATTCTCTCTAAGCTCCTTAATCACTAGTTAATTACCCTGTCACCTACTCATTACTACCCTCCTTATCAACTCACAAAATATAAAGGTCACTCATTTTGTAATTATCGTAGAATCAATAAACATCATGACAATGATTGTTATGCTTTAGAATGGAAAATCAGACAATTTGAGCATCAAGGATTTATTTCATTTACTACACAACATTATGTTACTCATTATCCTTCAATTACTAAACCCGAATGGGTTCCCAAATCTGATCCTTCTATCTCTAGCGAGCATCACACAATAGTCACTCTTGTTCCTTCTCCAGTAACGTGAAAATCACCACAAGCCCCACCTATGGCCAAACCATCAAAGGAAGAACAACTAATTCACTCGACACAAGTTGTGATCTATCACCTACTTACATTTCCTCTGTTAGACCCAAATTCTGATGTTGGTCATACCCTTTCTTCTACCTACCATTGTGACGACCATATATTTTCTCATGACACATTTCAACCTTTGTCACCATGGTATGATATCTTTCACATCATCACATAGATATCCATCACTCATACACTTTGGGGGTGTCCAACTCCCCCCCTCATAGTCGCACGTTCTAATTAGTAGTTACTTATCCATAGTACTCATATACACATATTTTACTTTGTAATTCACGTCAATAATTCTAGCAACACTTTATTTTATCTACACTATGAGCACACCTTACTACATCTATTTATGCTCATATCCCACTCAATACACGCTTTTCTCCTCATGCTTACTTATGGATCCTGATATTCATGATACACATACTATACACTATACATACTTAGGCTATTATTGCTCATAATGATCTTATCTATTTTCTAGTATCTCTTGATATACACACTTGGGAGTCATCGTACCTCTCCCCCCTCCATCACTATTTGTTGTCTCTCTCATATATTATTTACTACATTTCATGGTTTATGCTTCATAATAAATCTTTCATAACATCCAATCTCAATCAATGCCTTTATTACCCGATGATGCACATTCTAGTTCCATGGTTCATAATTGATTGTCGAGGGTCCAATTCTTAAATGAACCTCACAGAATCTACTCTTAAACCCTTTCTATATGCTTTGTGCTTCATAATAGATCTTTTCAAGCATTCTCATGTCTCTAGTACACATATTTTACCATCATTACCTGATGACACACTCTAGTTCCACAGTTCATACTTGATTGTTGAGGGTTAATTCCTCCATGAAATTAGCCTTATCTCACACACATTCCTAATTTAATGGGGAAACAATGACTCCTAATCATCTGTACATGATTACATATCACACATGATATACCATTCACACAACATATCACACATCTTGCAAGTTGATATTTACCCTTGTTAAGAGTTATAGATACTTCACATGTTACACTTTGTTTTCCATATGTTAGTGATCACGATAGTTAGTATGTCATTATATTTTTCTATATACACACGCGTGTTCAATTGGTATCTTGAGGTGAATAAAATAACTTTACAAATTTTTACATGATGCTTGTTGCTCAACAATGATCTTTACCAGTCCTATTGAGGCTCCTGGGGGCATCTACCTTTCCTACCCTCATACTCTACACATCATATGTCCTTTTGTTACTATCACTTTACTCTTCGTTGTTATATACATGCTTTGACATACTACTTATCTTTCTAACATGCTAACAAGTGCTTCATGTGTAGCATTTTCCTTACAGGATCAATACAACCATGGTTATCTATCATTTCTTGCTTACTATTACTTTCCATCATTTGTGGGATATGCCCTATGTCTTTCTTGATCATTGTTTGTGTATGGTCACTTCAGCCCTGATTGTCTTGTGACATTGTGAGAAATGTCCCATGTATGCAACCCACTTTTTGTGGTCTACCTCTTATTTTCATAACTACTTATTACACTGTATTCTAATACATGCTATCTTTTTTATACTAACACTTATTACTAGCCTACCTTGTTTACATGTGTTTTGGTTTCTACCATGCACATCCCCTACCCCCTACAAGTATTCACTCTCATATATGCATATCAATATCAGGTCCTCTCCTTTGGACCACATTCTCCTACAATCATTGCATGCACCCTAAATGAGGGGGGCATCTATCGGATGAGGAAATCACCCTTACAGCAACTCAGAGCTCTAGAACAACACAGCACAATACAAAATTGGCATAGGAACATAGTTACAGAGTGGTCCATAACCAAATTTAGATCATAAACATAATGCAAACACTAGTGCCGAGTAGTAGATAGTAGCGATGGACGCTTATGCCCCCCCAACACTTATGTCATCGGGGCAAAAATAATCAGTTTCTTAGTTCAAGATAGTTTCCAAAAATTTGCAATATAGTTCTCCAGCATCAAACACTTTCCTTTAGTTACAGAATTCAGTCAATCAAGTTACAATTCAGTTATAAAAGGTTACAACATGTTACAAATCAGGGATGTGTCATCTGCAATGACACTTATTTGGGAAGTGTCATGGAAGGAGAGAAAGACACACGTCTCTCCCCAACACTCTTCCCTTGGCATGAGATCTCCCAAAAAACTCACTCTTAGCGTGAGATCGCAAAAATACCTCACCATCAGCTTCAGGATGATCAAATCCTCAGCATCTCTAAAGCACAACATGATAAATTTCTATCCTTTACTCTCTTACACATCATGTATGTCCTTATACGAAACAATAAGCAACACACATCAACAAGCACAAGCTCCAACAACACACTACTATGCATACACTTCACCCCTAGGGTCTACCTCCTTCTCCTAGTCTCCACGCTTCACTTGATCACACTCGGAAAGCTATTTTTTTTGACTACACTCTTCTCTACAGGATTATAAGGTACACATCTTCCATCTAATGTATGTTATTGAGTATTCACTCAATAACATAAAGTGGGAGAAAATGTAGACGCAAAATCTATGCACTGGGGTACATTTCTAGGTCCTAAAGCATATTAATGTATACATGATTCCTAAGCAAGAAAACTAGTGGTTGACAACTCTTTTTAGACTTTTGCTTTATCTATATATTCTTACTGGTCTTGCATATCTTACAGCCTTGTCGGTAATTTATTGATTTGTCTTTTATGGCCTCAGACACTAGCACCCACTTAGGACACAAGCACACATGCACTCATATCCCTTCGGGGTGCTCTTACCATTCTTTATCCTTTTCTTACTCTTTTGGGTATTTTTTACTTCTTGGGCACCTTTTAGTACTTTGGGTTGGCCTTTCAGTTGTCAATTACAAAATTCAAACAAGGGAGTCATGTATATACTTAGTTACTTCTTCTAAATTGGGGCCGAGCACTATAACCACTATCTATCATCAGCTAAGTTTGCACAAAAGGCACAAGACCATTTCAAAGGCATTCATCTAGCACATCCATAAAAGGGAAAAGGGTTGCGTCAATCTAAATACAAAACATAGCGGGGAATTTCATTTTATATCTCACACATTTACATACTTGGAAAAATATAGATCTAGCCCACTATCACAATGCAACTTGGACAAGGGAAACCTCATGCATCATTACACACACATACACAAAGAATTGCATGAAGTTTGAGATGTAGTGCAACGCTCGGTCGTAAGTTCTCTCTTTGAGTCACAACCGGGGTCAGTCTGAATCCACATTCTGCATCTTTTTATTAGATTTGATGTGGTTTGTGGACATGTGTAGGTAGACATCTATTTTATAGGTTACAGGTACAACTGACGACATTACAATGAAACCAAAACGTCAAAAGAGGATCAACAACGAATATCCTAAAGACCATAAAAGACCAGAACTTGAGCATCTGAGTGGACACTAGCACCCAGTTTAGTCACTTACGCCCATGTGCTCATGTCCTCCCCTGGGTGCTTCTGTCTTGTATAGTTCTGAGTTCCATAACCCTAGGTGAGCCTTGATGACTGTAGACACAAAAAAACGCACTTTGGTAGATTTATAGGTACTAAAAGCGTACTTGAGTTTATATGATTTCTAAGCAATAAAACTAGTGGTTGATAACTATCTTTGGCCTCTTTTCTTTTTCTCTTGTTTTCTATTTGGTCTAACACACCCTATAGCCCAGTCATAACTTACTTTTTTTATCTGGCTTCAAACACCAGCACCTAGCCAGGATAGGAGTGCACAGGTGCTCCTGTCCCCTCTGGGCACCCCTAGCCCTTTCTTATCTTACTCACTCTTTTTGGGTCTCTTTTATCTTTTGGGAATATTTTTCACTTATGGATCGGCCTTCCAGTTGTCAATTACAAAATTCAAACAAGGGAATCATATAAATACATAGTTATGTGTTCAAAATCAAGGACCAAACACTAAGTATTACTATCATCACCTAAGCTTGCATTCAAAAGGAACCTAAAGCACTCTAAAGCATCCATCTAGCATCCATTCAAAGGACAAGGGTTGCATATTTTGCATACACTAAATAGGAAGGGGAAGTTCGTTCTATTCCATCCACACATGATATACATTTCTAAATTCTAGATCTAGCCCGCTATCAAGTGCAACTTATACTAAGGCATCCTAGGGCACAATTTATACACACACTCATAAGAACTACATGGATTCTGAGATGTAGTACAACATTCAGTTATAAGTTCACTCTTATGGTGACCGTTGGTGTCAGTCCAACTCCCCATTCTGCATCTTTTTTTTAGGATTTGATGCGGTTTGTGGGCTTGTGTAGGTGAATTTTTGTTTTGTAGGTTACATGTATCTTCGGTGATCATAGTGATAACATTAGGTGATCAACAAGAAGAAACTGTGACACTCTTGTGACATAATAAAAATAGTTTCTAACCATTTATGTAGTCACGGGTGCCAATATGTAGTCTCCAGTGCCCAGGTGCCCTTGCCCCAGTGTGGGTGCCCCTGTCCAACATTATCCATGAATTGCAAAATTTATAGAGGTCCTATTATGGTGTTGTTTACATCTTATTCAACACTTTTCCCTAGTCATATCAGTTCCAGGTTGCAGCATAAATCAAATAAGCTTCTCATCTCATCTCTCTTGCTTAGAGTTTCACATTTTAAATCTTAGTTTGTTTGTGTCATTTTTGTATTTTACTATTTTACATCAGTTACTCTAGAATAAGATTTAATTAATTCAAATTAAATTAAATCATTTGGTGAACCCATCGCTCGAACCAACCTCACTTCTAGCAATTTTTTCATCCTTTTACTATGGTTGAAACCTATGCACCCTTTACTGATGAAGCTTCGTGATCTCAAAGCTGATATTGTTGAACATCCACAAGACTTAGATTTACTTTTATTTGTTGCTCGTGAAGAAGCCACCAACCTAGCTGAGCTCAACCCTCCCACCTCTAATACTACTTCCATTCCTATTGTAACACAACCTCCCTCTTCTACCACTACACCTACCTCTATTGTTCTTGCCTCCATTCCAACTACTACCAACCATTTCACTCCACCTCTTATTTCTCACACGCAGAAAGTCTCCTCTTCCGACACTCAAGACATAAATTCTGCATACTAGGATCTACAAATTCAAATCCGTCAACTACAACAAGCCACTTCACACTCCTCTCCATCTCTTGATTCCTCATTGCTCCTTCATACCCCTTTTACACCCACCATTTCTTCTTATTCACTTCCTCCTAACTTTTTCACCCCTAAGCTTCCCACCTTCAATGGCCATGGTGACCCTCAAGAGAATCTTCAATCTTTTCATGTGGCATGTCTCAACTATGTGGATGATCATACATTGCTAGCTAAGATATTTCCTAGAAGTCTTCAAGATTATGCCATGTGTTGGTTTTATGATCTACCTATTCATTCAGTAACCTCTTTTACACATTTATCTGATGTTTTTCTTCTCACTTTTCTATCAATATCGACACCAAGATCTCTTATGCACAACTAGCTCAAATCAAACAAAGATCTAATGAGCATCTAGCAGACTATGTGTTATGTTATAAGAACAACCTAGCTAAGATGACCAATGTGCTTGTTGATTCTGAATTACAAGATATTTTTGTTCAAAGTCTCTTACCACCACTTCAGGAGAGTGTTATCTTTGAGACCTCTCCTTCATTTGATCAATTATGCCATACACTCAAAATGCATGAAGTCAAACTTCTATCTATGGGAAAGCTAAAATACTATGACAATGCTTCATCTTCCTCGAATTGGTTTCAAGGAAAGTCTACTTTCAAGCCATCTCCTAAGCCCACTGAAGCCAAAATTACTGTTAACATTGTTTCTACTCCTGACAAGCTTTAATTGTAACCTCCTAAGCGCACATTTACCAAGTTGCCTTATGTACCTCACTCCTTATTGCCACAACTTATTGAGATCAATCTTGTCACTCTTCCTTCACCACTCAATCTTGATCATTCTCACCCTCATGGCTGCAATTATGATGAAAAGGCTAGATGCGACTATCACCAATGTATTGGGCACTCTACTGATCATTGTTTCAAACTAAAGAATATCATTCAAGATCTTATTGATAGCAATGCACTTGAGCTCCCTGAACCATCCACTTCTATGTCAGTCAATGATAACAAAAAGATCAAAATCTTTAAAGACCCTTCGCCCAAGCATGACCAAAAAGCTCTTGATTCTTATGCTAATAATACATATTGAGTTGTGCCTCCTCCTTCATTGGGGCCTCTTGATTTCCTTGTCGCTTCTACTGATGCATCGCCACCAACCATTTCATTTTCATATCACAATTATCATTTTCACTTATGATTCATTATATATCAATGCTTCTATCAACTCATATACTGTCAATACCACCATGATCTATCTAGCAACTCCTATTAGTGTGTGCTCTATTGTACTTCAATGACTATCAAATGTCTAATATATAATATCACATATCTAATTCCTAATTATTTTGGCTACATCAGGCTTCTGATTATCATTGGTCCTCTTACCATGTTTGTGCCATTCACTATGGCATGTTCAATCAAAGGTTGTGACATGCTCTTAGGTCTTCCTTGGCTCTGTGTCACCCAAGCCATTCCTTCTATGAATCATTTGTGTCTCAAGTTCATTCATAATAAACAAGTTATCACTCTTAAAGGTGTTCCACCATGCACACCATTTCCTCTACCTCCTCTTGATGACATCCTTCCAATAGCTTCAACATGTAGGCCTCCTAGGCCTCTCAAATCTAAGGCACATTCCACACCTAGTTCTCCTATTTACATACAACCTACTTCACGACTTTGTAGTTGTCACATCAGTCCATTAGTTCATCTCGTTTTCCTAAGTCCCCTACTTGGGAAGCCCCTTCACATAGGTTTTCACCACCTCCTTACCACCACCAATAGATCTACTTCACATAGGTGTTCACCACCTCCTTCACCACATAGGTCTACTTCACATAGGTTTTCACCACCTCCTTCACCACATAGTTTTTTATCACATGCACTTCATGTCACTCTCATACACCACCAATCTTAGAGCATAGTCACACACCTTTATCACCTCAAATATTGGGTGAAGGAATCTTGCCCTTCACTCTCATTGGATAACTTACTCTTCATCACTCACTTGGGGCATCACTTTATCTCCCCCTCTTAATGTCATTAGTTTTCTATAATCTATATTACTATGCTTTATGCTTCAAACATTAATCTTTCTCATTAGTCTTACAAACTTTGATACACACAATGTATCATCATTACCCTATGACACACTCTAGTTCCATGGTTCATACTCGACTGTTAAGGGTCTAAATATGAAATGAACCTCACCACATTCAATGTTCATGCTCTATGCTTCATGATCTATATTTCTAGCACACATTCTCAAACCATTTCCCAATGACACACACTTATTATATGGTTCATTCTTGATTATTGATGAGTCTTTTATAAATAAACCTCATATCATACACATTCATTGGGGGAACACTACTCCTATCACATTCACATTGCATACCTTTCCATCACAATCATTATTACATTTTCATATCTTGGTTGCATCTACTCTTACTTTCTTATACTACTTACATGATGAACTTTGATTACTATGCTAGTCATATACTCAGTATGTCATTATAATTATCATATACACATAGCAGTTCACTTGGTCTCTAGTTGTGAATGCAGATCTATTACAGGTTCTCACACAATGTAATGATGCTTAACATGTACCTTTTACCAGTCCCACCGAGGCTCCTGGGGGCATCTACATTTCTACTCTCACATATTACATGTGCTATTCATTTCATCATTTATTACTTTATAGCACATTACTTTACATTGATACATACATGCTTTGACATACTTTTTATCTTTCTAACATGCTAATAGGTGCTTCATGTGTAGCATTTTCTTTGCAGGACTATTTACAACCATGGTTATCTGATACACTTTGTTTGACATTGTTTGACATTATATGCTATTATTTTTGGGCTATGCCCTATGTCTTAATTTATCATTATTTGCTTTTGGCCGCTTCAGCCCTGATTGTCTTGTGACATTGTGAGCAATGTCCCATGTTTGAAACTCAATTTTTGCGGTCTACTTTGTTTGCACACTTGCTTGATTACATTGTCTTCTATTACATGCTTGCTACTTTTTCTACTAACACATGTTACTAGCCACTTTGTTTGTATGTGCCTTGGTTTCTACCATGCACATCCCCTCCCCCATGTAGGGATACATTACAACACAATTTCACGTCCTCTCCTTTAGACCACATGCTCCTACATTCATCACATGCACCCCAAATGAGGGGGGTATACATTGGGTGAATAAATAATCTCTGTAAGATCTCAGAGCTATAGTACAAATCTGCACAGTACAAAAACAATACATGTAACAACTATAACACTGGCTTAGAATAAGACTTGGGTCAGAATCACAACAAAGACACCAATGCCCAACATCAAAAAAAATTTCCTGGGTGCTCATGTCCTCCCCTAGGCACTAATGTCTTGGGGTCACATCCAATCAGCTTATCATATCAACACAATTCACAGAAGTCTTCAGAGCATTATATAGTTATAAGCACAATCCTACAATCACATAATGCATTCTATCAGTATAATTCAGAACTAATTTGGAATAATCAGGATAATTGGAACAACAAAAACAAATTGGTATGTACCATCTAAAGTGATTCTTATTGGGCAGAGTCATGGAAGAAGAGTAACACTAGATCTCTCTCCCCAACACTTTCTCTTTGGCGTGAGATCACCCAAAAAATCACACTTGGCATGAGATCTCCCAAAAAAATTGCTATTGGCATGAGATCACCCAAAAAACTTGTTCTTCATAGCATTTCAGGACACTTTTATATCCTTTACACTCTTTTACATTAGGTGCACACTTTCCTTTACTACTAATTTTTACACACTTTTACATACTTTCATATACTTTTCTCACATTTTTCATATACAAGACTTTGACTACTCTTTCGCTCTTCTTTGGCAAGTCCGTCCTTAATACGCAACAAGAAGTAACCCACATCAACAAATATAAGCACAACAACAAGTACAAGTAACACATACACTTCACCCCGAGGGTCATTTTCCTTTCCTAGTTTTCACGCTTCACTTTGCATCATTCCACACTTCACTTGTCCACTCGACATGTTATTTGCTGCACAATCTATAGGATCATAAGGTATGCATATTCTATCTACTTTATGTTATCGAGTATTCACTTAACAACATGAAATGGGGGAAAATGTAGACACAAAATCATGCACTTGGGTACATTTCTAGGTCCTAAAAGCATACTAGAATTTATATGATTCCTAAGCAAGAAAACTAGTGGTTGAAAACTATCTTTGGTCTCTTTTATTTATCTCTTGTTTTTTATTTGCTCTTTCACACCGTATAGCCTATTCATAACTTTATTTGTTTATCTTTCATGGCTTCAAACACCACCGTCCAGCTAAGATAGGAGTGCCCAGACGCCCTTGTCCCCTCTAGGTGCCCTTAACCCTTTCTTACTTTACTCGTTATTTTTGGGTCTTTTTATCTTTTGGGTATTTTTTTCACTTATGGGTTAACCTTCTAGCTGTCAATTACGAAATTCAAACAAGGGAATAATATAAATACATAGTTATGTGTTCAAAATCAAGGACCAAATAATAAGCATTAATATCATCACCTAAGATTGCATTTAAAAGACACCTAAAACACTCTAAAACATCCATCTAGCATCCATTCAAGGGACAATGGATGCATATTCTACATACATTACATAGGAAGTGGAAGTTCATTCTATTCCATCCACACATGTTATACATTTATACATTCTAGACCTAGCTTGCTATCAAATGCAACTTGCACTAGGGCATCCTAGGGCACAATTTCTACACACACTCACAATAACTACATGGAGTGTGAGATGTAGTGCAACTCTCAGTTGTAAGTTCATTCTCGGGGTGACAGTCAGGGTCATTCTGAATCCCCATTTTGCATATTTTTTAGGATTTGATGTGGTTTGTGGGCTTATGCAGGTGAACTTTTGTTTTGTATGTTACAAGTATCTTTAGCGACCATGGTGCGAACATCAAGTGATCAACATGAAGCAATTGCGACACTCTTATGACACATTAAAAAATAGATTCTAACCATTTGCACACTCACGGGTGCCCATTAGTAGTCTCCAACACCTAGATGTCCTTGCCCCAGTGTGGGCGCCCCTGTCTGACCTTGTTCATGAGTTGCATAATTTATAGAGGTCAATAATGACGTTGTTTACATCTTATTCAACACTTCTCCCTACTCATATCACTTCCAGGTTGTGCGTAAATCAACTAAGTCCTCTCATCTCATCGTCTTTCTTAGGGTTTCACATTTTAAATCTTAGTTTGCTTGTGTCATTTTTGTATTTTACTATTTGTACATTAGTTACTCTATAATAAAAATTCAAATTAAATTAAATCAATGATATTGTTTCATGCTTGATCGAGTAGTTACGCAGTTAAGATCACTTCCAAATCACTCAGAAATCAGCTAAGTCACCTTCCCTATTTTATTTTCTTAGGGTTTCATATCTTTGAATTTGTATTGCTTGCGTCTTACTGTAGTTTATCATCTATATATCATTAGTTACGATAGTTACTCTGAAATAACCGTTTAATTCAATTTAGATTAAATCAATTTGTCAAAAAATCTACTAACCTCCTATAATTCCCAATGGTTTTATCTTTATCATATTTCTTAATCCAATTTTTTTAGTTCTGGTAAAATTATGTTTGAAATATATGTTCCCCAAGTATAAGAGAATGGGGATTTTGAAGAATTACAATTTTTTGATTGTATTTACATATGTATAAGTGAACATGCCTATGTTTTCTTATATGGAAAGGTAGGTGCATAAAGGAATGTTGACATTTGGCAAATAAATGGTATCCATAAAGAGGGAGACAACAAAGTCTATTCAGGGTGGATTTTAATTCAAGATCACAATAGAACTACTGTCTCGTGATCATCGCATAAATCTGGTGGGACACATCTGATTTTGTTTTGAAGAAGGGGAGCATATGCTCATTTATGAACACTTGCCAAACGGATCACTTAGTGACAATATCTACGGTAACAACCTTCTTTCTGCACTGCCTTCAAAGTTAAAACTAATCAACATTTTCTTCTCCACTAAACACATTATTTCATGTTATTAGGTAGAACAAGGATCATCCTTGAATGGTGAAAGAGAAGTTGAATTACTTTGGGGGCAGATAGGGGTTTAACATATCTCCATGAGCATGCAAATCCGTTCATAATTCAGAGAGATGTGAAGTCCAAAAACATCCTCCTTGATGAAACTCTCAATGTAAAGGTGTAAAACTTTGGCCCTTCAAAACTGATAAAAATACATATGTGCAAGAGGTCATATCACAACTCAAGTGAAGGGAATAATAGTGAATACATGAACTCTTTTAAACAATTGCTATGGATTTTCGTTAACCATCTCTGAATCCATTTTGTGTTTAAAATCCGACGGGTGTGTGATTGAGCAGGGTAACCTAGACCCAGAGTATTGCATGACACATCAATTGAGTCAAAAGAGTGGCATGTATGCTTATGGTGTCATGTTACTAGAAATATTAAATGACAAACAACCCATACACCAAGGAACCGTTGGCTAGAGAGGTAAGGACTGCAAATGAAAGAGGAGGAACACATGCCCTTGCATTGTGAAAGTTGTTAGATAGACTACTCACAAAGTCTCCGATGAGTACCTCCATTTTAGGAAGCTTTGTAAGCTTATCCCTGCATTGTTGTGAACATTGTGGCCCAAATCGACCCAAAATGCGTGAAGTGGTGAAGGAATTGGAGGCCGTGAAAAAAACATATCAGAGATAATGACACATACAAAGACACGCCAAAGGTTCTAGGGGGAGTTTTGGCTACTCATCCTTATGTTGGGTCAACTTCATTTGATTATAGTGGTAGTGGTGGAAACATTGTGCCTTCCTTTATATAACCCAAGTAATTTTTAATGTTTTCATCTTGTGCTAACAACACAAATTTTTGGGGATAAGATATTAACCTAACTGCATCGATGTATTTTCTTAATCCTAAGTAATCTTTCCTTAAATTGAACTACAATTTGATCTTTCCATTGTATCTCACTCTGTAAATTCTGAATTACCTCCATAGTTTCTTGATAAACCTCCTTCTGATGCATGGGGTCTGGATACTTGGCATGCAAGACTTTCTCCTTAGTAATGGTATGCTTTTGTTGTAGCATTTCCCAGGTGCCCGCAACCTCAGTGCGTGTAGGATATTCACAGGCATCAACTTAGGATCTGATGTTAACTTCAACATCCACTGGTCTTCCATAGTGCATTGTACTCTAACCATTCCCACGCCCTTATTTTCATGTTTATTTTCCTTTTTTAAATGTTAATACAAGTCCGAGAATTCTTCATAACTATGATTCTTTCCACAAAAAGAACACACAATATTTTGTGGACATTTGCACCTGTAATGATAAGGAGATCCACATGTATAATAAGTCCCACAAGGGAAATCACTCCTTTCTCCTCCATGACCTTGACCTTTGTAACCTCGACCTCTACCATGGTCTCCATCAGAATGTCCCTCACTGTGATCATAGTCATGATGCTTGCCCTTTTCCTTGGAATTATTTGCAACACCAATATGTCGTACGCTAATATCAATGACATCATGGATTTAATCGTTCAATTTGTAATCTTCAGTATCATGAGTCAAGGACCCACAAATCTTATAGTAACTGGACACATTCTTTCTTATCACACGGTGTAATAATGGGCACCAACTTGAACTGTGGTCCAAATGACATATCTCACAATCCAGCAATAAGGAGCGCACCGATTTCTGAGAGCAACTATCCTTAGTATGCCCCTTTACTTCACAATCTGTACACAAAATTCCACTACATGTCTCATGTGTTGAATTAGTAGATAATTTCTCCTATTGTTTCGTCATTGTTGTAATTTGAGCTTCTAAGAACAGGCTCACTCATGTGTCTACACTTCCTACCACCTTAGCGCGTAGAGCTGCTTCAAGGGCCTCACACAGATTTGTATAATTCTTGTGTGAAAATTTCCTTCTGAAAGGTGTGATCAATCCTCCAATGAACCACTATCATGTTGGTTTGCATGGATGTCATAAGATAACTTAGACACGAGAGTCTTGAACCATGCATCATATTCCCGAACACTTTTAGTAGTGCCCTGCTTAATATCCTTGAGCATGCTTATGATTTTCTGCTCAAACTCGGGGATATAAAATTCCTTTAAGAAAGCATCTCGCAGTGCCATATAGTCCACACAAGTTTGATCATGATCAAACTTTATGTACCAGTTGTGCGCACGTCCCTGTAACGTAGTTACAAAATGACTTTCCTTACGCTTTGGAGCTATAATCCCCTTTGCACACCACAATATCTCACACATATGCATGTGCTCGGATACATCTTCAATGCCTCTATACTCTAGCAAACGAAGAGACATCTCCATGTAAATTTGCTGAGGTTGGTGTGGCCCTTTCCCACTAGATCCAGAGCCTGTAATTCCTCCTGTATTTCCACCACCTCCAGATCCTCCAGTGCCCGAGCCACCTGATCCTTCTGATCCACTCCCTCTAGTAGTTAATGGATCAGAAGATGCACTACCCTGTGTTCCACTGGTGGTGCTGAACTGAATGTCCACAGTCTACGAAGTTACACTACTTCGAGATGTTATGCCAAGGTTCTGCACGCCTACATTTTGTGTCGATGATGCGCTAGAAAAGAGACCTCCAACTAGTCCTCCAAAGAAAGTAGATGACGATTGCGCCATAGATGAATAAGCTCCCTAATTAACTCCTAAACTACAAATTAACTCTATCTACTAAAACTCTATTGCTCACACTAGCTTACTGATTACTGATTGTCATAGAAACTGGAAAACCAAACACAAGGGCTAGGTCACCAGGTAGATTCAGATGCGTGCCCGTGGCCCGTGTCATCTCTACTGGCACACTCTTATCTGAGGCTGAAGAGGGTTCCCTACCATGCTTTCCAAAATGGGGGAGATCTAGATGCTCTGGATCCACATCTTCTACACAAGCTCTAAATCCTTCAGGGGCCATCTCTCTCCACAACACCATTCATTATGTAACTTCACGATGCTTCTCTAAATCTCTATCATGTGCCTCATTGAACTTAAGTTTCCTTTCTTCCCTCTGTCTTTTTGTTGCTAGGTTTTCCATCCTTACCAAAACCAGCTCTTGCCCCTGTGTGTGGTGGGGTTTAGTTATCCATCAACTTCTCTTCCAAATCCAGGGTTAAAATTAGGGTCTTGATTGCCACTAGAATACCATGCAAATACGATCCTCTGGGTTCATGTAAAAACTGAAACTCAACAACCTCTGAGCAAGAGTAAGTTGAAACTGCATACTCAAGAGTACAGTTGTTCAAAAAACCATGGAACCAGACATCAACAGAGCGCGTCCAAATCAAATCTACATCTTCTTCTTGTGTCCAAACAAGCATGAGAAACTTCTAGTTCCTCTTTGACACATAAGCAACCAACCACTTGTATAATTCTATAGGAAAGATGACAAAGAACATCTAATACAAAGTGTCATACAGATTTTTCTCAACCCACGCGTGTGCATTAAACTCAAGTCTGATACTAAATTTGTGAGCATACTCTTCTTCCAAATCTTGTAACCACTCCTCAATATTGGCCAAGGTCAACTGGTACGTCTTCATCACGCAACATCCTAAAAAATAGCTGAAAAGGAGGTCCCAGCAACAAAACCAAAGATGTAGCCTATAATTCACTACAAAAATCCCAAGGCGCACTGACACATCACTTAGCCTGAACTGAGCACTCACCTGAAGTGCACAAGGGTACTAGGTCCCTCTTTAGAGTTGCTTGTTCAGAATGTTAGCATGATTGGGCATGCATATATCCAGATTTATAACAGATAGTAACTTATCCACAATGCATAAACTAGATCTAGTTCTAAACCATATGAAAGATTGACTAAATAATGATTATAATGAGATTTACCATGTAATAACCATATTCAGTCACATCTAACACCATTATCCAGCCAATATGATCCATTATATTAAATACTGCAAAACACAGAAGCTTCATACATCATAGTAATGTCATCATGAGTCATGCACGCAAACAAAACGAACAACATAACTCTATAATAATCGGGACTTTCTAAACCGTGCAAATCAATACATATATATAGGGGTGGGGACTTGCCCTTCACCGCCCATGCACCTTCTAAAAATAGGTTACATGTTAATAATAGCCATGCGCCCTTACATCAATGTACAAGAGCATGTAACTACTAATAATAGATCTTCTATTAGTCAACTCTAAGAATAGATCCTATTATTAGACTAAGACTCTGCACATCTCTCGAACTGTTGCAACTCCCGACATAGGCTTATGTGAATTGCAAGTATCCATGTCATCACGTCCTCAACATTCCATCTCCAAAACTAACCTAGATATACAAAAGTGGCTAGGTCATGTGTACACTTTTCCTAGGCGCACGTTGTTCTACTATATTTCCACATCCTTCTATGTGCCATGTGTCCACGTGCCCAATACTTATGAACTTTCATACTTGGACTATCTTTTATCCACTCAAAAAGAGGAAGGAGATAAGAGGGACTGTAAAAGATCTTAATCCATAGCTAGATTTGAGCTCTGTAACTCTAGGAAGTCTCCAAGAAGAGTTTCGATGACGTGGTCCTTAGCTTGTAGACTGAAGAATATCCACCTACATCGAACAATGTTCTTACCCTTGGGAAGGACATAAATGGAGCATTGGAAGTTCATCCACTTCGTGAAGGAAACACAAGGCAGCAGTACAAAGAACTTTGAATCTGGTCCACATAAATATGACATAGGTATAGAAAATGAGTGCAAAGGAACCAAAGGTAATGCCACAAACGTAGAAATATTAGAGTGTGAAAGAGGAACATCCACTGAAAGGATGCCCAAGTGAAGTGAAGGCAAAGAAACAACCCCCACAACAACAGAAAGAGGACCCACAAGTAAGGGTGGATCAATGATGGTCTCTGAAAAAGTGGAAGTGATAAGAGTACTCGAAGGGGCACTCCCAACAAAGGAGATGCATGACTCCTCTGAAACACTCATAGAAGGATGTGAAACTCCCTATACTACATCATAAGTAGGCACTGCGAAGAGATGATGAAGGTCTGGTAGATACTTGTCCCAAAAGGGTGGCTTGAAAAACAGAAGAGTGATGTCTGATAGGTATGAATCGTCAAATGAAGGAAGAGTGGAAAGGGCCTTGCACACCAGAAGTGGAAAGGAGGTTGATGAAATGATGGTATGAAGCTGGAAACAAGACTGCCCGATGTCTGATGGGAAGGGAGGAGTGTCAACATACTGTGGAAGGTGGCTGGGAGAAGGAGGAGAGGAGTCCTCAGTAGTACTCTTATCATCATAACTAAAAGAACAATCCTCATCATTAGGGATAGAAACAAGTGAGTTTGTATCAGAAAAACTGTCATCACATGAAGAACAAGAGGAAACAATTGTTTCAGCAGAAGAAACAACATTGACAGTCTTTGAAGGGTCTCTAGATAAGGACTATAAGATGCTCTAGATGGTGTGAGGAGGATCTGAGTGCTCTATATGAAGGCGGAGATGTCTGGAGACATGTAACATCAAGTGACCAACAACATGGTCACATGTGTTGAGCTAATATTCAAGACGACAAGGATAAGTGGGTGTAGGAACTGGCCATATAGAAAGGGAGAAAGGCCCTCGTGAGAAAAGTAATGTTCTATAGAAGCACGCCATGATGTATAGTTCTCTCTACCAAAAAGAAGTGGTAGAGGTTGAGAAGTGATCTTGCGAAGCTCAACTACAGAAAGATCATCCTTCATGGTGTGTCCAAAAGAAGTGTTGAATGCATGAAGAGAAGGGTGTGAGAATACACACAAGGTTGTAAGACGTCGAACTTAGTCGAGAATGCATCTGCATGTGATACAACATCCAAGAACAATGATAACCCCCTATTTGCAACACTTTATAAGTAATGTGTTGATTACATTAGGATGTGTTCGTGCGACGTGGGACAGTTGACCACTCACCTTGTAGTAGGCAATGAATCACGAAAGATTGGAGGCCACAATAAGTCTCAGTCGAAAGAAGAGGAACAACACGTAAACAAACACAGGGCGTGAGCAAAACAAGGGTACAACATTATTTAGTGTGAGAGAAGGCTTTTCACATTGTTAAAGAGGGGCTCTTTTGCCGCAAGGCTATGGCAAATGCACTCACTATCCACAAGCAAAGAAGAGCATTACAATAATGACAAGCCAAAAAAGTGGCCCGAAAAAGTGTGATAACCCTATAACGAGGCCCGAAAAAAGTACTCCCCCCTCTTAATGATGAATTTTGATTAAAAATTCCCTTAATTAGCTTAATCTAATTAAAAAAGGGAAAAAATGACAAAAAATCAAAGAGGGTGAAAGGAGGTGCTTGGGCTCAACGGTGAGCTGGCTAGCGAGCTAGTGCTGAGGAGCAAGCTCATGGGGCGAGTTGGGCCGGTGGCGAGTTATCGATGAGTTGAGCGACCAAGCTGTGATGGGATCTTGACAAGCTGGATGGGTGAGGAGCACCGACGAGCTGTTAACATGGCGAGCATGAGCGAGCGCACCGAGTTGACTGTGTGGGAGGCTGTGCCGAATAGAGTTGGAGGTCATGTGCTTAACAGATGGTTGAACACCAAGGGGCCTGTCGAGTTGTAGAGGAGCAACACACGTGTAAAAACCAAGGTGACCTAACACCAGTGAGTCATGTCAGAGGTCGAGGTAATGGCCATGTTAGATGCTGTTGGAGCTGGGTTCGGTGGATTCCACAATAAGGTCGGCAACAAACGTGGGTACAGGATGAAGTATACACACAGGACATGAACTAGAGCTAGGGTCAAGGTTGGTGCGAAGAAAACACAGAGTTGAATGTAGAGCTCGATCCGAGTGGGCCAATGCGATGCAAAGCGACCAAGCACAAGCTCACAAAGCAGGGATGTAGAGTGGGGCGGAAAATTCATGTGAGGCAGAGTGCAACCAAGGAGCACTTCTCACAGAGCTCGATCGAGCTAGGATTCAGACACAATAGGGTGCTACAATGACAGGTCGACGCAGAAGCCAACGTAGATGCAAGGAGTCTAATACAAAGCCAAACTAGGAGGTGATAACTTATATGTGTAGGAAAACCAAAGACAAAGGGCAAGCTCGAGTCGAGTTGATACGAGGCCAATGCAAGCATAGGTGAGTTTTCAACGAGCAGGGGAAATCAACATGCCTAGAAAATCCAATGAGCGATGCTAACTAATGCAACAAGTCACAGGCACAGATCGAGCGAGATGGGGAAACGACGAGTTGAAAGTATCCAACTCGATTCCTAGCTCGGCAAGCTGTGGCCGAGTTAGGCCAAAAAATGCAACTTCCACCACTTTGAAAAAATCAAAACCACTTAAAGTTTGAAATGCACAGAACCCAAAATATGGTACTTTGAACCTGCAATAAGGCCCTAAAACTGCATGCAAAACTTGAAAACCCTGAAAAACACGAACCAAATAACTTGAACAAGATAAACCCATAATAAAACAGAATCAATGCATATAACACACAAATGAAATAACCATGACGAAGCTTGTGCACGATCCAATAAAATCACGAACCAAGAGTAGTAGGTAATGAAAAACAGAGAGTAGCATGAATCCCAACAACGTGCTTTGATACCATGATGGGGAAAGTGAAAACGCAAAAACGAGGATCACGTAGGATAACAAGCACATCAATCGAGTTGCACTCAAATGACAACATGACAAGGTTCCATGAAGAAGCAACCATTCAACCATGAAATGTGCATGTAAGGAAAAGGTCTCGCTCATATTATTCCACATAGATCTAAAGAAAAGGGCTACAAATAGGGGTGTCATGTAACCCTAATGCATGGTTTTCATACCTCTTCAAGTGGAAGAGAGGAGTTACATTCCTAAAATGGAAAGTAACTCCCGTATGATGCATTAACGCACACTGACGAGTATGATGAAATTTTTCATAACCCCTATGGCACCTAAGGCTTATGACCTCGCCTAAGTGAGATGACTCACCACATGATGTTGACAATAACACACACCAACAGTGACAATCTCTCCGCTAACAACCTTCTTTCAGCACTGCCTTCAAAGTTAAAATTAACCAACATTTTCTTCTCCACTAAACACATTATTTCATGTTGTTAGATTTAATAAGGATTATCCTTGAATGATGAAAGAGAATTCAAATTACTTTGGGGGCATAGAGGGGTTTAACATATCTCCACGAGCATGCAAATCCATTCATAATTCATATAGACGTGAAGTCCAACAACGTCCTCCTTGATGAAACTCTCAATGCCAAGGTGGAAAACTTTGGCCTTTTGAAACTGATAAAAACACATAGGCGCAAGAGGTCATATCACAACTTAGGTGAAGGGAACAACAGTAAGTACATGAACTCTTTTAAACAATTTCTATGGATTTTCTTTAACCATCACAAAATCCATTTTGCATTTAAAATCTGACGGGTGTGTGATTGGGCATGGTAACCTAGACCTAGAGTATTGCATGACACATCAACCGAGTCAAACGAGCGACGGGTACGACTATGATGTCGTGCTACTTGTTGCGGTGCTACTGGAAATATTAAATGGAAAACAACCCATACACCAAGGAAACTGTTGGCTAGAGAGGCGAGGACTGCAATTGAAAGAGGAGGAACACATGCCCTTGCATTATGCAAGTTGTTAGATAGACTACTCACAAAGTCTCTGATGAGTCCCTCCATTTTAGGAAGCTTTGTAAGCTTAACCCTACATTGTTGTGAAAAGTGTGGCCCAAATCGACCCAAAATGAGTGAAGTGGTGAAGGAATTGGAAGCTATGACAAAACATATAAGAGACAATGACACACGTGAAGACACACCAAAGGTTGTAAGGGGAGTTTTGACTACTCATCCTTATTTTGGGTCAACTTCATTTGATTATAGTGGTAGTGGTAGAAACATTGTGCCTTCCTTTGTATAACCCAAGTAATTTTTAATGTTTTCATCTTGTGATAACATCACAAAATTTTGGGGATAAGATATTAACCTAACTGCATCGATGTATTTTCTTAATCCTATGTAATCTTTCCTTAAACTGAACTAAACTTGGTGCCAACATTAAATTTTGGTTATCTGTGGAGTGTGCACCTTAGTAGCTTGCAAGAGCTTGCTTCAACATTGATCTTAAACCTATTTTTTTAACAATCACATCACTTATTGTGCTCGAATCACAAAACAAAAAAAAAGAGGTTTACGTAGAGCATTTTCTCCAACCGGCTAGTGGCAAAGTACAAAACATTTATTCGCTTTTTAACTCGACATATCCTCCATTTGGTCTCGACATCGCTTGCCTACATTTTCCGCATTTTTTGTTTGCTTAACTGCATTCAAATGCGTTTCTACACGTTATTCGCATTACCGACAATTCGTATATCTTGGATACAACAACTCTACTTCTTCCTTTCCTGCTCCACTCTACATTTGATTCCCCCAACACATCCCTTTCGGCGTTCACGTCACTAAAATGAGAAATTGAAGTGCCACTCCCACCCACATATTTTTCTAATTGGAAAATTGAAGTGCGACTCCGATCCACATATTTTTATAATTGGAAAGTTCCCTCTATTGATTAAATTTCAAATATATAATCAAAAGCAAAGCCGTATACGGCAACGTTTATTAGAATTGCATGAAGTATGAGTTATCTACATATGCAAATGGATGAGATAAGTAGCACGCGGGGAAATGTCTCGGACTGCAGAATTGCGGAGGACTTTTTAGCACTGCTCTGATGTCAGACCGAAACTTTTTCAGTAGGTAATCCTTTGATAAACAGAGACCATTGAAGTGACCGTAGTTTTCTGTGCGCGCCAAGTGGACGGTTGTGAAACGGCAGTTTATGGTCAATTGTCTCTTTCCTTAAAATGGCAGCCGACTCAGCAAAATCCCTCGCCGATGCTCCAGATAACACACCTCCAATTATTGATCACCATAGCTGTATACGAAAGTTTCATAGCCTACATAAAATCCTCTTCTGACGTGGCAGAAAACACTCTTTAATTTTGTTCCTCGATTCCCAATTTACCTATCCAAATTCATTAACATGGTGAGTGATGGTGCATCTCAATTGGGTTTGCCAGCGATGGATATTTCAGAAGCATTTCCTCAGGCTACTCCAGCCTCCATATTCCCGCCTTGTGGTGAGTTCTACAAAATTTTGATTCAGTTTTTCATCCTCTGAAAATAGTACTAATTCATAGTTTTAGCTGTTGCTATTTTTATTTTGTTTTTTAATTAGAAACATTTGGTCCATTAAATCTTGTTTTTTGGGGATAATAACATGCTTTGGAATGACCTAGTTACATTTATGTCGACATGACTGATATCCGAATGGATTCAAGACACTCAAGTTACCCACATAATTTTTTACACCCTTTTGTTTGGGAGGAGGATTTTATTTTCAGTTACTTTTATTTTTGAGCAGAAAGGCCAACCCAATCGAGTTTTATGTCTACCTGCATGATACCGAACTGATTTTTTCAGACTCTCAACTTACCCAATAATTTTAACCCTTTTTTCAGAGCATTTTTTTAAAGCCGACAGAAGATATAAATTTGCAGTCCCCATATTCTTTTGGCTCTTTAATTCTATTTCATTTCCAACTTTAGCATATTCACATTCTTTTGGCTCTTTAATTCTATTTTTCCACTCCCATATAGGTTTAGCATATTCAGTAATTATTTGATTTATGAAATGGAATATTTTGATCTTTGAAAGAGGTTTTTGTAATGTTTACTGGTTGATCCTTAGAGTGACCTATAGAGGATTTACAGAATGAGTGGTTGAGATGGAGAAGAAGAAAAATACTGATATGTTTCTAGAAAGAGTTATGACATGGTCCTATACCTAGGGAAGATTTCTTTTCAGCTTAGAAGCCAGGTCTGAGGGGTAGCTATTCTGCCTAACTCCACACTGTCCTGCCCCTATCGTGTGGGGGGAGACCTAAAGCAGAATGGAACCTTTAAGTTTTAACGCCGTGCAGGGAAAACTTGGACCTCAGTCTAAAGATTTGTGAGAATGTGACACAATTGAAACTATTCCGTAATCATAACATCACATTCTTATTTGATTTGCGAAATTGAATTTTTTGATTATTGAATTTGTTTTTTCGGGTTATTTGAAATGCTTACTGATTAATCTGCAAACTGCCTGATAGAGGATCCCAGAATGAGTAGATGAGATGGGAAAAAAGAAAAATACTGATATTTTTAAAAAAGAATTATGACCTAGTCCAAACAGAGGGCAGCTTTCTTTTCAGCTTAAAGCCAGATATGAGGGATATCTATTCCACCAATCTTTGCTCTGTCCCATCCCTGTCAGATGGGTAGAACTAAAACTAAAATGGAACCCTGGTGGGAGCATGGAACTCTGCCAAGTTTATTAGTGATCCATGATGTAATTTGCTATGTAAGTATTATGCTACTTCTATTTCTTCGTTCTAACAGATAACAAGCCCACTAATTATGTTGGAGCAGGCATATCTCTGACAAGTCCTTACTCTATTTATTATAATAACGCATTTCTAAATGGCTGAGAAACCAACCAAGTCGTCATACTGCCCTTGTATCTTTTGGTTTCAGTAAAAGTCATATCCATCAGACCACTGGGTTTTGAACCTCGGTTATCATTGCAATGGGTGGCATGTCTCACCAGTGGATGACAGTCGATGGGTGCTCACACCAGTAGACCACAGGCCAGGGCCGGACAAATTTTATAGTAATTTTCTTCCTTAGGCACTGTTTATATTATATTTTATTCTTGTTGTAATATGTATATAATCTGCACCTTGTAGGTTACTATCAGGTGTACTTTCATATATTTTCAAGTCTATAGCAGATGAGAAGACACACTGTGGAACTCCTTTCCACCGTGATACTGATATACTTTGTTAATCCTGCCTTGAAATTTTTAAGTCACTCAGTCGCCCCTTACAGAACCAGTAGCGTAGGCATTACTTTTTACTTTTCCCTTGTTTTAGCCACACAGATTCAAAATAGATTTTTTTACACATTTCCTTCATTCGAGGAGGTCATTCTATCCATGCCAAGTCTGCTTCAGAGAATACCTGAAGAAAACACCCAGCAAAGTAGGAGGAGAAATATGCTTTTGCAAAAGATAGGAACAAAAGCCAGTAAGAGAAAAAACTGCTTGTTTTGAGGAACTTTTTTCAGGATAGCACATTGTTTGTGGGAAAGAAGTGAAGAGGTTTTTTATTGGCTTATATAAAATTTCAAAGCATTAGAATATTAGACTTCAGGTCTTGCTGTGAGACAGTCGCTGTAATCATAAATGTTATTTTGATATTGGTAGCTTGATGAAGTTTAGTTGTATTTGTAACATAAGGTTACCGCCTCACACCTTTTCATGGATGAAATGCAAATGTTTATTTTCTTTCCATTACAAAATATGTTAAAAGCCGGATACATTTTTGTACCAGCTTTATTTCAGATTTTAGATGCCTGACGACTCATAATCTTGTTGTCATTTTTTTGTTTTGTTTACAGTATCTGATTATTATCAATTAGATGATCTTCTAACTCCTGAAGAGAAAGCTATTCGTAAACAAGTTAGGGAGGCTGTAGAAACGGAAATTGCCCCAATAATTGCAAAGGTATGTTTCACGAAGTCTCTTCCTCTTCTCAATAAATTCCTTCCCGTTTCTGATTATTTTAGTTACACTTATTTCATAATATTGTAGTATGAAGCATTTTACAAGGCCATGTTGAGGGCTAATGTTGGTATGGGGTGCAAGCATTTTAGGATCTAATTTAAATGATAGTTGCAGGATTTACATTATATGGTCAGATTTAGTTTGACAAAATACTTTATTGTGTAAAATTTAAGATATGATGACTGTATTTTTCCAGCTGTAGATATGGATAGTGGCTCTGCATTAATAATGCGCTACAACTAGCTACTTACATAGCAATTCAAATCAGATCTAGTTGCACATTCCAATTCCAGAGCTGTAAATAACAAAGGGGGTTAGACTCTTAAGTCTTAGCTTTTTCCAACGTTATGGATGCTCATCTTGACCTGGTGCTCATGTTGACCTGGTGCTCATGTTCCTAGTCTTTAGCTCCACTCTACCAGTAATACCTTGCAAAACAATAGAAAAATGGGGTGTGGATTTGGGGTCTGTCTCAATCTGACCTCCTTCGGGGAACAAGTCTTAAAAACAGCACACAATGCAATTCAGCAGGCATTCCAGTGTAATGCAAGTGTCCCAACCCTTAATCTTTTAATGGATGCAACAAGTAGCAAATGCTCAGTAAATCCTTTCAACCAATAAATGAATTTTCTCTAGATTTCCTCACCTGTGTAAATGAGCTACTATGCTTCTCTACTTATAAGTGACATTTGAATTTAAATTAAACAATATGGACACCCATGCCGACTTCCAATGGCCAGGACCCTAAAAGTTGGGAAGGGGTAAATGCAAGTGCACTTGATCTACACACAAGGGATCTAAAACATAACATGATATGAGGATAAGAGGGGACTTTTAAAATGATATGGGATGAATACATTGGAATTCAACAAGAGGGCCTGTATTGCTCAGTTGAACCCAAATTAACTAACATAACCTAAGCATGCTAAATTAATATAATTTAACACTAGATAATGCCACCAAAACCACATTTAGGTGTCTACATAATGCCCAACTTTGATGCATGTGCGTAAATACATAGCAAAGTAAATCAAACAAGTACTTATTGAGAAATTTTTGTTGCAATGGCCTCACCATCTATTTAGAGTTCTCAAAGTCAGTATAGGAATAATGGCGAGCTGAATCAATAGGAAAGAGATCACTTAATTTCCATAGTGGATGGTTGGGAAGATCTTGAGACTAACATCCATGCTCATACGTTTGGGATATGGGAATATGTGCCCCTGCAAACATATGAAAATATGTGCAAGTGAATTGGTGCCTATATAAATCTATAATGAAGGAATTGCTGAAATCCAAGAAAGACAAAAAAATAGGAATAAATACACCTAGTCATGCTAAAGACTGTGAAGATTCCTCTATCATTCTATGAAATTTGTATCTCAAAATTTCTGTAGTATCCGAATCTAGTTTGGGTGTTTTTCACGGCGAGATCAAGTTGAAAATGTTGTGTAACACATGTGACTATCTCTGTATGATGATGCGTGGAAGTGTCTTGGAGGATAGATGATAAAATAAGTGGAATATGTGCCCCTCCTTTTAAGTTGTGAGATGAACATGTGAATCACATATCTCAAAGTAAATGGATTATGTGCACCATGCATATGATAAGAAAATAAAGCTCTATTGTAAACATAGTTAGATATCATCATGAAAACTTGTATGTAATAAACACAGTTGCCCCTATACGGGCTTGAGTATGTTTAGTGTAAGCACAACAGTAAAATGCGTTAAGTATTAAAACTTGTATTCTCTAAAATCACTATAAACAACCATAAGACAAACACTCACATGCATGTATATATAATAAATCAATGAAAGCTTAAAGTAAAAACATAACACATATATATCAAGGTTAGCATGAATACCACAATTTTATTAAGAAGCTTTGGCTTCAATTTGCTAGAGTTATTTTTTTAGAAAATAAAAAAACAATGCAAAAACAAAAAAGCTAGAAATAAAAAAAACACACTTACAATAGAAGCATACAAATTCTAAAGTACTTTCTTAGCGTTAAAAGTTGTATTTAAAAAATTGGAAAATCCATTTTTTCTAGTTTCGAAGTTGGAGGACAAAATTTATTGCAAGTTTTGGACACATTTGTAATTTCCTCATGCAAGTGAAATACTGAATTATGGAATTTGTCAGCAAACCCTTTATCAAAAATAAATTTAAGATTCTAAATAAACCTTGAATTTTGAAATTTGAGGATAAATCCCTTTTAACTTGGAATTTTATAGAAGTAATTAAAATGGTTGAATGCCCACAGAGAGATTTTTTTATTAAAATCAGATTGCAATGCAAAGTACAAAACATAATATATTGGCTAAAACCCTAGCTGAAATTATGCATTCAAAATTCATAATTGTAACCCTAGAAAATGTCCCTCCTAAAATAACCATGGTGAAGACCCTCTTTGCCTATTTTGTCCACCCGATGGCCAAAGGGGTTCCATAAGGGTGACTTAAGTTATCTATTATTATTATGAAGTGCCATTAATAAAATAAAATTATGCAAGCACTTATAATAATATTAGTAACTTAATATTATGTCATGACCAAGTCATAAAGGGGGGTGCAACACATGTTTTAATGTTCCTAGGGGAGAAATGCGACTTGGGTCACCATGTAAAGGGGGACTTGAACTATTAAAAAGACCTTTTATATTTTTTATATGCCCCATGTAAAAATGCGACTTGGTCTAGGAAGACATTGTGGGAGCAAATGATGTTAAAAAAAGTTGCATGGTGATTGGATGGTTTGGGAGGTGTTCTTTGGGTCACATCTTTCCCTTAAGGTGCAAATCGACTTGTCTTGGGATTCATTCTACCACTTCACATTTTCTATCTTGTGCATGAGAGCTTGGAGCTGCTGCTGCAATTTTCTGGGGACGAAAACCCTCAGAAAATCAGGTTTAGGGAGAACGAAAACTCTTCCTAAAATCACTATTTTGTTGGAGAAGATTCAAAAATAAAAATCAGGTTTTGGGAGCCATTATTCTTCAGCTGGAGTGACCCATTTTGGGACTATTTGCAGGGTTTTGAGGAACTAAATATTATATTTTAAATCAGATTTGTAAGGAGTATTTCTTGAAGTTTATTAAGTGTTTTTTGAGTATTTTTGTAGGGTTTCAGACCCTTACTCTGCTGCTGCAATATTTAGGTCAGATCTGAAATATTTTGTGAATGTAAACAATTTTTGGGACTCCCATTTTGGTACTTATTCATACCATTTTTCTTTATCAATCTATTTCTATTGCAAAAATATAAAAAGAATTTTTTGGTTTGCTTAGTTCGTTTGTTTATATCTACTTCTGCAAATCGCATTTCTTGATTATATTGTTATTGCAGCATATATATTTCAGATTTTGGGTCCCACTTTCAGCTGGGTGTTAGATTTTTCATTGTTCTTTCCATTGGGTCCATTTGGGGACATTACAGTGGTATCAGAGCAAGTTTTCCTCCCAGCTTGTAGAAGAGAAGTTCAAATTTCAGATTTCAGATTTGTATGGATAGGGACGAAGATCTTTTTAGGAACCAATATCAGAGGAGAACACCAAGAAGAGGAGGGATGGATGAGGAAGAAAGGCCACCTCCTAATGATGGGCTAAGTTACATAAATGAGATCTTCACTAGGGGCAACAGAGAAATATAGAACAAGTTATTGGACTCTACTAAGGGATCTTAAAGATTCCATAGTTGGAGCCATTGCAGATTTGGGAAGGGCTCTACAAAGAACAAATTTCAGCAGGCAAAACCCTCAAGGGGGTCATGACAATCACGGTGAGGGCAACTCTGCTACATTACACATGGAAAGAGATTCACACAAGAGTTCTTCAAGGTATTTTCGTGCAACTTTCCTTCGAAGAGAGGAGCCACAAGAAGAGAGAGAGCAGCCACAGGTTTAGGGATTTGCAGAGGAAATTAATTTGTATGGAGATGAGTATGCATCTTTGAACCTACACACAAGAGACCTTTCATTTAGAGATTTTTGCCAACTAAGAAAGAATGAAGGACCAAGAAAGAGGGTGAACCAACAACCGGAACCAAGGAGAGACATCCAACACCGTTTGGGAAAAATCACTCTTCCTACATATGATGGGACTGACAAATGCTCTGCAAGGGCATGGCTGCAAAAATTGGATACTTACCTTTCATTGAACCCCATGTACGAAGAGGAAGCTCTCAAGTTTGTCACTCTTCACTTGGATGGTGTAGCCCACGAATGGTGGTATCATGGTATTGTGACCCAAGGGCATGGCTCCATCACTACACTTGAGGAGTTTAGTCAAAAGTTGGTTGAAAGGTTTGATAGAAAAGATCCAGAAGTACACTTTCGTGAACTAGCACAGCTGAAACAAGAGTCTACCGTTGAGCAATATGTGGCTGATTTCCAGAAGTTGGCGGTCATGGTTACCGATGTAAGTGAGCGGAGACTTGTTATGTTATTCATGGAAGGATTAACCGAGCCTCTTCAGGGGTTGGTGAAGGCTTTTGAACCTTCTTCTCTTCAGGATGCACTAAAAAAATCTCTAGATCTGGAATCTACAGCAGTTAGGGGTAAAAATCTGCCCCTCGGACAATCAAAACCAAGCTATATGGGGCAGCCAAGGCACACTTTCCAATGGCAGTCAAGAACAGCCCTGATTAATCAAGCAAAGAAACCATTCCAACAGCATACAAGTAACCTAAGAGAGCCTCCTAGGAGCAAGGAAGGGGAGAATTCAAGAAATGAGTTGAGAAGGAAGAATCTTTGTTTCCATTGCAAGGACCCATGGGCTCCAGGACACCCTTGTTTAGGCAAGGGCCAAGTACACTACATTGAAGTTGTTTCTGATGGAAGGAAGAAGAAATAGATAAGGAAGAAAATCATGAAAATGAAGAGCAAGACAAAGAAGAAGACAATCAACTGGATAGTACTCTTGCTACACTATCCGGGGCACCAAGGTATCACCCTTTTCATATTAGAGGGGAACTAAAAGGTAAAAGAGTCACCATTTTAATTGATAGTGGTGCTACACATAATTTTATTGATGTTGATTTGGTTGCATAAATGGGGCTGTCATCAGAAGATTTTAAGGGATTTAATGTTACGGTAGCGGATGGTTCCACAATTCCTTGCACTAAGAAAATATCACAGCTGAAAATCACACTTGGCAAGCACATGGTGACGAATGACTTCTATGTGGTTGGTATAGGTGAAACGGATGTAGTTTTGGGGGTATAGTGGTTGCATTCACTTGGGGAATTTACTCTAAACTACCAAACGATGGAGATGAAATTCAGATCAGCATGGAAGGAAATAGTGTTACATGGCATGGCAAATGGTGCTCCTACGGTAGTGACCGCTAAGAGGATGGAAAGAGCTTTTCATAGAGGGCAGGTTTCTTGGGCAGCAAAGTGTTTTATTACATCTGCAGATCAGATTTTGGAGCAGCAGCAGTACCATAAGGATATTCAAGCAATTCGTGACAAGCATGCCAAGGTATTTGATGATCTCCCTCATGGATTACCTCCAGATAGAGGTTTTGAGCACACTATTGAATTAGAACTAGGTACTAAGGCCATTATCACCACTCCTTACCGACCATCCTAGAGCATACAAAGAGGAGATTGAAAAAACTATTAAGGAATTGTTGGAAATGGGGCACATAAGGCCAAGCTCAAGCCCCTTTGCATCTTCAGTGGTTCTTATGAAAAAAAAAGATGGGACAATGAGGATGTGTATTGATTACCGCCTATTGAATAAGAGAACCATCAAGAATAGGTACCCCATACCTAGAATTGATGAGTTAATTGATGAGCTACATGAGGCTATCTACTTTTCCAAGATTGACTTGAGATCCGGGTACCATCAAATCCGGGTAAGGAAGGAAGATGTCTACAAGACTGCATTTAGATGTCATTTTGGTCACTTCGAATTTCTTGTGATGCCTTTTGGATTGACAAATGCTCCAGCTACATTTCAATATTGCATGAATCATGTTTTTAGGGAGCACTTGAGGAAGTTCGTATTGGTCTTCTTTGATGACATTTTGGTATATAGTAAATCATGAGATGATCACCTTCAACACTTGGATATTGTGTTGGGTATTTTGGGGCAGTAATCACTCTTTGCAAAAGAATCAAAATGTGAACTTGGACCGACTGAAATTCTCTACTTGGGACACATCATCAATGCTCAAGGCGTCCATGTGGACTAGCGTAAGATTGTGGCTATTGTGGATTGGCCTCCACCCACCACTATGACGCATTTAAGAGGATTTTTGGGATTATATAGCTATTATAGGAGGTTTGTTAAGAGTTTTTCTCAACTTGCAGCCCCTTTGACGGATTTGACGAAGAAGGGAGCTTTCAGATGGTCTAGGACAGCCCAAGAGGCCTTTGATAACTTAAAAAAAGTGATGAGTACATGCCCTGTACTCGCTGTTCCAGATTTCTCTATTCCTTTTGTGGTGGAATGTGATGCATCCGGTGAAGGTATTGGGGTTGTTTTAATGCAAAACAAACATCCCATTGCTTTTGAGAGCAGGAAACTAAAGGAGATTGAGAAGAAATACTCCATCTATGACAAGGAAATGCTAGCCATCATGCATGCTTTGGTCAAGTTTCGGCAATACCTTGTTTGTGGCAAATTCATAGTGAAGACGGATCACAATAGCCTAAGGTATTTTCTCAGCCAATCTGATTTGAATGATAGACAACAAAAGTGGGTGAGCAAAATTCAATCTTTTGACTTTGAAATCGAATTTGTTAAAGGCAAAAACAATGTTGTAGCGGATGCTTTATCTAGGAAGCCATGTTGCTGTTCTATGACAGGAATTGCAGCGGATTGGAGGGCTGTTATAACAGCTGAATATGCAAAAAATCAGTTTGCTAGCAATGTTCTTGAGGGTGAAATTGAAGATGAAAAATACAAAGTAGAGGAAGGCTTAATTTTAGATAAGAACATGGTCTTTTTAGTGCTGGAATCCAAGGTAAAGCGTAAGATATTGGAAGCAATGCATGATTCACCTTTGGCCGGACATCCAGGTTATTTTAAAACGTACAAACAAATTAGAGAAAAATTTGTTTGGAAAGGTCTCAAAGGGGAGGTGCTCAAACACATAAGGGAGTGTCTCACATGTCAACGGTGTAAGGTGGAGCATGAATTTCCAGCAGGCCTTTTGCAGCCCCTACCTATTCCAACTCAGAAATGGGAGAGTGTTTCCATGGACTTCATTGCAGGACTTCCATCAGTGTAAGGTAAAAGCGTTCTTTATGTTGTAGTGGATAGATTAACCAAGTATGCACATTTCTTTCCACTACCAACTAAATTTGATGGTCCCTTGGTGGTTGGAATTTTTTTTAGAGAAGTCTTCAAACTTCATGGGCTACCTAAGAATATTGTGAGTGACAGGGATAACAGATTTCAGAGTTCTTTTTGGCAAGAACTCTTCTATCTTGCAAGTACAGAATTAACCCTTAGCACAAGCTACCATCCACAAACGAATGGGCAAACCGAGATTGTTAATAAGTGGATAGAGGGGTACCTAAGGAGCTATGTTACAGGGCAGCAAACTACATGGATAAAATGGTTGTATTTGGGGGAGTTTTGTTACAATACGACCTACCACATGTCTATTGGTATGTCTCCCTTCAAAGCTTTATATGGTTACGATGCATATTCCTTTGTGGATGTTGTTTTACCTGATAGCAGAGTGTCGGGTGCTAAGGACTTGGTGCAGCAGAGCCAAGATATATTAAAAGCACTCAAAGATAACCTCTCACATGCGCAAAATCAGCAGAAATTATATGCAGACCAGCGAAGGGTAGAGAGGTCATTTGAAGTGGGGGACATGGTTTTCTTGAGGCTACAACCATACAGGCAATCTTCCCTCAAAGGGAAAGGATCGGAAAAGTTGAAGCCAAGGTTTTATGGCCCTTATAGGATTTTTAAAAAGGTGGGCAATGTTGCCTACGAGCTTGAATTGCCGGCTCAAAGCAAAATCGATAATGTGTTTCATGTCTCATGTTTAAAAAAGGCTTTGGGGCAGCATATCTCTCCTTCCATGGAGTTGCCTCCTCTTGATGATGAAGGTAAGCTAGTGTTGGAACCGGAGGCCATTATAGAAGAGCGGGAAAGGAAGCTACAAAATAAAACTATTAAGGAGTACTTGGTACAAAGGAAGGGGCTGCCCTTTGAGGATGCAACATGGGAAGGTGCAGAAATTTTAGAGCACCTAAATCTGAAATTGCTTGTGGGCAAGCAATTCGAGGAAGGGAGGACTGAAATGTCCCTCCTAAAATAAC
Source organism: Taxus chinensis (assembly GCA_019776745.2). Taxonomy (NCBI): domain Eukaryota; kingdom Viridiplantae; phylum Streptophyta; class Pinopsida; order Cupressales; family Taxaceae; genus Taxus; species Taxus chinensis. The sequence goes on along the minus strand of CM034154.1, from coordinate 15,527,445 downwards.
CATGGCGAAGACCCTTGGCCTATTTTGTCCACCCGATGGCCAAAGGGGAACATAAGGGTGACTTAAGTTATCTATTATTATTATAAAGTGCCATTAATAAAATAAAATTATGCAAGCACTTATAATAATATTAGTAACTTAATATTATGTCAAGACTAAGTCATAAAGGGGGGTGCTAATACATATTTTAATGTCCCTAGGGGAGAAATACGACTTGGGTTACCATGTAAAGGGGGACTTTGGATTATTAAAAAGGCTTTTATATTTTTTATATGCCCCCATGAGAAAATGCGACTTGGTCTAGGAAGACCTTAGGGGAGCAAATGATGTTAAAAAATGCTGCATGGTGATTGGATGGTTTGGGAGGTGTTCTTTGGGTCACATCTTTCCCTTAAGGTGCAAATCGACTTGTCTTGGGCTTCATTCTACCATTTCACATTTTCTATCTTGTGCATGAGAGCTTGGAGCTATTACTGCAATTTTCTAGGGACGAAAACCCTTAGAAAATCAGGTTTAGGAAGAACGAAAACTCTTCCTAAAATCACTATTTTGTTGGAGAAGATTCAGAAATAAAAATATTGTTTTGGGAGCCATTGTTCTTCAGCTGGAGTGACCCATTTTGGGACTATTTGCAGGGTTTTGAGGAGCTAAAAAATATATTTCAAATCAGATTTGTAAGGAACATTTCTAGAAATTTATTTAGTGTTTTTAGAGTATTTTTGTGGGGTTTCAAACCCTTATTCTACTGCTGCAATATCCAGGTCAGATCTGAAATATTTTGTGAATGTAAACAATTTCTGGGACTCCCATTTTGGTACGTATTCATGCCATTGTTCTTTATCAATATATTTCTATTGCAAAAATACAAAAAGAAAAATTGTTTTGCTTGGTTCGTGGTGTTTACATCTACTTGTGCAAGTCGCATTTCTTGGTTATATTATTATTGCAACATATATATTTCAGTTTTGGGTCTCACTTTCAACTAGGTGTTAAATCTTTTCATTGTTCTTTCCATTGGGTCCATTTGGGGACATTACAGGTATGGACTTTCAAAACATCATCTTCAAGACTTTGCAGAGATTGAAGAGAGTTCTTCATGGTATGTGCACTCAACACCTTGTGTATTCGGTGGATTTTCTTAAGTCTTTGACCTTATGCAATGGTTAATTTTGATATAAAGCCTACATTTTCATTGCACAAATACATATAATCATTTCACAATCATCGAGAAGGGCTAATTTGTTTAACAAATAGAACTTGACAAATGCGGAGGAGCATTTATTACGTAGAAAGGTATTTACCAAATTGGAGTTGCAGGTTGATGTGTGTGACATACATCAGAGGACTGGGTAGTTAGTATTAGTCGCAAGGATAGGTGTTGACATACGACGAATTTAGAACCATTGATCATGTTTCAAAGCATAGTATAACCTAATTGCACTATGGGCAAATTCAAGTTGTATTATGTAATCCGCCACCATAGAAAAGCAATCGTGATTTTAAAGGCAAGGGCATCAAAGGCCTGTCAAAACTATGAAATTTTTACCAGTCACGGCCCTATTAAATGCTTATGAAACATAACAGTTTGAAACATTTGTCAACAGCATTATGGACAAGGGACTTCATGACGGATTGTTTGTAGTTGCAAGTACCCTATGAGATATTTCTATAAAATGTGGAGGTGTATTCTTCTCGAGTGCTTAAACGGCAATTATAATGGGACCTCATTTTCCTGGATCCTGCAATTAGTCATCCACCATACTGGCAAGTATCCATACTAAGGACCCTTTTCTTCCTCTATGATACCTGAAGTGGCATATATGTAAAAGGGGTTTCACTTTTAAATAATCAAGACTCATTCCATTGTTTGAGTTGGCAATATATTATTTATTATTTTTGTTGTTTTTTGGAGTGATAAATGGCAAGTATTTCTAACCTCATTTTGTTGGACACGCAAAAGTTGACGGGCACAAATTTGTAATGTATGTAGCCACAAAATTCTGACAAATTGCAGAATTTTTGTGATTGTGATAAGATAATCATGGGTAGTAGAAGTATAGACCTGCTACAAACTTTGCAGATTATGACAAATGTCATAAGGAGGCTTTATTACTTGTTAAAATTATCTGTATTAGATGATTTGATCCACCTTGAGGTCTATCAATGCCAGCTGTGGCTAGTGTGTTGTGGACCAGTTTGAAGGATAAATATTATACATTAGAGAAGAGTTGGGTGTTATATCTGAAGAATATACTTTTTCCATGAAGTTACAAGGTGGATCGTTGTTTGAGCACCTACTTTGGATGAAAGACCTCCAAGACTAGTTATCGTCTATCAACAAAAATGTGGATGACACATGATATGGTTGGCTTTCTGGTTCTAAACACTTCTACCTTCTTCATATGAGACTTATGTGGAGGCTCTCCATTCTAATGGTTGAAAGTCAAACTCTCACGTTTGACAAGGTGAGTTCCTTCCTGTTGCAAAAGGAGCGGAGATAGACATATTGTCACGAGTCCAATTTTGAACAATCTGAGAGTGCTTTTTCAGCTCAATCCAAAGGGAAGTGGAAACGATAGGCTGACAATACCTCTACTTCTCTTAAATTTCAAGTGAATTGTTTCTATTGTCACAAGTTTGGTCATGTGAAGAAGGATTGTTGCAAGTGACAAAATGTCATGTTGAAGTAGAAAGGGCAAGCATGTGTGGCAACAATTGAACACGAGTTAGAAGATGAATATGCCTTCATAGCATCTTGCTTGGATGACAACCCTACTCGGTGTTGCTTCTTTAATTTCAGAGCATCTCGGCACTCCATGTGTCAAAAATATTGGTATGTCAACTTTCATGCTAATTTATGTGCTTTTGATTCAGTTACTTTAGGGCATGGGAGATGACATGTTGTAGAAGGGATTGGGGATGTTCATATTTAGTTGAATGATGAAACCAAACTCATGGTTAAAAATGTTAGATACATTCCTAACATGAACAAAAAATTGTTGTCTATAAGTCAATTAATGGAAATTCTAATATTGTTGTAAATTTCTCTGAAAAAACAATGTATTGTGTTTGATACAAAACAAAATAAGGTTGTTGCCTTGGGTGTTGGGCACAAAGGTTTGTACAAGTTGGTTGATCTTGCCATGGTCGACCTACATGCCTTAATTGTAGAAGGCAATGCCAACATTTTGTGGCATGAAAGATACAGTCATTTGAACTATCAGTATCATGCCAGACTAAGTAGAGAAAACGAGGTGCTTGGTTTGCCTAGTATTTAAGAGAAGTAGGATATGTGTGCCAGATGTTTTGTAGGGAAGCAAAAGAGGAAGCCTTTTCTTACTGAAGGTGCTTGGCGTGTGAAGGGGCTCCTGGATCTTGTTCATGTAGATTTCTATAAGCCATTGTGAGAGTCTCCCATTGTTCTTGGTGTACTTTATTTTCTATTGATGGTGGATGATTATTTCAGAAAAATGTGGGTCTACTTCTTGAAAAAGAAGTTTGATTGTTTTGCTTCTTTCACGAAGTTCAAGGCATTGGTGGAGAATAAGACTAGCCAACGGATCAAAACTTTGAGATTCGATAATGGGGGTGAATTCACTTCTAAGCAACTCAAGGATTATTGCGAAAAAGAAGGAATCAATCATCAGTTGATAGCCCCTTATACCCCACAACAAAAGGAGGTGGTAGAGAGGTGGAATAGAACACTCATGGAGATGTCACGATGCATCATGTATAGCAGAGGATCAAGGCATTGGTGGAGAATCAGACCAGTCGACATATCAAAACTTTGAGATCTAATAATGGGGATGAATTCACTTCTAAGCAGTTTAAGGATTATTGCGACAAATACGGAATTAATCATCAATTTTCCCTTTATACCCCACAACAGAATGGGGTGGTAGAGAGGTGGAATAGAACAATCATGGAGATGGTAGGATGCATTACACGTAGCAGAGGAGTGCCATATAGATACCGGGGAGAAGTAGTCAACACGACTTTATATATTCTTAACCGAAGTCTATGCAATGCTTTGCAAGACATCACTCCCGAAGAAGCTTGGTCCAAAATCAAACTTGAGGCATCAACTTTTTGCATTTTTGGTTCAGCTGCATATTGTTTTGTTTATGATAAAAAGAAAAGTAATTTAGACTCCAAAAGTTCCAGGTATTTCTTCGTTGGTTACAGTGATCAATTTAAAACCTATAGATTGATTGATACTTACTAATAAGATAATTACTAGGTAGGGATGTTGATTTAAAAGAAACAAAGTCGTTCTTTGGCAGCAATTAAGGGGACAACAATCAACAAGGGGGCAACAATCAACAAGTGGCAACATAAAATGTTTCCTTTACCTTACCCAATGATAAGTCTGGTTCTTCTTATACTCCTCCATAGACTCCAGTAGAGCCTCTGCCATCTCCCACTGATACTCTTGTGTATCGAAGATGCCAACCTGAGTTGGCTTCTCCTTCGGAAGCACCGCAATCGGATCCCACATCTTTAGTTTAGTGACAACCTAAGTGGTTTTAGTTCACTATTCAGGATGTGCGAGATGGAGAATTGTCTACTCTCTTAGATGGCCGACCTCACATAAATGGTAAGAAGATTGATTATTCAGAGCATGCTCAGTTTGCTCTTTCTTATGATCTTCTTAATATTCATGAACCATAGAAATACTCCGAGGCAAAAGGCATATTAGAACCAAAAACTGCCATGCAACTAGAGTATGATGCCTTGATAAAAAATGATACCTAGAAATTGGTGCCATTGCCTCCAGGAAAACACCCCATTAGCTGCAAATGGGCATACAAATCAAGTGCAAGGCATATGGTACTTTAGATAAGTACAAGGCTCGTCTTGTTACGAAAGGCTTCTCGCAACAGGAGGGAATAGATTGAGCAGCGCCTACTGCGAAAATGGTCACTTTTCACTTCTTTCCTTTGTTGCTAAGTTTGGTTGGAAAGTATTTCAAATGGATCTCAAGAGTGCTTTCCTGAATGGGGATTTGGAGGAAGAGATATATATGACACAACCTTAAGGGCTTTCAGGTATGTCGTCATGAACATTTGGTTTGCAAGTTGATTAAGTCCTTGTATGGACTCAAGCAAGCTCCTCAAGCCTGGTATATTAAGATAGATCAACATCTTCGAGATTCGGGATTCAAAAAAAGTCATTTTGATCTGAATCTCTATGTTAAAAGTGACGGTGATGACATTGTGCTTATTATTGTTTATGTTGATGGCCTTGCCATCATAGGCAGTGGAACTGTTGCAATTCACAAGGTAAAATTAGATTTATGCGCTACTTTTGACATGATTGATTTAGGCCTCCTTCACTATTGTCTTGGTGTAAAATTCTGGTAGCACGATCACTTGCTTTTCATTTCTCAAGTTAAATATGCCACGAATCTCTTACAAAAATTTCAGATGTCTGAGTGTAACTCTTCTTCTACACTTATGGAGGCTAGGCGGAAACTTTCAGCTCACGAGGATTCACCACCTGTTGATGAAACTCTCTGCAGACAATTGGTGGGTAGCTTGATATACCTAATAACCAAAAGACCGGATCTATAGTTTTGTTGTCAATTATCTTTCTTGGTTCTTGTCTACACCAAAACTCATTCACTGGGGAGCAACAAAATGTGTTATAAGATATGTCACATGAACTCTTGACTTTGGCATTCTGTATCAAAGAGTTGAAGATTTCAAATTGATTGCGTATACATAATCTAATTGAGGAGGATCAATGGATACTCAGAGATCCACCACTAGATATATCTCTTCTTTTGGTTCAGGAGTTGTTTCTTGGCAGAGTAAGCTTCAACCCACTGTAGCCATCTCTTCCACTGAAGTAGAATGCAAGGCAACTGTTAGTGCTAGCTGTGAAGCAATATAGCTTCGTCAGATTCTTTTTGATTTTCATCTTCCTCAAGCTACTACTACACCTCTTTAACTATTTGATGATAATCAAGGTGTCTTAAACATGGTAAAGAATCTTGTATATCATGCCCGCACGAAGCATATTGAAATCCATGATCACTAATCTTACATTTGGTTGATTCAGGCGATCTCCCTCTTCATTTCTGTCCTAAGGAGCAGCCCACCGATATAACGACCAAACCTCTCGGTCATTAAGAGGGAGTGTTAAATATTTATACTGAATGGTTCAGTTATGCAGTTGAAACTGTCTCTAACTTATCACAATTGAATGTAACCACTCTCATGAATAATATATCTTTGCTACTTCCATTATGGATAGTGCCTTCAACACACATACTTGTTTCTTTTTTATTTATCTACTATCATCTGATAACAGTAGCAATCTTATTTAGGGTTGATATCATTGTAGCGTCACCGTAGCAAGCTGAAAATGATTTCAATTCTTTGAGCACAAACATGATCTATGGGTGAAATCACTCTTATGAACGAGGGTTTTCGTTCTCAGATCCAACCTTGGAAGCCAAGAGGGTTTTCGTCCTCCAAGATCTCCGAACAGCCAAGGGTTTTTGTTCTCAAATGCTGAAAGTTGAAGCAGAAGCTCAAACTCACAATGTAAACATAGATGATTGAAAAGTGATCCCCAAATGAGCTCAATCGCCCCATTGCTACAATTTTACTTTCACATTTTTCAAGGAAAAGAACTCATAAAGCAATTTCCCCTCTTATTTTAATTTTGAGTTGCTTTAATAATAACCACCTTTTTAATAATAATAAATGTCACTTTTTTATGAATATAACTTAAAGTTCTTTTTTTGGAAAACTTAAGTTAAATTATTAAATTATTTCCCTTGCACTACCACTTTAGCCTACGGGAAATGGGGAATAGGTCTAAAGGGGTTCTAATTGAATTAGATTTGAGAAGGGGACATGGCAACGTTTTTGCAGCATTGGACATTTTTTTGTTGCTAGTCCTGTTACCATATTTTCCACGCCAAAAAGTTCAGTTCTATATTTAGAAGTGCTAAAAATAGCATTGGCTAAAAATAGTTGGTGCTAAAAATGAAAGTGCTAAAAATTGAAGTTCTAGTTCTATTTTTAGGAGTTGAAGGGAGTGCATGAGTGGATGGATAATAATAGCTTTTATTAAATTTAACAAGTGCAGCTCCAAAATAGAAATTGGCTAAAAGAGAAGTGCTTTTGGATAAATTTAGTAACTGCAGTCCTATAATTGGCGCCAAAGGGGGTGATAAAGATGAATTAAAACAGTCCTAAAGCATGCAGCTGATAGTTTTAGATGGTGGTGCCAAAGATGGAAGAGGTTTTTATTAATTACTGCATGCTGTTGTGGTGCTAAAAGGGTGAAAGATAAAGGGGTATTTTTATTAAGTAAATCATGCATGCTGTTGTGGCACCAAAAGGGGTTGAAAGAATAAATAAAAAAAAGGAAGAGTCTATTATGGGAAGGCAGAGTTGATTCATCCTCATATAAGCTGATTTTTGATTGTAGAATATTAGACCCTTGCAGCTGTTTAACTCTGGTTTTAGAGCTTTTATACTTGCACCTGTGAGTAATAAAATCCATTTTTTCCCTCTCATATCGTTGTTTTCTGAGTTTTCATTGTGTTTAATAGGGTATTGTATTGCCTTAGTGTGGAATTTAATCCCTCTGCCGCTGTCCTATCTCCTAAACCCTTGAATTAATTTTGTAAAATTGCTTAGAGTTGTGCAGGTGTGAGGATCTTTGTTTTTCCCTGTGTGTAGAGTTACATACATGTGTTAAATTATTGTTGTATCACCCTATTTTCCCTTTTCCCACATTCCTTCTCCCTTTTCCTTGTTACAGTTTTCGTTTTGGGTGATTCACAAGGGAACCAACTCTCTTTGGAGGTTCACCTTAGACATAGGTTACCCACAGCCCTGAGGTGTTTCAATTTTGTCAACAGGAGAGAGAGAGTAGACACCATTCTCTATCAGGGCGCAACTTCTGGGTGACAATAGTTTCTGGCACGCTCGGCGGGACATTACAAAATTTGCTAAAGAAGTTGATGCTATTCTTAGCAAATATTAGTGTTTTAGACACAAATATTCAACATCTGGCGACTCTATTGGCCCAAAGATCCCTTTTTCTCAATCAGTAGACCATTTCCTCCATCTCACCATCTTTTTATGAGGTTGTGCAGTCATGACTTCAATTCCTCATTGGAATTCCCGGTTTCAAGAGAATTATTACTCCCCTCCACCTCCTTTTTTCCCAAAATCCTCCTCCAAATTAGTATTATAAGCCCTATCATAATGAATATGCCCACGATCCAAACAATTTATATGGTTATCCTAATAATCATGGTGTTTTTCAGGAGTAGGAATACGCAGATTATGGAAACAATTCCACGCTTAATGATGATTTTCATATGCAGGTACAACACTTGGAGATAAAAATGGTACAAACAAGGGCAACAAGTTCCATCAAGGCAACCAAGCTTGGATTCAGGGTACCCTACCCATGGGTTGGTCTTTTGCCAAACTGGTATAGCCCTTAAGAGAAGATAGACTTTATGTCTGAATTGATACCACAAATATCGGAGTGGAATGAAGAGATGGAGGCTAACCAATATAGTGTTGAGAAACCCTATCAACGGGGTAATTCTTCACTTTCATCATGCAACCCTCGGACTTCTATTTTCCAACCACTTCAATAGGAGCCCAAGTCCCAAATTCCTAGCTTTCTTAAAGCTTCTCCTCCACAAGATCTTATATCTCTCCAATCATCTCAACCATTGCAAAATCAATTAACGACCCAACAAACCCCTTCCCTCATATTCCCAAATCCATTATGGAATGAAACTAATCAACAAATCAATTTGGAAGAGCAGCCAACTAAAGAGCCAAGTAAAGTTCTTAGGCGAAATCTAGCAAAATGGAGCTTACAGTTTGAGGACAAACAAATTCCACGGTTGGTTAAGCCTACAATAGAGGAGTGCAAGAAAGTGGTTGATGTTACAGAGCAACAGGAGGAATATGACCAATAAGGAAAGGTTAGACAAAGTTTTCTTAGATCTCTCGAGATACAACGTAAAGATGATGTTTTGAAGGAGCTTATGAATGTTTCTAAGGATTTGATCAACAATCTTGAGCCTATATGATCTTCAGATCAGCTTGCAAACAATCATACAGAGGAGGAAATCAACGAAGAAATTCAAATTCAAAAGGAGTTTTCCTCAAGCATGAACAATAAAGAGGATGAGATTTTATTAAAACTAAACGATTCTGATGATGAGGAAGAGCCAATTGCAATTGGAAGTATTCCACCTCCATCATCTATCTTCTTCAATAAAGACTCTATTGTCATCACATCTTCTTTTGAACTTGAGAAAGAGCCAAATATGAGGTTGTTTGCAAAAGATGAAGTAGAAAATGTTTCAGATTAGTCTCCGAGCATCAAATATGATCAGGGATGTGCCTCAATTACTCCAAATGATGATATTACACTCAAAGAAGAGGGGAAAACCAGAAAAATCAGTTTATTAGCTATTAGGAATCCATGTCCAATCAGGTATTTGGCTAGTTTAGAGCCACAAAAGGAGTTTTCATTAGTTGTGTTCATTTCAGAGCATAAGAAAGAACTTCAAGTTGCCAAAAATCAGCCACATCTATAAAGACAGTGCAGATCCTATAGAGGTGTTCATGCTTTTCTGGACTGATATTTTGAGCAAATCAATGGTGCAAACCATGTCTGTACTTATACCATGTGATCTAGTTGCAAAATTGATCTCATGCCGCACTTTCTGAGAAAAGGAAGGCTATTTCTCCCAACCAATATGTGGTTTTGTTTAGCTTTACTTTCTCTTTGTTTAGGTTAGGAGTAGTTTAGGTTTGTTTCTTGCATAATAAGTGCTTGCATGCACATTGTTTTTCCAGTTTTCTTAGTTAGTTGTCTTTTCAAAGAAGTGCTTGCAAGCAGATGTTTTCCTTTTGTTAAAAATAGTTGCTGCTAAAAATAGAAGTTCCGGTTCTATTTTTAGGAGTTGAAGGGAGTGCATGAGTGGATGGATAGAGATAACTTTTATGAAATTTAGCAAGTGCTGCTCCAAAATAGAAATTGGCTAAAAGAGAAGTGTTTTTGTATAAATTTAGCAACTGCAGTCCTATAATTGGCGCCAAAGGGGGTGATAAAAATGAATTAAAACAGTCCTAAAGCATACAACTGTTGGTTTTAGATGGTGGCGCCAAGGATGGAAGAGGTTTTTATTAATTAATGCATGCTGCTCTGGCGCCAAAAGGGAGAAAGATAAGGGAGTAACAAAATCCATTTTTGCCCTCTCATATTGCTTTAGTGTGGAATTTAATCCCTCTACCGGTGTCCTTTCTCCTAAACCCTTGAATTAAATCTGCAAAATTTCTTAGAGCTGTGCAGGTGTGAGGATCTTCGTTTTTCCCTGTGTGCAGAGTTACATGCATGTGTTAAATTATTGGTGTATCACCCTATTTTCCTTTTTCCCGCATTCCTTATCCCTTTTCCTTGTTAAAGTTTTTGTTTTTAGCTGATGCACCAGGGAATCAACCCTCTCTGGATGTTCACCTTAGACATAGGTTACCCACAGCTTTGAGGTGTTCCAATTTTGTCAACAAGAGAGAGAGTACACACCATTCTCTACCAGTGTGCTACTTTTGGGTGACAACAAGTCCCAAAGGGTTTTGCTTCGTTTTTGGAACATGTGACGTTGACATGCCATATCTTGGTTATACAATGGTCTTTTTCAGTGATTTTTTTCGATTTTCTTATTTTATCAAGAGCTTTGCAGTTTTTTTAGATGCCACTTGGACAGTTCATGCTCAAATCTGCGATAACTTTCACATACGAAAGATTTTTTTTTGAAAAGCGATCATATGAAAATAACATGATTTCATGCAATTCAACAACTGAAGCTTTTCACCGAAGACACATTACATTTCATCTGTAAAGTCTTCCCTTACTTCGGTAGTGACTGCAGTCAGCTGATTTTCCAATCCAACAGAAAAGTTTTTTCTTTAAATATAACATTTCAAATTCTTCATCCATTATTAACATCAACACTTTCCTTCAAACAACATTACAAAGGATGTTAAAATATTTTTCTATGATGATTGTTGGAATTTAGCAACAGGTTTAACCCCTCTGGAATATGAGAAAATGCATTTGAATTTTGAACATTTTCAAAAATCCTTCAATTCTTTAATTATGTGGCTTGCAAGAGAAATTATGCTAAGGCCTTTTAAATATTGTAGCTAGTGTTGTGAAAATTATGCTATATCTGCTAATTGAAGTAGTCTATTGAAATCATGGACAGTGGTAGTTGATCCTTATTTACTATGTTGGTTTTTTGAAAGGTCCAAGAGAAAGCACTTTTATGACAAAGTCTACTGTTTATGGTTATAATTTTACCATTATAAAGGCGCTTATTGCTCTTTTCCCCCACAGAAGTTTCTCATACACTGACAGACTTGTAGTTTCTTGTGTTAAAATATTCACATAGTGGGTATATAGGCCTAGCTTTGGTAAATATCACTCTTGTAACTTGTTAACAACTTGATTATTCTTGTAGTATTGGGAGCGAGCAGAATTTCCATTTGAGATTGTGCCAAAGCTTGCAAATCTCAAGGTTGCTGGAGGTACCATTAAGGTCAGAGGCATGCTATAACGGGTTCATTTGTTCCCTTAAACCTGCTTACAGAAAATTTTCATCTATATGTTTGGAATGGCTTGCAGGGCTATGATTGCCCTGGTCAATCAGTTGTTGCTAGCGCTATTGTTCTTGCTGAGATTGCAAGGGTAGATGCCAGCTGTTCTACATTTATTATGGTGCATAGTTCCTTAGCAATGCTTACAATTTGTAAGCTGAAATTTCAACCTTAATGTTTTTTCTCTTTTTTTCTCATAGTTTATCTGCTATGGGCAATTTTCTCCAAAATATGACTTTTTAATGGTCTTTGTGTGATATATATTTGAATATTTATATCAGCATGCTTAGCTTCTTGTTTGTAAAACTGCGAAACTAATTTTGAACAGCAATGTGTGGAAATGAGCATCAAAAGAAAAAATACTTGCCTTCTTTGGCTCAACTCGACACCATATCTTGCTGGGTATGTTCACTATTCATTGTGATACATTAATCCCCATCCTTCTCATTTATTCCACTTGATGGAAACTGAAATCTAACCTATATAGTGTTTTTTCATTGTCACAGGCTTTGACTGAACCAAACTATGGCAGTGATGCAAGCTCTTTGAGCACAACTGCAACTAAGGTCTGTTTCTGTTATCTTACCCTTTCAAGAGATGTTATGTGTTTAAGATTTGTTTCTCAGTTTATCCTTAGATTATCGACTGTTTACAAGAATGAAATTAAAGGCAGACGTCATGGGTTAGCATGCTATATATTTTGAAAAATAAGAAAAGTTAAATGTAGCAGTAATAATTTTGGTGTCTGAATTTAAACAGGTTGAGGGTGGCTGGAAATTGGATGGTCAAAAACGCTGGATAGGAAACAGTACTTTTGCAGATATACTAGTTATTTTTGCGAGGAACACAACTACAAATCAAATCAATGGGTAAGAGACCGAGTAGCAACAGTGAAGGTGAATTTTAATATATCTAAGTAGAACATTTCACTTTATCAATTTCTATGACGATGATGAACAATGTCATTATGAACTTGACTCGAGTGGATTAGTAGTGTATGTTGAATACATGCTGTCTTCTGTTAGAGAAACAGAAGTTTGTGTTCCATTTAATGGCACCTCTATGACTGACCTATTACTCTATTTCCTTTACATTTCTTGAGCCAAATGCTCTGCATTTGTCTCATCTGTACATTAATCTTTCAGAGCCAAATACAGTAATTCAAAATGGATCTGTGTTTTTCATTTCTATAGTTATATGAACCGGTCACCAAAGCTAACGGCTGTCTGAACTTTCAAGGAACTAATGAGATCAAATTTGATTTCCTTAGGAGATCTGGAACTGTCTTTCTGCAAAAGAATATAAGTGTATTATCAAGGAGTTCTCATACAGAGATTTTGGTATCAAAGTTGTTTTATGTAAATTTTCAGTTAATAGATGACATGCACATAAAACATGTCATGGCCAAAACAGCCACTAATGACTATACTTCACCGTTTCTAATCAGTTTGGGAAAATCATGGCTATATAACCAATATTCCAATAGATACTGTGACTGCACCTTGCTTACCCGCTCATAAGCAATTTTATTAAGCTCTTTATTGTAGTGACCCTCTCTGTCGTATGCCTGAAAAATGAGCCAGAAAATTTATCCGATTTACCAACAAATGCCTCGACAGAGAAAAGGGCTACTAACTTGCACAATCATTACTCTTAACAAAACATTAATTTAGTTGCATTGCTTTAATTGCTCGTAACTTCTGTGAGTGTTGGACACTTGGACCCACTTCACTTCCATTATGCAACTGTTATGCTGCTTGGCAGCTCCACCTTCTTAAGGTTTAACTCGGTTTGCCCCAAATATCTACCCTGGGAAAATGATGAGGATGTTTCCAAGTTGAGCAAGTGACAATCAAGTTCTTTGTCAGAACTTGATCTGCACAGTTCAATGTCTTCTGTTTCAGTCTCTTGACTACGTTGATCTCTAGAAACCTTCATCATTTAGAAATCATTAAGGACTCTGTCGAAGTTCTCTTGATATCTCATCAACGCAAAGTACGCATTCTGGCCGAATATCTTCTCATGTTAATAAAAGATTTTTCCCTGGAGAGGAGATCCCATGATGAGAGGCAGAGTTCAGAATTATCCCATGGATAGAGTCAACAAATTGCATTGAATAACTAGACAGCCTAATTGTAATTATTAAAGCTACAGGTAATTGTCTACTTATGGTGTTAACATGTCCTTCCTACTCATCACGCAAACCATTATACCCTAGCAGGGTCTTACCCTGATAGGATATGAGCAAACAGGTATCAACCTGGAATGGAAGCTTCGGTAGCAAATTTAAGTGGGTGTTATAGATCAGGTTTCTTCAAAGAAGAATATGTAAGATCAAGTCTTATTGCATGATACTCTTAATGGCTATGAGTCATCAAGAAAGCAACAATACACCTTTCAACTCGCTTGTTTACACTGATGTGCTTACAGTTTGTGAATCAATATACAAGGTCTAAGAGAACTGCAAACCAATAAAAAAACCGCTCTAGCTTCAAATCAGGTTAAGGCCAGGGATGTTATCCTTACGATATTGCAGTTGAGTAAGGCCAATAAGCTTTTGTACTACAACTCTTATACTTCCTAGAGTTTTTCTGGTTTAAGATACCATGCTTATAGAAAGAGAACTTTTACAGATTGCTCACAGTCATGAGCAAACAGAGTAGAAGGTACTCATTCATTTTTTAAAATTTTCATCGAGCTCTACATGCTTACAGTCCTACTAAGTAGAGCTTGTCCTCTAATCCTTGTTCAAGCAATATGTAACAGAATAGCACATACTCCTAGGTGTGGAAAATTGAATTAATTAGAATATTTAATATTCTAAATAAATTTGAAGCTAATCAATTACTTTCATCTGTGTACTGATCTCAAGTTGGTAGATATGTGCCTTGTCTCACATTCTTAAGTGAATGAGGAATGCGTTTCTCTTTTATTATCATTTTTTAAAATTTTCATCGAGCTCTACATGCTTACAGTCCTACTAAGTAGAGCTTGTCCTCTAATCCTTGTTCAAGCAATATGTAACAGAATAGCACATACTCCTAGGTGTGGAAAATTGAATTAATTAGAATATTTAATATTCTAAATAAATTTGAAGCTAATCAATTACTTTCATCTGTGTACTGATCTCAAGTTGGTAGATATGTACCTTGTCTCACATTCTTAAGTGAATGAGGAATGAGTTTCTCTTTTATTATCATCCACCATGTCAGTTTATCTGAGCTACAGTACTCCTGGGTATGCCTGTTGAATTTACAACCCACACTTCCATTCTATTATTTCATCAACTTCTCATCCTGCTGTTAAAAGTTGAAACTACAGATATATAGAGGCAATTTTCCCCAACAGACAGCCTTCTCATTTCAAATATTAATCACTTCTGAGGAAACGATAAACAACTATAAAATTTAGGTGGTAAAATGAGTGGCAGGTACAAGAGTGGACATGCACACCAAGGACAAGTAGCCATTGTGTGTGATTGCACTCTTCTGTTCCTGTGAAGCTTTCATTTAGCCCCAGAAACATCATAAACCACATAAAATTTCACTGTTGGAGAGGAGTGGTGTTACTGTTATTGATGAATGACAGCAGACCTAATTCCGGACTTTCAAATCTGTTTAATCAGGGCAGATGCTTGATGAAGTTTGAATCAGTAACGACGACCATCTCAACACCTGTAATATGTACTTAAATTTTGAGGTCTAATAATATTCACATATATTTATCTACTAGTGACTGGATGCTGTACTAAAGAATTTGTCAGTCTAAGCAGCAGTGTGGCTATGTTACCACAAATTAAGATTCAATAAAAATAGGTACTGGTTTCTTTATGACTGCACGTTTCTTATGAAGTTACACTTCCATTTTAGAGGGAAATGATAAGACTATCTCTCAAGCAAATTTATCCGGTCTTTTAGCTTCTTAGTATGATTACAAAGTTAAGTATCACACTCTGTATCACGCGTACATGGCTCTTGACCCATTATTCATTGGATCCCTTTTATACTAACTTTTAAAGCATGTTTTAAGCTTAAAAAGTTATCAAGCTGTTGCAAATAACATTTTTACAAAAGTATTAATAGCTTGGTTGGAATGGACCCTGGAGTTTTACAGAAGTATAAATGGCTTTATCGGTGTGGACCCTGGCTAGAGTTGTCCTCAATGTACTGATAGTGAAGTTGAATCACTCTATTCTCCACAAGTATGTAAGTTGTAAAACAATGTACATTTCCATCGCTTCAATTATATTGTCTTGGCTTAGAGTGACAATCTTTATTGAAGGTAACGGTAAGTCACAACTACAAATTCCAAGTACAGGGTTCCCGCTCCAAAATCACAGAATATTAAAAGGGTTTGAAGATGACATTATGCCTCCTCCCTTCCAATTTCACAATGGAAACTAGAGATAGCAGCAGCATATAGGTTACACGTAGTCAGAGTAACGCATATAAAAATGGAGGCCCCAATGAATCTTTCTCATGCAACATACAGAAATCTGCTGTCCCTATACACTTCCTATTACATTAGGGAATTGCAAGGAATTTGTGCTAACCAAGTATAGCATTGAATTCTACTCAGTATTACAACTTGGAGCATCATACATCTTCATAATGATAGTACAGCTGGTATTTATTTTCTCTTAATTTCAAGAACTTTGCTTGTCAACACAATAGATAAATAGGTATGTTTGATAACTATTAAACTTTGAGCTGCGGGGAAGTGAATCATACATTTCTTTATATTTTTTTGTTCATTCCAGTGACAAGGTACTTCTACATGAAGTTACATTTACACTAAGCACATAAGACCGATCAAGCACAGGTTAAGATAACAGAGCACATTCCGAAGCTTCATTCATATTCTGAGCAGTCTTTATATAGATGCTAACAATATAAGTATGGAGCTGCAGCCTTTTCGCGTAAAATCAATTTCAGATAGAACAAATATCTGAATGAAGTTGAAATCAAGAGTTATCTTCTGATTGTCAAGAAAGATGACGACTATAGATGATTGTATTAGAATTGTAATGAGTCCGTCTTGCCAAAGAGAAGGGTATAATTTATATCTCATGTTGCCTCAAAAGTAAATACAATTGATATGACAATTGACTTTCATCAAGTTCAGATAGTACTGATCTTGCAACATACAACCTTCTAATGATAACCTAACATGACCTCATCAAATGAATTTACTATCACAGCGGGAAAGACATTCTTGGGCAAGACTTGATAATCAGTGTATCATAATATGGCCTGAGCACAGCTTTCAGGTGGAAGGTCCACCAAGTTCCTTCTCTACTGAACATTGGCACGGCTTGTATACAGTCATAAGAGTAACAGGAAACAATTATATGCAGTAAGAAGATACAAACCTTGGAAAGTTCAGATAGTGATTACTTTCTACAGTTTAATTCCAACTTACTACACTGCATGCAAGGATTTCACTTCAGAATTTCAAAGTCAATCAGTTCATTCATAGAGTAAATCAAAAACCCAATTGCATAATAATGCACGTCTCCAAAACATTAATTACATTTAAATTTTCCTTCCAGTGCAAGTGAAAGGTTACAGCCAGATGAGAGAAGAGATTCAAGTTCACTTTCATTCCGTTCCAATACAACAATGAATATTCAAGCTAAATCTTCTTTTCTTTTGTTCCTTGGAGTACAGAGAAATAGCAGTATCAAATATAGAGTAAATCTTTAGAACATCTCCTGCTAGAACCTGCAAAACTGTGGGTTATCTCACTAGAAGCTGGCATGATTTTATTTACTAGCTATAAATTTCCATATGACCATTAAAGTATAGCATTTTCTATAAACTACAAAAAAACACTTACCAATTAAATTCATGATGTTTCACAGATTAGAGAACAAATAATAAATGCCAGGGCAGATTTAATATATTTGCAAAACATTCTCAACATAATAGAACCTCAAAATGTAAAACTCAGAGGAAGGTGAAATCATTATGTCTAATATGAACTTTGACAGAGAATTAGGGTGAGAGGATCCCAGTCATACTCATGTGGGTATATACCGTTGTATGCATGTCTTTGCATGCATACAAGGGGTTATACATAATTCTTGTTTCATAAGAGTTGCAAACATATATCTGCCACACAATAGCCACATAAGAAAAATGCTGAACCACAAGAGAGAAACAACATATACTTAGTTATTCTTCACAAGCCATCATGGCTACACCCAAAGAGGAGTCAACGACAAAACAGACGACAGACGTCACGATAACCAATCAACCAAAATTACTACCTCTCCCACACCGCAGAGTACACATACATACATGTACCAGAGTATGTATGCCATCACATCCATATGATGGTGCATGCATGTATATAATTATATACATCTTTTCACATAATGTCACATCACAAGTACCCGCATAACTATGCCCCAATTTTTCTTTCAGGTATACAACCATGTTCTCATACCTGTAAAGACATTCATAATTTCATAGCACAGGTCAATAGAATCGTGCCTGATTATCCTAGATTGGTATGCCCTAGTTTGAACCTTGAGCTCCAAGAAGGAACAAAACGTCCAAGTTAATTTATGCTGCCTTCTCCATCATGCAGGGCTTCAAGATTTTGTCCTCCCCAAATTCAAAGCAAACTCTTAACTATTTAACCCCAACTCCCTTTGGTGCTCATAACCTTCTCTTCAGAAGTTGATGCCTTCTTCTTGGGTCTTAGAAGCTTCAGAAAGTCATAACAGTTGAGGATAAGGGGCATGCATTGGCCATGCAGATATGATTCTCCATGGCTTGTCAGCCACTCCTCCCAAGGAAAACTGAAAATCAACAAAACAAACCGTAGCTAAACCCGGACTCCAAACCAAATTAAAATATTACATATTTCCTTTTGGGTTCGTGACCCCTTTACCTCTCACCAAATCGTTATTCTCTTCCCCAAAGTTTTAACCCCCACTAACTTTTAAACAACATGAATATGGGGCAAGTGTTTTCCCCAAGCAATAGTCATTAGATACTAAGCTCATAGAATACATAATACCCACTCAAGGCCAAATACTCGATATAAAAGCATATGACTACAGAGTAATCAAACTCTTATTATTTTGCAAACCTCCATCATGTCAGTAATTGGTATCCACATCAAGGTTAATGGTCATCTGTCCCTAGGAAAGTTCTTATAGTATATGCCACTATGTTTGTTTCCTTATGAATACAAAATCCACAACCCAAAATAAGCAGGCATGTTACAATTTTATTTATCTAATAATGCCAAGGAGCCAAGCCATACAACTAATAGTCAACAACACCTAATCATGGTCAATAACAATCTATAGCACTGTAAGCTAGATGTCTATCATGCAACAATCAACTATTTCGATCCATGCAATTAGGAGTCTCCTAATGTCCAAGTGACAATAGTTATGCAAGCAGCAGTATCTTAACATTATATAGTTATCTATTAACATATGACTGGTAATGCCTCTCTTTATCAATGTACTGTATGACCTTAAGACCCAATAAATGGTGAACATTCATTTCACATAGGCTGCACCACGAAATCAATTTATATAATTGCCATTCCAAATGACAACCAAAATAATGATATGCACAAGTTGCTCAAGATCACATAAAGACAAGTCCAAGTAAAGCAACTAAGGATTTATAGATGTCACTGCCAAGAGGGGCATAAGTCAGGTCCAGAAGTGGATGTTGTTTGCAATAATATCCTCCTTAGTCATGGGACCAAGCCAATGGACATAAACTTTTCCAGATCAGTGTTAGGGTTGATTCACTAATGTTTGCCATTCATTCAAGCATTAAGTGTTTTAACTGCTTTACTTACTCAAGCAACTAAAAGATTACATCATATCAATTCACGTAATAACATTGCCCCTTGCGTTGCTTGTCATCAAGTATTTGCTTGACATGCAAACCATAGTTGCTTCCAGGTTTATGAGACCTTAGATTGCATTCTGATGGTCAATGCGGTCTAATGACATTCCTTTGGCCATCAAATTCGGGGCTATCAATGAGGGATGTGACATTTATAGTGGATGCGCCAAATTATTTCTGAGCAAGGCTCTTGGACTTCATTTTGCATTCATTCTACATATTTAAGTTTTGATTTTAGTTTTTCCAAAAACTTACTGTTGGGGTTTTGGTTCTCTCACCTTTCCTAAAATTCTTACATATGGAGCTATTTGTGTTAATGTGCTTTTTTTTCAATACCTGGTATCTTGTGTTTATATTTTTTCCCCATTTTCAAAATTTTACTATGGTGAATAACAAGATTTGGAGTTCTCATATCAAAGTCTCTCTATTAGATTCTTGCAAGTCTTTCCCTGTCACAATCATGATGAATAATTAGGGCCAAACCTGATCACATTTTTGGCATCTACTCCATTTTGATTAACACTTCCAACAAGCTATTCTTCATGCCCTTTTATGCTAGTTTTTCTGCACTGTTATTCCATTTTTGATATTTCTTGAATTTCAGAAACAGTGCTTGTGCTTGCTTAGTTGCTGCATACTAGTGCCGCCACTGAGATTCTGGAAAAGGTTTCATGGATTACCTCTAATCTTATCACAACTTTTGCATATCATATTGTACGTTTCTCTTCTCCTGTACTATGACTTTGACCTGGTGGGCATGCCTTATGAAGCCTTCATTCACAAATTTTTTCTTTCATAGATGTACCTCTAGATCTTGGATTTTTCCATTTGGGATACCAAAACATGGTTATATTTAGTCGTAGGAATTTTTAAATCCAGTCTTTCAATAAATTACAATGCCTTTCTAAGTACTATAGTCATTGACCAACATTGGTATTTATCTTACGAAAATATAATATCACAAATATGAGTGTCATCGTGCATAAATTGAATTAAAAATTTGTTACCAAATACCTTCTTTAAATATTATTGTAAATTAGAAAGATGCTATCCTATACAATTATGACATTCTAGAATAATATCCTGAAAAAACTTCTAGATAATTTGAGTTCGAATTCAGCCACAAAAAAAGTTCATAGTTAAACAGAATCCAGATACATAAGAAAGCAAGAAAGAAATTATTTTTTACATTAATGCCCGCAAACAACCAAATTTAGGTCAATGTGACTCAAAAATAAAACCAATAACAATAGATAGAGGGGGCTACAAGCTAAGAGTGCAATGGTAAAAGATTCAAATGAGTGAGGTGAACCCAAAATGGGTAAACCCTAAACATGTCAGAAAATACTACTTCATGTATTACAAACATTAAAAAATTTCAGAGGAAGACCCTTCACCAAAGTTGATAAAAATGAGGAAGAACCTTCACCAAAACCGATAAAGCTGACAGACACTGTGGCTGGATTTGTTTCAGAATTCACAGAAAATGAACTAGTTTAAAGTTACTTGTTTTGTTTTTACTTAAAAATTCCTAGCTTATCATATTAGTATAACTATATTACTGATAATTTAGACGAGTACAATAGTATCCCATAAAACCCCATGATCATTTGTTTTGTTAACTCTCAAATTTGTGTGTAAATTACATTTTTTTAAAATTTGCTTCAAGGAGATTCAATATATTGATCTTTAGGTGGTTCTTGTGGTGGGTGTGTGGATTTTCATGTTTATTTCTTGGAATTGGAACCTTTGTTATATGGATGACAACTCCATGTTTTTGATGCAAGATCTCTTGAATTATTTCCAGATCACTGTTATGGTCATTGATTTTTACAGGTTTATTGTTAAGAAAGGGACTCCTGGATTGACAGTATCAAAAATAGAGAATAAAATTGGGCTGAGAATTGTTCAGAATGGGGATATTCTCATGAAGGGAGTTTTTGTTCCTGACGAGGATAGGTTGATGGGCATCAATTCTTTTCAAGATACAAGCAAGGTATATTTCTAAAAGCGGCCTAGTATCTCAAGGTGTCTCTGTTAACAGACATCAACTCTTTTCAAGATACAAGCGGGGTATATCTCTAAAAGTTGCCTAGTATCTTAGGATTTCTCTGAAAATTTGCAGGAAATCTTCCTATAGGGATATGATCTTTTTTTATTTTTTTAAAGTAAATATTTCTTTTGTTAGACGATGGTTCTATTTGAATTGCTTTGTTTCCTCTTCTACAAATTTTATCTGTATTTAAGAGTCCTCGTTATACACATATTATCCATAGCACATACATTTATGTGCTTCATTTAAGAGGTTTGAAATTGAACTTTTAACCATATTGCAGGTTCTTGCTCTATCCCGTATAATGGTCACATGGCAGCCCATAGGGATTTCAATGGGTGTGTATGATATGTGTCATAGGTATGATATAGAATTTCTATATTTCAGTATTGAGTTTTGCGTCACACACTTGTTGGGATCAGTGCCCTACCTCTGTTCTACCATACAGGTATTTACAAGAGCGTAAACAATTTGGAGCATCTTTGAATTCCTTCCAAATCAACCAAGAAAAACTTGTTCGTATGCTGGGGAACATTCAGGCGATGTCCCTGATGGGATGGCGTCTATGCAAGCTGTATGAAAGTGGGAAAGTGACTCCAGGGCAGGCCAGCTTAGCAAAGGTGATGTGAACTGTGGCAAATCACTCTATAACCACAAATTAAGATATAGTTCATTCTTGACACTTGTGAGTTTTGACAAATGGGTGAGATATGGTGGAATTTTTATAGGCTTGGAACACCTTACGGGCAAGGGAGACAGTTTCTTTAGGACGAGAATTGCTTGGTGGCAATGGAATATTGTCAGACTTCCTAGTGGCTAAGGTATGAATTGGGATGCAGTAGATTGAATAAACTGAGCACTGCACTGAAATGCAGATATGTGCACGAATACTTTTTTCAATACATATATGTTCGGTTTTGTGCAGGCATTTTGTGACTTGGAGCCTATACACACGTTTGAAGGAACATATGATATCAATGCACTGGTAACAGGGCGTGAAATTACTGGAACTGCAAGTTTTAAAGCACCGCCTAATAGAGGAATAAGAGCAAAACTGTAATGCAGCATCGCTGAAAATATGGAGGTTTATTAATTTCATAATTTTTTCAGTTATAGTAAAATTGTTCGAGGATGATTTTATCATTGACAACTATATTTGAGAAAATATTCAAAAATATTTAAATGTTTAAATCTAGAAGCTGGAATTTATCCATTTTTTAAAACCAAAAGTAAAAGCATCAAGGCTGATAAGTTTAGCTCTCTACAAGAATAAACAAAACTGTTTCAAGATTTGAATAGTTTCTTTTTCTTAGGTACAAAATATAGAGCAAAGAATGGTGATTTAAAAAGCAACATGATAATGTGAGATAAAAGAAAGAGAACTACGGAAGTTTATTGTCACAACAAATACAAATGCTAGCTGCTAAATACCTTGTGGTTCGATGCCCTTGTGGTTCGATGCAAAGAGGGGGTTGCAGTCACTTAATCTGTATTTTCCATTTACACAGAGTGCACTACAATTTCAGAAACATCTTCATGACACAGATTCAACCACATTGCCCATTTAAAATGCCATAGACTGACCAAGAAAGCAGAAGATACATATTGCTTTGTTGACTTGTGGCTTGTGGCTTGTATTTCAAAAAACATCATTACCACTTTGATGATGACGACGATGACTATACATGTCCTGTAGACCAAATTGGTCTGTAGGACCTATCATAATGCATCATTCGTCTTTGATTTCATTACAAAGTATAATTGAAGTTGCTCTTGTTGCCATCCTGAATCCCCCAATCAACCATGTCCCAGAACTCTTCACATCTTGTGATTGCTCTCAATATCACAATCTGTCTGTAATTTTTTGTTCCTTCGACTCAACGCATGTCTAGAATGCCCTTGAGACGAAAAGAGATGAGATATCAAATAGTAGCCATTATGATATATATAGATGAAATTGAGATGGCACAAGAAATTATTTATAACACCGTTTCCATATTTGAATATGGTGGAAATTATGATACCCAAGTCGTTTTGTCTTGTATTTTTATTTTTTTAATATTAGTTGAGTTATGATACAGGGTGATTTTTTTTCACTTTATTGAGTGTTGGGCAAACTAAAAGGTAATTAATGCAGGAGTGTTGGCGAGAAAATGCCAGGGGGACAAATTGATATGTATCCACCAACGCTCTGAGACTCTAGGTCCCTCTAATTGAATGGTGCAACTTCATTTATTATGTATGAATGAAATGAAAATCTGTGGTGGCCTTAGAGGTCAAGGATCCAACAGGTACACTCCATTGAATTTGCGGCAAAAACATGCAATTGCTTGTAAGGGAGGAATTTCTTGAAAGAGTAGGAAAGGGAGTGGGAAAAAAGAGGGGAGACTAATATTGTAGGTAGAAAATCAGACTCGTACAACCATTAGTCAGAATACTTCAACACATATCTATGGAGAGAACACAACTTTGCTACTAGCAACAAAACAAGACAAGATTAAGAACACAAAGTTTCAGTAATTTTCTCATAAAAAAAGGCAATAAACTCCTTTATCTTTCATTGATGTTTTAACAAAGCTGTAATATATTAGGAAATGGAAGAACATAGGAGGGAATTAGAAGAAATGTTATCTCTTTCGCTTTTTCACAAGTAGTAATCTTTCATGAGCATACAAGATTGACAACCCTTAAGACTGAGGCTGTCATTACAATTTATAGATTAGAGAATGACTCTTCACCTTCCCTCCACATGACTTTCATTTGTCTTTTTACAGCACGTGACTTTTCATATTTTAGGAATATAAGTAAGTTCCCTTTTATAAATTAAGGGTGACTTATTACATTACAAACCATAGTCACATTTAAATGAATAAGACAAAATAGGAATATGACAAAACAAAAAGTGCACCCCTCCAACGAAGAAATAGAAGTGAAGGAAAGAGAGGAAGGGGAGGGAAGAGAGAGAAAGAAGAAGAGAGAAGACATTTGATGAAGAACTTTGCTGATTCATGACCACAATATCCTCCTTATCCATGATGCACAAATACCTCAGGCTGGCTGAATGAGTGTTTAGAAACATTGTTACTTCCATGACCCTCATGGAGGTTTCATTTCATTGTCTGAGTTTATGAGATCATCTTACAACCTCGTGGAGATGTCAAAAAGTGAAAAGATGGGTGAAAATGGAGCTAGATGCGACTTTCTACACCCAAAATTGAGACTTTTTATTTTTAGTAGGTAAGATCGAAACCTATTATTTTGGGACATATCATCTGTTTTGCTCAAAATTGACCTTCTAAACCTTCTGACACATTCCAATCCTCCTATGTTGATGAAGCATTGTTATTTTTATCCACTTTCTACTTTTAGTATGCCTCGCCATGGACACAAGCTATTTTTAGTAAGTACATCGAGGTTGTCGGATAGAAAAATTTGATTCAGAAATTGTGGGGGATGATAGAGCAAGACAAGATGCACACAATGAAAAAAATTTCGTGATGAATGAAGCAATAGAGGAAAAGTTATGCATGGGCGCATTTTATTGTCCCGACTGTGCCAGGGGGACAAGAGAGACTTAAAAACCCACTTACTCCCAGAGGCACAATTTTGCACTTTAAGATTTGAAAACGGAGGGAGAGATAGAGGATGCCGATACACATGCAAATAATTTTTTTTGGGATCAAACAGAGCAATAGAGAAAAAGTTATACATGGGTGCATTTTACTGTCTTGACTGTTCCAGGGGGACGAGATGGACAAAAAAACCCGTTTTGCTCCCAGAGGCAATTTTGCACTTCAAGATCTGAAAGCGGAGGGAGAGTTAGAGGATGCAAATACACACGCAATGCAAAACATTTGGGTTCAAACGGAGCAACATAGAAAAAGTAATACATGGGTGCATTTTACTCTCCTGACTGTCCTAGGGGACGAGAGGGATAAAAAACTTGCTTTTCTCCCAGGGGCACAATTTTGCATTTCAAGATCTAAAAATGGAGGGAGAGTTAGAGGATGTTGATATGCACGCAATGCAAAAAAGTTGGGATCAAACAAAGCAATAGAGAAAAATTTATACATGGGCGCATTTTACTGTCTCTTTTGTCTCAGACAGTTGGGACACAAAAGTGCACCATGTACTTTGAGAGACAAAATATAAGAACTTGGCCCGTTGGGAGAGTGAACTTGAAATTGAGATTGTCATAGCTCCAAGAGGTCTTTTTGGATGAATTTTTTATGATTTTGACTCCAAACAACATTCCAAGATCAATGGTATGGGCCTCATCCTTTAATTCCATTTGAAACTCCTTGAAATGACTCCTTTTTTTATTAGGATCGCCAATTATGCATGCGAAGAATGAGCTCCCCTGAAAAGTGCCAAAGTATTGTGAAATTATGATGATTCCACCTTGTAAATGATTCTCTTAGCTTTCCAATGAGTATTTTTTTGCCTTCTAACTCCTTATGGAGTTCCCAGAATCATCCTCTGAAGATTAGGTACTTGTTTTGACTGCCTTCTCCTTGGGGTTGAGACTGGGTCATTGGGTGACTAGGGAAGGGGCTAGATTTGGGCTCATTTTTGTGTCCCAACTGTCCTAAGGGGACCTGATAGTTGGTGCAAAAAAATGCACCCTTCCTTGGGCTTGACAAGTGGTGGATGGTCGTTAGCTGGGGCGGAGAGGAGAGGGAGTTGAAAACGGGCTTGTGATGCACCTTCTGGGGTCATATGGAGAACTAGGGGTCAAACTTGGGGTTGTGCGCATTTTGTGTCCCAACTTTCCTAAGGGGATGGGACAATTAGTGTAAGAAAATGCACCTAGCTCCGGGAGTGACAAGTGCCATACGAGGATTTGACGACATAAAATGCTTAAGATTGGTGTAAGGGGGCTAAACTGTCTTGTTTGAGCTCAAATGGGGTCATATGAGGGTCCAGGGGGCTATTTGGTGGCTAGGCGCATTTTTGGGCCCCTTTTGTTTCAAGGGGACGAGACAATTGGGACAAGGAATTGCACTAAGACTTGGGAGTGACATGTGTCCACCTGGAGAAATGACAAAGTCCCAAGAGTGTACCTTGGAGAGCAACTTGACGGAGACATATCTTGAGCATCCATAGGTCTTTTCGAGAACTTATTAATATGATTTTGACTGGAAAGAGCATTTTGAGAAGGATGGGATGGGTTTCATGTCTTGATTCTTCCTGCATTTCCCTCAAAAAGAGCCTTTTTTTCTCGGGTCCACAAGTTGTGCATGTAGAAAATGATCTGTGGGAAGAATTTCTTATGTCTTGTGAAAAATATGAAACCACCATCATTTAGAGCACTGAAATACCTTTCCAATAATATTTTTTTTACTTCTAACTTATCCTGGAGCTCCTGGAATCACTTCCCGAAGCTTAGGTGTTGTTTTGATCTCCAAGCTTCTTCACCTTCAAAACACCGTTTTTGCTGAATTTGTTCCTAAACCTCTAAAACTTTCCAAAATATTCCAAAATCAGTTATACAATGTTCATAGCTACTCAATACTACTTGACGAATTTAGGCCTACCACTCTACTCCGGAGGGTGTGCACCAACCTTAGACTAAAAATAGTCATTCTTAAGCTTCTTGAAAAGTATGCCATGAAAGGTACCACCTCGAAAGCACTTGAATGATCTTGATTTCCATAAATCACCTATGGAAAAGGTTGACACAACACATAGGGCCATTAGAAGGACATGATAGACTTGACATGAGGATAGGTTGATTTGGAGGGGTGTCTTGGAAGGTATACAATGAATTTTTTTGACACTATGGTAGAGTTGTCTTGTTTTCAAGTTAAATTTTTCCCTTGCAAAAACACATAACAATAGCTGGCTCTCACTTAGGGACTCATTCTGGTTTGAACAAAGTGAGGACAAGATGAGAAGGAACTCCAGAATCTCAGTGCATAACTTTGACTAGTGCCTTATCCATTGGGCTTTATAGAGTCATACACATTGTGAGAGATAGACCGAAAGGAGAACACACACACACACAACAAAAGGGAAACACACCATATTGAAAAGGAAAAACAAACACAACAGGGTAAAGGACACACACACACACACACCTAAATCACCTATGGTACATTCCGGAGGACAACCCGTTTTCACTGTAGCACTTTTTTTTTTTCACAAGCTACCTCCGAACGGGTAACACTGAGCGATGATGCTCCGCGAAGCCATTGACTTGTTTGAGAAAGTAGCCTCCCTTCCTCAAATGCTTATGAAATCCAGGGGCTTTCATGACTGCCTTTATACTCGGGAGGGGTGGGCCTACATGATCCCTTTGATCCTCAAAGCTTTGCTCAGAAAGTCCATTGTTCTCACTATCTTGGGAACCAATTTCAAATTGCAAATTTCCTTCCATGTTCCCCCACAGTGTCGATTTGTTATTTTGCATCACATAGCTGCCCCAAGGCTTATTTTTGTTTGAATTGCTTGAATATCACGAGTTCTCTTCTTTCCCACATTCATGCTCATTGAGAACTTCTTTGGAGGCCTTGAATTCATCTATCTCATTATGAGTTGTTTGGAAATAGAGCAAGGAGTTAGACATAACCTAATACCTGTTTTGTATAGCCATGACATGAGTCAAGAGGCCCAAACTTAGCTTGGGATCTTCCATACCTTTTTCCGCTTTTAAAGTTTCTTGCACCGAGTCCTTCTTTGGAACTACCAAAAGCTCATCTTTACATTCATTTGTAGAACCTTCGTTTTGGAGTTCAAGGCAAACATTCAGGAGAATTGCTTCACCATCTTGAAACTCATTGCATTCCATTGCTTCTTTGTCCAAGGGAGTCTCAACCTCGAGGACCTCAAAATACTTTGTTTCAACTTTTTGACCATAGAAAGAATCCTCCTCTTCGAATGGAAAAGAGAAAACTTCAATTTCATCATCACAACCATCAATCATCTTCGCAAGAGGTACAACGGATTTTTCACCCCTTTTTATTTCATCATGATCTAATTTCAAATTGGTGGAGAATTCAAAATTAGCTTCACACCTTTCTTGCAAATCCATGGCTCACATCAATAGTGCAAGATTGAGCTAAGGATCTCCTGTTTCTTCTGCATCTCTTGGGAGTTCTTGCACAGAGTCTTCTTTCAAACTTTTCAAAGGCTCAACATAGTTCGACATTTCTTCTTCATAGATGACATGATCAAGAGAATTTTCATCTTCAAACGAGAACGAGAACACCTTCTCATCATGGGGAAACATGTCAGCTAATTTTTCCGCTTGAAATTAATCAAGAACCACTTCCTCTTCTTCACAATTTGCATCATCCGGTAACTTGGGGTTATCCTCTTGCAACTCAAAATTTCTCAATACTTCTTCAAGAGCGATACCTCCTCGAAAATGGATGCTTGGTCCTATCAAGGTGGGAATATCATCTTCCTCTTTGGTTGTTCCGAAATGATTCATCCCCCGCTATTTTGGTATAGAACGTTAGCTTCTGGATTTCCCGACTTTTGCACTGTGTATCTCATCTTTTTCACAGGAAGCAACTTCTCCATATCTCCTTTAACATGGATGGTTACAGAAGACCAATTCATTTGGATTTTTCCTCCTAAGTCTCGACAGAAGCTTCTACCTAATAACATTCCAAATGAAGCCAAAATGTCCGTTACCAAGATGGTCATTGACACCTTCTTGTCCGAGAATTTGGCTAGATCCACCTCTACATCATTGATCTTTCCCACAAGTGGGACTTCCTTTGATTCCATATAGTACAACGAGCCACTAGTTCGCGTCAAGGTGAGTCCAAGAGCATGGGCCACCTTTATAGGCATCACATTATCAGAAGCACCTGAATCTATTATGCAATTATTCAACCGATATCTCCCAACAAGAAGGGAAACATAGAAAGGATCAATTTTATCAGTCTTTGATGCAATCATAGCATGTTCTATGTAGGAGGTGAGGGTGGTGTTGGTAGTTGGCCCTTAGAAATGGGATTCACAATGTTGGATTTTGGGCTACCATTATGGACAACATCGACAAACCTCTTGAATTGCTCCGGGTATGTTTGCAAATATTCAATTTCAGTAATATGAAGTTAGGTTTTTTTTGCATGTTCGACGCAATCAAATGTAGCAAATGCGGGAAAGGGGGTTAAAGACACAGCTTTTGGAGTTAGGATAGGCTTGGAGGTGGGAGTAGATGTTTGGGAGAAAGAAGTTGAATTTGAAGATCCATTAGAGGCTCTTGAAGGACTAGTTTTTGTAGAAGCAGGCTTAGAATTGGAAAGAGCCTTGGAAGACTTACTTGGACTAGCAGGTGACCTCTTGCTTGCCACAGAGTTAGGTTTCTCCAATGCGGACTTCTGATTAACTAAAATATGAAAATATGTTTTATATTCTAAGTTAATTTAAAATAGCAACAACAATCAAATAACTGATATGAAATGAAATGTAAATGCTAAATACTTTTATTTGATATTTAATTGAAATAGGAGGGATAAGGTACTAACATGAAAATAACTTACCTAGTTGTGTGTCGGACTTAAACAGGATGATGTGCGGATGAAGCAAAGTATGAAGGTGCGACCTAGGAAATTGTAGCAACTGAAGATTTGACTAGACTAGGGTGCCTGGGGGAGGATTGGGGTGCCTATGGGTGCCTTGGTCTGTAGTATGGGTGCTCTAGTTTGTAGAAAAGTTCAAGATCTGAATATGGAAGTATTGCTAGATATTCGCAATGTCTTGATCTTTATCATGTGATTGTCGCAGTAACTTCGCTTATGTCACCATAAACATGTGATGAAGATCTACCTGCAAAACCCCATACAAAACATCACATCACTAAAAAGAAAGACGCATATGAAGAGGTTGGAGTGACCTTAGCTACCACAATGGTGGACTTACAAGTAAGCGTTGCACTACATTCCAGACCTAATGTAGTTTTGAGTGCTTGTGTGTGTAATTGTGTACCTAGGGTGCCCTAGCGTCAATGACACAGAGATATGGGTCAATAACTAGATGTAAAATATAAATGGTGGATGGAATAGAATGAATATAACCCTTCCTATGTAGTGTCTATGATGCAATGATGCCCAAATGAAATCCCCTGATAGTAGATAGTCCACGCATAAGATAGTAGGTATGTTATGTTTATATAGCGATCTCTTGCTCAAATTTTGACACTAATGAATTGACATGCTGACTAATACCTAGGGGAATGAGAGAGAAAACTAAAAAGACCGACCTTGAAGCTCTAAATTAGACGCAAGTGTTGCCAGGACCAAGGTGCCTAAAATTAAGGACTGGGGTACCCATGGGCACCCTAATACTACCCTAGGTGCCCTAGTTAAAGACTAGAGACAAAAAATGACCAAGTAACGCCAACTGAGACTCCTTGAGAGATGACAAGAACTATGTAAACAACTGATGACTATGCACGAAAAATGACGACGACAACCGTCTAACTGATGACATGACTAGGGGATATGTCATTAGTGAATACTTTTCTAACGCGAGATACATATATAAAATAACATATTTGGTAGTATAAATATAATAACAAGTGTGTGATTTTGTGACTACATTTGCTCCCACTTTATCTTGGTGAGCGGAAATATATGTAACATAAAGTAGATAGATATGCGTACTTGAGAAAAATTTAGAGAAGCCCATGTGTGCCAAAAGAACCATAAAGCGTGCCGAACCATGGATCAACGGGTTGATCCATGCAATGTAGCGAAAAGCGTACTAGTATGATGAAGTGTGCTAAATGAGAGTTATGCATGATGATTTCAAATGCATACAATGCCGATAAGATAGGGTAGGGAGTGATCAATTCCCGACCCAAACACATGTATATGAATAAACGACCGGAGGATTTTGGCGTCCTGCCGCCAAATGAAGAGTGTAAGGATAAAAGTGTGTTATTCTCCAATATCTAACTACATCCTCAAGATCTAGCCACTGCAGATGGAATTAGATCAAAGATTTGTGGTTTTTGGATTTAAATAATTTCGATCAAACAGTTGACCTATATAGGAGTGGTACAGGAAAGGAACTCTTGTCCCCACTCCACAGGTGTCGCCGCAATGTGATAGCTTCCAAGTTAGGTCATTTGGAAGCAAGCACAAAATGATGACTTCTAAGTTAGGTCATCTAGAAGTAGACACGAAAAATAGCTTCCCAAGTTAGGTCATCTGGGAAAGCAATGGATGTAATCTCCCAAGTTAGGTCATTTGTGAGGCCACACGTAACTCCCAAGTTAATTCATCTAGGAGGCCAATTGTGTTATATCGTATTGATTGTATGATGATTGTTAGAGGTTTGAATGCGTTAATTGATTGATTGGATACTCATAGAGAGATTTTACGCTTGTTGCCCCCAATTTAAGTCATTAAGGGGAAGTGATGAAATGCCACATATAGAAATTGTATGTTTGTTGCCCCCAAGTTAGGTCATTAGGGGGAATCGATGGTGAAATGTCGCATAGTGTGTTAGTAAATGTTTGGAATTGTTAAATCGGTAGTGTTTGTTTAAACACGTGATGATATAGGAGGAATTATAGGATGACCCCAATGATATGCCCCCCTTTCGGCGAAAGGGGAAGTGATGATAAGAATGAACGCTAAGTTGAAAGTAAGCATGAAATAGATAGACAAGTGCTAAAAATCACAAAAATGTGTATGAATTGGATTGAAGACAATTTCAATGAGAGATAATGTGCATGTAATGTTTATGTTACGGTGGTAGGAAGAATTATAAAAATAATGACGCAAACGAGGTGTAAATCGGAGTAGAAACGCTAAAGATATGACAAAAAACTATATGGTGTGTATTAGTTGTGTGAATAACCGCGAAATAATGACTATTAGTAAAGTAGGTGAAAAAGTAACTATAAGTCGTGAAAAAATGTTTAATCATTTCATTTGTTGTTTACGCGTTTGTGAGATTGAGCATAAAGTGAGTGAAAATACCGCAAGTGAGAGCAACAGGTCCTAGTCGGTTTGAGAGGGTGGTAGCTGTCGTAGCGTCACATACGACTGTGGAGTTGGTAAGTGCATTGTTTTTCGAAAAATGTATGGTGTAATAGTCGTTTTTATTAAATTTTTGCAAATTTGAGAATTTTAATTTTCTCAGTGTTTGAGACCTGGACAAGAGCAGTGAGGGTGCTATGTGACCCCTGGGATAGGAGCGCCCAGATCTAGGGGCTGGTGTCCTGCTCCTAGGCGCCCTGGTCCAGAAAGTGAGTATTTGGCGTAGAATGGTGAAAATGTGATCTTGGATGCGTAGTAATGTGATAAGTGACTGTGTTTTCATTTGTGTAGTGTTCTAACACTGTGTTTGTTTCCGTTGTTTGTGTTGTGTAGAGGGATATTGACTCAAGGGAGTTCTGCAGTGGTCGTCATTTGAGTACGTTGCTTGGATTGAGTTTGTCAGATGATGAATGGGATGTGATGGACCGTGTCGGTGTACGACACATAACATGGATGGGGGATGTGCCCCAAAATATGCCTATGTTGACTGCACTATGCGAGAGGTGGTGTGAAGATACGTGCATGTTTTGGCTGCCTATAGGGGAGATGACAGTGACTTTGGAGGATGTATATCGTATACTGTAGTTGCCGGTAGTTGGGGAGAGATTACATGTTATGCCATTGGCGTATATACAGAGGCAGATGCGAGCTGCGAGGAAATACTTTACGGGGACTCGAGTACCTGCTAAGGCCCAAATTAGTCTGGATGTTATTTTATGGTATGGGGTTCCATGCTTGCGGAAGTTCATAGCAGTTGTGATTGCATCATCTATAGTGGTGGAGGGAGAAGGTGTAGGAAGCTTATATAAGATGCAGGATATATACCAACATATAGAGGAGGAGAGAACTAGATATGCGTGGGCGCAGTGTGTGTTGACCCACTTATACAAAGATGTATACCGATTTACTCACGATGAGCATGGCAGTGGTATAAGAGCTACTACATTATTGCACGTATGGGAGTATAACCATATAGTCGTGTTGAGACCATTTGGAGGTCCACGAGGAGAGTGGGCTAGGCCAGAAATATATGCAAGGAGGTGGATTAATATTCGTGAGCGTAGGATGCACACTGATACCTATAGGGCACTGATAGATAGGATGGGCTCCAAGATAGTTACATGGAGGCCATACTGTAATTATGGGGGATGACCCGAGAATGTTGTAGAGTTGTGGTGTATTCAGAGGACTATGTGGCTGGAGGATCGATTTCCAAGTGTGTCTGAACTATTTCAGGTGGAGAGAGTATCACGATAGTTTGGCATGGCTCAAGATGTGCCTCAAGAACCATGTATATGGTTGAGAGCTATTAGAGCACCTAGGAAGGCCGGAGCGAGACCAAGGCCCATAACAAAGTAGTTAGCACTTCCTGGGTTGGTTGAGGTAGACACAGAGATAGAGACAATAAACACAGACGATGCAGATTGCATAGAGTACCATGCATGGTGGGCAACACATCAATGGGTATTGTTGTTTCCATTGTTTGCAGATGTAGCAAGGTTACCACAGGGAGGAGTAGGAGAGGGGGAAACACATGCCCCCGAAAATGTAGTAGTGGTTGTAGCGGAGCGTAAGTATCTATATATAGCTATGTCATGTATTTTGTTGTTGGATTATGGCTTAGTAATGGTTGTCTGACGCACTATGTTATTTGTTTTGTAGGCGATGTGTATTAGTCCTTGATAGTAGACACATCCATTCGTACATTGACACGAAATGTGCCTACCGACGTACTTGGTAGAGGGATAATTGAGCGAGTGGATGATATAGCACGGGAGCATGCCCATTTGTTCGAGTCAGTGGCCATAACAACTACGACGTGTATTGTATTGTTGAGCAAGAGGGACGAGGCTTGCAAGGAGACTCGACAAGCATGAGAGGATTTGGGTGGTGGTCACTTAGGGCAGGATGTGTTCGCACGACACATGGATTCACAACGGTAGTTCTCAGAGCAGTCTATGGAGAACACCTTATTGTGTAGGCAAGTGGAGAGGTATCGAGGGCATGAACAACAACGTAGAGTTAGTGGTGAGGCATCTACTTCTAGGGATCTCGCAGTACCCAAGAGCGATAGTGATGATGGGGTGTAATTAGTAGTATTATTGTATATGATGTAGGGGGTTGCCCCCAATGATGATTGTATTCCTTCCACTTGCTTGCAAAGTACCAAAACTAGGTGGAAATGATGGTTGGCCACCTACAAAATCCATCCCACACTGATTTGTAACTTACAACAAAAGAAAATGGCTTCCCATGCTCATTTATTTCCATTTCAACCACCTAGAAGTTTCTATTCTGCATTGGGATCATTTTCTGTAATTTTCTCCCCCAAAAATTGATGAATATTCAAATTTATTGATTTATATGCATAGATCTCGAAGCCATGATTGCAATGAGTCCACTTTTGTGAAATTTTGTTGAGAAACTCATAAGATATGGCCTCCTAAGTGCGAGCAACTATTTTGGTTTTCCAAGCTTGACTTCTCTGTTACTGGACTGCACATTAAAATGGCTGGAAATGATTATTTAAAATTATCTCCCTTATATAATGTTTTGTGCATATATTTTTAATACTTTGGTGCATTAAAAAATTCCTTGGGGGACCCACCATTTCATCGCTTTTACATTTTGGGTGGGGGAGGTGGTTGAAATGTTTAATGCTTGCATGGTTGAGGGCCATCTCGGCCAGCTCGCCACATGGATCACTGAGTTGGCACCTCTTTTACTCCTCCGGAGCTATTTTATATGCTGGGCGGATTATTTTTTATCCCCCCAATGACCGTCTTATCCCCTACGGAGAGGTCTCATTCTAACTCGGCATCACATGACCACTGACTTACCTTACCGCTCACCTCGGCGCTCCATGTATCATGCATCGGGCTATGTTTAATACCACTGACCCCCACCTCAACATTTTCATCGGGCTCTACGCATTATCCCCCACCCATACCAAGTCAACCCTTTAGCTCAACGGGCTTGCCGACTTATCTCCCCTGCGCTCCACATTGCACTAACCGTTTTCCTCGTGCATTGCGTCCACCTCAGCACCCACATCGACCTTGAATCATTGGCTTCAAAGATTTCACCATTTGTTATGCGAATGTTACCACCTGCGGGGAACCAATCTTTCCCCGACATGTTCGCGATGTGCCGCTTATCCCTGATTTGGCTGGATTGAGTGATCCCTACCCATGTTAGGCCCCCAACTAGTTCCTGGACACCCCCTCACGCTCGTAATTCAATCCCAGCTCACTCATCGGAGTCGCAATGTCTCCCCAAGTCCCTTTGACCCCACATCAAGTCATTGAATTGTTCGTCCCTTGCACCATATAGACATCATGCATTTAAGGTGTTTCGGGCCTGCGAGGAACTCGCAGCCCGAGTTCCTTTGGACCCGCAAGGAACTCGCAGCCCGAGTTCCTTTGGGCCCTCGGGGACGTGATCTTCCGCTTCGTCCGCAACGGCCCCTCTTTGAACTCAAAACTCTATATCTTCGATGTTGGTTTCTTTGCTAAGTGTTGGCCGCTTAGTTTTCCCTTAGTCGACTCGATCTTCATTATAACGACCCCCCTAAGCTTTTGATCTCATTCCTTTGCACTTGCATTGCCATGCCTTTATGAAATCACCAAAATTTTTCCAAATATTGAATCATTTTGGCCTTCCCACTGTATGAGGTTAATGCCATAATGCTGACTTGCCAACTCTCTATTATCAACCTGATGAACTCCATTTGTCTAAGTCTAATGAGTTCCCACTATCATTACAACGGCTGCCTCGCTATGTGTATTAAGAGACTTTTGCTATGAGCATGTTCTAGCCCCCTGAGATCGTCGATGCATTGAGCCTAATTCTCGACGCATTGTATCTTGTAATACCATTTGAGATTGATGAGCTCCGAATGTAGCTCGGTCCACCTGTAATGAAACTAACTCCCATTCAAACACGAACTAGACCGCCTTAAGTTATTTTCCCAGTATAGGTTGACTCGACCTCCTCAAACAACTCATTTATGCAATAGGAAAGGTCGATGGGTCCCTTCAATGTGCAACTCAACTCTTCCACCATGATATCTCACTAGATATTTTTGAAATAGCTCAGTGGTCTATATGCATGGTTCAACTCCTCATTGGATAGCTTGTCTCCTTGCACTTGTCAGGTTCAATATGGAAACAACTCAGCGGTCATGATGTGTGCATCTAGGGAACTCAATTTCTCACCTCAAATCAACATCCTTCAACATTGTATCTGTCACTCAATGGCTCACTGCTAACAGTCTCCTTCAACATTATATCTAGGATGCGATCTTCTACTTCAGCCGCAACAAGCCCTCTGTTAACTCAACCCCCGGATCGCTGAGTTGGCTCGATGAGCCAACTCAATCTCTTTGATGTTGGTTTCTTCGTTAAGTGTCGGCCACTTGGTTTTCCCTCAACCGACTCGATCTTCATTACAACGACGACCCATGCACTTGTGAGATCATTCCTTTTCACTTGCATTTCCATGCCTTCAGGAACTTGCTGAACTTTTTCCGAGTCCTGGATCATCTGGGCTTTCCCACTATATGATCTCGACACCAGAATGATGAATCTCGAGCTCTCTGTAATCAACCTAATGAATTCCCTTTGTCTGAGTCTAATGAGTTCCCGCTATCGTTACAACGACTAACTCGCTGTGTGTATTATGAGCTCTTTGTTATGAGCACATTCCAACTCCCCAAGATCTTTGATGCACTGAGCCTAATTCCCGATGCATTGTATCTTTACTACCATTTGACCTCGACGAGTTTGGAATTTAACTTGCTCCACCTATTATGAAACTAACTCCCATTCAAACACGAGCTAGACCGCCCTGAGTTATTTTCCTAGCACAGACCAAATTGGCCTCCGGAAACAACTCATTTAAACAATGGGAAAGACCGATGGGTCCCTTCAATGTCCAACTTAACTCTTCCACCATGATAGCTCGCTGGAGATTTTCAAAACAACTCGGTGGTCTATATGCATGGTTCAACTCTTCATTGGATAGCTTGTCTCCTTACACTTGCCAGGTTCAACATGGAAGCATCTCGGTGGTCCCGATGTGTGCATCTAGGGAACTCAGTTTTTCACCTCAGCTTAGCCTCCTTCAACATTGTATCCGTCACTTAATGGCTCATTGCTAAGAACCCCAAATCTAGCTCACTTTACAAGGAAATTAGATCAGTTCACCATTGTAGCCCGTCAAGAGCCTTTTCATAGCCTTGTCTTCTTAATGAGCAGCTCGGTGCCTATGGTGCAGGATCATTCACAACTCGCCCCATCTTCTTAGACCCAAGCTCAACTAAGGACTATCTCTGTGGGGCCAAACAACTCAGTCACCCCAACAAGAGTTGCAACCAGCTTGACCCTGTAACCTATGAAATCAGTGAGCTCTGCAACATACCAACTCGCCATGATAGCTTGATGTAAAACTCCACTTCCATTTAAGCATTCAAAATTCACTAAGATTTTTTTGCCATTTCCTCACAGTAAATTCTAGGTTGCATCATTGGTTCCATTATCGGGACCTCCTTTTTAGCTATTTTCAGGATGTTGCGTTATGAAGACGTACCAGTTGACCTTGTCAAGTGTTGAGGAATGGATAGTAGATTTGGAAGAAGAGTACACTTGGAGATTCAACACTGGATTTGAGTTTGACGCATGTGTGTGGGTGGAGAAGAATATGTATGACTTCTTGTATGAAAGATTTTTTGCCATCTTTACAATAGATCTATACAAGTGGTTGGTTTCTTATGCATCTACAAGGAATTGGAGGTTTCACACACTTGTCTGGACGCAAGAAGAATTTCAGGCTCTGTATGATGGCGATCTAATTTGGACATGCATTGTGGATACTTGGTTCCTTGGTGTTTTGAATAGATATATTTTGTGGATACTTGGTTCCTTGGTGTTCTGAATAGATATATTTTGGAGTACTCAATTTCCACTTACTTTTTTTCCGGAGGTAGTTGAGTTTAAATTTTTACGTTATCGTAGGGGAGCATATCTGCATGAAATTCCATTGGCAATCAAGATCTTGATGGTAACCCTAAATTTGGAAGAGAAGTCGATGGCTAGCTAAACCCCACCACGCGCGAGGGAAGGAACAAGTGTGGTGAAGGATGACGGACCTAGCGGAAGAGAGGAAAAGAGAAGAAAGGTGGCTTAAGTTCAATGAGGCATGCAAGAGGGATTTAGAGAAGTACCGCGTGATTGCAGAACGGATGACATTGAGGAGAGAGATGGCTTGTGAAGGATTTGGAGCTCAAGCATAGGACATGGAGATAGAGCATCTGGAACTCCCTCATTTGGGCAAGCATGACAAGAAACCCTCATTGGCCTCTTATGAGAGTGCACCAACAGAGACAACATGGGTCGTGGGTGCGCATCTGAATCTAACTAGCAACCTAGTCCTTGCGCTTGGTTTTCCATTTTCTAGTACAAATAGTAGTCAACAAGCTAGTTTGGGCAATAGAGTAGTAAGAGGTAGATTTGAATTATCAGTAAGTTCAGGAGTGAATCAAATAGCAAGTACATTTATGGCTGGGAAGACGTCTTCCCTGTTATTTGGAGGACCGGTTGGAGGAACCTATTTGCGTCTTTGACATAGAACACAGGTGCACATAACTTTGGAATCACATCTTGGAGTAGCGCAACTTCATCGACTGTAGGAGTTCAGTTTATAACCACTGTCAGGACACATGGAAGTGCATCCTTTGGTTCAATTCCTACTATAGGTGGAGGATCAGGAGGGACATGTAACTTGGGATCTGGCGGATCTGAAGGCGGAGGTAACACAAGAGGTTCTGGATTTGGTGGGCATAGTCCTCACCAGCCCCAAAATATTTACATGGATATGTCACTTTGTCTCCCAGAGTATAGGGGAATAGAATATGCTGCTAAACATGTACATATGTGTGAGATACTGTGGCGCGCGAAAGGAATTACAACTTCAAAGCGCAAGGCTAGTCAGTTTGCAACTATGTTGCAGGGACGCGCGCACAAATGGTAGAGGAAGTTTGACCTTGATCAGACTAGTGTGGATTATACGGCATTACAAGATGGTTTCATTAAATAATTTTATATCTCAGATTTTGAGCAAAAAATTATAAGCGCGCTCAAGGATATCAAGCAGGGCACTACTGAGAGTGTCCGAGAATATGATGTTTGTTTCAAAACACTCTTGTCTAAATAATCATATGAGATCCATGCAAGTTAGCATGCACAGTGGTTTGTGGGAGGCCTGATTACGCCATTTAGGAGGGCACTCTCATATAAGACTTATATAGACCCGCACGAGGTACTTGAAGCAGCTCTGCGTGCTAAGGCAGTCGGGAGCATAGACACTGGAGTGAGCCCATTCTTGGAAGCTCAGATTGTGGAAATGGAAAAACTGTTAGAGAAACTATCATCTAATACAACATATGAGACACACAGTGGAATTTTGTGCATAGATTGTGAAGTAGAGGGGCATTCTAAGGATAGTTTTCCTCGTAGAGTGGTGCACTCCTTGTTGCTGGATTGTGAGATATGTCATTTAGATTATGATGCAAGTTGTTGTCCATTGTTGCAACATATGATAAGGAAGAATGTGTCTTGCTACTATCTGATTTTCTGGTCCACAACTCACAATACTGAAGATTGAAGGTTGATTGACCAGATGTATGATGTCATTGATATTGGTGTACGACAGACTGGAGTTTCAATTAAATCTAAGGATAAAAATGAGCAACATGATCATGATCACAATCAAGGGCGCTATGATCAAAATGAAGGGTGCTTTGAGGGAGGCCATGGTAGAGGTCAAGGATATTGTGGTGGATTTAGAGGTCGAGGCCATGGCGATGGACGAAGTGAGTTCCCTCATGGAACATGCTATACATGTGGATCCCCTGACCATTACAGGTGCGAATGGAACATTACTTGTTCTTTTTGCGGAAAGAATCATAACTATGAAGAGTTCCAAGACTTATATGAACATATGAGCAAGAAGCAAAAACATGAGAACAAGGGTGCATGGATGGTTAGGATACAACGCGTCGTGAAAAACCAATGGATGCCAAAGTTAGCACTGGATCCGGAGGTTGTACCTATGAAGATTACTACACACACTGAGGTTGCGTGCGCCAAAGAAATGTTTCAAAAAAATCCTACCATTACTAAGGAGGAGGTTTTACATGCAAAATATCCATACCCTACACATCAGAAGGAGGTTTATAAGGAAACCATGGAGGTACTTAGAAATATGCAGGGTGAAATACAATGTTTAAAAAAACAGTCGTGGAAGTTGGAACAGAAGAAGGTAGCTGAGAATTTCCAATCGGATGCTGATGATCTGAAGGAAGTATGTAAGATGTTGCGTCGGTATAACATTATTCCATTACTAGGGAGTTGGTTAAAGGGAAACACTCTGCGTGCTGGTATTGAGAACAGATGATAGATTTTGCATGTTAATCTCCCTCCCCATTGCTTGGATTATGACAAGAAGATCACTCTAAATGTTGTTGTGGATGGATGGATTTTGAGCAATATCCTGATTGACACAGGTGCGGAAGTGAATGTGCTTACTTTAGATGCATGGGTTCAGATGGGAAGACCTCTATTACAACCATCTTCCAATGTGATGTATATGGAAAATCCTACTAAGGCCATTCCAATAAGAGTATTGAAAGATGCATCCATTACTATATAAGGGGGCCAAGTTCACTATGGACCTTGAGGTCTTAACGCTTGCAGAAGTGGACAACTTCCCAACTCTACTTCGGCCCTCTTGGTGCTATGCAAATAATGTTGATCTACGACTCAATAAGGAATATATTAGTTTTGAGAACAAGGAAGAATGAGTTATTATCCTTTTTACAGATGGTAAATTTGTACCTTATGTTGAGCCTTTAAGTGAAGAAAATCTGAAATTTTTTTATGTTAGCACCATTCGAGATTCGTAAGTGTTTGAGCCATCTAAGGAAGGAGTCCTCTAGTGGTATGATGCATAGTTCATCAGTGATACTACAAGTATTTCCTATTATAATTGGCACATGGCACTTACAAGATGGTTGGGTGCGAAGTAAGAAG
The DNA here is from genome assembly GCA_019776745.2 of Taxus chinensis. Lineage (NCBI taxonomy): Eukaryota > Viridiplantae > Streptophyta > Pinopsida > Cupressales > Taxaceae > Taxus > Taxus chinensis. Next base: position 15,485,760 of record CM034154.1, on the reverse strand, counting down.
CACAATTGCGTGTGTAAGCAAGCTGCATTGTGTTAGGCGATTAGGCGATAACCCTATACCCCAGTACACTGGAAAAATAAAACCTGAGGTATTCTTGTGAGACATGGAAGTATAATGGAAGGATCGGGTGGAAAAAAGGAATATGTTAGTTTATACCCTACACGGGACAACAACGCGCTAGTGGATGGTTCATAGGGATAATATCATAGAATGGAGAGAAGCGAGAATATCTCTATCAACTTGGTTTCTCAGGAGTAATGCACCTACTCAAATATGTGAATATCATGGTAATAATCTTGTTAAACATTGTGAGAGACTATGGATAGAGGGGAAGGAAGATTTACCACACTCGTTATGGGTGCAAAAACTTTATTTCACCTTGTGAGGCTTCGTGTGTGCTTGGTATGTTTATGCATAGTTGCATAGAGAGACTAGAAATTGGCAAGACTTGACTGTAGGAATGATCCAAACTTTGGAATACTTCTCCACTAAACCTATAGTGAAAGAGGTATTACAAGTTATGAAGCAATTGAGTATGGGAGATAGTGCAAAGACTGAAGAAATCATTCAGGAGTTATTTGGTGAGCCATATCTAGAAGTGTGTTTTGAAGCAGTAGATGAGATAGATGTAGAACTGCTTGAGCACTAGAGAAGGAGAAAGGAAAGATGGTCTACATGGTGGATGATGAATAAGTTGTAAAGTTGGGCATAGATCATTCAGAATATACGTGCAAGGTCTTAGATAGTGTGGATGAGAAGGTGTGCGTCAACCATGAACCCATGAAGAAGAAGAAAGTGAATATTGACACAGATACTGAACCTAAGGAGGCTCTAATTGGAGATTACTGGTCTGACTTTGAAGTGGATAAGATAATTGAGTTGCTACACGATTTCCAGGTCTTTTTTCCTAGGGGCTACCTTGAGTTGAAAGGAGTGCATGAGTTTTTGGGAAAGATGAAAATTAAGTTAAATGAAGGTGTGCCCCCAGTTAGGAAGAGACCTCATAGGATGAACCCTAACCTATGCGTAAAAGTTAAAGAATAAATTGACAAGATGTTAGAATTTGGCACTATTGATCTCATAGAGGAATCAGAGTGGGTTAGCCCTATGGTAATCAACATAAAGAAAGATGGAAGAATTGAAATTTGTGTGGACTACAAGGAGCTGAATGTTGCATGTGTGATTGATCCTTTCCCTACACCATTCACTGAGGAAAAATTGGAGGGTACTGCAAAACATGAAATTTACTCTTTTACAAATAGATTCTCTGGGTATCATCAAGTAAGAATTGCTAAAGAGGATCAAGAGAAGACAATTGTCACCACTGAATGGGGAATTTTTGCATACACAGTGATTCCCTTTGCATTGAAGAACGTGCCTACAGTATTTTCGTGCATTGTTGTTCAAGCATTCCAAGATTTTATTCACAAATTCTTGCAGGTTTACTTGGATGATTGGACCGTGTATGGGCTCATCAAGGATCATTGTTATAATTTGAGGTTAATGTTTGAAAGGTGCAAACAGTTAAGCATCTCTTTAAATATCAAGAAGTACGCATTTTCTACACCTTTTAGAACTCTACTAGGGCATATCATTTGCAAGGAGGGTTTGCTGGTAGATCCAACTAAGATTTTAGTCATTCTAGGCTTGGAGGAACCCACCAGTCAGAGTGAGGTGTGCGGATTCTTGGGCCACACAGGGTATTACAAAAAATTTATCAAAGGATATGCTAAGATTTTCGCGCCCTTGGAGGAGTTATTAAAAGGTAAAGGGAAGTTCTGTTAGGGAGAACCGAAGCAACACACATTCGAAGTGCTAAAGGAAAGGCTTACTACAATGCCTATTTTATGTTTTCCTTCATGGAATCTACCCTTTCATGTACATGTGGACGCCTTTGGCATGGCCATTGACACAATTCTAGCTCAGCCTAGAGAAGGTATTGTAGATCATCCTATCTGCCTTGCTAGTATAAAGTTGACTCCTACAGAACAAAATTATACAACTACGGAGCATGAGACTTTGTCAATGATCTACGGGTTGCATAAGTTTTGATAATACTTGCTAGCAACACCTTTTGTTTTCTATACGAATCAAATGGCATTGATATACTTGGTAAACAAGCCCGTTATACAGGGGCACATATGCCGATGGGTTCTCTTATTCTAGGAGTTTGAATTTATAGTGTTGGTAAAGCCAGGTAAAAGCAATTCTGGTGCAGATCATTTGTCAAGTATTCAATCAGGAGATGACACACAGAGTATTGAAGATACAATTTCAGATGCACAATTATACAAGTTGAACCATGTGCTCTCGGAGCTAGAGGATATTGCTGTCTTTTTATGCACATGTATGGCGCACAAAGGAATGAAGGCCTTGGAAAAGAAACAACTTGCAATTTGCATCGCACCTTTCATGTTGATTAGTGGCGACTTATACAAACTAGGCCAAGATGAAGAATTACGTCGGTGTGTACTAGAACATGAGCGCACAAATCATGGAGGAGGCTCATGGTGGTATTGTAGGTGGACACTATGCAGGTGACGCCACCGCGTGCAAGATTCTACTAGCTAGTTTATGGTGGGAAACCTTGTACAAGGATTGCAAAGAGTATTGTAAGGTGTGTGATCATTATCAGTGCCTTGGAAAACCTGGGCAGAGAGATGCAATGCCTTTGAGGCCTATTACTAGTGCATAACCTTTTGAGAAATGGACAATTGACTTTGTGGGTCCTATTTCCCCAACCGCGCGTAGAATTGGATCATGCTATATCATCACTTGTACATATTATCCTACAAGGTGGGCAGAAGTGACACCTATAAAGGATTTTACAGCAGCAACAACAACAAGGTTCTTGTGGGAAAATATTCTTACCATGTATGGATGTCCTTTAAGTTTGACAAGTGATAGAGGTACTTATTTCCTTAATGAGACCATCAAGATATTATTGGATGAATTTATGGTTGCACACCATAAGACAACACCTTATCACCCTAAAGCAAATAGGATTGATGAGGATTTCAACAAGATATTGAGCTAGACTTTGACAAAAATTTATTCTGTTGGAAGGAAAGACTGAGATGACAAAGTTTTTGATGTGCTTTGGGCATATAAAACAACCTACAAATGGTTGAATAAGGAAACACCTTTTCAGTTGGTGTTTGGCGCTGAAGAAGTTCTTCCCATGGAATTCATCTCACCTTCTTTACGTATTGCACGTAGGATGTCTAGCTGATGAAAAAGCATTAGAAGAGAGAATTGACAAGTTGATACAGCTGGATGAGAGGCACGCTATAACACGATGGAGTCAGAAGCAAGAAAATGCCAGGAAAAAGGCATGACACGATAGGCACATCAGGGACAAGAAGCTTAAGGTTGGGTAAATGTTACTTTTTTATGATTCAAAGTTTCTACACCACCCATGCAAGCTTAAGGTAAATTGGTTGGCACCATATGTTATCAATCACATACTTGACCCAGACACTTGCTAGCTAGAGGTACTTGATGGAACATGGTTTCCCAGTTACTTCAACGGGAGTAGGTTGAAGCCCTACTATAAATAAGTCTTCTTAGTGTTTGTAATAAGACAATATTATCATTTAGATTAGATTTCCTTTACTGTATTTTCCCTTTATGTGTTTCCTTCATTTTCGTTATGCTTTGTCAATTTAGTTCAGTGTTATGTGTAATAAGCACGCTTGCACACCAGAAGCTGATTATAATCTCAAGTGTTTTGTTTGTGCAGAGGACTGCACATACCATTAGTGTGGGGTGGATAAAGAAGGTTAGTTTCGTACATAAAAGAAATAAACTCATGATTTTCCATAAAGGGAACATGTTTTAAAAAGTGATGAAAAATTCAAGAGGATTGCTCAAAGTTAAAGACCACACGTAAGGTGGCGAGTGCTCAGTATAAATCAAGGAGGTTGCAACATTTGAGACTATGTATGTTTGGGTCACATTGGATAAATACTTTGACATAAAGAAGTGTGGGTAGTGGAGATTTGTGATAGATAAGTAGTGGCGCGCCAGAAAGTTATGATTGAGGTGTCAAATTTTGAGGCGCGAGAGATTGGGGCATAGACAAATAAGTGCAAAATGTGCTCAAAGGGAATTAATACGGTGTATAGTGGTAGGTGGAGAAATTAATGAAGAGGATTTTTGAAACTTGGTTTAAATGTGGCGTTTGCAACCACATTTTTTACCTTACGAGTTTGAAGAAGAGCTAGAGATGATGAGTACTCTGTAGAGCGAGTAAACCTGCTTCTTATTGAGTATCCAAGTATGAAATAAGGATTCAAGTGGTGCACGATGGGAGGGTGAATTAGGTTTTGTTTACACGATAGCTAGGTTTTTAATTTTCACTCACATGATCAAGAGGAATGATGGCACCATGAAGGGCTCCAGTTGTGGAGAAGGAGGTTGACTACCCAACAGAGAAGTGGCTGGTTGAGATGTTATATCTAGAAGAATTTATTGAAGGGAAGCCATAAAAAACAAAGATTACACATTGTAGGGTTTCAGAAATCAACCATCGCACTGAAAAATTCCTCAAGGATGTCGCAACAGAAGTGTACAAGAAGATAAATCGGCGGTTGGCGGACGACACTAGGGTTTAGGACACCTCTGTGAATAAATTACTCAAAATCATGGGGGTCATGTAAATTCTATAGTTTCCCTATTTTGGGAAGCCCAAGCAGTTGTATCAATTGCTCATGTCGCGCATCGATGAAGACTTTTTCTACTTCGCGGGTAGAAGAACGAGGATCACCGCCAAGTTGATTGGGAAGGTGACAGGGCTATGTAACTCGGGCTTAGAGATCATGGGAGATATATCAGAAGATGAGGGAATTGATGCCACAACCACCCTACATCAGTATAAGAAGGGGGATCGAGCCTTCAAAGTGACTAACATTGTAGACATGGCCACCAAGGTTGTAACACACTTGACAAGAAGCAAGTTAGGTTCCACTGAATGGTGGAATGAGGTGAATATGCGCTGGTTACATATAGCACACAAAATGGTCAATAAGACATAGTACAACATTGTTGGGTACATCGCAAAAATCTTGGTGAATGAGGCATGTGTCCAAGAAGATAAAGGTGAGAATATTAATTGGGGCACAATCCTACTATTGATTGTATTTAGTGAAATTGGAGTACTCGACGGACCTAGAGAGAACAACCATGATTTTTCGTTGCAGAGCGAAGAAATTTTCCAAATACACTCTACGCAGAACTATTTCTAACGCATATTAGGAGCACTTGGGAAGGTGGTTTAGGAGATTGCACAGGGCATTTGAAGGAGAATGGCATATTCCGCATGAGCTGCCCAAAGTACTGAATGGAGAAGCTGAGTTTGTAGTCTACCACACTTCAACTTGGGGCGTTTCCATATGCAGTCGGGTGGTAAGAGCCCATGGTGTAAGTTGCCCTTTGCTTTTACTGCCAAATATTTCAAGGAGTCGGTGAACAGGTTCCATGACACATGCAACCTTCAGTTTGGCGTATAAAAAGTAGACGCAAATATCCACATTTTGCGTAAGACTTATGTATGGTTAGGGAAATAGGCCTATGTGGAAACCATGGAATCAGGCAATGTGGACATCACACTAGATATTTTGGCCATAGGATAAATTGAACCTGCACGCATGTAAATTTATCTGAGGCCAAGGTTCAAGGATGGAAAGGTTGTGAAGGGCACATATATGACACTCCTAGGACCTCCAAAAAAGGGGCATACCGTGGGAGCATCAAGGCAAGATTCATTTGTACCCCCAGGAAGATCCTGTGGCTACAGATTTGGAGAACGTCTTGGAGAAGGAAGAACCAAAGGATAGTGCCAGACTTGTGCATACTAGAAGAGTTCTGTGAAAAAAGGCACACATCTAGAGACATTGGCGTAGGGACTTTGCAGTCGGTAAGAAGATCACCGCGTGTAACTTCTATGAAGAATGAGGAAGAAGAAAGGAGAAAGCACCGAAAATATGTTCCTATAAAGGATAGTGAGGACGACGTGTCCCCTCAACAAAGCACGTAGAAGGAGGTCACCCCTAGCATTGAGATGTAGGAGGGTGAAGATATTGGGGACCTAATCATATATGAAACCATTGAAGACACTATGAGTACCCATGCGCGGGGAGTTCTAGAAATTTTGTATCCCCAACGGCGTTGCTTTCCTTTTCACCTGACAACAAGAAGAGGGAGTGTCTATTTATGAGGACGTTGGCGAACACATAGGTGGGCATAATGATGAAGAGGCAGTGGGAACTCAAAAGTTGGGCTAGCTGGATGACCAAGAAAAAATCATTCGCACCCGCTTCCAGAGCACCCTGTCTAATATACAATTGTATGGTTAGGATTAGATGGACCCAGAGATGGCCAACACATGCTCTTGCAAGCAGTTGTCATGGAGCATGCAAAATCACATGGATGAGCCTGAATTTGATGTTTGCGAGGAGGCGTGTAGTTCAAAGAAGATGAAAAAGGCGCCAGCTACGCGCCATATGACCATCAAACCCATGCAATTTTCTAATGAACATGTGAGAAATGCATTGGTTAAAGTGTCCACTGAAGTAACATGCCACAATATTGATAAGGTGGAAACAGTACGGGCACTCCTAGAAGATAAGAAAGATAAGGACACAAAACTCACACGACTCACCCAAGAGTGGGATAATGCAGTGGCCGAGGCATATAATGTCAAAAAGATGGCCGATGAAATCTTGTAGAAAAGGCTTGATTTTCATAAGAAGGTGCCAGAGGAGTTCAAGTCGGAACTGCATTACCTCCGTACAACAATTCATTTTCTTTTAGAGGATGAACCAATACACCTCCCTAAACCAAAGGATGTTGCAGAAGAAGCATCGAGGGCCAAGGATTTGATTGCAAGGAAGATATCTAACTATGAGGTTGTTTTGCAAGCCTTAAAAGATGAAATGAGGAAGGAAAATACAATATTGGCCATGTGTACAATGCATGATAACTTAATACATGCAAGGAAAAAGGAAGAGGAGAATGAAGTTCTATGGGTAGCAAAGGATGAAACACTCGGGTGCACAGAATGAGTTACATTGGTAGAGACAAAATGCGACGCACTGGATGCTGCGAAGAAACAACATATGGATCAGATCAAGGGCATTAGGAAGCTCATTTCCGCGAATGTGGATGTCATGGAAGGGATAATCTCAGGTATGGCCAACATCCTTAGAATTTTGAACAGTGAGGGCGGAAACATGACTCTGGATGAGTTAGATGGCGTCGTTGTGGACATCCCTGACAAGGTAAATGCAACACTTAAAGAATGGTACGGATTTTAGGGAGAGATTCAAAGTGAATATCCAGAATTCATTTTGGCAGAAGAAGAAAAGGGTACACAATAAGATGACTCACCATATTCCTTATTCTTTGTTCTTTCATTCATTTATCTTATATTCTTTGGAGCGTGTTATCAACCAATTTTGACTTCGCAAAATTGTTTAAAAATTAAAAAAATGAAAAATTTGAATTTTTTAAAAGTGTTACTTTGTGTGGTTCATTGCCCTCGTTGCGATTGTCTCATTTTTTTGATCGTTTCGGTCTTCGTTTCATCCTTTTTGGGAAAGAACTCTTCCCGCCAGGCTTTAAATCGCATTAAAATACATTAAAATTAATTAATTAATATTTAATTAATTAATTGCTTCTTGTTTGATACAATTGATTTTTAAATAAAGAAGTATTTAATTAAATAAATATTAATTAAAAAGTTCATTTGACAAATTTTAATGCCGGGGAAGTAAGCCTACGCTTCCAACTGTCGGGAAGCCAATTTGGCTTCCCGAACCGGATTTCCCCTTTCTTGGCAATTTTATTCATTTTTCCCGCACGTGGGATTTTCTCCACCAATTGCCAAATCATGGATTGGCTAACGGGTAAGAAATTCCCCAATTTCCCACACGGGGAAATTGAACGGGGATTGTCAACCCACTTTGTCATTCCCATTGGCAATTGTCCGTTGCTTTCCCCATTTCCCCCTGGCACTTAAGCCCACTACCCGGGAAGAGAGGAAGTTGAATTAATCCTCGTAACTTCCTCCATCAAACCCATTGGAAAAATTCATGCAAAGATTTGCTTCTTAATTCTTCTAAAGGCATAATGTTTTATCACATCCAACAAAATCTTCCACGCATTTATTGTAGAGAGAAAGAACACTCCAAAGAAATTTGTTTTCCTTACAAGTTTTCATGCATTAGAGGAGGCGCACAACCCAAAATTTTTTTTCCACGCTCCAGGGAAAGGAAAAGAACAATTTTTAAAGATTAAGAATAGTCCAAACATAGTTAAAAAGCCAAATTCCAAAATAAAAATGGAGGAGATAACAGGCCGCACCCATCCAAAGGAGAACTCCACGTGGTAATTTTTGAACAGCTCACAACAAAAGACTTTAAAAATTCCTTTCCACGCATTAGGAGGGGACAGTTTTGAATCATTTAAAGTCAAAGCAATTCTTCACGCTGGAAAAAGGGAAAGAGGACTGCCAGGTAAAAAGAACAGCATCCCACGCAGGTCCAAGGAGAATCCACACAGCTAGAGGCAAAATACATCAAGACAAGAAAACCACACATTCTTTTTGGAGGAGACCACCAGCCAGAGGAAGAAGCAAATCCGCGCCCAGACAACAAATAGAAAACCACGCATGCCAAGAACAGTTTTTAAAAATTAGTTAAAGGCAGGCCGCCCCAACAAGGAGGACAACATCCACGCATAAGGAAGAATAAAAAGTTTCCAATTCAAAATCTCCACGAATATCTATCTTAGAGCATGTCCACGCTTTCACCAAACCAGGACATTCCACGCAAGGGCGGAAAAGTTTAACCACAGGCCACGTGGGAAACCAAACACAAAGGAAATAACAATTTTTAAAAAATGCGCAGGTATTAGGCAAAAAAAATATTCTTTAAAAAAACAAGGAAATTAAGTGCAGGCCGCGCCCAGCCAAGAGAAGTGCATTTTTTTAAGATTCAACCAACAACACAGTGAAAGAGTATGGGTTGTGGTGGACGTTTCGGTGGATGCTCTTAGAGAAAACCCACCTGCATCCTTTATGAAATACAAGAGACGCCCATCTGGGTGCCTCAAAGGATCATGATTTGCCCAACGGTTATTCACAGGTTACATGGGTGAAACATTCCGAGAATGATGATCTAGATTTGCATGGATTGTACTGAACTGTGGTAAACTATGGAATGAGCATTTGGAGCTGGGCGTTGGTTAGAAACTCTTCAACGCCAGTGTGAATGCCTTGATGTTCTAACCCGTGTCAAAAAATGTAATCCATCCAGAGATTACAATGTTATAGCAAATCCCAATGGCTGGTTTAGTATGCTGAAACTAGATCAAAGGATGACTAACAATTATTGTGGTGGGGTGAGAGGCTCTTGCAGTGGGCAAACATGGACTAAATTATCAAACGGTGATTTTGATGTTAGAGTGACCACAAGGAAGAACACTGATGACCCTGGGGAGCCTTCCCAAGCTGGTGTTGAGTGCAACCACGTCAGTCTAGCTTCCTGTATCTCCTCATAAATTGTTCGAATTTCTTCAAGACGCCACTCTCAGAAGCAAGAGGGATATCTCTATTTAATGGCGGACAGATGCAAGAAATGTCTAGCACCGTTGCCAAGGGTAATGATCCTGGCAACAATGTTAGTCTTCTAGGGGCCAGTGGTTTGAATTCTAATCAGACCATGCTAATATTGCAAGAATGCTGCACAGATACTTCTGGATCTCTTGTGGTGTATGTACCTATTGATGTACTCTGCAATGCATTAGGTTATGAATGGAGGAGATCCAGGCTGCATCTCCCTTTTACCATCTGGTTTTGTAATCATTCCAAAAGGACCCCAATGCAGGGGGCCTCTTGCAGTATCTGAATATGGAAGGAGCCTAAGCAGTTCGGCCAAGTGGGAGGATCTCTCTTGACGTTTGCTTTCCAAATACTGGTCTGCAACCTTCCTAATTCTAAGCTAACAAAGGAGTCTATGGAGACTGTAAACAATCTTCATAACCAGCACAATGAGGAAGATAAAGGTTTTAGATCTTTGGGTGTGGAAAATGATTATGATTGAGGAACCCAGGCTAGTCTAAGTTTTAAACAGTAGTGCTGCTCTTAACACTGATCATCAATTTTTTCTCTATTAGAATCTTTAATATTTGTGGGCTTCCAAGTAGAAGTTTCATGAAACAGCTAGAAACTGTTATTCCAACAACAAGTGACTATAGTCAGCTTAGGGTACATGTGTGGGGAATTATTAGTCAACGAAGCACCACATATATCCTTGCCGAGTGGTAAAGCACAAGGAGAGAATCATGTCATTGTATTATTGTTACGCCACTAGTTTGGCGGATTTTGCCACTCACAAAGTTATATATATAGTGCCAGAATATATATATTATTTATATGTATATATATGTATCTATATATACCAAAACACTCCTTTTTCATCTGGATCCTAAAAATCCTACACCTTATGTTCTTCTGTTAGACATTTGTGTGGAAGTTGGTAGTTGGAGTGACATTCAAAAGGTACTCGGAGCATGTGGAGAATTGTGAATGTGAATACGAATGAAGACAAATTTTCTCACACCCGGATATTGCTCAGACAGAGGGGTGGATGAATTTCTCAAGTTTCAAGATCAGCACTCTTGTCATCTGGAGGATTATGGAGCACGGTCAATGAGTTCATTCCTGTACGACTGGGATAGAAAGACTCTTGGCCTAATGGATAAGACGCTAATCCTAGGTGTCTTGATCTAGGTGGCACATTGCTGACTAGGATGTCTTATGTGTGCGTCTAAGTCATTTAAGTGGGGTCCACATGTACCCATTTCTTTTATTTATGTATTTTTCCTTAAATGACTTTTTAACTTAAGTGGTTTCTATTTTTAGTCACTTTTTAATAAAGTTGGTTGAAAAAGTCAAATTCACTTAAGTGCCTTATTTAATGATGCATGTGAAAACCCTAACTACTTTGTAACCAACTTTTGGGTTATAAAAGGAAGTGAGGGGCTCATTTGTAAGGGTGACTTTGAGAGAGGAGAAGAAAATACTTTTGTGCAAGCTTTGTTTCAGGAAGAAACTTTGTGTTCTTTTGTGAAAAACATTTTGGAGTTAATGAAATACGAACTTTGTGTCTCATTCATTGTCTCTTGTAACATTTGATGTTCTTATGTTCATTAGATGTTAGGTGTTTGAATCTTGCATGCAAATATTATCTTTGATCTTATTGTCAACGTTATTAATCAGTTGTTCTAGTTCACAGTGATCAAGCTCTGATTATCTACTTGCTCATGTGTGTTCCCTTTTACACGTTCTTGTTTGGCTAACTCAAACTCCATTTTATTTGTGTTGGTTATTCATCTTTCCTCTTCATGCAATATTAGGCTTTGTTTTTACCTAACTCTTGCATGTTCTTTCAGTTCATTCCATTCCACTCCTTTCCTTCATTCCATTCCATCTCCTTCATTCACTTTTCTTTCCATTGATGTTCCAAAACACCCCCCCCCCCCACATACAATTTTGAATGTATAGATGTAAATACAGTTTTGGTTTTCAATAAAGGCAGCCTCACCTTCATTGAGGAGGGACTTCATTCCCACACTGTTGCATGTCATTTGCATGCGTGCAAATCCATATGCTAACAATTTTTGGTGACTCCGCTGGGGATTCATGAATCGTTAACCAGTGCTTGGTTAAATCTTTATGACTATCCCCTCTACACAAGCTCCAGTTCTTCAACCGAACCTTGTGCCCGACAAAGATTTCCAAGGAGACATTGCTGCCAAATTTCTTAACAGTAGCTTGGGAAAACCGTGAAAGCTTGCAGCAATTTGTGGTTGTTGATAGAGCCATTGACAGAGAAATCTACATCAAAGACCTTAGAAGAAGAGTAACTACACTTTTGGCTAGAAGACCTCTTGGACATGTGCTGATCGTTGTTCAACGATGTGGTCCTCTTCCACCAAGGTAAAAAGTTGGATGACTATTACAGGTAACCCACCTATCTTGCAACCAAATCTTGTTTTTACAGATACTCAAGAAGACATATCATCATATTTGAGGCAAGCTATTTGGGAAAAGCGCAAGTAACCATCATTTTCATCTCATCTACATCAGTACTAGATAATGAAGAAGAGAAATCCGTGAGAGTTGCTAGAGTTATTCAGGCACAAATAGCTCAAGAAAGAGAGCGAAGAGAAAAGGCTAGAGCCGGTCGAACACGCCAGTAATCCCTTCACAATAAATATTCCAAACTGGAAGGAAAGAGGTTTACACAAGGAGAAAAAGCTAAAGGTCAATCTGACCCCACTTTTGACTTTCAAGGAAAATTTGGTTTCAAGTTATCTCCTCCAAAGAAGAACACACCTCGTAGATCTGCAAGCCTTGCATCAAGTCCTGAAAGAGCAAAAGGAGGGAATCACTACCATTCAAGTTTTCCTTGCTCACCTTCGCATACCACCTTTCCTCAAATGGCAGCCAATGTACCATGGGGAAATGCCATAGGCCCATTGGCCTTACCTGCTCAACATGAACTCCCACGAGGATCAAGAAAGATTCTTCCCAAGTTCGACGGAGATGGGAAGACGTCACCAGATGACCATATTTCTACCTTTTTCGTTGCATGTGTTGTTTTGTCAGTAGAATATGAAGATGTTGCTATTCGTCTCTTCATCGAAACATTGCATGATGTTGTTGCAGATTGGTTTCATCATCTGCCCAATGGATGTATCACAAATTGGAATGATATGAAAACTAAGTTTGAAAATCGATTCAAGACGATAGAAGATGAACATGCTCTTCTTGCCCAACTATCTCAGGTGAAGAAAGAACCAACATAACCCATGAGGAATTTCGTGGCTAAATTCAACAAAATGGTGAACAAAGTTCCTGTCGGGATTCGTCCAAACCTTGATGGACAAAAATGTTTCTTTATTAACACACAACAACCAGAAGTGTGCTATCAGCTGAGAAGGGCTAGAGTGGCTACTTTGGAACTTGCTCAATCCTTGGCCATAGAAATTGAAGATGAATTAATCATGGCAGGAAAATTCAAGAAAAATTCCCTCAAAGGAAAGAGTCAAGAAACTCCCAACGCTTCAGAAGATATACTCACTAAGTTGGCTAATGATGTGTTGGCTTTGAAAAAGCAAGTTGCTCAAAGTAGTAAACCTACTCCTTACAAAGACATCCCGAGAAAAGGATACGTTCCCAACAAAGCCAGGATTGCAGGTGCTCCAACAAGGCTTGCTATTGAAGCAGCTCCCGCAACTAATTCCAAATGTGATGTCATTGAAGAAGTGATGATGAGATTGAAGTCATCGAGGTTGATGAGGAAGAGCCGGATTCTGAGACATCTGAACCTGAAGTTGAAGATCTTGAGGAGGAAAGTAATAATCATTTCTTTGAGTACCGTTCTGATGAGGAAGATGAATACAAAGAAATTATAGAAGATATGAATAGTCAATCTTTCGCCGTCTTCACGCGCTCTTAGAAAAAGGAGCAGGATACCACTAAGGCGGGAGATAAAGAGGTTTCCAAGGAAACTCCCAAAGAATCCAAGACAAATGAGGCTCCTAAAGAGTCCAAGGTGACTGAGGTTTCAAAGGTCAAGACTATCTTAAAGAGAGGAGGGCCTTTGTTAGATCAATCAGTTGGTAAACCAACTACGAAGAAAGCTTCTTCTTCCACATCAGTGTCAACCAAGCCTGAGGCCAAGGTCAAAAGTGTGCCATCATCAAGTTCGAAAGAACTTATATCTGAGACTTCAAGTACGGTTACTTTGCCTAAATTTGATATCATTGATCATATCAATAAAACAAAAATTTCCATGTCACAGGCAGAGTACTTGAAGTCCAACAAGGATCAGCTTGAGAAATTGGTCCAGTTTATCAAAGGTGACTCTACTATTCATTCCTCCAAAGGAATTCTGAAAACTCCCAAAGATGGGAAAACTCAAAATATTGTGGTGGCCACTACACCTTCAAATGAAAAGATCGAACCTTTCTTTGTGTCCTTTCTGATCAACGGATGCAAATTAAGTAATTGCATTATAGACTCTGGAGCCTCGGATAATGTGATGCCGGAAAAAGTAGCACATGCTCTTGGTTTGACTTGTACAAGAACATTCGATCATGTTACTCCATGGAAACCAAGCAAGTTCCTCTAATCGGGTAGATTAAAGACGCCCAAATGGTTTTAGCCCAATTCCCTCAAAAGCGAGTTAAGGTAACTATTTTAGTTGCTGATATTCCCACCTCGTATGGAATGTTGTTGAGCAGGAAATTTTGCAGAGATTTGGGTGGTGAGATTCAAATGGACTGGTCTCACGCCATGATTCCTATCAATGGAGAAATGAAAAAGCTTATGCCGGAAGCTCAGGAAAAGTTCACGGTAACTAAAACCGAAGATCCTCGCGCACAGATCCTTTTCCAAGGCTCAAGTATGGGTAATTATATGATGACTGCAGAAGTTCATACCCCTGAGATCACTTGCCAAGATTCCAATGAGATATGGACTCTTGAGTTTGATGGAAGTTGTTGCTTGACGCGCTCTGGTGCAGGAGTGGTGCTCATATCTCCAAATGGTAAAATATTTCCTTTTTCCTACAAACTTGAATTTTCAAATACTAATAACACTGCAGAGTACGAGGCTTTAATCCTTGGCCTCCAAGTTGCAGAGGAGAAAGGGATCAAAAATTTGGAAGTCTTTGGAGATGCGGAATTGATCATGAAACAGGTAAGAAATCAGTTCCAAGTAAAGAATGATCATTTGAGACACTATCCAGAAATAAAGTGTGGGACGCAATAGAGTCTTCGATGCTTTTTCCATAAAATCTGTCCCTCGTGAAAAGAATGACAAAGCAGATTCTCTAGCAGTCTCAGCTTCATTAATGATTCCTCATTTAGAATTTGATCAAGTCAAATACACCATTGAAATGGTCTTTAGGCCGAGTGTTCCTGACAATGCAGAAAATTGGCAAGTATTTAATGATGATCAACAAATTATTGCCTTCTTGGAAAAGAGAGAAAATTTTGAACAATTGTACTTTGAAGGAAGTGATTCGACATTTCACGAATCAACTACCTCACCCATTCAGGAAGGAGTTGAGAACGAAGATCCTGGTGATGGCATCATTCAACTCAAAGGAAATAAAATTCCCAAAGGATTGGTTTCACTTGAAGAACTTTTTGACAAACATGACAGGTTTATCAAAGAGAAAGAGTAGGCAGGACCTGCGAATTCTGCTGACTATGAGCAAGTTAACATCGGTACCAAGGATAAACCTCGCCTAATCAATATTGGCAAGTGTTGCTCACCTGAGGAGCGCAGGAAATTCATAAGTCTACTTACCAAATATTCTGACGTTTTGGCTTATTCATACGAAGACTTGAAGTCTTTCCAACCCAGGGAGATGGAGCATGCCATACCCTTGAAGCCTGGTGCAGTTCCATTCAGGAAAAAGCAAAGACAATATAATCCCAAGATTGCAGGGACAATATTTCATGAAGTTCAAAAGATGCTAGATGCACGAATAGTGTTTCTTATTCGACATTCGACCTGGATAGCTAATATTGTACCAGTTCGCAAGAAAAATGGAGAAATTAGGATTTGCGTGGATTTCCGCAAGCTTAATCAGGCTTCCTTCAAGCATTATTGAAATTGAAAACGGGTTGTTCCCCGTATGTACATAGGTAATTAGGATTTTGGTTTGTTTGTTTCCCTGTTTTTCGGTCTCCTCTCCTGTGTCGCCCCATTTTTGTGCCCCATCATTTTGAGATCATGTCCATGACAATTTTGGTTTGGGTCCGTTGCTGCGTCCATGAAGTCCTTGTCCCCAATCAGAGCCAACTATTATCAGCCAATTTTGACTTTGCAAAATTATTAAAAAATAATAAAGAATGAAAAAATTTGAAAATTTTTAAAAGTGTTACTTTGCGTGGTTCATTTCCCTCATCGCGATCGTCTCATTTTTGTGATCGTTTCGGTCTTCGTTTCGTCCTTTTCGGGCAAGAACTCTCCCTGCCAGGCTTTAAATCGCGTTAAAATACATTAAAACAAAATTAATATTTAATTAATTAATTGCTTCTTGTTTGATAAAATTGATTTTTAAATAACTTGAAGTATTTAATTAAATAAATATAAATTAAAAATTTCATTCAACAAATTTTAATGCTGGGGAAGTAAGCTTACGCTTCCAACTGCCGGGAAGCCAATATGGCTTTCGAACCCGGATTTCCCCTTTCCTGGCAATCTTCTTCAATTTTCCCGCACGTGGGATTTTCTCCACCAATTGCCAAATCATGGATTGGCTAATGGGCAAGAAATTCCCCAATTTCCCACATGGGGAAATTAAACGGGGATTGCCAACCCACTTTTCCATTCCCGTTGGCAATTGTCCGTTGCTTTCCCCATTTCCCCCTGGCACTTAAGCCCACTACCCGGGAAGAGAGGAAGTTAGATTAATTCCATAACTTCCTCCGTCAAACTCCGTTGGAAAAATTCATGCGAAGCTTTGCTTCTTAATTTCTTCTAGGAGGACATAATATTTTGTCAACATCCCATAATGCAAGAGAAACTTCCACGCCATTGTGAAGGAAGAAATATCAGTCGTGCATGCAAGGAGATTTTATAAAAATCCTAAACAAATACTCATGCCGGATTAGGAGGAAAGCACAATTTTAAAGATTAAAGGTAGGTCCCAAGGAGCTTTCCAATGCAGGTTTTTAAATAAAAACAATTCATGCGTTTCAAGACACAGTTTTCCATGCCAAGGATAGACAAGACAGCTGAAGAAAAAATTAGGATGCATAAGAGAAGTCCATGCGCCCAGCCAAAAGAGAACTCCACGTGGTACATTTTTGAAAAAATGCACAGGACAAAAGATAAAAAATTTTTTTAAGAAGGAGAACTCCATGCATTTTCCTTCAAGCCCAAACAGCTTCCACGCACGCCAAAAAGAAAGAAAGGTTTTTAAGGAACAATTTTCAAAAGACAGAATGAAAGTTTTAAAAGTTTCAAAAACAAGACAAGAAAACCACGCATTCTTTTTAGAGGCCACCAGCCAAAGGAAGAAGCAAATCTGTTCCCAGCCAGCAAATAGAAAACCACGCATGCCAAGAACATTTTTAAAAAAATTAGTGGTAGGCT
Organism: Taxus chinensis; assembly: GCA_019776745.2. Classification (NCBI taxonomy): domain Eukaryota; kingdom Viridiplantae; phylum Streptophyta; class Pinopsida; order Cupressales; family Taxaceae; genus Taxus; species Taxus chinensis. The sequence goes on along the minus strand of CM034154.1, from coordinate 15,468,578 downwards.
GCCCCAACAAGGAGGATAGAAGCCGCACGCAGGACAGAAGGGGAAATAGGAATAGTTTTTAAAAAATGAAAGAAACATGCCCAAAACCCATGACCCATAGAACCGAGGTAACTAGACAAGTTATCCCTGTGTTGATGAATAGTCTAGATCTAGTAGAGACACTAATGGAAACTAACACGATGCAAAGAAAATGTTTCCATGCATTATGCGTAAAGTAGCTTAGGCAAGTCAATCTAGCGGTACAGCTTTAAAAACATGGTGCACTGTAACTGATGTTTATGGAGAAAGCAAGTTCCATCTCCACTAGTTCCAACCAGAGAAGTGCATTTTTTTAAGATTCAGCCAACAACACAGATGAAAGAGTATGGGCCCATGGTGGACATTTCAGTGGATGCTCTTAGAGAAAACCAACCTGCATCCTTTATGAAAGACAGGAGATGCCCATCTGGGTGCCTCATTCATGATTTGCCCAATGGTTATTCACAGGTTACATGGGTGGAACATTTCGAGTATGATGATCTAGATGTGCACATATTGTACTGAACTATGGTAAACTATGGAATGGCATTTGGAGTTGGGCGCTGTTTAGCAACTCTTTAGCACCAATGTGAATGCCTTACTGTTCTAATGTCAAACAATGTACCATCCAAAGATCACAATGTTATAGCAAATCCCAATGGCCGGCGTAGTATGCTGAAACTAGCTCAAAGGATGACTAACAATTATTGTGGTGGGGTGAGCGCATCCAGTGGGCAAACATTGACTAAATTATCAAATGGTGACGATGATGTTAGAGTGACCACAAGGAAGAGAACTGATGACTCTGGGGAGCCTTCTGGTGCGGTGTTGAGTGCAGCCACGTCAATTTGGCTTCCTGTGTCTCCTCATAGATTGTTCAAATTTCTCTGAGATGCCACTCTCAGAAGCAAGTGGGATATTCTATTTAATGGTGGATAGATGCAAGAAATGGCTAGTGTTGCCAAGGGTAATGATCCTGGCAACAATGTTAGTCTTCTAGGGGCCAGTGGTTTGAATTCTAATCAGACCATGCTAATATTGCAAGAATGCTGCATGGATACTTCTGGATCTCTTGTGGTGTATGCACCTATTGATGTATCTGCAATGCATTTGGTTATGAATGGAGGAGATCCAGGCCGCATCTCCCTTTTACCATCTGGTTTTGCAATCATTCCAGAAGGACCCCAATGCAGGGGGCCTCTTGCAGTATCTGAATCTGGAAGGAGCCTAAGCAGTTTGCAAGTGGGAGGATCTCTCTTGACGGTTGCTTTCCAAATACTGGTCAGCAGTCTTCCTAATTCTAAGCTAACAATGGAGTCTGTGGAGACTGTAAACAATCTGATAACCAACACAGTGAGGAAGATAAAGGGATCTTTGGGCGTGGAAAATGATTATGATTGAGGAACCCAGGCTGGTCTAAGTTTTAAACAGTAGTGCTGCTCTTAACATTGATTTTGTTTTCTCTATTAGAAGCTTTAATATTTGTGGGCTTCCAAGTAGAAGTTTTGAAAATCTAAACTGTTATGCCAACAACAAGCGACTATAGTAACCTTAGGGTACATGTGTGGGGAATGAGTCAAGAATGCACCACATATATCCTTGCCGATTGGTAAAGCACAAGGAAAGATGTGTGTGTGTATATATATATATATATATATATATATATATATACCAAAACACTCCTTTTTGATCTGGATCCTAAAAATCCTACACCTTATGTTCTTCTGTTAGACATTTGTGTGGAAGTGGGTAGTTGGAGTGACATTCAAAAGGTACTCGGAGCGTGTGGAGAATTGTGAATGTGAATACGAATGAAGACGAACTGGCTCATACCAGGATGTTGCTCAAACGGAGGGGTGTATGAATTGCTCAAGTTTCAAGATCTACTCTCTTGTCATCTGGAGGATTGTGGAGCACGGTCAATGAGTTCATTCCCATACGACTGGGATAGGTGGACTCTTGGCCCAATGGATAAGGCACTGATCATAGGTGTCTTGATCTAGGTGGCACATTGTTGACTAGGATGTCTATGTGTGCTTCCAAGTCATTTAAGTGGGGTCCACATGTACCCATTTATTTTATTTATGTATTTTTCCTTAAATGAATTTTTAACTTAAGTGGTTTCTATTTTTAGTCACTTTTAAAAAGTTGGTTGAAAAAGTCAAAGTCACTTAAGTGCCCTATTTAATGTGCATTTAAAACCCTAACTACTTTGTAACCAACTTTTGGGTTATAAAAGGAAGTGAGGGGCTCATTTGTAAGGGTGACTTTGAGAGAGGAGAAGAAAATAATCTCGTGCAAGCTTTATTTCAAGAAGAAACTTTGTGTTCTTTTGTGAAAAACATTTTGGAGTTAATGAAATACGAATCTTGTGTCTCATTCACTGTCTCTTGTAACAATTGATGTTCTTATGTTCATTCGATGTTAGGTGTTTTAATCTTGCATGCAAATATTATCTTTGATCTTATTGTGAACATTATTAATCAGTTGTTCTAGTTCACAGTGATCAAGCTCTGGCTCTGACTATCTACTTGTTCATGTGTGTTCCCTTTTACATGTTCTTGTTTGGCTAACTCAAACTCCATTTTATTTGTGTTGGTTATTCATATTTTCTCTTCATGCAATATTAGGCTCTGTTTTTACCTAACTCTTGCATGTTCTTTCAGTTCATTCCATTCCACTCCTTTCCTTCATTCCATTCCATCTCCCTCATTCAATTTTCTTTCCATTGATGTTCCAAAACACCCCCCACATACAATTTTGAATGTATAGATGTAAATACAGTTTTGGTTTTCAATAAAGGCAGCCTCACCTTCATTGAGGAGGGACTTCGTTCCCACACTGTTGCATGCCATTTTCATGCGTGCAAATCCATATGCTAACAGAGAGACAAGGTGATTACCCATTTTCGGGGCGACAATCCATTTTAGTGTGGGGTAATGTTGGATGGAAAAAATGGCCTAAGTGTTAGGTGCGTGAATGTAGGGCATTGGAAGAGCACACGCCGCTACAATATATCTGAACCGCCTAGGACCAGGACTTAGACATTTATGTTTTAAAGGCTATTTTTGGAGTTAGTGTGCTGAGCACACAAAGACATGAAGACTTGCGGTCCACACAATGGTATTTTGGGAACAAGCGAAACTGAGTGCCATGCATATTTTAGGCTAATAGTAGGATTTCTACTCAGAGTTAACTATAGGAAGTCTATTGTTAGAGCACTTGCATGTTGTGCATCCTATTGTAAAGGTGCATGCCTATTATTAACATGTGACCTATTTTGAGAAGTGCATGGGTGGTGAATGGAAAGTACCCACCCCTATATATATGTATTGATTTGCATGGTTTTGGTGTGTGTGTGTGTGTATGTGTCAAATTATGGAGTTATGCTGCTAGTTTTTCACGCGCATTACTCATGGAGATATTTATGTAATGTAAGAAGTTTTTTTAATTTACAATATTTAATACAATGGTCCATATTGGCTAGATAATGGTGTTGAACATGACTGAATCTGGTTCTTGCATGGTAAATCTTGTTATAGTCATTGTTTAGTTCATCTTACATATACTCTAAGATCTAGATCTGGTTTATGCATTGTGTGTTGTTTACTATTGGTAATGAATCTGATAATACATGTACACCATTATGCCAACATTCTGTACAAGTAACTCTAAAGAGGGCCCTGGTGCCTTTGCGCTCTGGGTGAGCACTCAACTTAGGCTGAGTGATGTGCCAGTGGGCCTGGGTTATTCACAACAAATTCTAGGCTACATCACTAACATTGCGTGTGTAGGGCTTGCATGCACTGGAGCAGGTATATTTCTCACCCTCACGGATACGGTACGTAATCTTGTTGTTTTATTTCGAAGTATTTTGGTAATCATGTTTTATATCTACACTTGATTCTCGTCTTTATTTTGCAGGTGGTGAGAAGGATGGATTGACATGGTTTCAACATAATGGCAAATAACGTATATTTTCTAACTTTCCCATTTGGGAGCGTTATACTCAGACTTCACATTTTATGCCTCTTCATGGCTAAAACGATTCTCTGAGGGGGCAATATGTATGCACCCAAAATTGCACGGTTCTATATTGTTGGAATGATAAAATCTCCAATGATGATAAAATCTTCTTCCAAGGTAAAAATGAGGTCCAGATCATTCCCCCTATTCTTTGCATCCCTCCTTTGAATCAAAGCAACCCTTATGTTTTGTCTGCAAACTTTAATTTTTCTTGTAAGATTGCTTTTTAGCTTTTTCTTTGTCATGAGCGGCGGTTGCGTAATTGTTAGCGGCAGTTGCATAACCACCCCGATGGTTACGTAATTTTCAGCAACAGTTGCGTAACCACCCTAGCAATTACACAATTGTCAGTGACGGTTGCGCAACTGCCTTGACAGTTGCATAACCGCCCCTCTGCATTCACCAGAGGTCCTGTCAGTTAAAATTAGAGACTTAAAACGCCTATTTTTTTACGCACGTTTGGATTTTGGAAGTGATTTTATCACTTGTTTCTCAACTGCTTTGCCTATTTTTTGACTCATTGGAATCATATTGATTTTCTCTTCCTCTTTGGCTATGTTTAAAATTTTGACTACCTCTCCTTTTTTTGATTTATCACTTCTTCATCGACACATGTAATTGAATTCTTCTTTCCCATATTTTATAAAAGCCAAAATTTTACTTGTATGATGGGTTGGATTTTTCATATTCTTGAGGTTAAGTTATGTTGTTGAAATTTTGAGGGGAACCACACAAAAAACCAACTATTTTCTTTGTTCTTTCCTACCATTTATTTTCAGTCATTTCTTGCACCAAGCCAGCCACAACCAATATTTTGTTTTCTTTGCTACCAGCCAACATCTGTGCATTCCTGGATCAATTGGCCTTCATCTTTGGAAGAAGATACAAAGTTGAGGAGACAAAAAGCACATCTCATCTTTAAGAAGATACCATAGTACAGTAGTATCCAAGTTGGGGTTGTACTTAACTTATTTGAAGCTTTAATTAATTTGTATTTGTTAGAATAGAAATAATGCATTTGTTTTGAGTTGGTAGAATTGTAGAAGCGAAATTTTTCATCACTTCCTGAATGTATTTATTTTATTTCTAGTATTTTTTGCAAAATATTTTTATATCTTCCCTTGATAACTTCTTCCCGGCTTATACCTGTGGATCTGCTCGAGAAATTAGTTGGAGGAAGAAGTGAAGAAATCCTTGCACATCTTTTATTTCTTTTAATTAGTTTATATTTACTTTTGCCAGGGAAAGTTCATACGACAAAGAGGAAATTGATTCTGAGGAGCTTTTCCTTTCCATAAAGCTTAAGGCAGAAGCTTTTCCAGAAGAGGTTTATTTTATTTTATTTAGATTAATAATTTTTGAATACATTATTTTAGAATAGAATTGTTAGACAACTCTGCAACAAAGGAATAACCACATCCGACTATTCTATGTTTTTAGTTTTTTTTATTAGAAGTAATAGTATTTTATTTTAATTAATTTCCTGTGTTTGTAGAGTAGTTTATTTATTTATTCTATTTAAATTCTGAAAAATACAAAAAAGTGTTAGCCTTTTAATTATTTTTCTTTTAATTCATTTCTTTTTCAGACAAATAGAATAGATGGTATTTAATTTTGTTTTTTTTAATTAATTGGGAATGAATTTGGTTAATTAAAAGATTAAACACACTTGTCTTTTATTTATGCTGAATTTACTTTCTTTATTTACTTAAAACGAACTTTCAACGGAATTTAGCAAACAAATCAAATCAAATAATTAAACAATAGGGAACTAACGCTGCCCATGCATAGCCTCTAATTCCCCTTTGTCCAATTTAACTACTAGGAACTTACACTACCCGATCTTAGTCCTTGATTCTCCTATAGTTTCCCATCAACATTCCCGCAATATTGCACATTTCGGCTATTCTAACACGACCTCGGGAGGTCTAGTGCGTGGTAAAGTCACGTGTTGATTCTTAGATGTACGAACAACATTCAAAAATTGGCACAAGCTAGTATTTAAATGACACAATGTAGAAAAGTGTTTATTAGTTGGAAATGACATGTACAGAAAATAGAGATCAAAATGCATCGCGACAACTCTGTCATATGCATACATCTTTGAATGGACGGTGTAAAGCTTTAGATGTTTGGTGCAATGTTTTATAACTTAGGACAAGAATGAGAGACATTAGACAAAAAATTGTATGTCGCCCTTATCTTCATACATGTTTTATCACATATTTCGTGTGTGGTATCACATAAGTCACTTTGAGAGGCCCCCGTTAACATCACATGTTCACCTTAATGAAACATATCTAGCATTGAAACCATGAAGCCATTGGAGTTCATTTGAGAAAACATGCAACGATTCACTTGGAAGGCTGCGCATGAGCATAACATGAACATGATTTTTAGGAGCAAGAGAATTCAAATTCATTTTTTTTTTGTTGCATAGAAGAAGGAGCCAATGAAGATTCATATGATCTAGACTTATAATTGTTGAGTTGAATTCTATCATCAAGTTGTATTAAGATTGTAAAATTGTTAAGGAACATTTGGACCTTATCTTTCATGGTGTATTGTGCCACATTTAATCTAGGAGGATTTAATAATAAATGTCAATATGAGCAACATGTAGTTGTGATATAATATTGTAAGTACCAATGGTGTGTGGTTCTATAAGAACTCAACCTTACATTGGAGTGAGAGAGTTCAGTGGTTCTTCTAAGAAATAGAGTTTTAAAGTACATAGACTAATAGTTATATTGTTGAAGTAGTTCGATCTACTCAAATCAATAGCGTTGATGTAGCTCCTCAGATTTTTGTGTAAAGGTTGCATATGTTTGTGATTGGTCTCATGTTTGTGTAAGTTGTTATTTTCTCAAATATAATCATGAAGTTTGGTTTAATCTAATTGTTTATGTGTGCAAATTTTGTAGTCTACGTTGGTAGCTCTTAACTAGGCTCCCTACCTGTAACTACGTCACACACATTATATGATGAGTTGAGGCTAGTGAAATTAAATATTGGATAAGGAATTGAGATGTAAGAGAAATGAAACATTTAAGGCACATTTAGGATGTACTTGAAAAAGTGACATTTTCAGGGCATTGGTGATGGGGCTTTCATCACTATTTTTTTGAAATGATTGATCATGATACATAAGGGTATGGTAGAACCATTGGAGACAAATAGTCCCATCAAGGGAAGAGTATTTGTTAAAGGTATACCTCCATATATCCAAATATACTACCGTAGTTATGGTTTGTGGAAGGGGCATTCAAATGGCTCACCATAGGTATGGTGTGTTATAGATGTCTTAGGAGACTTCATGGTTGAAGAGTGTTATGTACCAGACATATCAACACAAACATACCATTGGAGGGTATAACATTAAATTATATTGTTGTTTAGCCATGGATTTACATTCATTAATTATATCGAGATTAGCTAGCATATTATGATAATATAGTTTGCATTAAAATTTATCACTCTAACAACAAAGAGGTGAAGAATGAAGACATGACATATATTGCACATGGTGTCAGATCAAATTGAATCTAGTAGTTTTTTTGAACATAAGAGTAAATATAGGGCGATCACATTATAATCGATATTATAATGTCAAATGAATTTTCAAGTCTATACATTATGTGTGAATGTGAAACGAAAATGCAATGCAATAGAAAATTACATAATCATGATCTCAACCGCCAACTCATGAAGCTATGGATTGAAGATAAGTTAGCCTTTTTCAGTCACTTTCGAAAGGTTGATTGTTCAATATGAATTGAATGCTTATAAAACTTTGCAATGTTTTTATACTAGCAATTGCACATAGAGTGCAAGATACCATGAATGGAATACAAATGCAATGTTTCTATGGAAATGTAATGTCATGCAGTAGGTGATATGAAACGTCTTGGATATTGTTGTCATTTGTTTGTACATGTGATGTGGTTGGATGAAGACTGATGAGAATAGCATGATGCAACAAAGGTTGAAAAGCCCAAGAGACGTTGAACTCAAGTGTCTCTCTTTGTTATTTCTTGTAGATACATGTAAATATTTAGACATGCGCTTGTAACACTTGAATGTAAATGCAAGAGAGACATGCATGTCTATCAATGAGCACACTCGTGAGACGGTGGGAAATTTGATCATTTTAGCTATTATCAATAAGATGTACATTGGATAGATGAAAATGTAGAAGAAATTAATTTGTGACACACGAATGGTCAAAAAATTGCTTTGGTTGCAAAAGCGAAAATGCCAGACCAATATTTACAAAATTGAATCTTTATTGTTGCTAAAAAATTTAGAAGACAAAACATGTGTACACATATATTCGCTGCCCCAAAAACTTGCATAAATATTATTGTAGACCAATAATAAATAAATATACGTGTTTTAATAAATAATCGATGAAATAATACAAAAAAATATAAACACATTAAAATAGAAAATACTTCAAAACAGAAAAATATAGTATGATAAGAATAAATTTCAACACATACTGTCAAGGTCACTAAAAAATAATAAATTTAAATATTATTAATAAAATATACCCAAAATAAACCGGAACATAAAGAAACATTATGTGACAAAAACCGATCAAAAAATTATTTAACTTGCATAAACAAAAATACAAGACCCATATTTTACAAAATTGATTCCTCAATGTTACATAAAATTTTCAACAAAATGAAATGCATGTCTCTGTAATTCATTCTCATGTGCGAAAGTTGGAATGCAACATACATGGAAAGATTGGAATAATTTTGATCTCTTTATCACGGAGCTGTAAACTTGTCCCAGGGATTTCTTCTTAGATATTCTTGGGAGTGAGCAGGTTGCGCTAAAGTGATTCAAGGTGCAAAAAAAATGTTAAATATACGTAGTTTATAGGGGATTTACTTTTCAATTAATTGTTGCTATGCTTTCCAATTAACGAGCGATATTAACATTGGTAAATTATTTCATTGTATATGTGAAATTAGTAAAACTTAGCTGGTAGGGATTTCCCTGTAAAGTTAGTATGTAATTCCTTTGTGTTTTGTTTTGTTTTTTTTTTTTTTTTGAGTTTTTTTCTCTCAATGTTATAAAGAAGATGAGTAAAGGTTGAAATTTAAAAACAAACGAAGTAGCCAAAAATATGTACAACAAAGAACATTTGAATCTATGTAAGATTTTAAATGTGTTTAAAATGGAGAGGAAGTATGGAATTAAGTATAGACTATTTTTTTTCTTGGATTTAAATTTTTACAATTCTTCATTCTCTCATAATTTTCGAATGGAAATGTGGGCATGATATACAAGTCTATCAATGAGTGAACTCTTGAGATTGTATTAAATGTCAAACCTTATCAATCAATATTATCAATTTCTATTTTTTTTATTAAGTGTCATGCCCTAAACACTTTAAGTGGCAGTTAATGATTTTCTCATATAATGAGAGGAATTGGCAAATGTGTGGGGTTGGTGATGTCCCGTGGAGGACCTGATTATTTTTTGAAGTCAACAACCACAAATGATGGCAAGTTAAGGGGTCATGGTTATTAATCGTAGACAATAGTGGTAACTTTGTTAAGGGCTTCGCTAACTGTTTCAACCCATAAATTAGATGTCAACATTATTTTTTGTCTTCTATATAAAAACATTATTATCTTCAATTGAGGGTCGTTAAGATTCGAAAAGGCTTTATGTCTATTATGTTCTACTTTACTTACTGTAATTGGAATGTGTAATGATTTTGGCATATGCATATTATGATTTTAATATTGAAAGGGGGTCATGTCATATGCAAAACTTTATTTTTTTGTTGTGTTGCAAGGCAGGCCAATTGTTAGGCATTTCAATTCATTGACCACCTTGTCTTAATTTGAAAGATTAATCCATGCATGATATAGAATTACAAAAATATTTAACATTCACATAATATTTAACACTGAGAAGAAGATATTCATAATAATTTATTGACAATATTATTTTACTGTAACAATAAATTTTGTAATGAAATCCAATATTCACAATGACATTTGAGTGTAAGAAAATAGAAAATATTAATAATGACTATTTTGGACCACTCAAGTGAAAGGCATTGTGACTGCAACGCCAAAAACCTCCTCAAATGCTATTCAAATTTTAAACATCTGCCGAAAGTGCAACCGTAGCTAAAGAAGCAGCAAGGAAAATGGGACTCCTTAAAAGAAAATGTAAGATATTTAAGTCTCTGAAATAAAGTATAATAACAAACAAAAGGAAAGACAATGTTTGGAATTAAACAATAATCTACACAAAATTTGCCATTCGAAGTCTTATATCATTTGATATGGTGACTGTATGTTATCCCTGATCATATTTGGGAAGTTTCAATGGGAGATTTATTTGTGTTTACTATGCAAAGGGGCGTCTGCATTCACAGTTGCTCGATTGTGTACACACGACTCATCTATATTTGCAGAGGCTTGCTTACTGGGTTTCTGTACAGCCGATAGTTATATACATTTATGCGATCACTCCCCTGTAACTGTGACTTTTCCAGGATAAATTATTCCCTGCGTCACTGTATACATTTTTTCATATTCGCCATCAACATGAAATCCATTTTTACAAATTGGCCAAAAAAATCAATGTTGGATTTTGGTAAAGGGCCTTAAAATTTCACCTATGAGCCTCCCTAGTAAAACCTCTCAAAATGTTTTACATACAATTATCTTTTTTTTAAATATATGTATAACATTAATTTTAAAAAAAATTTAATATAGAGTATTATATCTTTAGTAACATATAGTAATTTGAATTGAAAATAGATGTATAATATTGTATTAGCATACATATCTTAAATACATCTATCTAAAAGACACCCAGAGATATTGATATGAGGTGCCTATATTAGAATTCTCACATAAGTTAGATAGGCACCTCGAGATTGATATCTCTCACTTAAATTAAAATTATATTTAAAAACTATAAATTCACACTCATTATTTATTCAGCATAATTATCTTCCACTAAAAATTAATATAGTTACTTACAGACATTTACTAAAAATTAAAAACCCTTTACTTACCTAAAAACCTTTACTTACCTATCTTGAATTTCCCTCCAATATCAAAACACATTTATTTACCTATTAATACTTGTTATTTTTCACACTTTTAAACTAACTTACATTTTCCTTATAAATACATAATCACATATTTATTTTATTTATTAAACTTTGAATCGGTCATTAAAAAATAAATTATTTTAACCATGAAATATTAATCGGCAAATAAAAAAGAAATTCAATCAATACACATCATTACACTCCTTGCCTACCACTATAAGAACACTTCTCGGTGTAATAAATATAATATAAATATAAGAAATCAAAGATAAATAAATACATTAGAATATACTAATATACAAAAAATTATTTATATACATTTAAATCAAAACTAATTCATCCATATATATTTTATTGGAAACCTAAAATAAGAAATTTAATACATTCATTAACAATCAGTCCTAATTTTTCTTCCACAGAGAGACATGCGACTCAACATGATAGTTTAATTTTTTGAATTAAAATATAATTCAAAATTTTTATCATTAGAATATAAAAATAAACTTTTTAAAATGACTTTAAAAAAAATTAATATTACATAATATAAAAACATTAAATCTACTAATATATATTTTGATTTTCTAATTTTTGAAAAGTAAATTTACATATAAATGGATATGGTAATCCTTGATAATTAAGGAATATATTTTCTAATATGTCTTTTGATATATTTAAATGTATTTTCAACTCAAACAAAACATAAAAACTCCTTTATTATTTTAAAACTAACCTAACATTATAAGACAGTAGGACAGTAAATTGATGATACTAAGAAGCATGTAAGGTGCGCCCACAATAATAAAAGATCTTTCCTTAAAAATATGAAAGTCAAACTCAATTAAATTTTTAAAAAATTATGATAAAATTAAATTTTACATATAAATTAAATTATATGATCTATCAATATAAATTCTTTTTTATTATTGGAATTGTCTTTTATATTAATAAAAATAAAAGAGAGTTACATAGTAAGGGGTGATCGAATAACACACTATCCCACAAAAGCCATAAGGGCTACAACAACACGTCCACAGGGCAACCAGAGAGCATATTTAAAAAAAAAAGACACCACCACCACCATCAAGCACATGCCGCCGCACCAGGAGGAGAGGGAGGATCATCCCGAGGAGGGATGAAGGCTCCACTGTTAGGCTCCGCCAAAGGGGGATCCACCTGCCAACATTTGTGATCAATATATTGCATCTATAATAGAACTATAATACCCCAACCAGGGGGAGGATATCTTGCAATGGTCTGCATGGTCGGCAGCGAAGAACCCCACTATGGAGAGTTGGCAACGTCTTTCCCTTGCGAAGGCAAGCTCCAACTAGGTCCAGACGAGGATAGGGTTGAAGGGTGGGCTCGAGGGGAGGAAGAATGGTGGTTGCGTGAATGGCTCCTCCGACGTGGTCTAGTAGGCGATGGTCATCGGGGTGGCGAAGGATGAGGTGGCAGTAGCTGAGGATCCGACATGACCCGACTCATAGTACAGGGCGCACTCCCCTAGTGATCAAGAAGCTCCTACAGATGAGAAAACTCAAGGGCAACCTTGATGGCTTGAGCTTGAATCTGTATGCACATTGTAGACAGAATAATGACCTTGTCATTAGTGAAAAAGTAAATAACAAATTGACAATGCTTGAAAATTAAAGCATTGCGAGATTTCCAAATATGGAACAGAATACATGCTCGAAAAAAATGCCAAAGCGTATCAATGTAATGAGGCCAAGGATTGAAGTCACCAAATAAGGTCAGGTGCCAAGGGAAGAAATCAAGGTGATGAGGTTGAAACAACGAATGGATCCACCTCCAGATTGACTGAGCACGAGGATAAGACCATAGGATGAGGGATGCCAATATGACTAAGCCTTTTGCATGTAGGAAAACTTTGGTAAGCAACACACCAAAGAAAGTGGTTAACTTTAGGCTCAAGAAGAGAGTTCCAGGTACGGGAAAGCCGGTGAAGTCAAGTGGAATGCGTAGAGTGTGACCCCCACTAAGCATGGAACTTATCAATGGCAGGAGAGAGCGGGATCAACAACTGGTAAATGGTCCAAGTGTTGTATCAGAGGAATGCAATTTCCCAATTTCACCGCCGGTCACGCTACCAAGTTGTAGGAGGTTGAAGCCCCAATTTATGGAGCATAACATCCGGCATGAGCTCTTGAATTTTGCAGAAAGATGGAAGGTCCGAATTGGAAAGATTGAATTTCAGCTTGAGCTCGGGCCAAGGAATCTAGTCTGTGTGGCTCACTAAATCCCGAATGGTACGAATGCCCTTACGAAAGAGCCAAATTTCTTTGATGCCCTAAGTTTCAACAAGCGGAAAATCAGCTTCACTGATGATAGGAGACCACCAAATGTTTTGCAAATTAAAAGAAAGCCCTGTGCAAAATCCATCACCAACCCACCACATCAAAGGATTCACCTTCTCGGAGGCTTTCCAAATGCTTTTGGCAACAAAGGTACCCGTAATTTTGACAGGAGCCGAAGTGATAATAATAGTATGCAACCCAATATTGTTCTAGCACTTCTTTTCATAAGGGGCTCCAGATTCAATACAGTGGCGCAACAGAATTTTCCAGGCCTGATTGCCCGATAAACACCAGATAACCCATTTAGCACATAAGGCAACACTCTGTCTGTAGACATCAATGATTCCCATGCCACCTTGATCACGAGGAAGGCAACATATGTCCCAGGAAACTCTGTGAAAAATAGCTGAACCGAAAATTTTACTCCATAAGAAGTCCCGAAGTAGTTTGGCAAGCCAAGCGAACGAATTGTGAGAAGGGCACCAAACGTAGAGTAATAAACATGAGTAGCGGGAAGGATCTTAGTGCAAACTTGGAATTTACCAGCCCAAACTTTGTGCTCCACCCTGTTAATAACATAATTCCACAAAGTTGTAGAGTCACTATTATAGGCAAAAGGAATGCCCAAAAATTTGAATTTCTCCCCACGACTAATCCATTTCCAGGGATAGGCCTTCAACCAGTTCAGAGGAGGCAAACAACTCTGTCGATAGCCCAAGGTTTTAGCCATTTGAATATTGGAACCAGACACCAAACAAAAAGTGTTAAGACATTGAAAGACCCTGACAACATTATGCTCCGATTCAACAATAGTCAGAAATGAATCATCAACAAAGTGGCCATTGATAAGTTGAGTCGCATGATCCGGAAGAACAATCCCCTGAATGTGACCTTGGGTAGCTTGCTAAGCAATTAAATAACCCAGTGCATTAGCAGCAAGCACAAATAACACTAGCGCAAGAGGGCCCCCCTATCTGATAGAGCAAAAAAGGCTGATGGCAGTGGATTGGTGATTGTTAATGGTGAGTCGGGTATAAGCATTCGAAAACAAGGTGCTAATGACCGATTGAAAGAAATCGCCAAAGCCAAGGGCTTTAAGCATGGCAAGAATGAAAGGCCACTTGATGCAATTGTAAGCTTTCTCGAAATCAATCTTGAGGAAGAGAGGCCTCTGCGAAGAAACACGAGCCCATTCCATGCCTTCCTAGACATCAATAAGATTATCTAAGATGTAACAGCCTTTGACAAAACCAGTTTGCTTAGGGTGAATGATTTTAGGTAGAAGATCTGCAATGCAGAGAGCCAACACCTTGACAAGAAGTTAATACAAATCATTTTTTTAATAATAGATCACATAATTTAATTACAAATATATATTAATTAAAATTAAGAATTTATTTAGACATTAAAAAATAAGAAATAAATATTTATATTTGCATGTAAATATAAATCTCCACAACTATGTAAATTCATCCATATCCAAGGGAAAAAAACACCCAAAACCTGTAATGACATTAATGTTATCAATAAAACCATTAATGGAAGACTGTCCTTTCGTCTTGAGAGCATGGAGGACAACAAAAAAAGGCTCTACGTAAAAATATGGATGAAAAAACGAAAATTGGTTATCATAGAAATGATTTGGGTGGTAAAATTAAGTTTAGAGTTTAATAAATATTTTATGATATTTTATCAAAAATCTTAACTAATAAAAGATCGTGTATATTTTAAACGGAAAAAAAAAAGTTTCAAAGATGTAAATATTATTAAAGATTTAGAATTTATAATATTGTTATTTTGGGGGGGGGGCGGAGGGGGGAAATTGAGTGTAAACTTTTCCAGAACATTATATTCATATTACTGTTCCTATATATTAATATAAAATTGAAATCTAAGGCTTTCACAATAATTTTTAGTTTTTATTCATGTAAAAATTCCTACTTTTAGAATTGTTCTATGATGTGTACTGGTCAATGTTCAACAATATGATCCCATCTTATATATTGGTTAATTATTTTTTAATTTAGTTTTGTTAATATTAAGAGTTGGTATTTGGCCAATAATTGTATCGAAGAGGTTAAAAGGTGAGAAGTTCAAAGTGGTGAATTATATTCACCATTCCTCCCCTAATAACAAATAGATTTATTATATATGTGTTTTTTTCCCATTGATTATTATACTTGTGTGTTATGTGGGTCACTTTAGAATTATTATATCAATATGGAGAAGAATATACTCATAAAAATCATTTAAATAATGATAAAAACACACTAAATAAAAACCCCCAAAATCAATTATAGTTCTATGAAATTGTTAGAAACAAGTTATGTATGTGATAATACATACTTCAAAGCATTTGGACAAACTAACAATATCATCATAAAAATTGGAGGTCTCTACACTGACGAAGTACACTCTGTGTTGGATGGGCTATTTGACTTTGACTTCCGCTGGTACAATGGGATCTCCACCAGAGTTGTGGATGCCTCGACGGAGGAGAACTTCCATAGAAGGTTGGCTCCCTTGATGGATCAAAAGCTTTTAAATCTGACTCTCTTGAGGGTTATGAGAAATGTAAAACTAAGAGCTTGGTAAAAGGTGATACACCAAAATTTTGTGGGGCTTGGGCATGCACAAACACACTTATTCACTGGTAAAAGGACTGCTGAAATTCACTACAATAGCTTATTTAATTGCTCTGGTTTGCATTGTTTTTTGTGATGGACCTCATTGCTCTTATCTGGTTGAATCTATTCAGGCTAAGCTTGGAGATCTGTTCTGGGAGTTCGTCGTTCTCCTCGTGGTTTATAGTTTGCATTCCAACTGGGCCTTAACCTTGACGGCTCGAATCTGGGTGTATTGACTGCAGCTCGGGCTTTGCCGTTGTTTTTCATTGTGGGTTTTGTCATTGCTCTGTTCTGTGGTATGTAGCCTCGCTTTTCGTATTGGACGCCTTTGGAGATCTCTTGGTTTTCCAGGCATCTTTTGCTTCTGCTCTGTTTGATATCACCTGTCACTCTGCTAAAAGAAGAACTCGAGTTATCTTCTGCTTGGAAGCTGCCATTGAAAGGTGCTCGAGCTTCTGCATTTGTGGCCCGGACTCGTGGTTTGGTTCTGGGCAAGGTTCGAGTTCCCAAACTCGAGTTGAGAATGAGCTCGCTCTGTAAGATTTGCATTGAATTTGGGGTTTTCATGAGTTTGTTACTCTATCTGTATGGCTTTAATTGATTTGCCACCACCGTAGAAGCTCTGTGGTTTCAGATCTGTGCAAACAATCTCTTTGGACGCCATGGTTTTTAAATGAAGGTTCTACCTCTTTTCATACAAGTCGGCCACCAATATTATCTTGGTCGCCATTTTCAAAGGTAAGGTTCTGGCTTTGTTCTATTGATGTGAACAATTTGATGTATTTTCCTTCCCTGGGTCGCTGCTCCATTACCCAAAATCATTTTTGTTATTTCCTTATATATTTCTTTTATGTGGCCATTCGAGCTGGGTAATTTTTATTGTGATGGCTTGAGCCAAGAAGAAGTTTTTTTCTACAAGTGATTCGTTCACTAGATAAACTTTTGAAGTGTGCTAAATTTCTTCAAGAGGCATAAAATATTTGAAACCCCAATCACTCTTCGTAGCTTTGAACTGATGTGGTGTATCTTTTCTTATTGATTTGATCTGATTGACAATAGCCAGGACACATTGTTTTTGTCTGCTCCAACCATGAGGCAATGTAACAGCATCAGCCACATTAAAATACATATAGATAGTTGGTAAACTATTTTCTGATTTGAGTTAACCGTGTTTTGGTCTTACCCACCCTTGTTAACTCGCTGCCTCATTTGGAAGTTTTTTTTTTTAAAACTTGTATATTTTACTTTGAAAGCTGCTTTTTCACATCATAGATTTGAACTGCTCCGGTTCCTTGTAGACTCACATCATGTAAACTGATTTCTAGAAGCTCTGTTATTTGAAAACTGCATTGTCTCAATATTCTTTACCATGATGGAAGATGGAGACTCCATTAAGTATAACTGAGAATGACGCTTGTAGCTGTAATTTTATTGAACTCTATCCAAAATTCCTTCTGAAAATTGATATTTCCTATTGTTGTAAATGGTTGTTGGAGCTCCATTGTCTTTGCAAGCTGTTGAAACTTTAAATCCACCATTGAATTCAGTTTATATACTGCGAAAAGCACACCTGAAGCTTATTCTGACACGAAGACATTGCATGAAAACTATGATAGATTTGTAAATCTGGAAACCTCTGAAAGCTGACTTTGCAATAATGTATGGATTTACTTTGTCTTCCTTTGCTGGATGATTATTATTGCTTGAAAATGGTATACTTGTACACTACTTTGATTTCATCTCATGTGCAAGATTTACTGTGTCATACATTTGGTTCTCATTTGCTGACCATCTCTATATTTTAGTTGTCATACACTTGGAAATGCATTGAAAAGGAAATATGATTATTTGTGCATATTCATTGCAACTATAGTTGCATTTCATTGCAGTTGAATTTGCATTTGTTTTAATAATTGTGCAATGATCCTGTAGCCTATATCCTGCAATCATCTTTTGTTGATTCTGCTTCTTAAATTTGTGAACAAGGATAAGTTGAAAAGCTATGGAAATGAGGTTAGAAAACCTCAAAGCTTAACTAACTCATCTATGGACCATAAGATAAGAGATAAGCAAGGGAAACTAACATGCAAGCATTATAACTTTGACAAAAACATCAAAAACTAACATGTATATTACTCTCCACTCTTTGAAAGTTATAAAACATTAACCTATTAAGATCCTAGCAATCATATTTGTGTGTTGTTTTCTCCCAAAAATAGTGAAGATATCTCTCCAAGTTGGCTCCATGGCCAAGCTTTAAATCTTCCCTTACTAACTATATTTGGAGTAGATGGATGCAAGATGGAGGAGCTCTTAACAATGAAGTATGGCCAAGATCTAAATGTTATATAGCTTAAAGCTATCACAAATGATTTTTAATGCCAAGATCTCCAAATATGAGAGAGAAGGACCACTTGAAAGGAAAGTCTTAGGCTTGTATTTATAGTTTCTTGTTTGAAAGAGTTTGGAATTTGGGTGGATGTGGGACTAAAGGCAAGCCAAAAAGCACTTTATGATTAGGAGTTGATAAACATGCTTTAGGATAGTTAATCTAGGTTTAGGCTAGTTAAACTTGATTAGCAAGTGATTAGAGACTCATTGAGAGTTGGGAGGGGTCTGGATAACCATTTGTGAATGATAGATAGCCTAGGAAGCTTGCAGAAGTGGTTGAGAGAGAACTGGGGAGATTCTGAATGGTCAAAAGGAGGAATTTTTAGCTAATAAGAGAGATATTAGCCCAATTAGTTGATTATGGGAGGAATATGACCGAAAGAGGGTCGTGAATGGGCATCCGAGAATGGAGCAAAGAAAAAGAAAATTAACAAAATGTCGTTAATTGGTTGAATTGGAGGAAATGCTAGGTGTAACCATATTTTAGGTGTCTACATTTTCCCCTCTTTGGGGTGGTGTAAGTGACGTCACTCCAAAGAAAGTAGACAAACATAAACAAGTTATAAACCACGATCGTGGTAGAAAATTTTGAAGGGATAGAAAAAAAATGAATAAAATGAAGGATGCCCCCTCGATTGTCGATGGGGCGATACAAAAACTCGATCGACGAGTGAAAATATGATAGAAAGAGAACAAAAGAAATCAAAATATGATAAAACTTATACCATCCCAAGCGTGGAAAGAATAGTGTGAAGAAGAAGAAAAGGGATATAGAAGAAAATGAGTATAAGGAAGGGGGAATGAGCTAACATTCATCCATCGCCTTTCAAACAACTTTATTTTTCACTTTATCTCATCGTTCATCATCTCATTGGTCCTTATTAAAAAGAATGAACAAAAGTGTACATGAAAAGCCATATACAAACAAATTCTCATTGCTAAAAACACCAACTCCATGCAACATACAAAATGCAATGCAATACGAGAAAGTAAACAAGCTAAACTAATAGAGAAACATAATGTAATGTTTTTGTTATCGAGCTTCAGTTCCAACCTATTTGAGTTAATGACAAGGGTTAAAAGTGGTGGCCTAAGAAAGGATACATGCGAGGGGAATAACGGAGGACACTTGGGTCTAATGAAAAATCAATGTGCACTACGAAACAGTACCAAACAACTCGTTGTGCCCCAGAGTATAGACATAGTAAGCATCTTAGCTTTGTTAATGGAGATAGATCAAAATGATCTGCGAGTCGTTTATGACGAAAACAAGAAAGAACCAAAGAGTGATGTTTTTTAGGATGATTTTCGATTTTTAGAAGTTTCTGAAACATATTTGAATGTTTTTTATTTTTTGAAAGTTTTCTGAAACTATGTACAGGAAGACAAAGAAACGTGGATGCCCCAGTGATAGATGAGGTGTACAAGGGCAGAATGCCATGCACGTATGAGAAAAGTGAAGATGCAAAAATGCCCCAACAATTAGGTGGGAGTATTCAAAGGAAAACTCTTCACGAGTAGAAGTGGGACCCAAGGCCATTTTAGATAGGTTCAACATGATGATGAACGCAAACCAATGAAGTGTTAGGAAGAAGCAAGGATTCCCCCATCGTAAGTTGGCCTAAAAGCACATGATAGAAATGAAGGAGAAAATTGTTTTTATGAAAAGGGAAAAGCTGTCCGAAAACAATGGTAAAAAAGGCAATACCATACACATGGATGTTCTGAATGAATAAGAAGAACGAAGTGAATGATATGAATGTAGCTTTATAAGCCTTGCAATGAAGAAGTGATTAGCCAAAGGCACAAATTGTGAGACAAGATACAAACTAAAGTAAGAGTTCGAACAAGATAGAAAAAAAAGACACTTGGTAACATACTAATCCTACCCACTCATAGAGATCTAGTGTGTGCACGTGGAAGTTAATTACCTCTTGAAGGAAAGATTTAATAGACAACAAGTGAAAATACTAGCCAATGTGTAGGAATGATTTATTTTGATAGGTAGTTTGTGAATGGAGGGTGGAGGGAGAGCCGTACATTGTTCCGTTGCCAGCCAGGCGTCCATAGCCCCGATGGAGATGCATTTGATTCTAATCGCAACATTGCTCTACTGCCAGTCAGGAGTCCATAGCCCCGATAGAGATTATTGGAAATACCCCAAGAGAGAGTTATATATCAATTTGATTTTGCTTTTAGCTTTTAGCTTTTGATTTTTGATTGATTTTAATTCTTTTGTTTTCTGAAAACTTATTTCAGCTCTCTTGTTTGACAAGGGGTTAAGAACCACTGATGGCTTGATGAAAGGAGATGTAAGTGATTGTGATGACAACATTGGATAGTGTCTACAGATATGTCTAAAATTTCTTCGCAACACGCATATTCAATGTTGAATGTGATAGGATCTCTAAAAGGTCAGTCGTTCTTTAATTTACCAAGGTGATGAAAAAACCAAGGTCATGCAGATATCATAGAGATAAATGTCGTAAAATGCGTGCAGATAGGCTAACCAAAATATTACCGAAGGAATGAAAATGGCAGGAAGACTTGCAGAAGAATGGAAAGGAAGGGAAAAAAGAACCATCCATGTGTACGCAATACGTGATTGCAATGTTTGATCTTTGTACCTTTGATTTTTTTAATGTTTTCTCATGTTTTTTGTATATTTGAATTAATTTGATTTTTAGATTTTTGATATTTTTTAGAAAGGTGGGACCAACAATGTCACTCAGCATGATAAGATCCAACAACAATGTTTGCGACTTCTTTAATAAGGGAGATTAAGCATGTTTGTTTATCAAGCGTTGTGTGATAACCAATCTCAATGATCATGGTGAGCTCATACTCAACAAATGACTACGATTTTTCGTGACATGAGGATTTCGTATGAGGGAGCTTAAGTTCCCTATCCCTAGGTTTATGCACTTTGGACCATACTTGATGGTTGCGTTGGTGTGCATTCTTGAATCGCGGTTGGTTTTTAACCTTAAGATCGTTGGAAGTGTTGGGAGCTTTAGAGCTCTTTGGAATTTTTACCTAAGCTTGATTAAGAAACGGTTTGGGTTTCTTATAAGCTGATGCGTGACTTATCTAGTCTCGAGAAGTTGGAAAAGAAAGTGGACGTTTATGATTAATGATAGGAATGAGAGAAATTATTGTTGGCTTGCATCGGTCATTGGTAAAAGGATGAAAAGGATACGGTCCAAGAATTGAAGAGGATGGGCTACCAGGAGGTGAGCCACTGATAGAAGATGATGAAGGGCTACTAGAATATGGCCGTAAGATAGAAGAAGTTGGGCTACGAGGATATGGCCCAAGAATAGAAGATGATGGTGAAGGGTTACTAGGGTGTGGCCCAAGTATAGATGAGGAGGAACTACCATGGGGGGTCACATAGATAGAAGAGGATGAAGGGCTACTAGGATGTGGCTGAAGAATAGAAGGTAATGGGCTACTAGGGTTGAACCACAAGTAGAAAATGGAGGGCTACCCGAGGGTGGCTTCATTATAGAAGAAGACGATGGGCTACTCAGTGGTGACCCAAGGAGAGATTTTGATTGAGGAATGATGATAGATAAGGAATGATTTGGTAATGAGAAGATAGGCCACAGATCAATGTTAGACCCGACATCTCATCATGCTTAGAGGAAGGTGAAGATGGAATAAAAAAAGAAGAATCAAGTTCCATGACCTTAGGCTTTTCCTTTACGTTTTGATAAAAGGAATCAACTTCTTCCTCCCCATACACAAGCGTATCGAGTTATAGAAATAATCCTTGTTTACAATCCTCTAAAGGGATATCATCATGTAGTCTAATTGTTCCTTCTGAGAGAAATCAATCAGTAGAGGTTGTTGTTCTTCGGCCATAGGAGGTTGACTAGAAGAAATGGGCCCAATAAGCGGGGAAGATTGATTGAAAAAAGAATATGAAGATGTTTGATGATGTAGACAAGGGGAAGGCTTGACCTTATCACTCCCACGAAGAGTTTTGATAGTGCTTTGAAAAGATATCTTAGCACATGGATTTTTTCTAATGGTTCAACGTGGTCGTAGACATTGATCTTTAGAAGATGGATGAGGAAATGGTACGATATGGTTGAAAGGGCTCAAGGGCCGAAGAGGGATTGAATTTGGTTTGATAGCAGAAGATGACTCAAGAGAGGAAGTAGGCTTGGAGGCGGGCGTCTCATGAATGGACGATTTGGATCCGGACCTAGATCATTTTTATAGAAGACAACGCAATGTACGTTGGAAGGTAGGATCACATAGCCATCCATTAAGTTGTGATGTAGGATTCAAATTGGATGATTGACTACATGGAATCCGAGTTGTGGGACTCTTCGACAAAGGAAGAGGTCGTCGAGATGACTGATAAAGGAGGTCCTGCGAAGAAAGGGAGGACCGTGACTCGAGAAACCAATTAGATGCTTGATCGATGGAATTTGGAGTCACATGAGACTTCAAACGAGGAATACGACGTTGAGGTGCTTTGGAATAAAGGTCCTTGAAGGAAGGGAGGACCGTGATTCAAGATTTGATCTAGGAGTATCCAAACAATAGTTGGGATCCGAATCTTCAGAAGAAGAGTGGGAATCTGAATGGTAGTTTGGATCTGAATCAGAAGAAGAGTGGGGGGAACCTGAATAATAATTTGGATCAAAAGCATCCAAACCATACCACCGACTATGAGCTGAAGGTGGGGAACAGGGTACTCGGATGGGCCCTCTAGTGCGAAGAACCAAATGAGGCTTAGTCGTAATGGGAATATTTTGATGTGAATTCCTAAACTTAGGTTCCGCATTGTCGTAAGCGTGAGGGACCGCGCAATAATCAGTCATCGTTGACGTCTTTTAGGTACAAATGTCTAGACCTAAATAGTTTGATCAAACTTATTCAAAGTGAAGAAGACTCTATGTCGATTCAGGTAGCATAAGGGAAACCAACTAGACATCTCGTAAATATGGAGATGTGTGCATGATTTTCCGAAGAAGGTCTAAGGAAAATAAACATCGTGATGACGCAATCTCAATGAGATTAAAAGGGATTTTCCTAGGAAATAAGTTTTCCAGATGAATAATCACAAGGAACAATCATGCAAGTGTGAAACACAAAGCCAATCAATAAGGGAATAACCCATATGTAAAATGTGTGTGCAAAATGATAGTTCGATGCAAAGATGATCAACACAATGTCAATACTTACGTCAAGATTGAAATGAACAAGGCGTAAATATTAACAAAGGGTAAATATGATTCCCACTTAAAGGATACTACGACCAGTTTAGAGACAAGCAAGGCCTAAACGTCAAAGGGAGAGGATTACAAATATAAGCTACGTAACCACACCAATTGGACACGTCTATCAAGCTTCACGGAGAAGTGAGATATTAGTGTCAAATTGGTACTGAAATGATGCAAAATAAAGTAAGCGACACCCATCAAGATTTGGAGCAATGTTCGAATTTAAACCAAGTCAAAGTATACTAAGGATGTGCTAAAATGTGCGCAGTGTAACGCCACAATGTGGATACTTAGATCATGTTTACGAAAAACACATGACGTAAGTATCTTAATTGTGTCGAGGAAATGCGTGAACAAGGTAACACATCAAAGGGGATCAAATGATGAACCAATCCTAACTATGAAGATGATCTTGAAATCAAGATCAAAGGACTATCAAAGATATGAAAATGTACTTGCACACTTTAGACGTTTAACAACCCAGCCGCAAACATGGATGGGCGTAAACGGACAAAAAAGTGGCAAATATTGTCTTTGATAAGACTTGTGAGGTATGCTTCCTTCTCACCCCGAAAATGGGCTGTGAGAATGCAAGGGTATAGATCAAAAGATGAAAATAAACTAAGTGCCACTTGGGCAGAGTTTCACCTCGTCTGAAGGCGAGAATGAAACTGAGCTAAGTGAGACGTCGTTTAATTCCATGATGAAAGACACTTAGTTCTAACTTACATGGGCTCTTTTCCTTGTTTAAAAACAAGGTTTAGAATCCAAGTAAGTCGTCACTTCGTGATGGCTTGACGTGACAACAAACTAGCAAAGTGGGCTCCAAGACAGAATGGCTTCCCTAATAAGATCTCTCAACTAGGTGTCACAAGTTGTCTAGGAGTGAGCTCGATTTACCCAAAGAGTCACACTGACTGATTTAGGAGTATCTCAGCTTTACTTTACCCCCTTTAAATACAATGAGCAACTAGTACGTTCATGTGTACCATCACTGGGGTCGTGATACAGACAACTTGTGACTCTAACTTATAGTGTAAAATCTAGTCAAGTGGGTAAGCAGAGTGCTTCCTGTTTCATCCACGAGGTTACTTAGCGGTGGATTACTTTAGGGTTCCTGGAACCACCCCCATTGTTGTAGCTTAAGGCGTTATGCCAAAGGGGTTATGTTCCAGTTGAGTGGATAGGGACGTACCCTTTTCCAAAACCTGCAATACAATGTGAAGTGAAATGGTGTGTTTTTATCTTTCTTAACTTAATGTGGTTTTAAGTAGCACACCATTTGGCAACCTGTATGAAAACACGTATTAGAAGGTTTTGTTTTTTCTTGACTTCTCCTTTCTTTGACAAGCGTTAGGCCCTACATGCAAGGAGTTAGTAATTTTTCATCAAATAAGAAAGAGAGTTTGCATGTTGTTTTTGATTCCTAAGATCACCAAAAAGGCGCGAAGGAAGAGCATACACAACGTGAAAACCCTACTAAAATAAGCCTTTGTGAAAAATACTTTCGAAAGATAGAGTTCATTTTAGCCAACTTTGAAAGATTAATCCAAATATTTTAAATGTAAAGTAAGTGTTTTTTTAAAAGAGACAAGGTGGTTTTAGAGGTGTTTTTGATTCCCAAGATCACCTAGAAGGTGCGAGGGAAGAGCATACACACTTCGAAAGTCCCCTTTTAACTAAGAAAATGAAACACTTAAACTAATTTAGTCAAATAAAACAAAAAATAAACCTGAAATTACTTGTTAGAACCTACAAACAAGTTAGAAAACCAAGAAAAAATAGGAAATTTTAGAAATCTATTTTTAGCAATTTTTCAATGGTTTTTAGTATTTTGCATTTTTGGAGGTCTCCAGGGCATTTTGGGAGTTTGATGATAGAAGTAATGATTCTTGTGGAACTTCCCTCATTCACTTTGTTATCTTTCCGACGCACATTCAAACTTCGAAAAAGGGTCAACGGGTCAAAATATATGACCAAAACTAGGAGCACTAAAATAAATATGAACAAATCCGGATTAAACAGATATACATGCGCCCCTCCAAGGTGTATGCATGCCATTTCAGGTTTATGCGCATGGGTTAGGGCATATGTGCCCCTCTCTATAAACCTAGTGGATCTGCATGGCTCCTGCGCTACCCGAGAGATGCCTGCACTAGCGTAAGTATGCTTGTGCCAAAGAATATGTGTCTACACCAGGGAAGCGGAAAAATGGTAAAATTTATGACAGTGCGTGTGTGCTGGAAGAGGGGTACCTGTGCTAGCAAAAGGGTGTATGCGCCACGGTTTTGGCATGTGCGTGCCTGGTAAAAAAAAATTGACAGAGGGCCGAGAGTACACAGTGCGCTTGCGCGTGGGTTTGGGTGCCTGCGCACCTAGTAGAAATGATAGTTGGAAGGGCGTCTGCATTGGCAGAAGGGTGTGTGCACCATGATTTGGGCGTGTGTGCCTGGTTTAAGGTACCTGCACGTGGTTTTGGGTGCATGCGCACCTCTGCTAAAAATGACAGTTTGAAGGCGCCTTCGCAGATAGAAAGGTGTGTGCGCCCTTGCCTGAAAAATCACCAAAAACACGGAAAATGAAATTTTAAAAGTGTCAATAGGTTAGAAATTAGCCATTAAATGCAGTTTCTAGCATGAACTTAACAAAGAATCATGAAAATGAGGGTTAACTACATAAAACCTAGCTAAAAATCTCAAGGCAAACAATTTAACCCTATAAAAACATGTAAAAAGTTAGAAACTGAAATAAAATCTTCAAAATGACCCCATTAATGGAGGATGGACTTCATGTCCCATCGGACGTGCCAAATGTGATGCAATGAAAAGTTGCAAAAGCTATGGAAATGAGAGCTAGAGAACCTCAAAGCTTAACTAACTCAACTATGCACCATAAGATAAGAGATAAACAAGAAACTAACTATTTACAGCATATATAACTTTGAAAAAACATCAAAACCTAACATATATAAATACTCTCTACTCTTTGAAATACTATAAACCATGAACCTATTAAGATCCTAGAAATCATATTTGTGTGTTATTTTCTCCCAAAAATAGTGAAGAGATCTCTCCAAGTTGGCTACATGGCCAAGCTTTAGATCTTCCCTTACTAACTATATTTGGAGTGGATGGATGCAAGATGGAGGAGCTCTTAACAATGGAGTATGGCCAAGATCCAAATGTTCTATAGCTTAAAGCTATCACAAATGATTTCTAATGCCTTTCCAAGAGTGCTTGTTTTTGATTTTGTTATGTAAAGAAGGTGTCATTTGAAAGGGTAGGCCTTAGGCTTGTATTTATAGATATTGGTTTGGAAGAGTTTGAGATTTGGGTGCATGTGGGACTAAAGGCAAGCCAAAAATCACTTTATGATTAGATTAGGATAAACATGATTTAGGATTAGTTAAGCTAGGTTTAGGCTAGTTAAACTTGATTAGCAAGTGATTAGAGACTCATTGAGAGTTGGGAGGGGTCTGGATAACCATTTGTGAATGATAGATAGCCTAGGAAGCTTACAGAAGTGATTAAGAGAGAACTAGGGAGATTATGAATGGTCAAAAGGAGGAATTTTTAGCTAATAAGAGAGATATTAGCCCAATTAGTTGATTATGGGAGGAATACGACTTAAAGAGGCTCGTGAATGGGCATCCGAGAATGGAGCAAAGAAAACGGAAATTAACGAAGTGTTGTTAATCGGTTGAATTGGAGGAAATGCTAGGTGTAAGCATATTTTAGGTGTCTACAAAATTTGTAACATTGCATTTGTAATTTTTACTATGAATGATTACTTCTTTGAATAGTTGTTTGTAAATTTGAATTTGCATCTATCTCTTTCGAAGAGAAAATGTTGGATCTTGATTAAACTTCTTTGATGATGTGCCCTTGAATGATGATAATCTACTCTCTGTTATTCAGTTTTTGGTTCTCTCTCATGCATTCTTATCTTTACTTGTGAAAGAAATTTATATGCCTGAAATTATAAGTACATAAGAAGCGAGAACACTCGGAGCTCTAACAATGATTCTTTTCTGTCAATAGGTGCTACAACTCAAGAAGAGGAGCATGGAGATGATGCAAATGCCAATGAGGAGCATGAGGAAACCAACTCATTCAAGAAATGATGGGATTCCTCTCTCCTCATTTATTTACAGCTTTATGTATATGCATTTCTTTTGCTTGTACAAATGAGTTAGATCCCACGTCTTGTGTGGGAAACATTATTTCTTCATGAATAAATGAAATTAAATTTTGTAGTTGAGTTGTCTATTTACTTTTGCATTTGATTATTGTAACTTATAAATGTGGAATGAACTAAACAACTCAACACATTAATAATATCATTTAAGCATAAAGAAATAATCAAAATTTAATGCACATGTACCCTGAAAACTGCATTATTTACCATTCAAATTGTAACTGTGTTTGTTATTTTAAGGCACAATTTCTGACATTTGTTATTATCGCCTTCACCAGGGATGTGCACTAGTATTTTGAGGCTTCTAGTATTTTGAGGATTCTGTATGACTTTGCTAAATAAGACACTTGGAATGGCAGCGTATGTGAGGCGTTGCACCTTGCAATGGCACCCACAACTGCCAACTTGCTTTCAATTCCTTCAAGAACTGCCTAGAACTTCGCAACTGGAAAAAAAAAATTGTACCCCGCTTCAATGATTGACTGAAAAATGGTGAACACCTACTTAGTGTCCCAAAAACTATAGAAAATAAGGCGGTATGCCTAGTGAATAAAAATCAAGCCGCAAAGCATGTAGATAAGGTATTAAAATCTTTGGCCTAAAAACTTGTGGCCTTAGTGTTCCAAAAGAAATAAAAAAGATATTTAATTAAATAAACAATTATTAATTTACAAAAAATTAATAAGAAATA
This sequence comes from Taxus chinensis, assembly GCA_019776745.2. Taxonomy (NCBI): domain Eukaryota; kingdom Viridiplantae; phylum Streptophyta; class Pinopsida; order Cupressales; family Taxaceae; genus Taxus; species Taxus chinensis. Next base: position 15,439,977 of record CM034154.1, on the reverse strand, counting down.
AATGTATATTAACAAATAGAATATATATTTTTTCATTTAAAAAATAAATAAATTGAATATTGAGCTTCGAAAACATATAATAAGTCATTTGATCCTATTTCATATCAACTATAAAGAGTTGCCCCTTATCCACCTCTCCATATAGATAGGATGTATTCTATAGCCACATATAGATATAAAGTGAAGCTCCCCCTCTTCATATATAGATAGGATCGTATTGGAAAAATTTAATGTCACTTAGATTTCATATATGCGCCAATGGAAGTGATGTAAAATCTGCAATAGTTAGGGAAAATCACTTATCAACGGGGTGATGTTCCTTGCATTTGAGAGGTGCAGTTTCCTCGTATGATGGGGGAATTTGTATTTTTGGTGCTTTTAACCAAAATGCACAAAGGCAATAAAAATGAGAAAGAAAAATAAAGGAGAAATAGATGATAAATGAGATAATAGAGAAGGAAGGGACAAACCTGTAACACACTAGAAATACAAATCTTCCTGGATAACTCTATGTAAACAAAATGATAGAACCCTCTCACTCTCGCACATTAAGGAATACAATACAATAACATATGTGAATTATAACAACAAGAACCACAATTACTTCACAACCCCCAAACTTTACAGATATGATATAAAGTCCATGTACCTAAACATTCAACACAAAGTCTCAATGGCAAGGCTTCACATACAACAAGGGATAAAAGTAGTGTTTACAACATCATTCAATTATAAAATATAAATGTAGAGTTTTATGATCGAATGTAATAAACATTATAGGGAAAAATTAACACATCATCATTGTATTATATATTCATGGAAACTGAAGAACATGTGTACACAAAGTTACAACAAACTCTTCTTCGAGTAGAGAGAAAAGAGAGAACTAAATGGAAACCCTTCTAATGGAAGTGCCACCCCTATTTATACTTGTATCCCATAACCACCTTCATGATAAGAATATAACTTTTACCTTTTTCACTTTAACTTAAGTTACAACTTTAAGTGAATTTATATTTGAGTCACTTATATTTTATAAAAAACAATTTTTGCCAACCTAGAAATAGAAATGTCACTTAAGTGACATAAAAAAAATTTCTCACCAAAGAAATAAAAATTCACTCAAATGAATAAGGGAAAAATAATTTACAACCACATAGGTCCCTTTCTTGATTGACTCAAGCACTTTCCACCTTCAACAACTGGAAGCTTCAATCCCATAACACTCATTAGATACATTATTCTCACTTAGAGATTAGAGTGATTACTCTAGAAACTCCATCCATGATTATGAAGCATCCCAAAATAATTATGACAAACATAAGGATACAATAATTTATGTTATGTGTTTAAATGGATAATCCCTACACTTCATACAATCCACTATGATGAAATCTTGCTATGATAGGAGTTCTCTTTCAATCTAACCATTCTCGCTTTGATGTTGGTTGAAGTTCATATGATCAAATTTTCCATCACTAATGGTAAAAACCATCATGAACACACTATAAAATTAGTGGTGTCCATGGTTAAGAGGCTATGTGTACAAATTTTGATCAATATTCACTTGAGTAGAACTTGAACTATGAGAAAAACAAGATCTTAAAATGAAGGAAAAAGCAACACTTGAGAATTGATTATAAATAAACCTATGTATATAATATTTGATGATTCTGAAACCTACACAATATTAGTCATTACTCTTCATACCTCTTTCCAATTTTTCAAAACAACACTCAAATTAGAGTTTGGATGAGAAAGTTATGGTGAAAACAAGATTGGTTATGAAGTTCCATCTCAAGAGTGCTTCTCTGCCTTAAAGGTCACTAGTAATGCATTTGTTACCTTCATTAATAAATTTGACTCACTTTTGAGTGGTTTTTGGAACCTTGGGTTCCCCATTTTGTACTTTTTGGGAACAAGCTTAAGTCAAAGGTGTATTCTCAATGAGTTTTTATAGCCAAAAAGTGAAACAAGTTCTCTAAATGAAGGAAAACCAAACAACACTTGAAAAATGATTCTCAAGAAATCTATATAAATTTTTTGGTTATCTAAAACCTAAAAAACATTAATCCCTTCTTCAATATTTTTCCAATGCTTTGAATGACACTCTAGTCAAAGTTTTTATGAGAAATTTATAGTGAAAACATGATTGGTTCTGGAGTTCCATCTCAAAAGCATTTCTCATCCTTTGAGTCATGAGCGCACTTTTTGACTTCATTAATAACTAGGGTGAACTTGGGAGTGATTCTTGGAACATTTGGATCCCCCTTTGGAAATTTTTAAAAAGAACTTAAGTCACAAGTACATTCTAAATGAGTTTTAGAACCAAAAAGTGAAACAAGCTATCAAGACAAAGGAAAACAAAATAACATATGAGAAATTATTCTCACGAAAATTGTATACAATATTAATCCTTGCTTCAATATATTTCTAACACTTTAATGAAACTCAAATCAAAGTCCAAACGCTAAAGTTATGATTAAAACAAGACATGTTCCGGAGTTCTATCTTATGGGCAGACTTTGGAGAGGTTTGGGGAACGTTAGTACCCCAAGCATACTTTTGGTGCACCTTAGGAACTTTTTAATGACTTAGGCACACTTTGGATGCACTTTTGGAACAAAACTTCCCAAAACACTAAAGTGGTGTTCTTTTAGGAACAAAATTTCCCAAAACACTTAATTGATCCACTTTTAAGAACAAAAGTGCATTTTTAACAAGTTTTTAGAACAAAAGTGACTCAAGTGTTCTTGAAAAGTGTGAGAAGAACTCAAAAGTGTGTGAGGTGGGCTTCCATTGTACTACAAGAACTAAAAACGTGTTTGATGCACTTATGCATACAAGGTAGAACTTTGCACAAGTTAAATGAATGTTTCAAGGCATAAATCAAGATGAGAAACACGACAAAGGAAAATATTGAAGATTGACATAATGTAAGTCTAAGAATGAAAAAAAATTCCATTGCAAGAACCACGAGGAGGGAGAGCATGTTGAGAATTTTTTGAAAAATGAGCATAAAAAATTAGCATGATAACAACTGGTTCTTAAAAGGGACATGACTTGAATTGAGCAAATCACAAACAAGGCATAACTTAGACTCTAGAATCTCGGGGTTCAATAGACCATTTCCTTATCCATTGGAAATCAGAGTCATGGTCAACACAATTACATAAGGGATCTCTCTCTCTTGTTGCATTTATTAAAAGAAAACACAAACACATGCAAGAAAATGGAAAGAGAATCAAGCCATAAATGAGAAAAGAAAACTATGTACAAGGAAAAGGATAGGAATACACAAGATTTATACAAATAAAAATTAGGTTGAGAGAAGTAGGCACCCTTATAGAGTAGGGGATTGAAAGCATTAATCTTATGAGAACTAAAGGGAATCAATTAGTCATACAAAAACTTTGTGAAGGATTTGTTGGTTGCTCAAACGTGCACCCACGTCTCAGATCTCGAAAGGGCTGAGGTGTCTGAGACCACAATGGAACCGTCCCCAAGTTGTGGGACCTTGCGCGCTTGGGACGGATCTCCGGAGAAGTTCGGTTCCTCTATCTATTTCTACTGGCTACTACTACTCACATTGCTAAAAGGGGAAACTAAGCTAAGAATGCCAAGGGACCATGGAAAGAAGGATAACATGAAATAAACTATACTAAAAGGTGATAGCACTAGAAAAGAGGGATGAACACTATCTGTTCTGAGAAAGGATGACAGGGAATGTGTGAGAGGAGGCTAGGCATGAGTAACATAGGCAAAACATGCATTCACCAAATCGTTCTCATGGAACACAACCAAATATGGAACTGCAGGGGACTTGAAGTAGCACAACAATACATAATGCAAGAGAAGAGGCAAGAAGAAGAATGCAAACAAGTTAGGACAGAGAATAGTCACAAAACGATGCTTCTATTACTTTCAAGAAATGCACAGAACTACTACAATGATAAAGGAGGCCGATATCCACATGTAAGAGCCAAACATGGAGGTCTGTAACTCAAAATATTGAAAATATGGAGTCCTTAGCAACATGTGTAAAAGATCCAGAGTGTCCAACATAACAAATGAGCCTTGCTCTTACATTTATAGATGAATCAATGGAGAAAGAAAGGAAAAAGGAGGGAAAACCTAAATTTTAAACACAACAACCAACAAGAAGCATTCAATGTCTGTAAATCCTACTTGGAAATATGTGAAATATGCTTCCCCATGCCTATTTGACATGTTGAAGACAAAAGAGGGAGGATCATACCAAATTGGGTGGTTGGAACAATCAGATATGATCATCAAGGTTCAGAGAGACATTTTCCTGTTTCTCACCTATGAGATCCACTAGAATTTGAATTTTGAATTTTTGGCACTGTATAGCTGATGTCAGCATCTTTATGAAAAGTCCAAGCACATGCACCGATATAGAGCTCTGTAGCTTTAGAAGATATGTCAGAGTCATTGGCGTATTGCAAGCATAGGTGGCGCGTGCTGATTGGCTAAGATGGTATGGCCAAATGTACAACTATTTGTCATTTTTGCCACGTGTCAATGCATTCATTGGTTGTCTGCAAGGATTCGACACCCCGGTGGCATGCCCTTGATTGGTTATGCGCAACACACTTAAGTGTGTCAAAAGATGATCTGGCATAGAAGGATACGAGGGAAGGTGTGCGTGAAGAAAACAGAGGAAGTAAGCACGGAAGGGGTGTGCACAATGCACATAGGGAGATGAATCAAACCAGTGAGCAGAGAATGTATGGTTAAGGTGTAACTATTACAAGGTAATGGGTGTGGTGCGTGAAGGGGTGAAGGACTTAGCTGATTGGAAGGTAAGTCTGCAGAGGTGCACGTAAGGAGTGCGTGAGGAGATAGGAAAGAAAGTAGGCTCGTAGGAGGAAGGTGCATGAGGGAAAATGGAAGGAGAGCAGAAGAATGCAAAAATATCAGAAAGGCATGCAAGGGCACACAGAGGAAATACATCTATTCCAAGGTGTTGAAAAACAATCTTGAGTGCGCGTAACCTGAAATGTGAAACACCAGAGTCAAGATGAAAATATAAGTTATCTAGATAACTAGGAGAGTTATTTGGATAACAGTTTTGGTGAATTTCAGGGGCCATCTGCCTACTAGATGAAGAGACCAGTAGCCTTAGAAGTCCATTAGGCATGGATTCAGGTGTTTAATTTTTGAAGATCTAGTCTGCAACTTGAAGAACACCCTGGAGTCACTTGAAGCTCTATTTGAACTCTGAACTGAACTGTTGCTCTCATATGAAGATATTTTGATTTGGATTGATGAGAGTGAAAGCTATTGCATTGACCGTTGGAACTGCCTCTACCAAAATTGAACCGTCATCCTAGGAAGTAATAAAAGGGGCGCGTGGGCGCAACAGGAAATGAAAGGCGCCAGAGGGAGCACACCGAAACAGAAGTACAACACTATGTACAAAGATTTGGAAATCATACATGTCCTAAATGGAACATGCAGAGTGTGTGCAAGCGCTTGTGTTACTAAAAGAAAACTTAAAATAACCTAAACTAACAAAAGGCAAGGGGCGCTCAAGTATAACCTACAACAGGAAGGGATAAGTAGCTTCCCTTCCTCACAAATTATGACCATGTAGTTGATTTGAGGTTGAACATGGTCAGGAATAAGAGTGAAAAACCACCTTACAATGGTGTTTCGCCCTCCTCAAAGTATCAACAAACATAACATACACCTCCTGGAGTTGTTCTGTACTTGGATCTGGGAGGCACTGTTGCTACTACATTTGGCGCGCTGAAGCTCTACCTCATGCTCTGAAATGAGCATGACCAGTGGAAACTCTATTTTTGGCTCTAGGGTAGCCAGATATCTGATTGGGCATGGTCTAATTGTTGTGATTTTCCCATTACTTTGAAACTCAATCCCGCAGATGGGATCTTATTGCAGACTTTCCTAGGTGGATGGTGTGAGAGAGATGATGACATCCTCTTGCCCTTTTCCTTCCTTCTACTATGAAGAACAGTGAAAGACTATGATCTTCCAACCTTGGTTCTAGAGGGCTGTCATGAAGTGTAGGCTATTGTACTTGAACGATCTCTTTTATGGCAGTAGGATTGTATGCTTGAAAAGGTGGATGATGGAGGAGAAAATTATGTGATCTCCATGGGATCCTTTGCATCAAAAGCAATCTTCCAAGTCTGATAGACAGTTTGTCTCCTTGTTGTCATGCTACACGTGTTCGACCTCCTCCATGGTGTCCTCCTGATCTGCAACTTGCTCACCATATGATCTCCCCTCATACTCAAACATGAAGTTTGAAAGATCAAACTCTTCTTCAACATTAGAGCTTGAAGGGGATCAATTTGGGATGAAGAACTGAAGGTTCTTTTATGTCCTGCTCCACACTTAGGAGCCTTTGAAAATGGTCCACCTCCTCTGCGTCTCTAGAGCTAACTAATTCTCCTTTAGAAAAATAACCTGTATGATTTCCTCTTCCTAGTCAAAGTCACATGAGTCACACCATTCTTCAACTATCCTGCAGTCGTCAAACATGATGACGTTGGTTGGGAGAGGCGCATTGGCTGGGGGTTGTTCATTTGTTGTACGGCTAGACAGAGGGGACTCAAAATAATATGGGAGGATGGATGCATAAGGGATGGAAGGTGTCTGCGCATGCAAGAGGAGTAGAGGCATCGCACGCAGGAAGGGGAATGGAAGAGAAATGAAGGTGAGATGAAAGTGAGGGAGAAGGGATGGAATTCTCAATGGGGGCAATGTGCAAGAAGCTAGGGACATGCACATTGGATTGAGATGATGTAAGTTTGCGTGGAGGAGTGGGAGGGATGTAGGATGGTAGTGCAGGGTTGCCCCATTGACAGGGTTTCCGCATGCTAGATTTTTGAGCCTCCATCACTTCTTCCGCCCAATTTGTAATCTAGGGAAACATCTTAATGATGAAGTACAGCTTCTGGTGGGCACTAAACCAGCCTGGTATAGGGCTGACCCATGGACAAGGGACCTTGTAGCCAACTTCAAGCTACCTTTATAGAGCACTTGACTCTGAGTTACATCATGTCCATCTCCATCTCTAGCACCTGCCTCTGAAAATCAGCTTCTGCCAAACAGTCACCACCGTCATCTGCATAAACCTGTTCTTCATAAATATTTGGTTAGAAAAAGGTGGGTTGTATCCATTTTTGGGATAATGGGGCTTATAAAATTGATTTGGAGGAGGATTTTGAAACTGTGGGGATGGAGGCGAATAGTTTTGCTACTGCAAATTAGAATCACATGGCAGGAAAGAAGTCATGATTACACAACTTCAAAAGAGGAATATGGAATGATGGAAAAAGGAGAAATGAGGGGATACTAGTCTGCACATGAGATAATGGGTGCGTTGAATCAGTGGAGTCAATAGATGTGTTGAAAAATTCCTCCAAAGGATGGATATCAACAATAAGACATCGAACTTGCTGAGATAAAGATGTAAAGATCTTCACTCTGGTCCCACCGGGCGTGCCAAAAACTGTTGGTTGCTCAAACATGCACCCACCGTCTCAGATCTCGAAAGGGCCGAGGTATCTGAGACCACAATGGAACCATCCCCAAGTTGTGGGACCTTGCATGCTTATGATGGATCTCCAGAGAAGGCTAGTTCCTCTATCTATTTCTACTACTACTGCTACTCCTAGTGCTGAAAGGAGAAACTAAGCTAAGAATGCCAAGGGACCAGGGAAAGAAGGATAACATGAAAGTAAACTACACTAAAAGGTGATAGCACCAGAAAAGAGGGATGAACACTATCTGTTCTAAGAAAGAATGACAAGGAAATATGTGAGAGGAGGCTATGCACAAGTAGTACAGTGACAAAACACCCATTCACCAATTCATTCTTATGGGACACAACTAAATATGGAACTGCAGGGGACCTGAAGTAGCCCAACAATACGCAATGCAAGAGAAAAGGGAAGAAGGAATGCAAACATGTTAAGACAGAGAATAGTCACAAAATGATGCTTCTATTACTTCCAAAAATGCACAGAACTGTTAAAATGATGAAGGAGGCTGATATCCACATGCAAGAGTCAGATCTAGAGGTTTGCAACTCAAAATACAAAAAATATGGAGTCCTTATCAAAATACGTAAGGATCTAGAGTGTCCAACATAACAAATGATCCTTGCTCTTACATTTATAGATGAATCCATGGAGGAAGAAGGGAAAAAGGAGGGAAAACCTGAATTTGAAACACAACCACCAACAAGAAGCATTCAATGTTTGTAAATCCTTCTTGGAAATTTGTGAAATATGCTTCCCCATGCCTGTTTGACGTGTTGAAGAAAAAGGAGGGAAGGATCATACCAAATTGGGTGGTTAGAGCAATCAGATCTGACTCATCAATGTTCAGAAAGACGTTTTCCTATTTCTCACCTACAAGATCCTGCTAGAATTTGAATTTTGAATTTCTGGCACTGTAGCTGATGTCAGAAGCTTTCTGACAAGTCCAGGCATGCACGTGCCGATCTGAGCTCTGTAGTAGAAGATATGGCTGTCATAAGATGTCAGAGGCTCATTGGCATATGCAAAACACATGTGACATGTGCATATTGGCTGAAATGATGGCCAACTGTTACAACTATTTTTCATTTTTACCACGTGTCACTCACTGATTAGTTGCAAGGATTCGACACCCTATTGACGCGCTTTGATTGGTTACGCGTGACACACTCAAGCATGTCAAAAGATGAATCTAGCACAGAAGGGCACAAAGGAAGGGAACACAAGAGAAAAATAGAGGAAGGCGCACCACATGGGGCATGGGGAGGCATGCGGAGCGCGGGATACGCGAATGGAGGAAGGTCAAACTGGTGAGTAGAGAATATTTGGTTAAGGCACAACTATTACAAGGTAATGGGTGCGGCACGAAGAAGGACCAAGGACTTAGCTGATAGAAGGTAAGTGTGAAGGTGCGCGTAAGGAGTAGGAAGTAGACATGAAAAAAGAAGGTGAACACAGGAGGAAGGCATGCGATGAAATGGAAGGAGTGCAAGGAAGAAATGGAAAAAGGAAGGAAGGTGCGTAAGGGCACGTAGAGGAACTGTAACTGTGCCAAGGTGTCAAAAGAACAATCTTGAGTGCGCAAACCTTGAAATGTGAAACACCAGAGGTCGGGATGCAAATATAAGTTATCCAGATAACCTAGGAGAGATATTTAGATAATAGTTAGCAAACCTACATTCTACTGAGGTATGGTTCTTCATTTAATGGCTATTTCTATATTTGTAATAGTTTTGGTTACAAAGCTAGGGATTGAAAGAATGAATTTCTCTAGGTATGGGTACTCGATGGACCACTGGTGGTATCTCTTTTCAAGGGTCAATGTCTAATCATGTTCAATGAGCATAGTCATGAAATTAAGTTCCTATTTTGGTTATAGATCACCCAATATATATGACTTGTATAAGATGGAATTCACCATTGTGTGCTACAATTATGTCTACAAATAAGGACATGTTGTTATATCTTGTAAAAATACCTGAATCTCTAAGAGCCTAGAATATATTAACAACCGCAACACTCTCTAATGGGATAAATCAGTATAATCTTAAAAAAAATAGTCCTATGTGATGGGTCTGAACTAAGCATCATCACTTATTTCCTCTTGAGGTGAAGTAAGGAAAAAAAAACATTCATAAAAAAACATTCAAAAATTGATCATATCACTGTAGCAATGAAGAGCATCAAATTTCGATGTCCATGAAGGATCCTCAGATCCTCATCTATAAGTCTAGGTGGAGTATGGCTCTTAAAGTTTACAAAGATGTAAAGGAAAAGATAATTTGTGATATCTAAGGGATATTTAAACTTCTTCAGGTTACAATAGATATTTTGCTATGATCAATAAGTGAATGGAAATCAAGTTTTTCAAAAGCCTAGTACATGTAAATAAGGACTACCTTAGCCCTATTTGAGATCAAGAGAAACCTGAACTTCATCAAATAATTTGAGCATGCTTATGCTCAACTAATCTTTAATCAAAATGATGAAGGGTTTGTACCGGTAGAACTCGAAATTACTAGTTTCTAAACCAGGATTCATCTAAGATCTCAACGGTTTAGATTAAGAGGAGATTACGAAATATGATGAGGCACACTTAAGTATGTCTATATATATTGTGTCTGAATAGACTCAATGAAACTATTGAGTATCTTCTCTAAGCTTCTAAGAGGAATTCTTCATCTCAAGGAAGCATGAGATAGTCTTGAAAATAACATTTTCCATTGTTATTATCAATTTTAAAAAGGTATGTTTTTGTCTTAGCCCATGTACGAGTGTTGTCATGAATAAGTGTTTGAGAATTTGTCTAAGAGTATATATGTTAGCTTTGTATGTGGATGACAAGATCTTGAGATCCTTGTTTTCATCATCCTAGAGTATGTATAGTTCTGTCATTCATCAGTAAATCTCCCGTTTAAGATGTTTATCTATGTTGTGCAAGGGTGAGATCCTAATAACTACTTGTATGGTGTTAATACTTTCTAGATGTACTTAAAGCTCCTGAACCATAGCCAAGAAATGTGGCATGCATGAAAGGAGTTTTGGATTCATATTGATTTATACATTAAAACAAAAGTAAGGAAAGAAGAAAGGAAAATATGTTGAATCAACCAATAGTTAACAAAGTTGGTCTCATCCACACAAATTAAATAAATAAATAAATCACAACATTCAGCAAAATGGGAAAGAAATGACTTATAACCTAGATCTAAGATAACACAAAGTTTATCTAAAACCTCTGAAAAGAAGAACTCAGCAAAACACTATAGACATAAAGTTCTCTAGAAATCCACCTTTTATTCAATCCCAAGCCTTTGCAAAAATCACATCAAGGGTTCATCACAATGTCTAAAAACTTAAGAATGCTCAAGTTACAAAGCTCTTGCTTAAACAAGTTTTGATAAATAAGATTGTGATCATTTAACCCGTAGGTTTTTCCTCTATTTATAGTGCATAGAGGGCGATTACAAATAGGAAGCTTTCAATGAATTTCCGCATGTGGAAGCTATGAAAAAGGAAAGTAACTGACAATAGTTTCCCCTAGAATTTCTCATTACATAACATGCATGCTTTACAACTGAAAATAGAACCTTCTATTTTGCATGTCTGCCACCTATTTCCAAGTAATTGACTTCTTCTAGTAACTTGAAGTAACGGATTTTAAATCCAATTACCTAAGTTTTACAATTTTAATTGATTACTCAATTGCTTTGTCAGAGAAAATAAGAGAAAGAATTTATTCCAGCTGCGACACTCTCTGTTTTGTTCTTCTTCCAAATCTGCATGTTGATCCAACATGCATTGTACTTCTACTTCATCTACTTTAGCAATGAATGATATCTCTGTCTGGAACCTGAGAAGCTCTTTCTCTCATATGTTGTTGACTCTTTGTCTTTGATTCTCACCAAACTAGATCTGGGAGTAGTTGATTGTGATTTCCTTGCGGGTGTTGCCTCTGACCTGTCTTCTCCTCTTATCCTTGAAGATTTTGTAGTTCTTCTCAAGTATGTGCACCAGTGAAATGCTTTCCGTAAACAATTCAGACAAACTCATCACCCTTTTATTTTTAATTGTATAGGGGCAATTATGAATTTTGGAAATCACTCTAGGTGAAGGAAAATATAAGTAGATTCAATGTGGGCTTCAACTGGAAGATTTGGAGCACATGTACAAGCTTTTGAAAGGGATTTTGCATGCAATGACTTCCACATGGGTTACGTTAGGAATATAGGAAGTATTTTTTTCTTTTTTAAAAATTCCTGACAAAACCTAGTGAATGTTAACTTATTACAAAAGTACTGCGTTGAACTTTGAAGGAAGAGAGCAATTTGTATTTCAACAACTTTCATGGGAGATTTGTGTGAAAAATAGAAAGGGAAGGCAATGTTAAATTTCAACTTGCCAGGAAACTCCAAGTTGCACACTTTTCACTTAAGTCATGACATTAAAACTCAACCTGCCAAGCAGCTCCAAAAAGTGTGACTCGCATAAGTGAATTAGCTAACTTTTGTGTGAAAAACATGAGGGCAAGGCAGTGTTAAATTTCAACCTACTAGGCACCTCCAAGTTGTTAGGAAATAAGAGATAAAATATGTGGACTAATCCCTCACAGAATCGCAACAGTAGAAACTAATATGCAGAAATTATTACAGATATGAAATAAAATTACAGAATAAAATAACACAACACAAGGAGACAATATTTAACGTGGTTCACCCATTTGGGCTACGTCCACCAAGAATCACTTGCTCAAATTTTATTACAAGCCACCGCTCTCTCAATACAATACCCAGATCCGTTTGGAGTTTCACAAAGTCTACAGAATCACTTAAGTCATTTGGTACATCTATCATATGTTAAAACTCAAGTTTTACAAAACCATGCCATGATAGCTCCAAAATAGTGCGATTTGCATAATGTGAATTAGGTAACTTTTGTGTGAAAAACATGAGGGCATTTGCAGGAATTAGGCAATGTTAAATTTCAACCTGTCAGGTAGCTCAAAGTTTCACACTTTTCACTTAAGTCATTGTGTTAAATCTCAACCTGCCAGGCAACTCCTATTTTCACACTTTTAACTTAAGTCATTGTGTTAAATTCCAACCTACTAGGCAGCTCCTATTTTCACACTTTTCACTTAAAATTGTATTTTTAAAATTGGCGTGAAAATCCAAGTGAAATGGAAGCTAAAAATTGTGACTTGCATTGGCTTTTCTTCCTAACTTTTGTGTGAAACTTCATAAGTCACAACAACGTGAAAAATAGACCTAGAGGGCAACTTTTATTTCCACGATTTACATTTTTTCCATTTTCGGTGAAGAAAACAAGTATAGAATAAAACTTTCCATTTTTGGAAAAAGGTCTGAGAAGATGTAGCAGCAAAAACTTGCAAGTGCCATAACTTTCACTCTATGGCTCCATTTTAAGTTTCTTTTTTTCTAAAAGTGCATATTCTCTTGAGCTCTACACATTGGTGGCAGTATTTTTCTTATTTTCATACAATCCATTATTGCACCTTTTTGGACCAAGAAACCCCTTGCATTCTCCTAAAGGAATCCTAAGCAAATCAGCACAAGTCAAAAAGACCAAAATTTTAAAGGGGTATCCCAAGTTTTCCAAGTGAAATTTTTGGGTAAACCAGGATGAATATATAGCTTTTTATTAATTTTAAAATTGCACATATCCCGAAAATGAAATATTTGTGTGTTCACCCCCATAACTTTGAGAAAAAAGTCATTTTTTTTGTTTTTTTAGTGCATGTAGAATGGAGTTTAGAAAAAACCATTTAAAATAAAAAATTGGATGAAGAAATCATAAATTGTGCACCAAAACGTATGCATAGGTTTTTGCAAAAAAACAAGGCACTAGTAAAATAAATTATGGATAAAAACCTTAAACTGATTGGATTTCACAAAGAATTATATTGTCATCAAGGTAAAAATGAGCTCGACATCATAGTATAATTTATTTTTTAATATAATGTTATAATGCATGAGATTTGTGGTGAACACGTGAAATTTTGATGTTATTATGTCAAACACGGTTTTAATCACGCAGAACACAGTCCAAACCTTTGGTTTAGAAATCCAAGGCAAATCCAAGCCTATGGATTACGAATTTCAAAGCCAAAGAAGATGAAACATGCTCATGTTATAACGCTCGTGTTCTTGTTTGTTAAGTGTTATATGTGGTTGTGGGAGGGTTATATTTACTAAAATAAATTTTAAGTGTAAGAAATAATAAAGTATAAAGATTAATAATAGAAAAACTTAAATTATATGTGGTTGTGGGAGGATGTGGTTGTAGGAGGGTTATATTTACTAAAATAAATTTAAATTATAATTTTTTCTTTTATTAATCTTTATAATTTTGTTAATATTTACTTTAAATTTATTTTAGTAAATATAAGAAGTTAGGGTCACTCTGCACCTTATGGAACTAGTCTCACAGCTCCATCTGTCATGGTTTAGAAGATAGTTTTTCATATTCTAATATGGTTAGTACATAGGTATTTTTTAGGATTTCAGCATTCAGCCTTCAAGCTTTTAGGGTTTAAATTATACAATCGATATCTATTTTGTGAAAGAATATAGTCATTGTTTAGGTTTTAGGGCCTTTTGGATTGGTTATTGACATTTGTAAGAGTGTTAAATGTGTCAAAATTAGAATTTACAAACCTCACAACTCTCAATGGTAGCGACAACTGATCAAATATATAGACTCATGAATTTTCCCATGAGAATGGAGATGAATCCCTGATTTTGTCTTAGAATATGGTAAAATAATACCATGGATGAGTACCTACTTTACAAGCTTAGGGAATACATCTTTCACTTGCTGGTCAATGGTGTGTCCTTCCTCTAGCCAACCTGCCTTAGTACCACTCTCAACTTAGATCAAAAGAAATTATTAACAAGGTTTTTTTAAGTTTGTTTCAATGTGCAGGGATGATTGGATACGATGGTCGATGAGTTCAGTGTGACTTGATGGAACATAACTTCCTCTGGAGGCCTAAAAAGGCCATTCTAAGCTAATCAAACACCTTTTGGGAGATTTAAAAAAATATATTAAACATTTGGAGGTGATGTAAGAGAATCTTGGAAGTGTTAGAGGCAATTTAGGAATATTTTTTAGGGATTAGGGTTTAGGGTTTATGGTTCATAGTTTAGGGTTTAGGGCTCAAGGCTCAAGGTGTATGGCTCACTGCTCAGGGTTTAAGGCTCAAGGTTTAGATTTAAGGGTTTAAAGTTTGTGGTTGAGGGTTTAGAGTGTATAATTTAGGGTTTAGGGTTTACAGTTTAGGGCTCAAGGTATAAGGTTTAGGCTTTAGGGTTTAGGGTTTAGGTTTTAAGGTTTATGGTTTAGGGTTTAGGGCTCAAGGTTTAAGGTTTAGTGTTTAGGGTTTAGGGTTTAAGGTTTTGATTTTAGGGTTTAGGGATTAGGGTTTAAGGTTTAAGGCTTAGGGTTTAGGGCTTAGCATTTAGGGTTGATGGCTTGGGGTTTAAGTTTTAAGGTTTAGGGTTTAGGGTTTAGGGTTTATGCCTTAGGATTTAGGGTTTATGGTTTAGGTTTTAAGGCTCAAGGTTTAGGGTTCAGAGTTTAGGGTTGGGATTTAGGGTATAGGGCTCAGGGTTGAGGGTTTAGGGTTCATGTTTAAGGGTGTAGGGTTTAGGGCTCAAGGTTTAGGGATTAGGGTTTAGGGCTCGTGGTTTATGGTTTAGGGCTCAATGTTTAAGGTTTAGAGTTTAGGTTTTAGGTTTTAGGGATTAGGGTTTAAGGGTTAGGGCACATGGTTTAGGGTTAAGGGTTTAAGGCTCAGGGTTTAGGGTTTAGAGTTTAGGGCTCAGGGCATAGGGTTGATGGCTTAAGATTTAAGTTTTAAGGTTTAGGGTTTAGGGTTTAGGTTTTAGGGTTTATGGATTAGGGTTTAAGGTTTATGAATTATGTTTTAAGGCTCAAGGTTTAGGGTTTATCATATAGGGCTCAGGGTTTAGGGCACAGGGCTCAAGGTTTAGGGTTTAGGGCTATGAGTTTAGGGTTTATGGTTTAGGGTTCAAGGTTCAAGGTTCAGGTTTGAGAGTTCAGGGTTTAGGGTTTCACTCACTGTAATGTTCTATGTCTTACCTGTTCTTATTAGTATTGACAGAGAGTATACAACTAAAAAGGGTTAATTTGCATCATAGGAAAAACATTCAAAGAGAGTCATCACAATTTGATGTCTTTCATCTCTTGATAGTTTGAAGGAGGTAAATGCTAGATGCTTCGTTCAGTTACAAGTTGTCAGGAACGAATGTTTCATTCGAAGAACAAAGCTTGATATGTCCAGTGCTTGTGCAAGTTGGCTATTTTATAGGATTTATGAGGTTCAATTTTTTTCCCAAGATGCATTACTCCAATGTTTGAAAATTTTTCTCTTGATGCAACGACATTATGATTCAGACACACAATGATTCCTAAATGTCCAATCCTGCCATAGACCCCAGTAGTCCTTGATCCTTAGATATAGGGAGACATTGTTACTTGGATTCCATTTATAATGATAGAGATATTTTTAAATTCATGTCATGACCTCTAAATTTGTATGCATTTCAAGTTGTTTGGAAATCACATCACACCCTTCACTAGGCTTGATGACTACCCCTATATTTTTTAAGGCACTTTTGAAAGCATCCATGGGTTTATTATAGAAGGAATTATTAATGAATGGAAGGTCACTAAGACATAGGCCAGATGACTCCCATTCAGAACTAAACAAGAAATATTTACTAGGAGATTGATAACCCTGTGTGTTTTTAGCCATTCCCCTATTGATATTCCTATTTTGAACAATTAAGGAAGTTATGGCAAATTCTCTATCCATTCTGGTAGAAAAAGAGATTTCTCTTTCTCTAGAGGAAAGGATACTGCAGGAAATTTAGATCTGATCCTACACCTTTATGCTGGTATATTCTTTATGTTTCTTCCACTTCCTTTGAAATTAGTTTTTGTGTTGCGATGTGTTGAGTTGTGGAGCTCAATTACTTCATATTAGCATGCAATATAAAACTTGCTGGAAAATACAGTAACCGACATCAGTTATGGAGGGACAGGCATCGGTCACCTATGACCGACATCGGTCAAGCAAGGAGAAACTGGCATCGGTTAGGGCTAACCATCATCGGTTACCTATGTGTGGGTGTTTTAATTAACTCGCGAGAATTAGATTATTTTAAGTATTAAAGAAGATCTATTGATTGTAATTACATGGCTAAGTTCCCGAAGTTTGTATATGCCTATATAAGCACGAAAGCTAGGGTTTAGAAGTAAGAATTAAGAAGAACTTGTAAAATTTGATGATTATTGTGAGAATAATTGTAAGAGAGAGAATTCTTGGAGAAGAAGCAAAATCTGGAGTGAAAGATAGTACTATACATCTGAGAGGTGTGGAAGATTATAAACTTTCAATTGTATATCTTGTCAAAGCTTTGGATAATAGAATGGCTTGTTTCTTGGTGGATGTAGCCCACACTGGGTGAACCATGTTAAATTTGGTGTTGATTTATATCTCTTGTTTTGTATAATTATTCTGGTAGAATAACCACTTTCATTACATGTATGTTTAGATCTGATATATTATATGTACAACCTTGTGCTAACCCCAACAACTGGTATCAGATCTTTGTTGGAGGATTTTATGCATTGACAGATTTACTCACAGAGGGTTTTCTGATTGAGTGGGAGATACAACAATGGCAGAAGAAAACAAATACAAGGTAGAGAATTTTGACGGCCAAAATTATCAATTATGGAAGATATAGATTGAAGATTATCTATATCAAAGAGATTTGTATTTACCGTTGGATGAGAAGTCTAGACCTATGAAGATGATTGATGAAGAATGAAAGATTCTTGACAGAAAGGCTTTGGGATCTATAAGATTGAGCCTGGCAGCATCTATGGCTTCCAATATTATAGAAGTGACTTCTACGGTAGGGTTAATGAATTCTATTCCTAATTTATATGAAAAACCTAGTGCTTCAAATAAATTTTATTTGATGAAGAAACTATTTAGTTCTAAGATGCATGAAGGTGGATTTGTATCTTGTCATTTAAATGATTTCCGATCTATTGTAAATCACTTAAGATCAGTTGATATTCCATTTTATGATGAAGTGAAGCACTTTTATTCTTATGTTCTTTTCCTGATAGTTGGGATAATTTGGTAATGGCTGTTAGCAATACAACATATGCTAATAATATTTTGAAGTTTGATGATGTGGTTAGTATAATATTGAATGAAGAAATTCGCAAGAAAAGTACAGAGGAATCATATGGGAATGTTTTGAATGTAGAAAGTAGGGGCATGCAGAATGAGAGATCCAAGAGTAAGAGTAATGGGAAATCAAAGTCAAGGGATAGCAGGTCTAAATCTAGAGGTAAGGGATGTACCTGTTAGAAATGTGGAAAGAAAGGACATGTAAAGAAATATTTTTGGTCAAAGGATAAAGAGGACCAACAACCAGAAAAAGGTAAAGAAGAAAATATTGTTTTAACAGAGGTAATGCAAGATGCCCTTATTCTTTCTTTAGATAATAGAATTGAATCATGGGTTTTAGATTCAAGAGATTCTTTCCATGCAACCCCTAATAAGGGTTATTTCAGAAATTATGTCCAGGGAAATTTTGGGCATGTTTATTTGGGTGATGATGAACCTTCAGTATCACTAGTAAAGGGGAAGTTCATCTAAAATTACAGAATGGAAATACATGGATATTAAAAGATGTGAGGCATGTGTTAAGCCTCAAGAGGAATATTATTTCTGCAGGGAAACTAGGTGAATCTGGTTGCATGGTTACATTCACAACAGACTCTTGGAAAGTCACCAAGTGTGATTTTGTTGTGACAAGAGGTAAGAAGGTAGAAACGTTATATTTATCTACCTGTTTTATTGATTCCTTTTCTGCATTATCTACTTCAAATTCAGATGCATGCATGTGACATAATCAGTTGGGCCATATGAGTAAAAAATGAATATAGATATTAAAGGCTAAGGGTAAGTTATAAGATTTGAAAAATTTAGATCTTGATTTCTGTGAGCATTGTGTCTTTGGAAAGCAAAAGAGAGTGATATTTCTCAAAGTTGGGGAAACTAAGAAGGATCAGAAATTGGAGCTTGTACACTTAGATGTGTGGGAACCAGCTCAAGTAGCTTCTCATGGAGGATCCCAGTATTATATTACTTTCATTGATGATTCTACAAGAAAGGTGTGGGTTTATTGTATTAAACGTAAATCTGATGTTTTTGAGACTTTTAAAAGATGGAAAGCCCTTGTTGAGAATGAATCAAATTCAAATTTAAAGTGCCTTAGATCTGACAATGGTGGTGAATACTGTAGCAAGGATTTCAATGATTATTGTTCAGTGAATGAGATATGTAGAGAAAGAACGGTTCCAAGAACACCATAGGAGAATGGTGTTGTAGAAAGAATGAACAGGACAATCATGGAATGTGCTAGAAGTATGAGAATACATTCTAGATTGTGTTTGTAGTTTTGGGGAGAAGCAATTGATACAACGATTTATTTGACTAATTGTGGGCCTTCAATTTCACTAGATGGAGGAATACCAGAGGAAGCTTGGACTAGAAAAGAGGTAGATATTTCTTTTCTTAAAGTTTTTGGTTCAGAAGATTTTGTGCATATTGATAAGGAAAATAGGAAAAAGTTGGATGCAAAATCTAAGAGATGCACTTTCATTGGTTATGGATCTGGTGATTTTGGATTCCATTTTCGGTATTTAGAGAATTCTAAAATTATTAGGAGTCGTGATATTGAATGGAATGAAAAGAGAATGTACAGGGATAAAATTTTGATACCCAAGGATGGACCGGTTGAGAAGTTTGTGAATGATAACAAACTCTTGGATTTAAAATTAATACCGATAGGGTTACACAGTTACCGGTGTCGGTTGACCCTTGACTAACATCGGTCGGCAGAACTGGTATCGGTTACAGAAGAGCCAAACTGACATTGGTTAGCAAAATTGATGTCAGTTATAGGTGATCGGCGTTAGTCACTGACATATTTGGACACAAATATCTAGGAGGTCCAAAATGAGCCTTGGGTACCCCAAACTTCTGTGAGAATGTCACAAAGGGTAAGTAAACCTCTAGAAATATTTACACCTTCTCTATTTTATTTATTATTGACTGATAATGGTGAACCAGAGAGTTTTGAAGAAGTAATGTAGTATGAGACCCATGTCCAGTGGGAACATGGCATGGATGAGGAGATGGACTCCTTGGAATAGAACCAAACTTGGGATTTTGTTAAGTTACCAGCAGGTAAGAGTACATTGCAAAACAAGTGAGAATAGGGTGGAAAGAAAAGGTACAAGGCAAGACTTGTAGTAAAGGGATTTTCACAGAAAGAAAGTATTGACTTTGGTGAAATATTTTCTCCTATTATCAAGATGACTCATATTCGTATTGTATCGAGTTTAGTTGCAGTACGTGATTTGCATTTAAAGAAATTATATGTGAAGACGAATTTTCTTCATGGTGATTTGGATGAAGATATTTATATGCAACAGTCACTTAGGTATGAAGTCAAGGTTAAGGAGAAATTAGTGTGCATGTTGAAAAAGAGCTTATATGGGCTCAAGTAAGCTCCAAGGCAATGGTACATGAGGTTTGATAGTTTTATGCATGAGCACAGTTACTTGAGATGTAAATCTGACCATTGTGTTTATTTAGAGAAGCTTGCAAATGGGAGCTATATTATTTTGTTATTGTATGTGGATGATATGTTTATTGTAGGATATAGTATGTAGGACATTGGTGAGCTTAAGGGAAAGCTAGCTCAAACCTTTGCTATGAAGGATTTAGAAGCGGTAAAAAGAATCCTTGGCATGCAAATACATAAAGACATGAAGAACAAGAAATTATTATTATATCAGGAGGATTATATCTACATGGTGTTAGAAAGGTTCAAGATGCAGAATGCAAAATCTGTTAGTATAGTTATGGTTGGACACTTCAAATTGAGTAAAGATCAGTTTCCTTCATCACATGATGAGTTCAAATACATGACACAAGTTCCATATGCTTCAGTAGTTGGGAGTCTCATGTATGTTATGGTTACTACCAGACCACACATTGCATAGGTAGTGGGCGTTCTGAATAGATATATGGCTAATCCAGGTAAAGAGCATTAGAAAGCAGTCCAATGGATACTCAGGTATTTGAAAGGGACATCTAGCATGTAGTTATGCTATGGAGTTTTGGATATTTCATTATGTGGCTATGTTGATTCGGATATACCTACACCTCCGCATTGGTATATTATTTATGTTTCTTCCACTTCCTTTGAGATTAATTTTTATGTTGCGATGGTTATTTTTTCTAGTTTCCAATGGGTCATCATGGCTTCCATAATACCATACATGGAAATATGAGAAATGTAAAATTTGTTTCAGAGTGTGAAGAAATTGACATTCAAGAGCGCAAGTATATATAGGGAGAAACAGGTTTGACAGAGATGTAT
Source organism: Taxus chinensis (assembly GCA_019776745.2). Classification (NCBI taxonomy): domain Eukaryota; kingdom Viridiplantae; phylum Streptophyta; class Pinopsida; order Cupressales; family Taxaceae; genus Taxus; species Taxus chinensis. Next base: position 15,418,916 of record CM034154.1, on the reverse strand, counting down.
AATATGCATTTCAAGGCACAAGGTAGATGCCATGCCCATTTAGTTACTTGTCCCACCTTTCGTAAACAAGGTAGTTGTACAAGAAAACTCAATGATGGTTCTAGGCACGATACTAGGAAATATGGTCCTAATATCGATATTCAAAAAGATGAACTCACTCATGAGACCTACTGGAAATATATGATATTTGATGATCCTTGTAGTGTATAAGATCAAGAGAAATTTTCACTTTGTAATCACTACTGTAGACTAGAGGTATTTTAACCAATCTCTAGGTTTATTTTTGGTTTTCCTGCCCTCCTAGTCGAGTCGTCAATAAAACTGAAGTGTGTTTGATTCAAAATAAACAAAGATTTAGTGAGAGTGTGAGAGGAAAAGAGAGTGATAGTGAGATTGAGATTGTTTAGGGCCTAGTGTTTAGTGTTTAGGGTTTAGGGTTTAGGGTTTAGGGTTTATAGCTCAGGGTTTAGGATTTAGGGTTTAAGGCTCATGGTTTAGGGTTTATGGTTTAGGGCTCAGGATTTAGGGTTTAGGGTTTAGGATTTATGCTTTAATTGTTAGGATTTAGGGTTCAAGGTGGTAAAAATAGGGTTTAAGATTTAGGGTTTAGGTTTTTGGGTTTAGGGTTTAGGGCTTAGGGCTTAGGGTTGAGGGTTCAGGTTTTGGGGCTCATTGTTTATGGCTCAGGGTTTGGGGTTTAGGGCTCAGGGTTTAGGGTTTAGGGTTTATGGATTAGGGTTTAGGGCTCATGTTTTAGGGTTTAGGTTTAGGGATTATTGTTTAGGGTTTAGGTTTCAAGGTTAAGGGTTTAAGGGTTTATAATTTACGTCTTAGGGTTTAGGGTTTATATTTTAAGGTTTATGGTTTTGGGCTCATGGTTTATGGTTAAGGTTTTAGGGTTTAGGGTTTAGGGTTTAGGGTTTAAGGTTTAGGGCCTAGGGTTTAGGGCTTAGGGTTCGGGGTGGTAAAAATAGGGTTTAGGGTTTAGGGCTACGTGTCTAAGGCTTAGGGCTTAGGGTTTGAGGTTTAGGGTTTAGGGTTCAAGGTTAAGGGTTTATATTTTAGGGCTTAGGGTTTAGGGTTTAGGATTTAGGATTTAAGGTTTAGGGTTTATGGTTTATGGTTTAGGTCTGAGGGTTCTTGGTTTAGGGTTTATGACACTTAAATCTAGTTAGAGGAATAAAGTGGAAGTCTGAAGAAATGAGGTTTTACAAGAAAATGAGTCATTTTAACAATTGATTGGGCTTGTGTACAAAATGTGAGAACATGATATGGAGGTTGGAAGGGTAATTTTTAGGTTGATTGTGCCATTTTTGCATATTTGGGCCTATAGAGTTGGTTGAAAAGACTTATAAAAACAAGATACTAATGAGAATGATTGAAAGTGATTGTTATGAGTTGATCAATAAATGCAAATGTGTTGGAGCTCTACATCACCTCATGATGTTTCAGATCCTTCAAAGACATCATGATGACCATTCCCTTGATTATTTGAATCGATAAAAACTTACATGTGTTTTGATTTATTATGTGTTATAAGGAATTGTATGAATCTATATATTTGAGCAATTGTTGCTACTTTTGGGAGTTGTGAGGTTTAAAATATATAGTTTTGACACATCTAAAACTCCTACAAATGTCAATGACCAATCAAGAAGACCCCAAAACCTAAACAATGACTATATTCTTTCACAAAACAAATATTGATTGTATAATTTAAACCCTAAAAGCTTTAGGCCAAATGCATGAATCCTGAAAAATACCTATGTATTGACCAAATTAGAATCTGAAAAACTATCTTCTAAACCACGACAGATGGAGCTATGAGACTAGTTCCATTAGGTGAAAAGCGACCCTAACTTCTTATATTTACTAAAATAAATTTAAGTATAATAAATAGTAAAGTATAAATATTAATAAAAGAACCATTTATTTTAGTAAATATATCCCTCCCATAAGCATATATGCCACATAGAAAACAGGAACGCGGGTGAGTTATAACATGACCCTGAATTTTCTCTTTCGCGTTATAACATGACCGAGCCATAACGTGAGCGCGTAATGGACAAAATGGCCAAAAAAATGGATTTGTGTCCGCTTTTTGGCCCTCCATTTCCATGCACTTACCCTTATATGGAAATTTATTATAAGTGTCACTATGCTTTTTCCTTTTATACTCTATAGTGATCAATTTGGAAGATCCGTGTACCTCTTTATTACATTCTGGAGTGGCATGAGAATTTTCATTTGAAGGTTCAATGACATGCACTTCTTAATGGGTTAAAACAACAACGAGGTTCACTTCATAATCTGATTTGGGAGAGGCTGAGATTTTAACTATGGATCACACTACTTGACCATCAAATAATCTATCATCATCATTTTCAATTTCTTATTCTTTTATAGTATCCTTATCTCCTATGATGACTACTGAAATCCATTCTTCTGTCAATGCAAAATCAACTTCTACCATATCATTTTCTTAAAACAAATTGTGTTCGACCAAAGTTATTTTAGAATCATTAGAGAGTTCATCAACAACAATACACAACTCAAATAATTCAATCAAGTCTTCATTTCTTTGATCATTTTCAACAAATTCCAAATCTGTAATAAAAATTTGAGTAACCTCTTTTTCCGTGACTTCCACAAGATTGCGAGATTTATAATGAACATGTCTAATGGATTTGAATTCAAAAGTAGTGATACAAGGGAGATGAGGGTTGATAAGAGCCTCGTCATTGCTTTCATGTTTAGTAGAAAAGAGTGAGTATGTAACAGATTCTAGAACAAGAAGTTCATGATGCTTGATAGTTTCTTAAACTTCTTCTTGTTTACATAACTTTGTCTCCATCAACTCACTTGTTCCAAGAACTGCGAAATTGAAGAGGTCATGTGATTCAAGCAGAGAGTTCACTTCTTCACCAATCTCGTGGCATGCTTGATTTTTGCATTGTGTATGAAATATTTGTCCTCTTTTAGAAATCTCTTCTACCTCTCCACTTGAGATAGTTGAATGATGCTCTAGAAAATCCATTTTTCAGCATTCCATAAAGGGTCATGTCATCTTCACCCTTGACCATTTTATTTTTATAAATTGAGAGAACAACTTGTAAGAATTATGTCCCACAATATTCATATGAGAATGCATTATTTTATCATCAACAAGTTCTATAAAAATAATATTGAGTGTTTCTAAGTTCTCTTCTATAATTTAAAAAATCTTCACTTCATATTGAGGATTAAATATTACATGGAAATCATTGATAATTATATTGACTTCACTCTCTTGAAGAGTCTCTGGAGGAAAGGAGGTGTTCATTTTGAGCACAAATTTCTTTGGCATATCTTCATGATGAGAATAAATTTCAACAAGCATCAGATCATTCCTTCGAGACAAAGATCTTCATTTTCCTAGCAAACTACTTAAAAAATATCTACTTTAAACTTAGATGAATTTGTGGATAACAACTCCATTTCCTCACTTTCTTCATTATTTTTAGTGATGTCAACTTGAAGGATGTTAGGAGGTTCACAAAAAATGTATTCACCCTATGCATTAAGGTATTGTTTAGGAACAAATACTTCAAAATGTGGAGGATCTTCATAAATTGCTTTTGACATATTGTTGTTCTCATCCTGGCTTTGGAGTGTCTCAAGCAACTCAAATTTTCTCTACAAAGAATTAACAAAGTGTAAAATTTAAATATTGAGGTAGGGATATGAAATCCCTTCCACCATTCTTAATATCCTTTATATGTACACTTTCTTCAGGGCCACCATCTCCTCATCCCACTAAGAAAGAAATTCATCAATGGAAAGACAGAGGAATGACAATGTTTTTGATCTTTTCACCAAGTCATGCATCATCCAAAATATCACTTTCAATAGACATCTCCTCTGAAAATAAAATCATCATTTACCTTACCAAGGAATTCATATTCAAGTTGTTTTCATATCTCATGTGTCTACGACATTTTATATCCCTTTTCATTTATCTCATCCAATACTTGGACTTTTGATCATTAACAGGTTCAATCTTCATTTTTTTTCTTCAAAAATACTTCTCTTGAATTTGAGCTACAAGGATTTAATTGTAGGATCATTGGATGTAGCAAGTTTTTCCACCATACATTTTTTTATCTGTAATTTTATGCTCTTTTTTGGAAACTTGTAGAGATGTGTTAACAAATTTCTTTATTCTTAAAGGAGAATTAAAACTCTCAGGAGATAATCCATTTTTTTCATTGTCGCAACAGTTATTATGATAATGAGAAAATATCCATTCCTTTTTATTGTTCAATTTGTTGCAAGGTTTGAGTCAAAACGAGAGACATCTTTGTTGTGTTAATTTCCATACCTCCATAGAAATCTTTCAGAAATTGTGCATGTTTAGGATCATCTGGAACTTGAAGGCTTCAAAAGGGTAGATCATTTTCTTCTTCGTTTTTACTGTCACTATCACTCATTGGAGTAGGGTGCCAACTTATATATTTCATCTTCTAGAAATATTTATGATTTTAGTTACCAAATTCACAAAACGTTGTCAGACTTTGTTCCAAGGGAGGCTCCTTGATGTGGGAAATGAATGTGACAAGCAATTCGATTCCCCAGCGAAGTCTCCAAAAATTGTTGGCAAGATCAGGGAAAATTGTAGTGGCGAATATTTGTTAATTCACGAATATTTTGGTTTTTCAAATTCAAAATTGGTAAATTTTTCGCGTAGGAATTAAGACTGGGTTGCCAAAATTTTCTAGGTACAAGTTAATTTTAGGGGTCGGCTTTCCAAGGAGTTTACACCAATAACCAACTATTACCATTCAAATCGCCCTTAGCACAAAATTTAAATATGCAAAATTCACCCCATATATATACTATTAAGTATTAATAATTCGTTATTCATAGATCTTTAAATATAAAAATCAAATATTCCTCGCAATTCCTTTGTGCTTTTAAGATCGTCATCGACTAGTATCCCGATATTTACTTTATTCTTTAAAGGTATTTTTATGTTTCATTGTTTGCCAACATTTTTTACTTTTAGTATGCTACTGATCGGTTCCATACTCTATGCTAAATGTCGGTAACAAACTATATTTTATTGGCCGGCTGCATACTATATACTAAATGTTGGTAGCAAAATGTATTTTACCGGCCGACAAAATATAGTACGCTACCGTACTGTAGCATACAGTGTGCTAAAGGTCGGTGGCATACTTTATGTTATTGGTCGGTAGCATAATGTAAGCTACATACCGGTAGCATAATGTATGTTGTCGTTCGGTAGCATAATATAAGCTACATGTTGTTAGCATCATGTATGTTATATCACTAGTAGCATATTCAAATTATCATCGGTAGCCAAAGGCTAGAACATAATTTTGTCTGTTTCAAATTATTTTTAAAAAATTAATATTCTTCTTAATTTAAATAGGTACAGTGCGTTCTCTTTACAATAAACAGAAGGAATGAAAAACTCAAAAGAAAAAGAAGAACATTTAAAATTATAAAACTTACATAGTTAATTTTTTCTTTCATCAATTACATAGGCAACCTAAATACACAAATGGATCTAGGTTCATCCAGATACATATGGCTTGTATAAAAAGTAAAGATCATAACTTTCCCTTATAATGACTGCGGAGAATACTATGTAAAGAAGGAATAGGAAAATATATGACCATGAATATTGTGCCGTAAAATATGAGTATGTAATCTTCAATTTCCTTGAAACCGATAGTGTGTCAGTTTGCCTCTCTTCATCGCTTGTATGACTGATCACTTCCTTAAATAGAGAAAGGGTCCATTCTACAACTAAAATGAGCATTCTGATAGATAAAATGGTAGAGATTACAGAAACAAGCAACCAATTGTGGAAAATTATGTTTCCATTCTTCAACTCTCCAGACAAAATCAAAGCTATGAGAGTTATCTGAAATCCCATACACACAACAAAACCATTTGCAGAGGTATGGCCATGTCAATAAAATGTATGAAGAATCCACAAGATCAAACAATACAAATCACAACAAAAATATCTTGCGAAATAATTATTTTTGTTATAATGTATATATGAAAATTTAGTGTATATTATAGTTTTTTGATGGCCTGATGCTAAAGCACTCATGGTTGAACACAACTACTGGTAAATTTGGAAATTGAAAATTTGGAAGACTTGTAACCACCTATCGGTAGCACTAAGTATTGCCAACAACCGATTGCAACGCATAGTGCTACCGATTGGTACTTCATTTTGTCACCGATCGGTAGCAAGACGTGGTGCTACTGGTTGGTAGCAAACCGCAGTGCTACTGGTCAGTAGCAAGGCACATTGCTACCAATCGGTAACATTATACCTTGCTACTGACCGGTAGCACTGCATTTTGCTACCAACCAATAGCGCTGCATTTTTCTACCATCCGATAGCAAGGCGCAATGTTACCAGTCGGTAGCACTGTGCTTTGCTACCGGGCGGTAGCAATTCGAAGTGCTATTGGTTGGTAGTTGTTAGTCTTCCAATTTCAAAATCCTAGATGGTAGATGTCAGGCTTCCAATTTCCAATTCCAAAATTATATTTATCTGATTGAGATAATAATTTATCAATTTTCTAATTAGCTAATTAGAAAAAAAAATTATTTGGTTTTCAATTGTTTATTTTTTATTAATTACACAGCTAACAATTTTAAGGCTTTAACGTACATTTCTAATTATGTATGAAAAAATTGTTGGATTCTACAATATTTATTAAAGGTTATATAGATATTATTTATTTCATTTTCCATTAATTAATTAATATTTGATATGAAAAATTAAATCTCATTCTACAATATTTTAAAATTTGATCTATTTGAAAATTACTTGTTGATAGGTACAATGGATTCAGTGAATAATGCACAAAAGGAAAATAAACTCAAAAGAAAAAGCAGCATATTCATTTTTTTCAATCAACCAAAGAAAATGAAGACCCAACATGCATCCACTAGAAACACTAAAACAAGTACTGGTAAGTTGTAACAGATTATCTTTGACTTTATTTTGGTCAGTTCAGTTTAATATTTTTTAATACAGAAACACCTATTGTTAATTATATTCAGCATGAAACAGTAAACCAAAACATAAACCCTAAAGAAATAATTATTTCATTAGATGAAGATATAATTGACCCAGACATGCCAGAGATAGAAGATTGTCTCGATTTCCAAATGCATTCAATACATGAATGTTCAAATGAAAAGATTCTAGTAAAATATGATATTGACAGGACCCTTCAAATAAATAAATTTGTGAGAAAGAAGAAAACATCCTAGACAATAGGAAGGTCTTTTCAAGTAGATTGGGCAGCAAAATACCCATTCATTGAACTTGTACAGCCAGATAATGGTAGTGATACTCCTAAATAATGTATATGTACTATTTGTGGTTGGAAATTGGGTAAAGAACATAGAATGCAACTTAAATTGGACACTATAAAGAAACATTGTGGCAAAGTATATTACACAGTCACTGAAAATGATGGAAAAATAACGAAGACTCATAGATGGAAAACTGCAAAATAGTGCATGCATGTAAGATATAAGGAGGGGTATGATAATAAGATGAAACACACTCAAAAACTTCAAGAGAAAGGAGGAACCATTAATGCAAATTTTGGAAAAGTTGCAAATGAAAATCTGAAGGCAAAAACTACCCAGTTTTCAACCATATTTTTTATTCTTAAAATGGGAAAACCAATTTCAGATTTTTTAGAATATAAGAAATTGTTCAAGTTCAATGGGTTTCCAAACCTTCCACATTCACATTGGTCACAGAGCAGTTGCTTGGGAGATGGCGAGATGTCTTGCGATGATTGAACAAGAAGATTTGAAAGAAAATTTCAAGAATGTAAGTTTCATCTCCCTTTCAATTGATGAGGTTACAACTGTTGACAACACTTATTAGGTTTGCATGCATGTATATAATTTATAGTCCCACACAAGGAAACCTCATCTATTATCTGTTCATAAAATGCTAGAAAATTGCAATGATGAAAATCTTTCCAAATTGGTTATATCTAATTTGAAGGACATATTGGGAATGGATAATTATTCTATAGCTACAAAGCTTATTTGCATTGGTGTTGATGGTGCATCAGTGATGCAGGGTCATATAAATGGTCTATGTGTGCATCTCCAAACATTTGTTGCTCCTTATATGATTCATATTCATTGCATGGCTCATAGGATGAATCTTGCATATAGGATAGTAAGCAAATTTGAATGTGTTGAAAAAGTTGAAGAGCTTATCCATGAACTCCATGCCTATATGTCAAGCAGTCCAAAAATATTTTTATAGATTTTAGAAGCTTTCATTTAGGGTCATAGATGGTAAGAAACTTCTTAAAGATGTTGATACTAGAAATTTCTATGTATGAGCTTGCACGCAAAGTTTTTAAGGAATATCCATCTTTAACTAGTTTCATGTTTAAAAACCGTACGCAAGTTGACATGACAAAAAAAATTATTTACCGCCTAACAGATTTAGAAACATTGTTTACACTTTGCAGGATTATTCCAATGTTGCATGCAATGAATTGCATAACAAAGCTTGCTCAAGAACGATCCATCTATATAGCAAACTTCATTAAGTTTAGGAAAAGGGTGTGTCAGACTCTAGATATGTTATATAACTCTAATGAATGCTTTAAGGGACATGTATTCAGTCACTAGAAAGCTCTAATAGATTTAAAGGATCCTAATAGCTACTTCAAATTCAATATACATGGTCATCTTTGTATCTTTGTTAACGGGAAGGAGATTCAAATGCACACATTCAAAAAATGAGTGGATATTGCTGGATCATAGCTTGAAGAAGTGCTTATTACACGTAATTTATATGATGCTATTATATCTTAAACAAGAAAAAATTTTAGAAAATCTCACAATGCTTATCCGGTGAGATCAGAGATCGTTTTTAAAAAGGTGAGATTCTTGAGGCAATGGGAGTGGTCAATCCAAACTTTTGGAATCCTGCAGGAGGCGGAGCTGTTGTTGATTCATTTAAGAGACACATGTATACTATCATTAAGCATTTTTGACAATCAGTTGAATGTAATGGTTTTCATATTAATGGTGTTCTTCAAAAGGAATCACTTGCATTGGAATTAGCTGATTTCGGCCAGGTAATGAGCAAATAATTTGAATTACTAAGTGAACCAATAGAGAAAGGAAAAATTACACTTCTATGGAAAAAGTTGTATCCTAGTACCATCCTTCATGAAAATATTAGTGAATATTTCCGATTGTATGAATTATTTGAAGACGAAAGAGTTTTCAGCACACTAACATTTATAAAATCAAAATATCATAACAGATTGGATAAAAATCTTGAGACTTGCTTGAGATTATATGTTTCATGATATGATGTGGATACATTTCCGTATGAATGGTTAGTGGCAGTATGGAATTCTCTTGGTGAGAGGAGAGGGATCAATAATTCTAATACATGGACTGTAGATAACAATGAAATTGTGACTGAAAATCACATCAAAATATTAGATAACAATGTTGGGAACCAAAAAGATATGTTTCAGTTTGAGCTAGTTGATTTAGAGTAAAGAAGAATAAATGTGCATTTTAATTCTGAAAAGAAAACCTCATATCAGAATATAAGTATGTATATTGTTATTTTTTGTTATGCGCATGTTCATTATTGAATAATATTTTCAATGTTGCAATGTGTTTAGAGTTTTTAAATGATAAATGTCATACTTATTTTTTTGTCATCTTTTAAATGATAATAATATAATTCCATTTATGGTAGATTTTTCAGTCTTACGCAGGAATGTAGTACAAATACAACAACATATAATTTTTTAATTACTGATATTTTTAGATAATTTGAGTGTTTGTTCTTTGAAAAATAATTTTAGTTTTTGGAAACTAAACTTGTAGGTCAGTCCACAGAAAGTATTTGAAAATGATAATAATTAGTAATGTAATATGTAATAGTAATATCAACCACAATTGAGAATAATAATCACATTAAGAATCCACTTGAATAACTTATGCACTAATATAACAAAATTAAAAGTAAAACGCCAAATCAATTGAAGTTTGAAACTTTCAATATTTTCATTAATAAGTATATATATTTATACGCTGAATTTGAAACATTTTTACAAAAATATTCTATAAACAACAATTATAATTTCACAATTTATTTTTACAGCATCATCCTTGAGAAGATTCTTCTCTGTGTGTTTCAGTTTTTGTCTCCTGCGCAATAGAACTTTCTTTTACAACACCTGACTGAACAAGATCCTTTGTTGCAGCTTCGATATTCGAAATAATTTCTCGTTCTAGATTTGATGCATCACCAACAGATAGTAATGTTGGATCGTGTTCTGTTTTCTTCTTCAGCAGTATCTCTGAATCCATTCCATGTGTCTTTATGATCCTTCTCAAGGTATTATTCTACTTGTTTAATATAACAAGATTTTGCTTCAATTCAATTGCTGCATTTAAACTTTTTCTGGCACTTTTTAAATGCACATCAAGCACTGTAGCCTCATTTTTCAAATTTTCATACTTTGACTGCATTTCAAAATAGAAAAATAATTAATAAAATTTTAAAAAATTGTAAAAATATTTGAAAATTTAGTAAGACTTACCAATGCCTTATCTCGTTCCGCATTTGTAATAACTACAAGGCCCTTGTCTCTCAACCACATATTGTGGTAGGCTTGTGCTTCTACATTTAAATTCTCAATTCTATTCAACATAATGTCCAACACTTCATCATCATAACTATTTTCAAAAGATACAGAACCACACACAACTTGATTCAACAAAATATCAAGCTTAGCTGGCTCGTTTTTAACTGAAGAATACAATATATGTCTTTAGTTGTGATTTTTAAATCGTGAATTTATTTCTTTAATAATAACTTTATCCCTAAACTCCCACAATTTTAATTGTTCAATATCTTTCAATATAACATCAACATTGGCTTCACAATTGTCAGCCAAAAGAGCATTAAGTGTAAATGTAATTTTTTGGTCATCAGTTAAGAGAGTCTATACTAGAGAAGGTGTGTTTGATCTATCCACTCTTATTGGAGAAGGTTACCTTGCCCCATGAATCATATCTTGGGGATTAAAATTTCCATGGGCCTGAACCCCACTTTCAATCCCTAGATATTCCTCATCCAAATCAATTTTGTTCAAAACAGAAACACCCCGTCCACTAGGAACATTGCCCAAAGAAAATTTTGGAAACTCAATTGCAAAATTAAGGGTGCCCCTGCTTGAAGCTGGAGGAACAAATGAAATATGCTTGCCAATGCACCTGGTCCTGATATTTTGTGGTGGAGGTGGAGGAGGTGGCATCTTCCTCTTCATAGTAGATGGATTTTGAATTGGATGTGGAGGAGGCCCTGCAACAATCAAATGTAATTTTGTAAATAACATAAGAAAATTCAAATGACAAACATAATAGGATTGAAATAATAATAAATGTAACATTATATCATATATGATTATAAATATTACTTTGTTGAAAGGATTCCATCTGAGGTAAAAATTGGGCATGTTGCAGTTGATGTGGTTGTTGTAGAGAAGTAGACCAAAATGTCTAGGATTTGTACTGGTAGGTGTGGTCTAAAACATTATTAAAATTAAGCATCAACAATTGATGAGCTTATCGAATTTTTGTTTAAAAAAGTAAAAGCAAAAAAACACAAAAATAAAATTCATACCTGGAGCCAAAGAGTGAGGTACTGAAGATATTTCTACATCATGTTGTGTTTGTTCAAATTCAAATACATTGTTTTCTTTGCTACCATGAGGCCAACGATATAATGTTGTGCTATTGGAGGTTTCTGCAGCAAAGGAATATAAGTTACAAGAAATATTGAAACATATACAAGTTATAAATAATTAATTACATTTATTTTCAAACATATTGAAACATATGTCATATATACATCATAAATTAAAATACCTACTATTAATGCATGTGGTATGGTGGATGTGTCAGTTTGAGGGTTTAAGGAACTCCTCATCCATTTGACAGATTGTGGAGTGGTGTCCTCCTCGTGGTGATCATCCGATACAGTAACTGAATCTCCTGAACTTGGTGGGAAATGACCTCCGATAGCAGCATCCCTTCACGATGCAGCCGCTACAACTATTTTTTGTTATAATTCAACAGTAAATTGTTTATTAATCCCAAATAAAAAATATACTAGATATATATTACAAAAAAGAATAATAATTACAAACAAAATAATCAAAAATTGGGACTCACCTCCTGCTCTTGAAGTGTTAACGAAAAAGCTGATAGCTTTGCATTCATTGCTGTCGGAGGAGTGGTGCCACATAAATTATAGAGGGATTCATAATATAAACCAAGAATAAAATTTGTGAATTTGATTGTAATATTGTCATTCAAATGAACATTGGCCAAATCACCTCTTATCCTGGAGGATAAGTAACTGCACCAGTCAAATTTCTGCCCACTTAGGGTGCGAACGATATAAACCAAAGCCCACCATGGAATATCTGTATATCGACCTTGCAATATAATTCTGGCCTAGAAGAACTGCACCACGGCCTGAAGAAATGGGTGACTGAAATTATTGAGTTATATTCCTCTTTTTGAAGGATTTTGGGAAGTTGTAATTATAAATACAAGGAGACACAATTAGTTAATACTGAAATGAATTGTAAAATTGAAAATAATCAAAATGAAATGTAAAACTGAAAATAAACTTATGAGCAATAGCAACTGCAATTGCATCAATAGATAATTGAAAATGAGACTCCAAATACTTGCAATCTTCATCTGATAAGACAACCTTGGTCGTGACAGGATCCACATCCTTGTGTGGTAGTCATGTCAGACGCTCAATGTCCTTGGGTGAAGTTCCAAATGACTGTGCATGAGATGGGAGTTGATAATGAAAGGTGAAAGTGGAAGTGTCGTAGTTGAGTAGAAGATTGTTAAGTGTTTTCTGGTCTATCCGAAATTGGGGCATATACACTAGCCATGTGAAACTGGTTGCTTCAATCCATTGGGGAAAACGTAGTAGGATCCTATAGAAATATGTACAGTTGAGGAAAGACCAGGCTCTTGAATGAAAAATTCTTCATGTTTTTTGTTGGCGCAGTTGGGTTCTTGGACTGTGTGGAATTTGTCTTTCTTCTTGGCATTTTCGATCTATTATAAAATTATTGGTACTTGTTTCTTCTTTATAGTTGTCCTTTCGCGTTATGGTTTCTCTGTATGGATTCTGCAGATCACCTTTCTTGCTGAGGTTTTTTTCTCATATGCTCTAGCTTCTTTCATTTGTGCAGAGTGAAAATGACTGGCCTCGTGTATATATAGGAATTTTTTAATACAACTATTGATCGGATGCATAGAAAATAACACCATTTATGACACCTGTCGGTAGCACTCTACATGCTACCGACCGATAACACGTAGAATGCTACCATTTGGTAGCATGATACATGTTACCGGCCCACAACATGTCCACAGAATGTTACCGGCCGACGACATTCAACATGATGTCGGCCGGTAACATTATACATGTTATTGCCTGACAGCATGCAGAATGCCACTACCCGACAACATGAAGAATGCTACTGGTTGGTAGCATTTTGCATGCTACTGGCCGACAACATGCAGGGTGCTACCGGTCGGTAGCATAATGAATGCCATCGGCCGGTAACAGTCAGTATGTTGCCTGCCAGTAGCTTACAGAATACTACCGGTTGGTAGCATAGAGAATACTACCGGCTGGTAATGTACAAAATGTTGTCGGCCGATAGCATTCTACATGTTGTCGGCCGGTAACATAAACAACTGCGACATATGTTACTTCTTTCGCGCCTACCTTACCCAGAATGATGTTAAAAAATCACCTTCCGCACAAAACAAATTTTCCTACAATTCGTCATACATGCAAATGTGGTTTTACCAATATTCACCAAATATTTTCTAAGGCTTTTTTTGGAGGGACCCTTAAAATTTTCCTTGGGAAAGATTTTTATGTCGCTTAGAATTTATATATGACCCAATGGAAGTGGTATGGAATCCACAACACTTTGGATAAATCACCTATCGATATGGTGTTGTTCCTCTACATTTGAGAGGGGAAGTTCCCTCGTATGATGGGCGTATTCATATTTTTGGTCCTTTTAATCAGAAAACCCAAAGGAAATGAGAAAGAAAAATGGATGAGGAAGAGAGGATAAATGAGAGAATAGATGAGGCATGGAGAACCTTGTCACATAATAAAAACTATATCTTCCCGTATAACTCCACATAAACAAAAGGATAAAACCCTCTCACTCTCACACATGAATGGATACAATACAATAACAAATGTGAATAATAACAACATGAAACACAAAATATTCACAACCCACAAATTGTACAAATATGGCACAAAGTCCATGTACCTAGAAATTCAACACAAAGTCTCAGTATCAAGGCATCACATACAACAAGGGAGAAAAGTAGTGTTTATAGCATCATTTAATTATAAAATAGAAATAAAAAAATTTATGATTGAAGGGAATAAATACCATAGGGATAATTGAACACGTCATCATTGTATTATGTATTCATGGAAATTGAAGAACATGTGTACACAAAGTTACAACAAACTCTCTTCAGAATAGAGAGAAAAGAGAGAACCAAACACGAACCCTTATAATGGAAATGTCACCCCTATTTATACTTTTAGCTCATAACCACCTTCATGATAAAAATATAACTTTTACCTTTTTCACTTTCACTTAAGTTACAACCTAAAGTGACTTTATATTTGAGTCATTTAAGTTTAGAAAAAACACTTTTTTCCAATGCAAAAATAGAAATGTCACTTAAGTTACAGAAATCACTTTTCCCAATGGAGAAATAGAAATTCACTTTTCTAGCCATGGAGGTGCTCTGTTTTTTCACTCAATCACATTCACCTCCAACACTTGTATCTCGAATCCCAGAACACTCGCAAGTATATTCTTCTCCCTCATGATGAGAGTGTTTCTCAAAAACTCCATCGATGATTAAAAAGCATCTGAATGATCAATGTGCGTGAAGACCAATCTGGTGTGTTGTTTTGAAATCGACAATCCCTCCACTTGATACAATCCACTATAATGAAATTTTGCTCTGATAGAAGCTCACTTTCCACTTATCGTTCTTGTTATGATGTTGTTGAAATTCATATGATCCAATTTTACATCTCTAATGTAAAATACATTAGGAATACACTTCAAAATGGTGGTTCCATGGTGAAGAGGATATGACCAAAGTTTGAGAAAGATTCAATGAGTAAAACTTGAATTATGAGCAAAACAAGCTCTTATAATGAAGGCAAAAATAACACTTAAGAAATGATTCTCAAGAAATATGTATAAGATGTTTTATGTTTTGAAAACTACACAAGATCAATCCTTACTTCAATATATTTCCAAATCTTCAAACGAAACTAAAATAGGGGTATGGATGAGAAAGTGGTGGTTAAAACAAGATTGGTTCAAGAGTTCCATCTCAGGAATGCTTCTCTGCCTTAAAGTCATGAGTGCACTTTTTGTATTCTTTACAAAATTGGACACACTTAGGAGTGATTCTTTGAGCCTTATGCTCCCCCTTTGGACCTTTTGGGAACCAACTTAATTCATAGGTGCATTCTCAACAAGTTTTTAGAACAAAAAAATTGAAACAAGTTCTTAGAATGAAGGCAAACAAAATAGCACTTGAGAAATGATTCTAAAGAAACATGTATACAAATTTTGGTGTTCTGAAACATACACAAAATTAATCCTTTCTTTAATAGATTTCCAATGCTTCAAACAACACTCAAGTTGGATTCTCGATGAGAAGGTTATGGTGAAAACAAGATTGGTTTTAGAGTTCCATCTCAGGAGCACTTCTATGCCTTTGAGTCATGAGCACATTTTATGACCTCAGTAATAACTTCAGTGCACCTTGGGAGTGGTTCTTGGAACCTTTTCCACCCCTTTGGACATTTTGGAAACCAACTTAAGTCATAGGCACACTCTCAACGAGTTTTTAGAACAAAAAAATGAAACAAGCTCTCAAGATGAAGGAAAAGAAAACAACATATGAGAAATGACTCATGAAAATTGTATACAATTTTTTTAGGCTCTAAAACCTATTCAATATTAATCCTTGCTTGAAGAGCTTTCCAACACTTCAAACGACACTCAAATTGGAGTTCAGATGCAAAAGTTATGATCAAAACAAGTCTTGTTCTAAAGTTCCATTTCATGGGCAACTTTGGAGAGGTTTTGGGAACTTTAGTACCCTAGGTGTACTTTTGGTGCGCCTTGGGAACTTTTTAATGACTTAAGTGCACTTAGGATGCACTTTTGGAAGAAAAAAATATCCCAAAACACATAAGTGATGCCCTTTTAGGAACAAAAGTTCCCAACACACTTGAGTGATCCGTTGTTAAGTACAAAAGTGCATTCTCAACGAGTTTTTGGAACAAAAATGACTCAAGTGTTTTTGAAAAGTGTGAGAATTCAAAAGGTGTGCGAGGAAGGCTTCCATTGTACTACAAGAAATGTAAATGTATGGGATGCACTTATGCATGCAAGGGAAAACTCCGCACAAGTTAAAGGCAAGTTTCATGGCACAAATCAAGATGAGAAACAAGATAAAGGAAAACATTGAAAACAAATATAATGCAAGTCTAAGAATGCATAATTTTTCCATTGTGAGAATCGTGATGAGGAAAAGCATGTTGAGAAATTTTTGAAAAACGGGCATAAAAATTTGAGCTCAAACCACAACCCCCTAACTCAATATAAATAAGAAATTCCATTGTTTGGTGTTGTTGGCAGCATGATCTATCTCATCACCCTCTTCTCCACAAATGGCCATCCCCTACAGAAATATGGCAACGCACTCACGACTCAACTTGGCAACTCACTATGGAGAGGCAACCACCAAATGGGTTTATCATGGTGTAGTTCTAGCCGAATTCGAGTCATCCTCTCTTATCGGTCTTCTAGTGAAATCTCCCTCCTATTAGTAGTAGTAGGCCCACGATCTTATGATACTTCTCTTTTATATGTAGTCTAGTCTCTATAGTTAGGACATTGGTTAGGGCCCAGATTAGTATCAATAGTCAAGAGTATCTATAATCAAGACTTTGTCCAATTGTACTATTACCCTCACTTACCTAAGCCTAATTGCCTATTACCCTCACCCGCCTTAGCCTAATTGCCTAATATTTTGAGATTGGGTAGAGGGGATTGACAATAGAAAGTAATTGGTTTTATTTTCATTATTTGTAAGAGCATTATTAAATTTTTGGTTTTAATGATTAAAATTTATATATAAATAACAAGTGAACATGAAGAACTTTTAAAGAGGGCAATATCTATTATGCAATCAAAATTAGATTTTCTTTCAAACCACGTCCTTATTTAATTATAGTTTATAAGAAAAGGACTTTTAAATTTTATAGTTATTTATTTATGTAGCCAACTATTTTACATTGTGTCTCTTTGTTTTAAGTGATTATCCAAAAAATGCAAATGATTGTCAAAGTTTTGCCCAAAAAAAGTTATATGTTAATTATAAATTTATGTCTTTCTTAAGATTTGATTTTTATTAATATTTATTTTGTATATTTTATAATAGTTTTGTTACACTTACTCCTCCACTAAAAGTGAACTTTCACATAAAACATAAAAAGAGTTTAAAGAGTTCATTATTGTCAATCCTCAACATGTCCTTGAAACATATAAGCAAAATTTGGAACACAATTGTCGGGAATGTGGTTCTTGAAAGTTTTAAGGAAGCACCTTTGAGTCTAAATATGATGTGTGGTAGAACCTTGAAGTTATTTTATAAAGGTTAAATTTGCATCAAGTTGTAGAGATTAGGTTGGACATTAATTTTAGTTAAGATTATACTATAATATGATGGGTAAAAAAGAAATAATATTTAATAGGATAGTTATAAATTTTGGAAAAAGAATATTATTTTTCGAGTTGATGGTTAAATATTTTAAGACATTGATTTTTAATATCCTTTACATGAAGTGAGTTTTTAAAATCTAATATAACAAAGACAATAAATTTTCTTTATAAATTCTTTTGTAAAGTGTGATTTGTAGCTGTTTTTATTGTCACAATTTTTTACAATTTTTACTCTTCCTAATTGAAGTTATTTGGCAATCTTTAGACCATAAGTAATCAAAGTATCATTGCAATCTTTAGACTATTTAAAACTTCACAATCTTTGGATTCTTCCCAACCAATATACTTTCATAACCCTTGGACTTTTCCAAATTGAACTTCGTAATCTTTGGATTCTTCCCAACTAAAATATCACAACGATTTTTAGACTCTTTCTCCTTGAAGTGTCTTCCTAAAGAAATAAGAAGTTAAACATATGTCCCAAAAAAACAAACTTAAACAATCAAAACATATTTACTTAATGTAAATAGTTGAATCTATAAATGTTAAAATTCAAAAACCAAAAGTAATTTAATTGTCCTAATTTAAGAGTTTATCTACAAAGGATACCAATAAAAATTATATTTCAAATATTAAATTACTTACGAAATTTTTTTAAAACTATTTTTATCTTATCTATTTTGCCCCCAAAAATAAGATAACTAACAAGCTCTTCCACTTCTTTCCGATTAAGGTATAGTTCTTAAAAATTGATAAGCTACCTTGCTTTTAAGTGGAATCAATGTTTTCCGCTTTGTAATAGAAGGGGCTCATGTTTTCAACTAGAGTTCATGAAAATTTAATCTATTAACTAGAGTTGCTTACAGTTTTTTTTAGAAGCCTTGTTTCAACCATAGATTGCAATTGAATAAATGAATTACATACGTTAGATAAGTCATTTCGCAATATTTAGATAGGTGTATTTATATTTTTACATGTATTTTTAAATTTTTATTGGTATTGTTCTTGTGGATAAGTTTATGTTCCCGATCAACTCTACAATATGTTATGCTGCATGCAAATTTATGTAATATTTAGATGTTTAATTATACATTTCACATTAACAATTTGTACAAATTGTAATTGTTCAAATATTAACTAAGCATTAGGATGTGAAAATTGCCTATGAAATTATTTTAATTCCATCAAAACTCCTAATATATATTCAATAACTAGGATCACGGCCAAGGAACTCACAGTATAAGAACTCTTAATATACTATTCAAGAATTAGGATCAAAGCCTGGAGAGCTTGATCAACGTACACATTCCATATATATATATATATACAAGTATCATATACCATTTGCAGATATATGATGTGTGCCATCAATTAAATTATAAAAGTTTACTCGAGCAATAGAACATCATTAGAATACAAGCAAATTGAATGTGAAGTAAGTCTATATAGATGATATATATGCCTAAATCTAACACAGATGAGGTTGGCACGCCTCTGCACATACATTTGAAATATCTCAATATGAACGTACATGTAAAAATATCAACACAATACAAACATGAGAAATATCAGGCATCTAAGGACACCACAAGAGGGAAACTCATTGGGTTTTAGAGCAATATCCTTAACACTTACACAAATTGGTATTTAAGGGTCCCAATAAGTCAGTTTTACACCAATCACAATAATTGCACCAACATTCATACAATAGAATAATGGGCTTACGTCCAAAGATATAGAAGAAAAAGAAAACACCACGCCTTGTGCAAGAGGTGTTGACACTGCCATCTCTCCATGATATCTATCATCTACTCGTCACATCCAAATATAAGAATGTAATAAGTCACCCTTGCAAAACTCTTTTGGGTTTGAGGGATGATGCTGCAATAGGCAGGGAGGTTGAATCATGAATTTCTTTCATCTCAGATATGTAATTCTCTATTAGATTTAGGAAAGCAAAACTTACACTCAACCCCCCAAATCCTTATGGCGGAGGAGTACAGTTTCACTGTTTTTATCCCTCTAGACCTTCTATGTGTGTTATTGATAATATTTCTTTTCTTTTCTACTTCTACTCTACTAATTTAATGAACTTGAACATCCCCCATAGAGGACTTTGAAATCAAGCTCATATACATGCCAACCCTGCCGTATCCATTGGCAATACAATTGAGAACTAGCCAGATCCTTTTTGCCAATTCTCTCACGTCTATCAATGATCTCTCACATTAAAGAGAAACATCTACATTTTTGTGTATTCTGGATTTTTATGCTGAAGAATGATTTAATCCCTTGAAGATTTTGAATATTCACATTGGTGTTTTAGAAGTAACACGTGAACTCGTGAAGTACTTGCATAGTTAAGAACCCCTACCAAAATTCATGATGTGAAAACTTTCCTCTATGATTTAAGAGCTCAGGGACTAAAGCATGATTAGTTTTTGTTTTTTCTTTCTTTCTTCAGCCATGATAATTCTGCTTTACTCTAAGCTCTAGAGAATGTATGAGATGTTTTCAATTTCTCTTTGTTGTCTTCAATTTATTGCTTTACCAGTATTGCCTCGAGTTTTAGAACAATTGCATCAAAGATGGTCACATTCATTACCATGTTTTGACTCAAATTGTACAATCAGTCTATGGATTGTTTGTTGGCGCTATATGCTAATCAATTCAGTTATTTAAGGAAGTGTTCTTGTAAATCATTAGTGACACTAAGTTTCCAGTTGTTCACAATGTTATGGATAAATGTAAGCCTTGCGGTGGCAACATGTTCTCCTAGAAGGTTTCCAATTTAGCCAAGGAATATCTCATTCAGGAATTCTAGTAATAGAAATAAACAAATTCATACAATTGAGGTGCAGAATCTTCAAATATTGTCTCACTAGTTAAATATTCTCAAGGCCCAAGTATGGGTTCAGTGTGTTTAAACCTTCCAATTGATCGATTCAATGTTCTCGTGGACAATAGAGGCTTGTGAACCCACAAGTGGGAGTTCTTTCTTTCATCTGTGTATTTGATACCCTACTTCAATTAGAATTACCATTATAAGGGCATCGTCCAACTCCTTGAGACATCCATTTGGCCACTCAGGAATTTGTAAATTATGTACAGCAGTTATAGTAGATGTTTGGGATGTACATTGAAACTTCATTGCTTGCTTGGGAAAACTCTTAAATGATATGCTGCAACATGCTGATTTGATCTTACTCGTGTCTTGAAGAAAATGTTACAAATTCTCGAGAAAATTTTCCCAAGTCTTCAACAAGTGTGAACTTTTTCTAACTGATGGTGTATGGTGTACGGTGACAGCAGGGTAAGCTCATGATGTGTAAATGCAAGCAGTTTTCACAAGTTCCAACTTTTTCTAACCAATAATGTATAGTCAAGCATTGTGACAGCAGGGTAAGCTCATGAAGTGCAAATGCTAGCAGTTTTCACAAGTGTCGAGAAAGATCTCACAACAATGTTATGTTTATAGAGATTCAAGTACCCCCGCGGAATATGCCCACATATACACCTATAAGTTTAATGGGCTAGGTAATAGAAGGAAGTTATTCATCATTTTCCAAAATCGATAGAATGTTATTTTAAAGCAGCACAGAAATTGCAATGTTGAACACTGTACAAACCTTGCATTTTTGGATTCTTTTCCTATATAAATTGAATATGAAGATCCTTGCCAAATAGCATTCCAAATTGCATACCGACTCTAGCTTTACAAGATTAAGAGCTACAATGTTAACTTGATATTGTTACACAGTTAACTAGTTTTACAAGATCAAGAGTTACAAGGTTAACTTGATTCTGTTACATGGTTGCATTACAGTTGCTTTGTAACTAAACCCTAGATTTGCTTCTTTGCTTACAAATAACTGCATATAATTGACATTATTTGATCCGAAATGTTCTTTCGTGCTTCTGATCATCCAGGTTTTTGTAAGCCAATCATTATGCTATATATCTTGCTCAAAGGCAAATGAACATTCAAATCATATACATCATCATACCAGATAATAGTAATAGCAGCAAAGCAATCTCAGATTTGGGCAAATGATCAAATAGGCATACAAGATTACACCTCAAATGAGGAAAGACTAATCAGATTTTATAGGGGAAAAGAATTTCCTACATGACATTGGATATATAACTTCACGTATGTTGTGGATTACTCCCCGGTCATAGATATTATTCTTGACAAAAAAACGCCGTTCATATTGCCATTTTGCATACAATCCCTTGAATTTGAGGAATGGGTTGAATAAACAGCACTTTGTGTTGTAACTGTCTGTATTGGCACCCGTTTGCTGATCTACATTGACAGGTTCAGCAGAATGATTTAGTGATTCTGTTGCAGCTTTCACTTGAGTTAAACTAAGCTGCCACCTCCTGTAGCTATCCCACTTGAAAGTCTGCAGATCCCAATGTTAACGAACATTATATTTCTTCCCAAAATAGTTGCTAAAGCTAAAACAACCCTATCAGCATCCTAGGAAAAAAAAGTATCAAGTGACACTACAAGATGCATTAATATTGTTGTTGTACGTCTTGTATCAAACTAAAGCATTAATATTCAGGACATGGCTACAGATTTACCTCATTGGTGGTTGTGTTGGTAATAACAAGATGAATGTGATAAAAGAAGAAACCTGCTAGCAGTAATGAAATTACTGCCAGAAATATGATTAGAAGTACTTGTGTGTTGTAGAAATTTAGCAGCCACTGCACATTAAATATATCAAAGAAGTAAATGCTCAAAACACTCTTTTAAACATCATCAGACAAAGTAACCATGAACATGAAATGCCATTCTATAGAAATTACCTGTACAATGTGAGGAACCAAGCTGAGAAATGAATTTTCAATACCATAGTAAACTGGAAATAATAAAAATAACAATAATCAGGATACATATTCGATAATCTTAGTTCATAATTAGGAAAGGTAGCAATCTCCAAAAAAAATTATATAATCAACTCTGACAACCGCCAGCTAGCTAGTAATAACTCTATTGTATGAACATGATGATGATGGTGTAAAAGGTTTTAAATAAATCTCCACCTAATTTGCTATACCAGTTAAAATACGGTAGACCTTTCGTTCCTTGAATTCCCCAGCAAGGATTGCACCAAGGACGACCACTCCATATAAGCAAAGGAAAAAATGCCTGAAAATTTGTCATGCAGAAGAAATGTCTGTAGTGAGGCCAAGAACAACGGCTCTAGTACATTTCATGAGATATCCAGCTAACGAATATGTTTTCACGGAAGAACTTCAATCAGTTGTCCACATAAAACATTTCACTGCAGTACCCAAAAATCATGTGAAAACGTTGCATATTACACAGTTTGACGAAGTTGCTATACACCATCCTAAATAGATTTCAAAGCTTACTAGGATGAAAGGAGTTGTTAATGCACAATATGACTAAAAGTCAATGGTACTGACATTCACAGAATATAGTGCATGAGGCATCCCTAAGCCATCTCTAAAAGCATTATTAACACAAGAACAGTTCAATAAGAAAACTGCAAAATAACTTGTGCACTGTAGTGTACTTTTTGTCAGTAATTAAAAGATCCATTAGTTACTAAGACCTTGGTCTAAACATTTTACAAAATTGTGACATGTAAAAGTGCCTACTGCAGCACTGTCATAGTTTTTCTTTTTTCAACTTTCATCATAGCAATATACAAATGTTTGTTCAAAGTGTCAAGCAGTCACATCTCCCTCATCATTGCAAATATGCACAAAAGACATTTTACACCATAGGAAATTATTGAGAAAAGAAAAAATATTAGCATCCACAATCCCAGTTGCAGATCAATGCAGAGGCCTTATCTGCACACACTGACCCCAGCTATACCTCCTTATACATTGCACTGGAAACATCAGGATCAAGGGGTCATAGCACCCATGGGATTCGGTTTGCAGGGCAGCATCTTGCCAACAGTAGGACCAATCATATATATTGGAATGAGCAATCAGTATTTTGTCATTTTCTGTGACATCATGACAGTTATTGCCATGGAATGAAACACCGAATCTTCGGATAACTGAGACAGTAGGTTCTCTTTCTTTCACAAGTTGACTCTCCTTCGGTCAAGAATTCATTCTCCTCCTCTTACGAGACTCTTCAATTACATGTTACACATCTATACATACATCTCCGATGACAAAGCAAGGAAATACAGAGAAGGGTTTCTCTATAGTTAGTTTTCCCCATATCATGTAGTCAAGGTATTTCATAACCATTCCCCCATGAGCAGAGATATCAGGATATAACTTGTCATTATAGCCTTCATATATGCAGCCCGTTTACGTGTACAAACAGTCCACACTTTTCCATTGAGGCACAACTCACCATAGAAGTACAGGGAATCTGTTGGCTAGATTTTCTGCATAGCATAAAACCTAGGCAGTCATGAGATAAATCTCCCTCATTTAACCGGTGAGGCTCCCGTGTCAGATTTGTCAATAAAAATGTGTTTCTATTTATCAGGGGTTTTACTTTAACAACTTAGTTCATGAACCATAACTAAGAAGTTTTGCAGCAAGTAAGCAGCTGTTTAAGAAAGGAAGAATGAAAGAAGAAGAAATTCAAGGTATTACAGAGAAGAAGTAAGGAAGATGTGCATCCTAATTAGTAGATTGCAGAGCTAATTACATGCACATAGAAGAAACTCAATAGATTTGAACACACAGAATTATGAAACAAAGGCAGCTCTAGATCTAGATCTAAAATAACACAAAGTCTATTAAGAGATCTAAGATTTAGAAGCAAGAAACAAAATACACCGTGACACAAAGTTCTCCGGAAACCTGCTTCTTTGTATTCCTCTGCAACAAGTGGCTCTCAGGGGTTCAGCACAAAGTCTAGAACACAAGATTGCTGCTTACAAATTCTGATCGATCATTAACCCGGAGGTTCTTCTCCTACTTATAGAATGTAGGAGGGAAAGTACAAATAGAAGACTCAAACTGAACTAAAGTATGAACAACAAGTAAAGATGACATTTGGCAATCATCCTCAAGTAACTTCTTCTTAAGTGACACTTGTATCACTTAACTAATGGAATGGTTCCACATGACTTCAAGTAATGGTTGCAAAACTAATAACTTAGAAGTTTTACAATTTCATCCGGGAACATATAAAGTAGAAGAAGAAAAAAATAGACGAAGTCATACCAGCTGTAACATGTTTACATCTTCTTCTTGTTCTGATATCTGATATACTTGTCGAACATATAATTCAGCATCTTTCCATCTATTTTAGCTCACTGCTTCCTTTTCTGTCCTGAACTGCAGCAACCCTTCATTCAACACTTTGCTGCATGCTTCCACCTCTTCCAAACTCGGCCCAAACCTCGCAATGTTTGCCTGCAGCGCCACCAATCTACTGATAGAATTCATTGTGAAAGGCTTGGTGGCTTTATCAATCCTCTTTTGCACCATCAGAAGAGAACCCTCCAAGGAATTAGGCACCTTGTTAGAAACAATCCGCACGTATGAAGTAATACCTCCATCCACTCTTTCCTCAGTGAAAGAAATAACACTATCTGGAAAAGCTGATGTTCTACTCTCAAGTGCCTGCATCCTTTTCAGCAAAACTCTGCAGATTTCCAAACGGAAAGATACTGCAAACTCTAGCTGCTTCCCCTTCTCAATTGATCCATTCTGCACAATTTGCTCTGTAACCAATACATCTCCCGGCAACTTGTTGATCTCGGCCAAAATACTTAGGTTACTCTCTGCAACTATATTCATGCCTTCTATGCTTTCCATCAGTTGTTTTAGTTGATTTGCTGCATCGTTCATAACCTTTAAGCGGGCTGACACTTTCCCAAGTTTTACAGAAGCTTGACGAATAATCAAATCGTTCCATTCGTCAATAGCCTTTACTTGATTGCTTGCATCTTCCATTTCCTGCATAAGATGATCACTCACCTGCTCTGAAATGGGCTGAATGGAAGGTTTAGCAACCTTGGCTATGATCTCACACAATTGAGATATTTGCTTCTGCAGCTCTTCTTTCTCCGCCTTTTCATCTATCAAGCCTAAGGAACAAAGCATCTATCAGTGTCCGCGTGTCCTGCTTCAATCCTTCAGTGGTAGCTTGACCGAGTGGTATTTTGGTCACCGTCACATCTTTTGCCGTGAGCTCCTCTTCTGTCTTTCCTTCTGCCGGAATTGATATCTTCAGCAAACTTCTCTCTCGAATCCTTGATGATCAACCTAGAAGTTGCTTTAGCAACTTTAGGCCTTCTGTCTCTTCTGCTCAGATCCTGAAGTAGCTGCAAGTCATATTCCTCTAAAGTTCATCTCTACTCTTGCCTCCGGAAGCAACTGGAAAGCTAACCATTCCGAGAAGTTACTTCTCGGGGAGTAAGAAGTCGCTGAGTGCACTACCATCTCCCGCTCTGCATCCTCTCCGTCAGAAAGTGCCACAGTGTCATGGCTGCCATCATCTGAAACATCCAAGGACAAAGCTCTTTCGAACTCCGTAATG
This sequence comes from Taxus chinensis, assembly GCA_019776745.2. NCBI lineage: Eukaryota > Viridiplantae > Streptophyta > Pinopsida > Cupressales > Taxaceae > Taxus > Taxus chinensis. The sequence continues at coordinate 15,392,465 of CM034154.1, read as the reverse complement.
GGGGCTGCAGCTTCAACACCTCCTGGCTGCAATTCTTTAGGCGCTGAACGAAGTGGCTAAGGCGATAATTCACCCATATGTCGCTGCCCATGCTTAGTATAACCTTGGACACATTCTGCTAATGCGGTGCAATAATTGGTGATCCTAACAACGTAAAGGAGAATTCGGATTAAAAACTCATGGCCGTGAAGTGATCTTCTCTTTCTAAAAATGAGCATGTTCTAAGTGTACAACCATCTTCAATAAATTAAATTAATGCTGCAATTTAATCCTTCACACAGCACTTCACTCAAGCTTCAGGGAATGTGCTTTGACCGAAGTAGCCACTGAAAATAGAAATTAATTTAATGTTTTAATCCCTTAAAAAACATTAAGGCAATACCCAAATCGTGGCAGCAACTTTTTCGAGAGGATTTAGGGCAGCACAGCTCCAGATAAATTAAATTCTAATGAATTTAATTCCTTTCTTTGCTATTCCATGCTTTAGAGCTTGTTGACCTCCTCCAAGCTTGGGCGCACTTTTTGAGAGGAAAGTGTCAATTACCACGTTCCCATCCATCTTTAAGATCCGCAGGTATCCACGCATCACTTCAAAGGGGGGCAAACACTTGCTTTGCCGATAGCCTGCTGAATTCTATTCTTTAAGAATTTCGTACTCACTTCTGGGATTCTTTACCCTGCAAATCAGGCTACCAAAATCCCATGATCCGTACCCCTAAGTGATTGTAACTTCCTGGCTATTCCGAATGAGATTCGAAATTAAGCCGTGCAAGGCAGGCACTAAAATCCTCATGATTTCGGACTTAAGTCATCTTTCCTTTTATCCCTCGAGCTCTGTGAATGCTGATGCAACTGTAATATCCCACAGTGAGTGGGAAGTAGCCCGTAGACTTGTGCCGCTTCGACTGAAGGTCGTGTAACTCCACAAGTTGCCTGCTTAGCTCCATGGCAATCAATCTGTCACTTGGGTACCTGCGGCATCTTCATTGGTTCACCATCGAAAAGCTCGTAACCCTGAGGTATGTGAAATCTGCAAACTGGATGAACACATTGCCAATCTTGGACACTGCTTCCCATGCTTCCTTGGCTTACCCTGCGGGTCTTCAAGTCTCTGTCTAACCTGCAGATGAAATCGGGCTAGAAGAAGTCATCGTTGATCACTTTGAAGTCTTTTTCGCACGCAGGTACAGTAAGCTGTGGGTAGCACTCGAAAAATGGGATCCTTGGAGAGAATACCACATCTATCCAGCTTTGAAAAGACACCCTGTGAAGCTGCAGCATATACCAAGTAGGAAGTCATCTTGAAGCTAGAAGGTACACTTCACGTTCCGCAGTTGCTCACCGATGTTGCTGCTAATAATTTCTGACCAATTGATCATGGAATCAACCTTGTTGATTTCAATGGTCCTGATGAAAGCATACATCCATGTCCGGAAAGTGTAGGCATTCGCTTCACCATTCAACCTGCAAAGCAATTTGACGATATCATCCGCTTCCTGCACCAAATTGGATCGTGGAAGAGTTCTCGGGAACTTGGAAGGGGATCTAGGCTTCTTCATGAACCGGCTATTCATGATGCTCACACAGTCAGCTCTATGCTTCTCCCACCTACTGTCAGCATCCTGAATGCTAATAGAAGTCACCACCTTTCTTACTGGAATCTTCAAACAATAATCGAAGAATTCTGCATCCAAACGAATTATTGTCTTTCCATCGCAACATCACGCACTGATCTGGATGAAGGATGATAGGATCTAGCACACTCCATCACAAACTCTGGCAATTGGGCTGTACATGGGAAAGCTGCAGCTCGAATAATTCCGCTACTTTTGACCGCACGCATGAGTGAAGTCTTTCCCCAGCTCTGGATCTATCTATCAAATCAGAAAGAGGTTCTGGGCCTAGATCCGTGTCTCCTATGTTTGTAAGCTTAGAAGCAATGCATGAATCCATCGTGCTCTCTTTTTCATCTCCTATTGCAGCTCATAGCTTGTATCTTTCTTTGTCAGCCTTCCACTTCTTATATTCTTCTGAATATTGGCCAAGAATTCTTCAATACTGGTGCTATATACAGATTCTATAAATATCGGAGGACTATATTGTCAATGTATTCAACAAAGACAAGGAGTTTGCATCATCTCTGTCACACTGCTCTTTATAACCATGTCTCCTGTAATGAATTTCTTTCGATGCTCTATCTCAGATGAAAAATGGCCACCGAAGCTAATAGAAAAGTGAATCTAATAGTTGATCCTTAAAATCTTGCACTTTTCAAGTGTGCTTTTTCTCTTTGCAAAAATTGGTCGTTCAATTTTTGGAATAAAGTTGAGCATGAGATCCTCTCATTCAGCTGACCTGAGCTTCCTTTAACACCTGTGAAAACGTTTGTGCATTCGAAGATTTACACCTTTTCGAAAGCTTGCGACAAACTCTAACATGGATTCCTTCACTGCCTCTGTTAGCATTTGTTCTTTGCAAAATCCTTCCTCTAATGGGGGCGCACGGTTGATCGTTCTCCTTGCAAAAAAACTTTATCTCATTTGTAGTTGAACCATATTTCCATATGGCTTCCTATGTTTATATAACGTCTCATCCACAATTCTATAAAATAATTAAAGCTTTGAACCATTGTAATGTCCCTTAATCTGGAATTTAAAACTCTAAAGTTGCTTGTGTTTTCTTTTCAATATTTAATATCAACAAATACTAAGGACAGCATCCCACATGCAATATTAATATTGAAAACCTAATTTAATTCTGAACACCACTTAACTTTTATTGAAAGGAAAGTGTGCTTTGACCATAGCCACTGAAAATAGAAATTAATTTAATGATTTAATGCATTTAAAATCATTAAATTACTCCTAAATGGGGCGCACTTTTTACCAAGGAGAGGGGCAGCAAACACTAAATAAATTAAATTTAATTAATTTAATTGCTTTCTTTTAATCCTCCTTTGACTTTTCAACCTCCTCAAGGCTTGGGCGCACTTTTTCCAAGGATAGAAATTATTAAAAATAATCAATTTAATTACTTTAATCCATCACCAAAGGGGGCGCACTTTTTTGCACAGGTAATTCTATTTTTGAAGAATTTTTACAAAATGGGATTCTTTACCCTGCCAGGCAGGCACCAAAATCCCATAATCCACTTAAGTGATTTGACTTTTGCAATGGGATTCTTTACCCTGCAAGGCAGGCACTAAAATCCCATGATTTCACTTAAGTCACTTTCCTTTTATAATATCATGGGAATTTTTACCCTGCAAGGCAGGCAATAAATTCCCACCTGCCTGCAGCCTCTATTTTTCCCATTGCAGCTTAAGTGACTTTTATAACACGGGAAAAAGTACCCTGCCAGGCAGGTATACAATTCCCATCCTGTCCTGCGGCTTATATTTTTCCCAGCTGCAGCTTAAATCCTTTGTTTTCCAAAAAGGCGCCCATCCCCGCAGGGGCTTTTCTGTGCATGACTTCGTTTTTTCCCAGTGATCCAGACCTCCGATGGCGACTTCCTCCGGGCAAAATGTGCATGTATGTTCTCCAGCTGCTCCAGGCCAAAAATCGGGCTTACCCGGCGAAGGAGTTGTTCCAGAGAAATTTTACAGAAAACAGAACGGGACATCACAAAAACACGAAAAATTGCCAAAAGTTACATATAAAGCCCAAAACTTAAAATAAGTTAAAATCCTTCTGGTACATAGGAATAATAACATATTCGCTCATAACAGAGTTAAAACGGAGCGCAAATAGCCTCATACGGGGCTCAAAATAATTAAATACAAATTTCCCGCAGACAAATCTCGGCGACAGAATTAAACAATTTTGGGCATCTGGGTATTTGGCGAAAAGGGCTAATATGGCTCTTTAGGATTAGCTTGGTGCAATACAGGAACTTTCAGGCAATAAAAACAACAAATAGACCCATTATTTTAAAAGTACGAAAAATTTTCGAATTGGGTAGTCACAGATTTCAGGGTGAAATCTGAGTGACACCAAATAAAAGTGACTTGGGACCCTTTAAAGTATTATTATTAATTTATTTCCTTAACTTTATCTCTTAGCCTACGGTAAAAAAGGAATAAGCTACGAGTCTTCTGATTGGCTTAATCACGAAAAGGGGACATGACATTCAACAAAATAATCAAAGTGTTGGCTATTCTCCTACAGATCTTCTTGTTCCAATTCTGAGTTTAAAAAGGAAATTGCAGCTGAACTTTGGCTGGATGTTAATGAAAAAACACATAAGGCTGACTATGGCTCCTTGATTTTTCACCAAAGTTTTGATCTTCAAAACTCTAGATCGTAGTATTATCACACAATTCCCAATCTCAAATTTTCGACCTTGATTTGATTGCACTCAATCTTATTTGTAAAAGATTGGTGCAATTTTGTATGTGGGAGTTGGCACCCATCCCCCCGTACCTGCCTAGAATCATTTCTGGTACGGAAATGGGTACAGAAATACTGGGGACGTTTCTGGAACATGCACAGCATTTCCAGGACATTTCCATACTGTAAAAGCCAAAAAATAAACCCTAATTTTTAGCATTTATTGCTTCTAAACCTAATCTACCCACCCAACCTTCCTGAAGACACTTCCTAAATGCTATATAATGACATCTTTAGTCCATTCTAAATCAAGCTCATTTTTTTCTCTTGCTGAACTCTGTTTTTATTAAACTAACATTTAACATTGTGAAGAGCAAAAAGAGATCGAGGAGCAGCTTGAAGGAAGAGTTTAGGAGGTGTTACTAAGAGCTAAGAGCATCAAGGAGGAGTTTAGATGATATATTCTAGAATCTAGATTATAATCATGTATATATAAAACATTGAAATTGTAACCATGTTGAATGATGAATCTTTTGCATTTCAATGAATACAAAATATTTTGAGTGCTTTATCTCTTATGGTCCATGGATTAAAATTTTGAAAATGAGTACTATGCATATATTTATTGTATGGACGCTTCCGTAATGTTTCGCACCCAAGGTTTTTTTGAAAATTGGTGTTTCCGCATTTCGGACCCATACCCATACATGTTTCCTAACAACATAGCTCCTCAGATGTCAAATAGTTGCGTCAAAGCAATTTCGCATGTCATAAAGTTATTCTCTAATCGACATGGGAAAGGCAAGCAGGAAGGTAAAGTGTCGAGCATCAAATCCAAGATGCATTTCAACACCCCTAGGATGGGCATCAATTACTCGAAGAGAATTTGTACCTAAGGGACAAGAATCACGTTGCCAAGAATCAACAGTTGCAATGTGACGTTTGTGCAAATGGTGAAGCCATTGGCCTCGTTATGGAACAGATGATAAAGTCACAAATAAATTGTGCTCAACTCAGTAACCCTAATCCTCTAATGATTATATTAAGTAGAAGAGATATACAACCAAGCTATGAAAAAGATTCAACAAGAATTTCCCAACTAAGAGGCAGTCAATATGAAATTCAGCAAGACTTGGCCATACTACAAGAAGAGTGTGATGTGATGCAAGAAGTAAGGGTACCTTGCATTAGCTCAAGTGCCAAGAAAATAAATTGTGGTAAGCAATCTTAATTCATAGCAATAAGATTTATTTGGAAAGTTTGAACCACACACTAATGTAATTGTTTTGAAGATCTTAAAGAAAATGGACTACAATAGCCAAGGATTGGGAAAAGAGGGCCAAAGCAGTGAAATCCCTTTTCATGTAGAAATGAGAGTCAAGAGTGCAGGTCTTGAATACATTGGAAAATGTTCTAATTCACAACTGCAACCTATGCTACTATTGCCTAGAATATTATTATTTTATCTCAAGCTATTCTTCATAGCAAATGGGATAAACGTGAAATTTGATTAGTTTCTTGAAATCGATCCTCTTAACTATGTGTTGAGTATCCAATCTCATTCAGATTGCTTGCATCCTGATTTCGGTGGTATACCATTGCTCTTTCTCCAACCTTGTCATCTCAACTTGCCGGCCACTTGGAATCGTTATACAAGGTTTCCTAGATAGGTTGTTGCACCGAAAGGAGGTCGCCAATAACACAAGCCCCTATGGGCGCATACCATTGCAGTTTTTGTCCCCCCTACCGTTCCCTGTTAAACTTCCAGTTGATAGAACACTCTTCCTCATAACATATAGTATAGAATTGAGATTTGATTAGTTTCTTGAAATCAATCCTCTTAACTATTTCTTGAGTATCCAATCCCATTTGGATTGCTTGCATCCTGATTTTGATGGTATACCATTGCATTCTTTCTCCAACCTCATCATCTCAATTCGTTGACCACTTGGAATCGTTATACAAGGTTTCTCCAGACGAGTTGTTGCACGGACCGGAGTTTGCCAATGACATGAGCCCTTGGGGGTGCATAACATTGCATTCTTTGTCCTTCCCTACTATTGCTTGTTAAACTTCTAGTTTTAAACTTCTAGTTGATGGAACAATCTTCCTCGTTACAAATAGGATAGAACTGAGTTTTGATTAGTTTCTTGAAATCAACTCAATTACCTCCTGTGTGTCCAATCCCATTTGGATTTCTTTCCTCACGAATTCGGTGGTATAATATTGCATGCTTTGTCCCTCTTGATTGTTTCCCTGAAATTGCCATTCGATTCAATGCTCTTCCCCATAAAAAATAGGGTAGAACTGAGATTTGTTTCTTGAATTTAACCTACGTAATGATCTCGAGTGTCCAATCTCATTTGGATTGCTTTCCTCCCAAATTTGGTTGTGTAATCCTGCACGCTGTCCGTCTTTGCTTATAAAACTGCCATTTGATGGAACCCTCTTCCCCATAACAAATAGAGTAGAATAGAGATTTGATTAGTTTGTTGAAATCAATCCACATAGGTGGTAGTTGTTTGTTGATTTATTCGAAATTGATACCCCATCTTATTTGTTTTCTACTTATTGGTTATGTGCTAGTGTTTATGTAATAAGTTAATGATGGTTTTGTTTCAAAATGCATTTATTAAGGCACATTAGACTTTATGATTATTTGTTATGTAACGAATGCACTTGTAATGAGCCATGGTTGTGGTGCCTTTTGAAGGACATAACATCATACTAGATGTTGATGCCCTCGATTGGCTAGTTATGGTCCCACTTAACTAAATTGATAGCTTAGTTACGGATGCACCAGTGATAACTTCAAGACAACACATGACTTATTGATTGGGTTTGACCAATTAGTGTAACTGTGTGTGTCAATCAAGTGATTTGATTGATAGATAGGTGTTCAGTTGCGTGCGTCGAGTGTCCAATTGATTGCACAAGGTTCAATGACAACTCCAAAGTTGCAAGAGGAAATCATCATGATGTGAATTCTATTCAAGCACAAGTGATAATATACAAAGTAGTGTGAATGGATTTAGTGCAGGTTGCTGGAATTTAATTGCAGCAATCATGTATTTTGCATATTACGAGTATTTTTAAGTGCTAAAGTCAGTAAGTTCTCCGTCTTCTTCTACTATTCTCCTAAAATTCTTTGGATAGATCGTGCTACTTGCATGGTGTTTTAGAGGTGTTACTGTGTCTGCAAACTTGCTGCAATTTACAAATCAACAAGTTTGATTTACAAACAGCAGCATTGATAAGTGCTTAAAATATTGTTTTAGATTGTACTTAATGTTTGCAGACCTTTCGCCATGCGAGCTTAGCAGCAGCTTCTTCAAATTTAAAGAACGTGTAACTTTGTCCCCAAGTAACAGTATGAGTAAAAAGGTTTAAATGAGCAAAAGAAGATTGTGGTGTTCTTCACTTACATTATGCAAACTGAAATATACCTCCAATTGTGATAGCCAATTGTCAAGTTTCTCTGCATCAGCTTCTCCCTCATAGGGTGCAATGTCTACCTTAACTTCAGCTTGTTGGTTGAGTTGGGGAATGACTCCTTTCCTTGTTCTTTATAAGCCTCATTTCCGACATCGTGAATTTTAGGTGTCTCCAATGACAACCTAAGTTTTCCTATGAGTGCCTCCGTGATCATCTCCGTCTTGTTATGTTTCCTCATGGAATGGAAGATGCTAGCAACATCCACCTCCACCTTCAGAAATATTTCTTCCAGGTCTTCAACTTTGGGTATATCTGCCTTCACCATCTCATCTGACTTGATGGTGAAAATATTCTGCTGCAATGGTAGTAAGCTGCCTTTATCTCTTTCCTTTGCGAACTTGTTCAATGGCATTAATTGCAACCTGTGACACCTCACTCCACAATCCAAGGAACACTTGAAATGTTCTAATTCCAATTTGATCCATAATTAGATTGGCTAGACTGATGTCTAATTCATTAACACGGATTCTAATTAGACACATGACTGACGTATATTTGATAAAAAGTAGCCATATTGCAAGAATTCCATGAAGAATTGAGAATTGAACACATCAAGTAGAAAAGATCCATAAATTCAACACATTACATAAACAATCTAAGTTCCTGTATGGACACGTGGTTTGGGTACAAGTTTGGGTACACTTTTGGGTACAGATACAAGTATGTGGTTTGGGTATGAGGGTTCGGCATTTTGTTTTGGGACCTCGAATATTGGTTTAGCTTGGGTATGTCCATAGAATTATAAATAAAAATATTAATTACATAATTTTCTTAGACAAAATAAACAAATAAAACCCTAATATGACTCACTTAAGAACTATGTGAAAAAATCATCATATTGCTCTTCACCGAGATCAGCAATTGGTTCATTAGGATCAAATGCAGGACTGCAGCAGTTAGCTGTGTATTTTTAAAATGTTTTTATTGTGACTCATACCTTGATCAGCATTGTTGTATGTTTTTATTATGACTGCTGGGTACCGAAGATAATAGAAGAATCCGAGAGGTACTCGGGAAGTTCCTAGATCATTACAAGTGCCAGAATTGTACTGGTACAAGTAGGGGGGCCTCCAGGGAAGTACCTGGTAATGTAGGAAAGAATAAATGCATATATTTACTCTCTAGGAAAGTACGTGGTAATGTAGGAAAGAATAAATGCATAGATTGAATCTGGATAAACTCAATGTAAGAAACTATAGCTAGTATGGTTAATCCGCCAACCCACTATTAACAAGAAATTCAAGGCACAAGGCTATGGCATACAACCAAACTCCTCTCCCTTGGTCTGCATCCCCAATACTTTGTTCTTTGCTATCATCTCTTTCCTCTTTGTTTTGCAATTGAACTCAACACTATGGATGTTTGAATTGCATGTTCATGTTCCTCCCCAAGGCTTCTTGTAACCAGAAAATGCTTAAAGCATGAAACAGCAAGTCACAATCAACCAACCTGGTAGTTTGTTTGATCCATTGTCTTATTCAGGATGAGTTAGCTTGAATGAACTTGTACGGGAGGAGTTTGTTCATGCTCAAACTTTTCCTTGTATATGTTTGTTTTTGGGACGGTTTCATTACATCATGAACATGTTTGAGCAAAGCTAGTTTTGGTGATGAACTTGTCTTTGTAACTTATTGTGACGAACTGATCATACATAAATCTTCACCAATCCTCCCTAATCTTTCCCAGACTATTTCCAAACCTATGCACAATATTTTGAACTCCTATAATTCAATGACTTGGCTAATTACAAGACTAGGAAGAACAAATTACATGAAATTTGAATTTACATTACAAGTGAACCTGTTCAAATCATATTCTAAGAATTGGCAATAGAGAGGATGGAAGGCGATATCCTTGTAGGGCTTTGGAAAAATGATATGTTTGTGGTATCCTCGTCAAGGAGGAGGTGGCATAAGGCATCTATCAAAATGGAGTTTGAATCATAGTTCACATACTCGTACTCGGCAAATACTTGATAGACCAAAGAAAATTTGACTCGAAAAAACTTAACAATATTCAACAAGTTAAAAAAATACCTAAATTTCCTTAAAAAACATAAATTTAATGAAAAATATATTTACAAAATGTATCAAATGAGTCAATAAAATGTTGGGGAAGTGTTTTCTATTAGATTTGAATACAAATAAAGTACAAAATTGCATCATCATGCGAATATAACAACCAACTAATAAGTCTTATGAATTTATGATGATTGTCATTGAAAATTATCATCATAAATTGCATATCTATGCAAGTTACAGATTACAATAATTTACAATTTCCTCTTCCTTTTTCCATAGAAATATTGGGGAGAGGGTCTAATGCCTCTGCTAATCCCCACACTTGGTTGTGACTACTCACTCCTAGAATGTTGTGACTAGGGCTCCACCCTAGTAGTAGATGACAACGACTTCTTCGCTGCATGTTCGGCATCATCTCCAAAGATGTCATCCAATCCAATCTATCTTGCTTCTATTTCACCTTCCATAGCTTCCCCCTTGAAAACAGAAATCTCATCCTCTATGAACATGGGGATCTTCTCTTCTTGTGTAGTCTAGTCATTGTATGGATCAATCTCATCCAAATCAATAGGCTTTTGCGATGTGTCTTCCACCTTTCTTGTGCAAAAACGAAGATTGTATTGCACAAAAACTAGGTCATTGAGGTGTTATTGAGTGAACTTGTTGATCTTCTCCGTGTGAATGGCCTCAAACAAACTCTAGTTGTGCTCACATTCAAAAGTGCTACAAGGTTGAAACAAAATTTGGAGGGCTATCTTTTGAAGATTTGGGGCATTTCCATTCCAATCTTCCCACCAAGAACCTACAAACAAGATAATAAAAAGTTTGTAAGTACTTAATAATTATAAATTTGTAACTTGTAACATATAAGTAAATACTCCCATTTTTGTTATCTGGTGGCAGGTGGATCTCCCTCAGACAACTAATGCCAAAGAAAAGAGCCTCCCCCTAACATGCAATTTGCAATTTTAAAATAATAAAGTGCATCACCTCAACCTTTGCTGCCATCCTCTTAATGCATGTTGAGAGGCCCTCCATAACCTCCCTGTTAATAGCTGTGAAACCATCAAAGAAGACAAACTTGGATTTGAGGTAGTACCCTGCTGCATCAATGGGTTGTTAGAGTTGATCGTTCCACATCCGATCAATTAGCTTTGAAAAGGGACTAAATTTGGCTATATCCCCCTATAATAGTTTTGGATGGCCTCTTTGGTCCTATCCACGGCTTCATAAATGTATCTCATTGGGTTTTTCTCCCCATCAACCAAGCGCAAAACCCTCATCAAATGATCCAACACCTACAAACAAATTAAACTTTAAGGTTACATGCTTCTAATTAAAGTAAATATCAATACATTTAAAAAATGAAAATGAAGGAATGAACTTGAAACTTAAATTGAAGTTTGAAGCTACCTTGATAATTTTCGTAGCTCTCTTTGCAAAGACATCATAAAAAATTGTCTTTGCGGTCCTCTCTCCATCATCTTTATTTGAATATGGTGATTCTAGCCATGCTTGACTCACAAACATTTGCTTCAACATTGTCAACAAACCACATACTTTGCAATGTTAGGAAGTTAGTTGCAAACCTCATGACACCAGCTCGCACAAGTTCTTTTCCCTGTGTGTTCTTTTATCAAGCTGAGAACCCAAGGGTGATTATATAAGTATTTTGTTATGTTTTTCACATCTACAACCAGTGTCACCCAATCAATTTTACTTGTCCTTCAAAAGAAGGTCAGGGCAATGTGCCGCATAAAGGGTCCAAAAAAGTGATGAATGCCTCTTCTAAAGTAGTCTCCCAATCATCACATATGTTGTTGCATTGCTAGTGAAAACTTGCACAACATTCTCGATGCCCATCTCTACTCAAAATTTCTTGCATTCTTTGCCGTGCATCAATTGACTTCAAAAAAAACATCTCACCATTTGAAGCTGCCAAAAAATTGATGAGGGTGCAGTTCCTTCCATTTGTCCACCCATCTAAAAGATTTGTGCATCCGTATTTTTGCCACTTCTTCTTTTGATCTTCTAGGATTGATGTTGCATCTGCAACGTCAGTCACTGCTTTCGACAGATTTCTTCTTAAAAAATCAAAATTCACCAAATTCGATTTTGCACCCAAAAAATTTGCCATCATTCGTGAATTTAATTGTACAAACCAAAGCATGATTTCTAAGGGCTAACAAAATTTAAAATAATTTGTTTTAGGCTTTGTCTTCAAAAACTGTAAAATAACCAGTCGTGATTCATTATAACAGATTCAGGATTTCACCTAAGCGTCACAAAATATGGAGTTCACAGTGGATTTTGTTAGCCCTAAAGGCTGCCATGTGAATTTTTTGTTGAACGCCCAACAAACTTTAGAATCTATAGTGTGACCATGCATTATAGGTAGTGCTACAGTGGAGTAGGAACCCGTAAACACTTCTGGGGAGGTGAAGATATGCCAAATTAGTTTGTAGCAACAATACTTTACCATCCAAATCTTTCCAGCCTGAGCTCTAGCCCCAACAACTGTCCAGACTTGCATATAAGGGAAGCCAACATCATATCATATCAGCAACTCCACATTTCTGCTTTCCAACCTCCAAGTATGGTTGAGACTCCCGATTTCAATATTATTTTAAACATATATCATAGTTACCTAAGACTCCAGGACAACATGACGTAGGGACAGGGTTTCCGTGACAACAAAACAAATTCAAATTTAGGGACGATGGCAGGACGAGGAGGGGACATCTAATTGAAAATACATAAAATTTATAGATTACAAATATAACATACGAATACTTGAAAAAACTAAGACTTAAAACTAAAAGTTTGAAGATTGAAACCATTAATCCAATTATTCATCACATAAGCCAAGGCCCAAAATGCTATATTTAATATTCAATGTTCATATTTCAATGTTTCATATTGAGTCATCGACATGAACATAGAAAATAGAATTAAGAATCTGAGATACATTAATACTTCATACCATAGTTCGCATACTCGTATTCAGCGAATACTCGACAGACCCAAAAAAAATTGACTCGGCAAGACTCAGCAAATACTCGGGAATACTCTGCAACTTAAAAAATACGCAAATTTCTTTAAAAAACATTAATTTTAAGCAAAATATAGCTAAATTAGTTCTATCAATTTCCTGCAACAAAGAAGAGTTCGAGTTAGCCTAAATCAGCTTTCATTTAAATAGCATAGCCTCCATAATTCCCATAATATTACATTTGAAACTCCAAGCTATCTTATTGGTTATAGTTTATGTTGAGATAAATGCCATACAATTGACATGTCGATGTTTGACATCCTTGTCCTATCTTATTGTTCCAATTCGATTTTAATTTATTAGTTTCCATCATATAATATTCATCAGCACACATTACCGAATACGAGAGGCAAGCATGATTCGTAGGGCATCAACTAAGCAAGAGTAAAACTCAAGTTGATTATGCATTTCAGACATGTTGGTTTTCAAAATATCAAACTCTAGCCCATGCTAAATTTCAAACATCAATTTTTAGACTAACAAATCCTAGGATTATTGGTTCGTCTTATTCACAAAATAACATACCTATCTACAACAACTTAATCCTTAGGAATATCTTCAAAAAGTTAGGCAAGGCTAATTTCTTGACTGGAGGCTAATTCCAGGCCATCTTCTCAGAAGCATTTATTTCCAAGAACTTAGAAGCATTACAAGTGCCTACAATTATCACTAGGAAATGCCTTCAGTTTCGAAGATTAACTTCAATACAGTTTAGGAAAGAATCCACCAAGACAATTCTAAGAATATCTACATTGGGCGAGTTATTGGCTCGGACTTGCCGAGTTTTGGCAAGTACTCACCTAGTTTTCTTGGCAAGTACTCGCCAAAACTCGGCGAGTTTTTTCAGTGAGTATTCGTTTGTAGTTTTCTTTGGTGAGTACTTGCCGAGTCTTCTAACTATGCTTCATACTAGATAGAGATACAATGATACATCAACAATATCAATATGACAATGAAAAACAAGTCTTCATTAATCACCATGATTGTAAAAGAAAATAAAAAATAAAAAATGTTGGGTTATAGGGGACGTCCCTCAAACGTTGTGGGGACGTCACGGTGTCCCCCAAATCATAAAGCATCGAGACGTCCCAAGTGCGTCCCCTTCATTTTTCGCATTTTCAAGGATGTGGGGTGGACATCTCGTCCCCGAGACATACGGGACAGCTTGGGGATGGGGGGTGCATGTGCCCACGTAACACTGAAATATATAGTTTTATTATTAGGTTAATTACACATGAAGTTTTAGTTAACTTTTAGGTTAATGATCACTTACTCTAAAACATAAATGATTAGTTTTTTTAAGAAATCGTTTATAAATTTATAGAGTAATTTAGTTTTATTTTATTTTTATTTTTTTAATATATAATAAGTTCATAATTTATGGGTTGATAATAATCATTTACTCTGAAACGTAAATGATTAGTTTTTAAAAAATCATTTATAAATTTACAATATAATTTAGTTCTGTAAATTTATTTTAAAATATGATAATAAATTAATAATTTATACGATAATATTAATTTACTCTAAAACATAAACGATCAGTTTTTTGAAAAAACATTTAATATTTATAAATTTATAGAATAATTTAGTTTTGTTTTATTTTTCTCTTTTTAATATATGATGATAAATCAATAACTTATAATGCTTTTTTAGAATTGTTTTGTTTTGTTTTATTTTTCTTTTTTTAATATATGATGATAAATCAATAACTTATAATGTTTTTTTAAAGATTTAGTTTCGTATCACGTTTTATTGTAAATATTCAGTTTTTTTAATCATTTATAAATTTTTAACATGATAATAATTTAATTCAGTTTTAAATTTTTAATGTAGGATACTAATTTAGTTTAAATTTATTTTTAATTTATTTGTTTGTTTAAATTATGATGGTAAAATAATAATTTATTACCAATATAACAATTTTAAATTTTTACTTTATTATTTTATTTTTTAATGTATGATGATAATTTAATTTAGTTTTATTATATTTTAAATGTATCATAATAATTTAGTATCAATATCATAATTTAAAAATTTTATTTTATTATTTTATTTTTAAAATTAGTTATTATGTAACTTTTTTATTTTAAACTTTATTTATATAATGTTCGTTTTTACTTTAATATCAAAACTATATTCATTTTTTATTTTAATATCAAATAGTTTAACTTTATTTGTTTAACTTACAATTTATTTTATTTTGATTTGTCAAAAATCTAGGGACATTAGTACATTACTATGGCACCTCTACAATCAAGCATGGTAGGATGAAAATATGTGAACTGAGAGGGACAAACCAATAACGTTGCATGCAGTTTATGCCAGCACCACTTTACAGGGACACTAAAAAGGGTAATGGACCACCTTCTTGGAATATCAGGTGGTCAAGGAGGTGGTGTCGAAACATGTCTAATATTACTCCTGTAATAAAAGAATCATTGGAGAAAGACTACAAGAATTCATTAGAGTACTAAATCAGCAAATGGCACAAAAGAAACGAGTCCAAAATGAACTTTGTAGGTCCACGATACCCCACACATCTTCCTCCTCTAGCATGTTTGCAAGCTCAATAATGTCGCAGAAAGAGAGTGAGATAACAACACTAAATGTTGTTACAAGTCCTCATTTTATAAATGTTCAACAATCAATTTCATTTGGAAAATGGTGCAAGACACCAGGCTTAGAAGCTCTGTGGACCACTTTTGAGGAGATCAAAAGACAGGGTCACTGAAAAATTGGCTGTCATTAAAGACTCTTAGAGGGCAACAAGTTGCACTATCCTGAGTGATGGTTAGTCCGATATGCACCAAAGGCCATTAATCAATATGTTAGAATATTGCCCCAAAGGTGTTGTATTCTTAAAGGTGATTGCCACCATGGAACATACAAGATCTTTTGAGTATATCTTCAACATTCTAGATGAATCCATTTTCAAAGTTGGTGTACAAAATGTGGTCCAAGTTGTTACTAATAGTTCTATCAATTGTGTGGGCGCTTGAAAGTAGAAAAATACCCACATATTTATTGGAGCACTTGTGTTGCGCATTACATTGATTTATTACTCCATGACTTAGTTAAATTTCCTTGGGTACATGAGGCAGTGCATATAGAAAGAGCAATTGTCAAATTCATGAAAATCATCGTCTCTATAATGTCCCTTCTCAAAGGCTAGTTCTTGAAGATCTTAACCCATTTTCTCCCCGTGGGTTTAAGGAGAAAGTAAGGGGAAGATCTGAACTTTGTCGTTACATCATTATTTTAATAGTTATCTCATTTGTATTTATGTATTCTTATTGGGCGATTAACGTTCCAATAGATGGCTATATAATTAGGAAATAAAATTAGTATTTGTGACCAAATACTTAATGAATGAACTTTTAAAAGATCCTCTAAAAAAGCACCCCTTATGTCTATAAAAGAGGTTGCTTAGTCATTTGTGGGCATGTTGTTGGTGAATTTATCTTGTCGGTGAAGGTTTGCTTGTTGAAGCACTTTCTCCATCTCATTCAAGGACGAACACCCTTGAATTGAGCACCTCCCAAGGACAAAAACCCTTGAGGAGAGGATAGTGTGGACGAAAACCCACATTATCTCATTTGTATTGATCTTCATTGTTGGTTATATTCAATTACAACCCTAAGCAACTTGCTTAGAGGAGTGTTTCCAAGGATATTGTTGGTTTCTTTGTGATCTCTTTGCATGGTTGAGCTCCCTATGGTTTATAAAGGTGAAATCTTCCATTTATCAATTGTTTGGTGCAATTTATATTTAATTTCTAGAGGGGCGACCTATATTGAGGTGACGTTTTGGTATGTGCGGTGATATTTTGCCAAATATGAAATTATCATCTTGTTCTCTATATTTCATAAGGCCAATATCTCAAGTTTCATGATTTTTGGTGCTTTCTAAGTTGAGTTACGAATTTTTAAAATGACATTGCAGACAAGGGTTTCATGAAATTCATATCTTCATATCTAGGGCATTAAAAAATAGACTTCTTGCACTACATGATTGATGAGGTTATATCATAATTTTAGAAATTCAAGTAGGGCTTATTGAAGGGTTTTGAAGGCTCACAAGTGAAGTTAAATTCCACAAACAGTTTGCTGCCCTAGGATATTGCAAAAATCAGATTATTTTCAGTTGGCTGGTTTTAAAAATCAGACTTGGTTATTTGGTGTTTGAGCTAATCGCCTTAATTATCAGTTTTATCCCCAAAAGGGATATTACAGTCTCACATTGAGTATATATAGAAAGCATGCAACCAAGGAGTTGTTGAAGCTGTGTGACACAAGATATGACTCTTTCTATATCACTTTGAAAAGAATTGTTGAAAAAAAGGGACCTCTCGGATCTGCGATTTGTAGCAATGAGTGGGAACAATTTGTGCTTATAAAAGGTTCTAAAGGTAGGCATGTGAAGAAAATTTTTCTAAGCTCTACCTTTTGGAAAAAGGTTGTAAAGGTTCTAAAAATGTGTGCACCCATAGTTTGTATGCTTCGTATGGTTGATACTGACATCCCTTGTATTGGCATGGTTTATCAGGGTATGGACCATTGTAAAGAAGCCATCCAAAAGGCTTTCAATAATGTGGAAGCGGAATAAATGAAATATGGGATATTTGTGATGAAAGATGGAGGATGATGCATACCCATTTGCATGCAACATGTTATTTAGAGCCAACATTGTTTCATATAGAAATAGAAAGTGATAGTGAAGTCATGAGTGGAGTTTATGCAACAATTGAAAAGCTAGTTCTTGATAGAAATATTGCAAAGAAAACAAGAGAGCAACTCAGGGCATATAGGTGAGAAGATGGGTTACTAGGACCCAATCAGCTGTAAATGATAAAGAGGACATGGATGGAGATGAATGGTGGCGATTCTATGGAGCAAATACTCTTAAACTACAACATTTTACAATTCAAGTCTCAAGTCGATGAGTAAGTGCACCATCGTGTGAGGGGAATTGGAGGAACTTTAACCATGTTAAATCAAGGAAAAGAAATAGGTTGCTATCAGGAAAAATGGGGGATCTTGTTTATGTGCATAGCAATTTGCGATTGACCATGAGAAAAGTGACAAAAGATGCATGTGCTTCAAAAAAGAAGCTTCAACATTTCTAGAAGACTCTTCTGATGAAGCTGATCATGATTTTGTCTGTATGAATTTGAGGATGACACTAATGATGTTGGTAATGATATTGTTGATGCTAGTGATGATGATATTAAGCCAAGCGCTCTTGATGATCTAGACATTTTTGATGTAACAAGTTGATGAGCGTTAAGCCTATAGGAAAAATCAGAAATCTGACTTATCATTTTTTCAAAGCATTTTCAATATTGTTGTTCAAAATGTTTTTTAATCAATTTATGACAGCAAGTTGTTGGGAAGTTGTTTTGACATGTTTATTTATATGAAATGTGAAACTATAAGTGTATTTCTACTAGCCAAATCAAATCACGAATTTTATCTCTATTTTTTTAGCAACAAATTCCATGTGAATTTTATAGTCCATAAATTTGAATGCGGTAACTAAGTCTGCAACCGCACCCTGGAGCAATTTCCCGCTTGTCTCTTGGAGAGGGTGCCTTGTACCCTTTCCTTGCAATTGTCAATGTTGTCACCAAATACTTCCAGTATGGGCTCTTTGCCACATTAAAGGGAAGGTTGTTGTAGTACTAGAAATTTGCACGTGCCTCATCTACTTCCTCATACGCATCCTTGTTCTAACTCGTACCTTGTAGCGAAGGTTGTGCCCCAAGTATGTTTCTACGTACAAAAAAAAATTATATCCCTTTGCTTGAACTCAAATAACCAAATGTGTCTCTTTTCCTTTGTATTTGTAGATTAGAAATACAACCCACAATCATCGTTGCATCGTCCTTTAATTCTTCTGCCATTTCATGTCTAATGGTTGTTATGGCTGGTTACAGCCTTGCCCTCTCTAGTTTCTACTCGTCTAGCTTTGCCTTCATCTCTCCTTTTTCCTCTTCCATAACATCGGGACTTACTGCAACGTCGCAGCAAACAATAGATGCAATATAATACTTTTAAACGATTGAAGCCTCCAAAAAGCGTTTCCTGTAGAAATTGCAAACTAAGTCCCTGAAACCGCTCCACTTCCAACATACTTCCAAGCAGTGTTATGGGCATTAGCGTGAGTGGTTCCTACTAGTGATCCTGAATCTGATGTTGACCTTGATGTCATTGTATGCTAAGTTCCAATTTGTAGCACCATGCACATTTGAAAAATTAAAAACCGTGAATTTAATTGAAAACAACATTATAAATTGTTTAAAAAATAAAAAATGACATTAAAACCCTATGTAACCGTAACTACAAATTTGTAATCGTAAACCCTACAAGTAAGCATAAATAGCATAACAAATTTAAAAATAGCATTTAAAACAATACATTTCGGCAATTTTGTTCATTAACGATAATAAATAAGCGTAAATAACATTTAAAAAATTATAAAAAACATTAAAAATCGTAAATTTAATTTAAAAACAACATTATAAAACTGTTTAAAAATTAAAAAAACAACATCAAAACCCTATTTAACCGTAACTGCAAATTTGTAATTGTAAACCCTATAAACAAGAATAAATTCCAAAAAAAAAAACATTTAGAACAATTCAATCCCACAATTTTTCTCATTAAGGATGATAAACACGCATAAATAACTAAGTAGTCAATACAACAGGGTCAAAGCCCTGGGTGTCGGTACAAAACATATCCGAAATGGATACTACTATGGATACGTTCCGAGAGCAACCGGGGTACCCAGACGTACCCTGGCCACTCCCAGAACGTATCCATAGCCAAAACGTTTTGTTTTTTTCTCACTTTTTTAAATATATAAACATAAAATCATATTATTTTATTATTTTTAACCCTACAAGTGAACTAGAAAGAATTAAACAAAATTAAAACTCAAAAATAAAGCAACTTACCTCTCATTCCCTCATTGCATACTTGCCTCTCTAAGCTTTCATTTTCCTCGTTTAGGGTTTGTTACTTCATCAACAAGCATTGTAATCATTTTCCTAAGCTAGTACAAGTGCCTATTCACTAATAAGGTCATTGAGGAGCTTCAAAGGAAGAGGATTTGTGGATTTTTCATTGAAGGTAAGGTTTTAAGTTTGTAACTTCCAAGTTTGATTTTAATTTTTTGTTTTTAATCTTTCACACACTTCATGCTTATTTTTATGTTTTATTATTTTCTTTTTAAACTCTTTTTTCATTTTAAATTGTGTTATGCCCTAGGGCATAGGGTTTAACAGTTTAAATTTTTTTTTAAGTTTTTAACCATTGTTTTCTTTACTTATGTTGTTGGATTTTAAACTTGTAGGTAAAAGTACAATGGCAACAAGTTCCACCTCCTATAGGCAATCCCTAATCAAAGAATTTGACCCAAATTCACCATTATCGAGGCATGTCACAATATTAGAGCAACTTCCAAGAGGTGGATGTTATGTTTTTAGATGCAATGAGTGTGAAAGGGTTTTCAAGGCTCGTATAGTCGGGTGAAAGGCCACTTGTGTGCAATATTAGGTCATGGTATAAGAACATGCAAGGGGAAAAATAACGTAGGGGTGCCAACAACAAAGGTTTTGGGATATATCAAAGAGCAAGAAGATACAAACGTAGCCTTGGCTTTGAAAATGGTTCATCCACTGTTAAAAAAAGGAAGATCATCTCCATTAGATAGGCTCGATGTTGCCCCATCTTGTATTGGCTCCCCAATTGTGACCATGACACATCTATCTATGACGGCTACCTCCATGCATGATGAGGATTCACCTTTTTCATGAAAGAGAAGTAGGACAAAAGGACCATTGGAAAAGAGCTTTCAAAATGAGAGCGGGGATATCATGGATGAAAACATTGCAAGATGTGTGTATGTGAATGAATTGTCATTCAATGTTGTGAGGTCACCATATTGGCAAGAGATGGTGAAAGAAATCAATGAAGCCCCAAAAGGGTATAAAGGGCCAAGTTATGAGAAGATATGCACCACCCTATTGGAAAGGCAAATAAAATATGTTGAAACTTCATTGCAGCCAATCAGAGACTCGTGGGTCAAAACGGGTGTGTCCATTGTTTTTTATTGATGGAAATTAGCAAGAAACTGCCCTTTGAACAATGTGGTTGCAGTATACCTAAAAGGGGCAATGTTTTTTAAAGTGGTTGATTATGAAGAGCAAGTAAAGGATACCCAATTCATCAGCAACATCCTCTTCGAAGCTATTGAAGAGGGCATGTCTCAAAATGTTGTCCAAGTCATAACGGACAAAGCCAGGAATTGCAAATCCGCAAGGATGCAAGTTGAGGGAAGGTATAGGCATTTTTTTGGACACCATGTGTTGTCCATTCACTCAATTTAATGCTAAAAAAGTTGGCCAGCAAAATAGAGTGGATTCAACAAGTGTATGAAGAGGATGAAGTGATCCAAATGTTTGTGACCAATCATCACCAGTCACAAGGCATATTTAGATCCTTCTTGCATTAGGAGTTGTTAAAGGTAAGGGAAGTTACCTTTCTTTTATTTATAAATTATAATGTAAATATTTTTATTTTTAAAATATAGTGTTCAAAAGTTTTCAATTTTTTTAATTTTCGTTTCTTATTTCTTATTAGGTTGTTGAGACTCAATTTGCAATAGACACGATTGTCTTGAGGCAACTTGTGAAGGTGCAAGAGGCACTTGGCAGGATGGTAACTTCCAACCTATGGGTTGTATGGAGGCAATCAAACATTGTACGAGCCAAAAAAGTGAAGGCAATGATCGTAGACAACACTTGGTGGGATCGAGTAGAATATTTCCTGAGTTTTACTAAGCCCGTTATGAGCATGATCCACTTTACTGACATGGATCAACCATGTCTGGGAGAGATATATGATGCTATCGACTCAATGATTGAGAAGATAAAGTCCATCATAAATGCAAAAGAACAAGATCCTGAGGAGAAATTCTTCAAAGTGCAATCAATCTTCATTGAGCGGTGGAATAAAATGACCACCCCATTAAATCTACTTGCCTTTGCATTGACTCCTAGATTCTACAACATAGATTCTTTCTTTGCTGGGGAGGATGGCACCCTACAGGGATGCGGAAGTCACTGAGGGATATATGTTGGCATTGTCTAAGCTCTTCCCTAATCTTGAGACCGAGGACATGGTTATGACAGAGTTTGCCAATTTCATAGCGGAGACACGTCATACCCTTCTCACTCTTCAGAGCAAATATAGGATGGATGCTCATAAGTGGTGGTACCTCTATGGTCAAACATTTTTGTACTTGTAGCCTCTTACAATCAAGGTATAGGCACAGGTAAGTTTTTTATTTTTTTAATTCCCTTTCTTTTTTTGTTGTAACTTCTAGTTTTTAAAATTCAAGTTTGAGTCTTTAATTTTGCATTGACTTTGTCTCAATAAGTTGCGAGTTCATCTTCCTCGGAACGCAACTAGAGTACGTATACCTTCATTCACTCACAGAAGAACAAGTTGGAGGCTAAAAAGGACGAAGATTTGGTATGTATACATTCTAACTTGAGCCTTATATCCCACAAGCAGCCAGAGTACAAGGAAGGGTCAACAAAACATTAGGATATTGATTTAGAGATAGTTGACTTGGATGGTTCCATTTCCCACCTGTCATTAGATGATGAGGGATTGGAGACTTATTCGGCATTGCGAGACCTACATGCACAAGGAAGGGTCAACAAAACATTAGAATATTGATCTAGAGATAGTTGACTTGGATGCTTCCATATCCCACCTGTCATTAGATGATGGGGGATTGGAGATTTCTTCGGCACCGCGAGACCTACATGCACAAGGGGGTCTTGCTGGTAGTGGCCCTAGTGAGAGTGGTTCGAGTCCATGTGGTTCTAATGAACCACATGTTGATGTTGATGTTGATGTTGATGTTGATGCTCTTGATGAAGAGGAATATGATGAATATTGAAAGATATTTTGAACTTTGATCATTGGTGTAAACTGTAATAAATTGAATTTAATATATCATGACGTTGTGTTTATAGTTTACTTTAACTTTTAAGCTTTTAACAAATTATGAGTTGTCTTTTGAGGTTATTTAGCTCATAACTTATAAGTTAGTTTTTCTTTCATATGCATAATATGTGGTTAATAACTTAATTCCTATTTAGTAGGCCAGAATTTTTATATTTTATTTTTATATTATTTTTGTACGGCCATATCCAATGTCATATCCGGGGCGAAAAATAAAATTTTTGTATCCGCGTATCAAATACTCTGTACCCGTAACCAAAACGTATCGACTACTTAGATAAATAACAATTAAAATCCTTCAGAATCGAATGGAATGCATTCAAAATTGTAAATCATATTTGGATGCAATATATAAACAACATAGAAAGAATTACATTCTTGAAAAGAAGGAAAAAAAAAAATAAGTAGCTTACCTCCAAATGAAATTCTTCAAATTTGCTCTTCAAATTCATTATAAAGCTCTTCAACTCATGCAAAAGATGCTCAATATTTGTGTGATTACAAGTGAGGGAGTGTGAAGCATTTATAAGACAAAAAAACAACGTTTTTTCAAAGTAAAAAACACATTTTACCAATGTTTTGCGTCTCAGCCGCATATCGCGAATTCACAAAGAATATTCACCAAGTTTTGGCGAGTTTCCACAAATATTGCACCGGGCTTTCCATGGAAACTCACCAAGTCTACATGGCGTGTTTTTGGGGCGAATATTTTCCCAAGAAGAATTGTGGCGAGTACTCACCAACTCACTAAGTTTGTAATCTATGCAAGCAACACTTCTTTTTGCACACATGTCACATGCCTACTTCTTGGCATCACACATTTTTCATTCATGCACACACACTGGCTCCATCTCATTCTTAGCTTGTTTGTTTTCACATTCATAGTTACCCCCTCTTATTTACTTGAACTAACAAGTTGTTTTGAAAGTACAAAAGTCCCTTCACCCAACTTATGCATTTCATATGCATACAAGCACACATGTAAATACTCACCCTTCTACCCTATTGATTAGTGATGCAGTCCATACAAATTTTCAGATACTCAAGACATAACTCCCACTAGTTAGTCGTTCATCTCTAAGGGGGCAAGATGTATGCACCTCTAAACGAACTATTTTTGGGTGATATATGTTGCCCTCCAATTACATCATCTGATGATGATCAACCTAACGAACAATATAAACATCCTGAGTTTATACTTATTTGCATTGATTTCCCTTTGCTTTGACCTCTCTATTTGTGATTTTCCAACTATTAGTCCCTATGTTGCTATTTTCACATTTCTTCTCACTATAGCTTGAGGTGCCTATCTTTTATAGACTTTTAGATGTTTGAATGAGGGATTCAATTTTTGCTTGAATCGAGATGTGTGTATGCTTAAGTATATCTAATCTCTAAGGAATACAATCCTTTCCTAAACATACACAAGTAAATCAAGAACTTCTATCACACTTATTTGTATATTAGCCCTAGGTTTGCAATGGATGATCAATCATGTATAAAAGATTCCCTTAAATACATACACTAAATCATGAAACAAATTGCCACCAAACTAAAGCGGTTTAGTAACTGTGTTTTGACAAGAAGCTTATCCAGACGCTCAAAGAGTTCTACTCATCATAGAAGACAAGACTAGGTGAGAAGCTTATTTGTTTTTCCAAGATTCTTTCTTAGAAGACAAGAAGTCAAAATGACCATGATTTGATGAGAAGCTTATCTCTTCTACCCATGGATCCTCTTGTTATACACACCATTGTTTCTTGAACATAGCAACTGGCATGCCTAGTTGTTCCTTGCATGATTATCTTATCTTGGTAAAAAAATATCTAGGTGACCATCTTTGGTTCAACCTCATTGCCTTTGTTGCCTCGTGGTATCTGTATTTGAGCAAAGCCTTCTATCATTCATTGGTTATTTTCTGAATCCATATACATAGGAGTTTAGCTCTAATCAATACAAATCATACATGCATGTATCAAGTAAACTAGTCATGTCAAACCCAAGTCATCTTGTGTGCACAACCAATAATCATCATGAACCATCAAGTCAGATTAAGGGTCGAGCCAAATCTTTCACATTCCTATCTTTGACACATTCAACTTTTCTCCCCAGTTCCCTTAGAACCACCCCCAACAACACTTTGCTTTGCACACATGTCACATGCCTTCTTCTCGGTGTCACACATTTTTCATTCATGCACACCCACTGGCTCCATCTCATTCTTAGCTTGTTTGTTTTCGCATCCATAGTCCCCCCTCTTATTAACTTGAACTAACAAGTTGTTTTGCAAGTACACAAGTCCCTTCACCCAACTTACGCATACAAGTACACAAGTAAACACTACGTATGTAAATATCGACCCTTATACCCTATAGATCAGTGAGTCACTCCATACACGTTTTCGGATAATCACGACATAACTCCCAATAGTTAGTTGTTCATCTCTAAGGGGGAAAGATGTATGCACCTCAAAACGAACTATTTTGGATGATATATGTTGCCACCCAATTACATCATCTGATGATGATCAACTTAACGAACAATATACACATCCTGAATTTATACCTATTTGCATTGATTTCTCTTTGTTTTGACTTCTTTATTTGTGATTTCTCGACTATTAGTTCCTTTTTTGCTATTTTAGCATTTCTTCTCATGTGTCTCAATCTGCTTTAAACACCCCAATTTCATCTGTTAACCTCTATGTTGTTAGAAATCATCATTTTGCATGTTTTTTATCATTAATCCCCTTAATTTGGTACACATTGACTACTCTTTATTGAGTGTCGTTTTTTTCATTTTGCATCCTTTTTGTCAATGTTGGGTCCTATGCTTTTCAACTTCAATCAGAATCTTGCCACATTGTACCTTTTTTACATGCTCTTCGCATTTTATTTTGATGCCAATCATTTCGAGTTACCACAAATACCTTATGGCTTTGTCGGTTTCTATAGTTTGAGTGTGCATGCACTATTGCAACTCAGATCAAGCCATCCAAATAGTTCCTAGACCTACACAAACCTTTCTACATACAATTGACTCCTAAACGCACATCCACTATCCAAAAACCATCTTTTCGCACTCTTGACCTCTTTTTGACACACATAAATCTCTCTAGAGACCCCGTTCATCCTTTTAGGCTTGCAAGGGACAACTATCTTTTAGTTAAAGACCTAGTCCATGATTGGTGCTTTTGATCAAAGTGGTAATTGACAAATGGCACTTTGACCCAAAGGGAAAATACTATGTTGGTACTTCCCAAACAAGTTGTGAACATGGAACTAAGCCAGGCGCCATTGGTGCTTTGGCCAAAGCACCACTAATACTTCCACTATACAAATGGCACTTTTTCTTAGGGAGTGGTGCTTTGTCTATTTTTTCTACCTGGTTTGTTTGTAATCAAATTTTGACGATTTTAACCTCCTCCAACATGGAACTAAGCCAGATGCCATTGGCACTTTGGCCAAAGCCCCACTAATACTTCCACTATACAGATGACACTTTTTGTCAGGTAGTGGCGCTTTGTCTTTTTTTCTTCCTGGTTTGTTTGTAACCAAATTTTGATGATTTTAACTTCCTCCAACCGCTTTCATTTACTATATAAATAGACTTATGGACCTTAAAAAATCCTCTCTTTGACTTCTTTGGCATTCTAGATCTCTTTTTAATCTTGACTTAATCTTCAAATTCTCCTTGCTTTCTTGGGAATTATTAGATTGTGTTGGACTTGCCTCTCTTCTTGCAAGTCATTAGGTTACATGACTTCACACAGTCTTCTCTTCCTTCTTCCACCTTCAATCTTGGATCATCCTCCTCTTTTCTTCTTCTTAGATTACATCATCCCTCTTTGCAAGTACAGGGAAGAATAGCACAAAGTGTTTCTCAAGACATTACTGACATATTTTAAGCTTGGTTGTAGGAGAATCCTATCCTCTATGGATGTCGATTATTGTGATAGATTTCACGTGATGAGGACCTTCATCTTACCCACTTTTAATGTGGTCTTAAGCTTATTGGTCCACATTTCACATCTTGTTTTGCATTTTTGTATCTCAATTTATTCGAAGATGCAGGTTTTAAATAGTTTTTTTGTGTCTTTTGCATTTAGAAGTGTTTTGTGAATATTTAAAACATTAGAATTGAACAAATATTTATGCATGTCCGTTTCATTTTAAGTTTTACCCTTACTTTGGTAAGTTAGGTAAATGAGAGTCATTTCACGTAACTTTACATATTCACTTAGTATTTTATGCAAGTGGGTCCATTGTTTAGTAATACACTTTTGATATTTGACTTTATAACTTGACATAATCTTGTTTTTTATCAAAGTGTTGTATTAAAGGGCTTACATTTCTGATTTGTTCTTGACACTTTACACTTTGAGCACTTTTCAAGCTTCAATCTTTTAAGTTATATCTAACTTACACTCGTACATTTAAAAGGTTAACTTTTGATGGGGATTAGTTGTTATATTGTACGTGTCTAGAGTAAACCATACGCATTCACATGGCACATTTTAAGTTGTGTTTATTCTAAGGTGCATTTTATTATGTTATATGCATTCACATGGTTAAAGAATAGTCACATATAAGGAATAGTCGTTTTCCTTTCTAGTTTGCATACTAATTCCAAAAACATCAAAATTACAAGCATAAGTCTCCTTTTATTTACTTGAAGAGCATACAACATTGAGTTTATTTGCCTACATATAAACTTGATTCACATTCTAACAATTAAAGCCTACAGGGTTTAAATATTTTCTATGTGATTTGCAGGTGCATGAATAAAAGGAACGATAATGTTGGCTAGATTTTATGCATAGCTAAAACCTAGGCAGTCATGAGATAAATCTCCCTCAGTTACCGGTGAGGCTCCCGTGTAAGATTTTTGTCAATTATATTCTCTAATATCTACCTATGGGTTTTACTTTAACTGCGAAGCTCATAAACCATAGCTAAGCAATTCTGCAGCAAGTAAGCAGCTATAAAGAAATATTTGCAGAAGGGGGAATAGTTGAATACAGAAAGAAAGAGAAGAAGTGTAATCCAACCAATAGTTTGCAGAGTTGGTCTCATACACATAGATAAAACAGATAGATCTCACAAAACAGAATCAAAGGAAAGGAAAGCTTCTAATCTAAATTTTAGATAATTCAAAGTTTATCTAAAGATTTACACAGAAGCAAGAAGCCAATGCACCGTTGACACAAATTTCTCCAGAAACATGCCTCTATTTCATTCCTCAGCTTTTAGAAAAGATATCAAGGGTTTCAGCACAAAGTTTGGAACTCAAGAATACTGATTACAAATTCTGATCCTCTAACCCGTAGGTTCTTCTATTTATAGTGCATAGAAGGAAATTACAAATAGGAAAGCAATACTTGAACTGACAAATGCAGAAGCTATAAAGAAAACAACTAGCAATTTTTTCACTGAAATTTCTCTCTACATGACATGCATCTGAAGATTAAATCAAAGCTTTGCATGTCTGCCACTTATTCTCAATTAAGGACCTTTTCAGATAACTAAAAGTAATGGCTTTTAACCAATTACTTTAGTTTTACAATTTTGTCCGAGAAAATAAGAATAAGAGAATAAGAGAATATTTCTTTACTTTAGCTTATCTTTTTCTGCCTTCTCCTTATCAAGCTTAAGGAATAAAGCATCTATCAATGCCCGTGTATCTTGCTTTAATCACCTCTGAATCTGATACCCTAGCATGGGGAAAATCTTCGGAAGGAGAGTACTCTGTAGCTAAAGGATATAGTGCTTTGATAGTTACTTAGCCACATCCTCGGAAGGACATCTTCGTTGATCTCTGGCAACTTGCTTTGTGGCCTAAAATTAGATTTTTTATCTAGCTTTTTCTCTATAGGAGGATTCTTACTGGAGATAATTTGATGAAACGCAGGATGGTCAGACCCTTTTGGTGTCCTTTATGTAAAGAAGCAGTTGAAACACTGATCCTCTTTTCCTTCAGTGCCCTTTTTTTATGTCTCTATGGAACATCCTAGCTGATTGGTTATCTGTTACTTGGAAATCCTCTATAAATCTAGTGGATACTCTTAGAGGTTGGAAACACTCAGTCATTGATACTCAGGACTTTAACAAAGTAATTTGGATTGTGATCTCCCTTATGTTGTGGAATGTATGGAAAGAAAGAAATAGACGTATTTTCAAATCTGAAAGCAGAGATAGTTGGTATCTAAAGTAACTAATCCGAAGTAACATTGTGGAAACTATGGTGCATAATTTAAATTCCCTCTTCAACACCGGGCAAGTGGAAAGTTTTATTTCAAAAACTTAATTTGGGGGAGAGTCAATTACAGACAAAGTCCTATCCTAAACCTTTGATTCCCTCTGTTTTGAGAAAATGGAAACCACCTCCGTTTGGCTTTGTTAAATTAAATATCGATGGAGCAGCTAGAGGAAATCCGAGTCCTGCCAGTATGGGAGGGATAACACATGATTCTTTGGGAACTCCCCTCTTTTTCTTCGCTCATCAATTGGGACATTGCACCAATAATGTGGTTGAAATCTTGGCTATCCAACGAGCTCTTCTGGAGGCAACTAAACTGGGATGCCTTAGTATTATAGTGGAATCTGATTCTAAGTTTATTGTTAACCTTCTGTCAGCTCAAGAACAACATATATCCAATAATTGGCTCATCGCTAGAATTCAAGGGGATATTAAGGCTATAGCTAGACAATATCAGACCATTATATATCAACATGTACCTAGAGAGCAGAACAAAGTGGCAGATGCTTTAGCAAATTGGTTCATAATAATCTAATCAACTTTGGCCCTTTACCTTTGACATGGCCTCCAAAGAAGTGGCAACAGATTGAAAAGATCCTTCACTTGCAATCGCTAGATGGATAATTGGCAGATATGCTCTATCTCTTCTTTGATTTGTTGTTGGAACTCTAAGGATATATCTTGGAGTATGAGTATAATAGCTTGGCATTGTAATTTGAAAATTATATTTCTATTAATATAATTTCTGGTGTTTTAAAAAATAAAAATAAAAAAATAGATTGATAATCAAGGTGATAGGGAGATACGAAACAAAATTACAAGGTGGTTGCCACAAGTAATGTTGAAAATGGTTTTTTAAAGTTTCAGAAGTTCACTTCCACAAACAGAAATTGTTACAATGTGTATGGTTTCAAAAGGAGTTTATATGAATAGGATATGGTAGGAATGCACTAGACGTGTTAATTACCATAGTTTTTAGCCTATGGGAAAGTCACACGTGGTGCATGATTTGCCAAAGATCTCACAAGACATAGAGTTTGTGAAGGTTGTGCTCTCAAAAAGTAGCATGTGAAAAGTTTCCCACAAGATAAATCATGAAAAGCCGAAGTTCCTCTAACTTGATTCAAAGCGATGTGATGGGTCCAGTCCAAACACCATCGCTTGCATGTTCAAGGTATATGCTTACATCCCTTGATGGCTATAGAAAAAACAAGTGTATTTTTTGTTGTTTTCCAAAGGAAAAATGAAGTACAAGACAAACTCACCTTTGTTGAAAGGTAGAGTGGAAAGTATTTCTGAATGAATAGGACAAATAGAAGCACCAAATATGTGAACAAATATTTTCTAACTTTTTGCAAAGTAAAATACAATTGAATAAAAAAATGATTTTATTTTTTCTCACTCACCTAGGCAGAATGGAATGAAAAAAAGAAAAGAGTGAGCTTTGATCAAAATGGCTAGGTGTATATTGCAATTTAGGAATGTAAACTTAAGGCTTTGGGTTGAAGCAGGGAGTAGAGCTACATATATTTTGGATAGGACCCCTACCAAAGTACTCAGAAATGTAACTCCATAAGAAGATTGAAGTGGGCAGGAAGTCTACGATCTCTCACCTTTGAGTTTTTGGTTGCAAGGCTCGTGCCCATATACTTGATGATAGAAGTCAAAAGATGGATAATATTGTGTATGGCAAAGCGTCACAAGCCTATAAGTTGTATGACCCACAAACTGAACAAATTCGTATCGAGATAAATGTATGGTTTGATGAAGATTTTGTTGTTGCTAATGATGATGGCGCTCATTAAATCCTCTTCCATTTCAACATCTCTTATTATTGAAGATGAACTTATTGAGACTAATATCGGTCCAATTATAGTTAGATCATAAATGTTGTAGCAAACATCTTCTGTAAGTGAAGCAAGAGATCAATTGGATGCACAAGATTAAAATGATGAAACAAATGTTGGAAAATAAGTATTCATGATATTTACCAAGAAGGTCCTATACTTTATCTTGTCAATTATGCTCTCATGACCAGAGTTATGAGATTTGATCATTCAAAGAAGCAGTAAGCCGAAATAGGATGAAACAATGTCCAATGGGTATAATTCTTGGAAGAAAAATGACACTTAGGAGTTGACAATACTTCCAAAAGGTAAAAAAATGGTTGGTTGCAGATGGACACACAAAATAAGTTTAGATCTAATGGATATGTCAAGAAGCACAATGCTTTGTTAGGAATAATCTGTGGATTAGTGCTCACATTATTGTTTGTAATAGTTAAATGTAATATCCATATATTACATTAGCAAGTTAGTAAGATATTAATATCATATTTGTGTGAGAAAAATAAAATATTGTAATATTATTAATATGAGTTATGAAACAACTCATTATTAATAATATAGGATAAATTGTATTATTTGTGAGTTTGTTGAATAAACAACTCACGCAGCTATTTGAGAGTTGTGTGAGAGATTGATGGGTTTGGGAGTGATTCTAGGAGACATAAGAGAGTATATTGAGGGATTGAAGATTGGAGTTGAATCCTCGTATTAAGGAGATCATTCTCCTATATATTGTAAGGTCTCTTACCATGTAATTGCTAAAAAAAACTCCATATTTATTCAGTCAATAATATTGTGTGTTTATTATTTATTTTATCCTCTGTAATTTTGTGTCTTCATTCTGCAACATTGTCTTTTCTTGCTTTGTCCAATTCTATAATGTAATTGTTGTTTATTTTGATTAGTTAAGCACTCAATTTCATATCGTTTGGTATCAGAGTAGGTCATCCTTTGGCTATGAGAGTCGTTGCAAGACAAAACCGGGGCCTCTAGGATGCAGATCTGAAAGTTTTTTAATTTTTTGTCGTTGTTTTCTAAATTACGGGTTCGTGACACAGGGATCGCCATCGA
The DNA here is from genome assembly GCA_019776745.2 of Taxus chinensis. NCBI lineage: Eukaryota > Viridiplantae > Streptophyta > Pinopsida > Cupressales > Taxaceae > Taxus > Taxus chinensis. Next base: position 15,360,347 of record CM034154.1, on the reverse strand, counting down.
TTCTTTTGATCGTCGTCGATTCTGATCCAATCCTCGTCGATTCTGTTGATAACCGACGACTTTGCCTGAAGATTGACAGATTGTGAATTACCTGCAATCTTGTTTCTGGTCATCGACGATTTGCTCCAGTCGCAAGCGACTCTGCTAATTGCCGACGATGCTGTTTCCAACAGCCAGCGATTCACTCTAGTTTCTGTCGACCACTGTGGTAAGCTTGACAGCAAGCTTTTTTCTGTATTTTCAGTAAATTTTTCAAGCTTTCTGTTCTACATTGAGGGGGGCTTTTCAAACTAAGCTCCAATTTTAAATTTTCTAAGTAACTAAAAGCAACATCAAATGGAGGTTAGAGGCAACAGAGGAAGGAGGCATTTTAACGACCTCTCATCAGGCACCATTGATGAGGCTGCAATACTGCTTTGGTGGCCATGTTTTTCCAGTTGTGTTCTGTGTGTTTAATTTCCATTGTATGTAAATAAGAATAGATGGATCATTCCTGTTCAATTATTGCAATAAGTGAGCTCCTGCATGAGCAATATTTCTTGTAATTTCCCTTGAATGTAAAAATGTGAGTGGGGAAACATGTACACTGCTATGGAATGGTTGGTGGTCCACTAGAAAACTAATTTGAGAGTTTGTGAATCTCTTAGAAAAGCACATACAGAGTGGTTAATGGTTCCACTAGAAAACCTATAAGAATTGATGGTACTCTTTGAAAACCATCATATCATGAGCAGGTACTAGACAGAACTCATCCATGTTCGCATTACGGGGGGCATGTAAGGAATAATCCTTGGATTAGTGCTCACATTATTATTTGTAATAGTTAAATGTAATATTCATATATTACATTAGCAAGTTAGTAAGATATTAATATTGTTATATTAATATCATATATGTGTGAGAAAAATAAAATATTGTAATATTATTAATATGAGTTATGAAACAACTCATTATTAATAATATAGGATAAATTGTATTAGTTGTGAGTTTGTTGAATAAACAACTCACGTAGCTATTTGAGAGTTGTGTGAGAGATTGATGGGTTTGGGAGTGATTCTAGGAGAGATAAGAGAGTATATTGTGGGATTGAAGATTGGAGTTGAATCCTTGTATTAAGGAGATCATTCTCCTATATATTGTAAGCTCTCTCACCATGTAATTGCTAAAAAAAGCTCCATATTTATTCAATCAATAATATAGTGTGTTTATTATTTATTTTATCCTTTGTAATTATGTATCTTCATTCTGCAACATTGTCTTTTCTTGCTTTGTACAATTTTATAATGTAATTGTTGCTTATTTTGATTAGTTAAGCACCCAATTCCATATCATTCTTAGCCAAAGGTTTCTCTGAAAAAGAAAGGCATTGATTACACTAATTCTTTTTAATGAGTACTGCGCACTCATTGGGCACTAGATTACATAGATTATCAGCATCTTTGCTCATACTTCGGAGGAAGTATATAGTGGATTTACAATTATGAGTAAGCGTACAACTAAACTAGTGATCACCTTCAGCCTAGGCAGGTACAAGTAAGGGGCATCCACGCCGTCAAAGTCACTCAAGGAATGATCTTGGCCTCAACCGTTTTGACTCGCTATGTCGGGCATCTCCAGTCCTTGCACTCTGCAAGACTTGATCCCTAGTGGGCTCATTAATAGCCTAACAACAGCACCAATACACCAAGGGCCCTTCAATGATTACACTAATCTTTTACTCATGTTGCATATATGATTTCTATTTACACTATTATTGCCTTCACAACAAAATTTGGATGGGAGATTCCCCAGATAGATATTAAATTTGTCTTCTTATAAAGTGATTTGAGAGAGGACATTTAGTGCAGCAACCACTAGGATTTGTGAAACCTAGAGAAGAACACTTGGTGTGTCGGTTAAAGAAGTCATTATATGGCCTCAAGCAAACCCCAAGGGTGTCATACTCCAAAATATTCTTTCATGTAGGAGTCAAGAAGAGCAATCTCATCTTGATTCGTACATGAAGAATTGAGATACATTCTAACTATGTTGTAGGTTGATGATTTGATTATTATGGTCCATAATTTGACATAATTCATATATTCAAGAAACAAAGGCCTAATTGAAAAAAGCCTTTGAAATGACTAATCAAGCTTGGTGCATTGTTTTTGGGGTATGCAAGTCTGGCAATAACAAGGTAAGATTAACATATTTACCAAAGACTCCAAGACATCAGAATAGCGGGACATAGGAACGGGGTTTTTAGGAAGGCAAAAAAATTCCAAATTTTGGGGGCAGTGGGGGGACGGCTAATAAAATAATATATCATTTTTTATATATTGCAAATATGACATGAATAAACTAAGACTTAAAGCTGAAAGCCAAAAGGTTGAAACCATTCATCCAATCATTCAACACATAAGCCAAAATGTTATATTTATTATTCATATTTCATATTGAGTCATTGACATTAACACGGAAATTAGAATCGAGATACATTGACAGTGATACAATGATGCATCAACTATATGACTGAAAAACACAAGTCTTCATTAATCAACATAATAAGAGTACATATGTCATAAGTTCATAACTAAAATGGCTAAAACTAAATTCTAAAACATGGTTTGCATATTGCAATTAAATAATCAAATTCCTCTAAAGGAATACTTGCGAAATGCTCATCAGTGGACGTATCAACATCATCTATATCGTGCAAAGTGATCCCAACCAATCCCTGCTACTTCTCTTTGTCGATTTGCCTCAAATCCTTAAGGTCTACATCCCATCATTATGTTGGGCTCTCCTTATACATAGATGTCTTGTGATCCATGAGACATAAGACACTATGTACAAGAAGTTTCTCCGCTCTCTTAGAAGTAAGTATGTTCTTCTTAAGAAAGTGGATCCATCTATATGTAGACTAGTTCCTCTCAAAAGCTGAGGAACAATAAAGTCGAGAAAGAAGGCGAATGGCAAGGGTATGCAGCAATCTTGGAGGTCTATACAATTGCCTCATTGGAGTCTTTTGTGTCCATGTGTCCCTATCTATCTTTGTCGAAGTTTTGTAGCTGCAAGATAAGCAAACTTGAGCCAATCAATTCTTACCCGTGAAGCATCTTCTGCATTATATTATTTTTTAAGGGCTTTTAAAAAACCCTTCCTCACCTCCCCATCATCTACAGGGACAATCCTACTAGGCCTCTCTATATACCATTTAGGATTTAACGCATATAGGGCCATGTGTAAACGGGTGTTCAACTTCTCCCACCTCTACTCAACGATGGGCTAAACATGTTGATAATACAACTCTAGGGTGAGGTCCCTTTCCTGAATAGCGGCATTCATCTAGCCAAACATACTATCAATACACTTGTATATCTCACCGAGGTTGGGGCTCTCAAAATCCTCATATTTGATCACACGAATGTTATGTACCACACATTTGTCCAAAATGTGTCTCTCACCACCATTGTTTTTGCTCTCTTCTCCTACTCTGTCTCGAACCCATCCCACTTAGACCACTCTGACATCATGACCATACATTGTAGGAACTCCTGCACCTCAAGCATCATATCCAACAAATAAAGTAGGGTGCAAAACGTGTGTTTACCAGCTTGAGGAATTCCTTCGAAAAGTTATGAAAAAGTGTCAATGATGTATGGTGGTTGCAGATGAACATTTGCACCTCTCTAGCCCCTGCCACTACACTTTTGACAAAGACAATTTTTCTAATGTCCTTCAGTGCATTGTCATAGTATGCACAAACATGGGGTCCAAATATATGTTAGTAGTGAGCCTCAATCAACTTACCTGTCACCCTACACACGTAAGTTACATTTGTAATAACTTGTACAATGTTGGCAGGACCAACCTCCTCAATGGTATCTTGAAAAATGGTAAATGTAATGAAATTACTTAGATAGATCTGAATAACAACAATAATGTAACACCAAGGAACACGAAAATATAGAAAAATGATTACAATATGCAAGTAGAATGACTTTGATGGGGCAACCTCCAAACCATGCAATGAGACTCAAGTGCTCAATATGATGATAATATCCTACTCTACTAACTCTTATATATACCCTACTATACTATGCAAAGCCCTAAGCCAACCCACTAAGCATATGAAAGCATAAATAAATGTGATATGACATGATAGAGATTATGTTAGCCACATGTCAACTATACATATCTTGATATATGACTTAGGATTAAGGGCATAGCATTTTCCTCCCCTTCAAAGTAACATTGTCCCCAATGTTAGTAATCTCTAGATGTTGTTGCCAGAACATTGTGTCTTCCCATGTTGCATCTTCAATGTCCAAATTCTTTCATTTGATCAGATACTCAGTGACGACCCTTGTCTTCAACTTCTTAGTGCGTGTTTGTAGGATTCCTTCAGGTTCCAAGATGATATGTCCCTCTTCATCAAGCTCTAGTAATACTGATTGAGAAGACACCTTCTGCCCAATGACCTTCTTAAAGCAACAAACATGGAAAACTGGATCTATTTTAGTTGACCAAGGAAGCTCCAATTTATATGCCACACTACCAAATTTTTGCAACACTTCATAATGGGCATTGTATTTAGGTGAAAACTCGTTATGTTTTTTTTGTTGTTTCAAAGAGAGTTGCTTGTATGGCTGCAATCTTACAAAAACACAATCTCCAACTTCAAAGATTCGCTCACTGCGGTGTTGATCAACTTGTTGCTTTATGCGGTTTTGTGCCATTACCAAGTTCTCTTTAAGGCTAAAGAGCACCTTGTGTTGGTGTTGAATGTGTTCTTCAATTGCTCTTACTTTAGGTTGGACCCTTATGTTGAAAATGAGGGATGGTGGATGGTAACCATATAATGCCAAGAATGGGGACATTTTGGATGAAGTATGAAATGAAGTGTTATACCACCATTCTACAAGTGGTAGCCACTTAACCCATCTTTCTTGCTTATCTGAAGCAAAAGATCGTAGATACCCCCCCAAACATTTGTTTACTGCCTCCATTTGTCCATCAGATTAGGGATGATATGATGAACTACGAGCCAATTGAGTACCCAAACATGACAATAAATCAATCCAAAAATTGCTAGTAAAGATAGGATCGCGATCATCGACTATAATCTTGAGTGTTCCATGTAGCTTCTAAACTGTATCCATAAAAGATATGGCAACTGTACTTGTTGTAAATGGATGTGACAAGGCACAAAAATGAGCATACTTGATGAGTCTATTTACAACCACCAAAATTACACTTTTTCCTTCAGATTTCAGCAATCCCGTGATGAAATCCATGGAAACCTCTACCCACCGCTCACTAGGAATAGATAGAGGTTGCAAAAGTCCTGGAGACTTAACAATTTCACCCTTGTTACACTGACACACCAAGCATTCTACCAAAAAAATTTGGATATCTCCTTTCAACCCTTCCCAAAAGAAACGTTGTTTAATTCTATGATAAGTTTTCAAGAAATCTTGAATGGCCACCCATTAGAGAAGCATGGAGCTCTGAGAGAACCTGGATTTTAAGGGTAGAGTTTTTGTGTAAGTACAATCGGTCCTTGTACCACAATGCATCCCCATTCCATACAATTTTTTATGAAATACTTGGATCTTGTTGAAGATTCTACATGAGAGTGTGGGTCTTTGTGTCATTTTGTCATTCTAATCTTTCCTCATCTACCCAATCTACCTGTAATATGGACATGGCATATATCAATGCCTTTGTGGACTCATCTCTCCTAGATAGTGCATCAACTACCACATTTTCTTTTCTTTTTTTATAAATGATCTCAAATTCATAGCCCAACATCTTAGTGACCCATTTTTGTTGTTTTTCCAATGATAGTCTTTGCTCAAAAGTATTTCAAGTTGTCATGATTTGTCTTTACCTTAAAGTGATGACCCATGAGATACGGTCTCCACTGTTTGACTGCATGAAGAATAGCCATCATTTCCTTCTCATAAGTTGGTTTTGCTATAGGTTCTTACCTTTGAGTTGACAACTCTCAAATGTAATGGGACGACCCTTTTGCATAAGTATTGCACCTATGCCACACCCTGAAGCATAGCATTCAACAATAAAGGTTTTGAAGAAATCTGATGTAGCCAAAACTAGAGTGGTACACATGGCCTTCTTCAGTGATTCAAATGCTTGTGTTGTTTCCTCATTCCAATAAAAGAGTCTTTACTCAATAACATTGTGAGTGGTGCTGAAATTCTACCATAATTCTTCACAAATATGCGATAATAACCTGTAATCCCTAAAAATCCCCTAAGGTTTTTGAGGGTTTTAGGAATTTGCCAATCCACCATGGCTTGGATCTTATGAGGATCCACTTTTGCCCCTTCATGAGACACAATATGACCCAAGTATTCTACCTCCCTTACCCCAAAAGCACACTTGGAGGGCTTGGCATAAAGGTGTTGTTGTCCAAGAGTCTCCAATACCTTATTGACATGATGTAAATGTTCCTCCCAAGTCTTGTTGTAGATTAATATATCATCAAAAAATACCAAGACAAATTTCTACAACAATGGCCAAAAAATTGAATTCATCAAACTCTAGAAAGTAGATGGAGCATTTGTAAGGCCAAAAGGCATTACTAGAAATTCATAATGGCCCTCATGTGTCCTAAATGTTGTTTTATGAATATCTTCATCATGAATTCGGATTTGATGGTATCCTGATCGAAGATCTAATTTTGTAAAACAAACAGCACCATGTAATTCATCTAACAAATCTTCAATGACAGGAATAGGATACTTATCTTTCACTGTGTATTTGTTGAGCTCCATGTAGTCTGGACACATGCACCAACCTTCATCCTTCTTTCTTACCATCACCACTAGAGAAGAGTAAGCACTCTAACTATGGCGAATACTACCTGCTTCCAACATCTCTTGTACCATCTTTTCAATCTCACCCTTCTGTAGATAAGGGTACCTATAAAGTCGAATGTTAGATGGTTGACTCCCTGGTACTAGGTGAATAGCATGATCATAATCTCTTTTGGGAGCTAACCCTTTTAGCATATCCCCAAAAATGACTTAGTACTTATTAAGAAATGTTTGTAGATCTGATGGTATAGGACCTTTTGATGGTTGAGCTTCTAGTGAAAATAGTTGTGCCACAAACCCATCTACACCCTTCTTAAGCATTTTATGCATTTGATGAGAACTTACCAATTGTGGAGCTTTTGCCTTCATCCCACATAACTCAAAAGTCCTCCCTTTAGAATGGAACCTCATGAATAAATCCTGGAAGTTCATCTCAACAGTGCCCAAGGTAGTGAGCCATTGGACCCCTAACACAATATCTGCTCCCCCCATTAAAATGGCATACATGGGGCCCTCTAGCAGGTAATCTTCCAAGGAGAACTTGATCTTATGGTATTTTCCTGAACAACTAACTTTACCTCCATCTGCGACCATTACCTAAAACTCTGGGGCTAGATAAACAAAGCAATTTAAACGTAAGACCAACTTATGATTGATGAAGTTATGAGTACTACCAGAGTCAATTAGTATTGTCACCCTTTGTTTCTTTATGAACCCAACAACCTTGAGGGTTTGTGGGGTGTTAATCCCTGAAATTGAATGGCAAGAGATGATGGTTGAGATTCTTCAGCCTTGATTGCAAGAACCTCTTCCTCTTCATCAGTTGCATCCTCCTCATCTTCTTTCTCACTAGGACCCTCAGTGTAGAATAACTTCTTCTTAGGGAATTTGTGTCCTTTGCTCCACTTGTTATCACAATTATAACAAAGACCTTTTGCTCTCTTATATTCAATTTCTTGAGTCAATCGTGTCGGTTGGGGAAGTGATAATGTTGCCATCATGTGTTCCTTGTGATTAATGAGAGACCCCTTCATTTGACAAGATCTTGTTCCTCCACTCGACGAGAAACTATCATGGAATCTGATATCGATCCAGGATTAAGGCGAACATCAAGTTGGATGTCATCCTTAAGTCCACCCAAGAAGAGATTATTTAGGTCCTCTGAGATGTCATTCACTCATAATGATAAATTCTAGAGCTGCTAGATATAATCCTTGATTGTCCCTGTCTGTCGTAATTTGGCTATCTAGCTAAAATAGTTCTCTATAACACTATTACTATAGTGAGTTTGGAGCTCATCAATGAACATAGACCAAGTAATAGGGAGTTGGTGTCGAGGCTTCTCCCTCCACCTCCTCTTCTTCTTTGTTCTCTCTTTCTTCTTCTTTTGTTGTTTTCTGGGACCTTTTTGGGTTTCCCTGTTGCTTTTGTTTTGCTCTGTATGGTGCAGTCCCATTGACCTATTTTGTGGTCATTTGTTGGACATTTAATATAATTATCTTATCTACTCACACATCCATCTATACCAAATGAATTGTTTTGATTCTAGATACAAGATGCCATTACCACCTTTTGTCCCCTTGGGACATGATGCAGATCAAAAAAAATCTTCATTTGATTGATCCATGTGATCGAATCATGCCCATTGAACTTGCACATTTCTACTTTTAGAATCTTGTTCCGCCATTGGCCCGAAGGTCCACAACTTTGCACAAAGGAGCTCCTTTGGTTGGTTTGATTTGGATTTAAGGCTGCATTATTTGGATTTGGGTGTGCATTGATTGAGGAACCCATATGACTTGATTAGGAATTCATTCCCATCTCATGTTTTCTCATTGATTCCAACCCCAAATGCATTTCACTCTTCATTGCTTGAATGTTACCTCCCAGTGCTTCAAGGTTATCTTTCATATTAACTTTTAGTGTTTGAAGATCATGTTGGAAGACCTTACCATATTATTAACCTTTTCCTGAAGTTGGTTAAATACCTTTAATACTCCAAAAATTGAAGATTCCAAATCCATATCTTCCTTATTTGGAGTCATTCCTAGAGTGGATTGACCCTTCCCTTGGCCTCTAGTCACTCTTTCGGTCATGATGTAGGGTTTGGGTCTTGGTATACAAGGATCATGGTAGAAATTTAGGGTTTGGGGTGTTATAAATTAATTGTTTGAATAGAAAAAACACAGAGAACAAACCCTAGCTTATTTTTTGCAATATTTTTGAAAATATAAGAAACTTATTAAAATTCTCAAAATTGCATCCTAGTTAGTGAATTTATGAAAAACCCCAAAATTGATATAACTTGTGCAAAACAAGTCAAAAAATCTTGAAATTTGGAGAGGATCTTACTTGATTTAGTTCACAACACAAGTAAAAAAATGCAGAAAAAATTGCTATTGTTTTGGAGATATAGCCGAATCTTCACAATTAGGGTTTTGACCCAATTCTGGCCAAGATCAAGCTCTGATACCACTTGGAATGAAATTACTTAGATAGATCTGAATATCAAAAGCAATATAACACCAAGGAACACCAACATATAGAGAAATGATCACAATATGCAAGTGGAATGACTTAGCCACTTCGAGGGGGCAACCTCCAAACCATACAATAACACTCAAGTGCTCAATATGATGATAATATCCTACTAACTCTTATATATACCCTGTTAACCTATGCAAATCCCTAAGGTCGACCCACTAAGCATATGAAAGCATAAATAAATATGATATGACACAATAAGAGATTATGTTAGCCGCAGGTCGGCTATCTATATCCCGATATATGACCTGGGGTTAAGGGCGTAGCAGTAAATTGAAACTCTACATCCTTCTTTCTTGATCAATCAATTATCTTCAAAAATTAAGGACCCTCCATGCATGAAACAATGATTTGTGAGTGGGCAGTGTCTAATATTCATTCACCTATCCATGATGATCTTGAAACCGTGAGAGACCCGTGTGCACCTCATCTCCTCCATCAATAAGTTAACCTTGGAATAGGTCCTATCCAAGATTGTTGTCCTCTATGATCCTCTACTTCATGTCTCCTGCGGGCACATAACCTACACCTGCTTCGGCTACCTTAGCCATAGCCTCCTTGTAATAAGAAGGGCAAGTAGCATGAAATGGGATGCTAACAAAATAAAAAGAAATTCCAATGGCATCATCAGCCTCATCCCTAGCCCTTGTAACATACATATCCACAATTGGATTGGAGACCACAACCTTCCTCTTCCCCCTACTACCAAAAGTATCCACTTAAGTCACCTCAAAACTTACTGCAATATTTGAGAAAACACTCCTAAAAGTTATCTCAGAACTAGAAGGGGTGTCATGAACTGTTGGAACTTTCTTTGTGGTATCTCCATCATACAACCTCACTATCTCTACCCTTTCTTCAAGTTATAGTTGTCCACAAAGGCCAACAGCTTTCCTTGAGATATGCAATAAGTGTGTGTTTAAGCTAGTAATGTTGCCCAACCAAATCAATGAGCATATATTACACTTAAATTTTCTAGTTTCCCCTAAAGTGTTTGATTTGACACCAACAATTTGAGCAAATTGTTTTAAAGCTTAATTTCGTCAAACAGTCCTAACATATTTGTTCAACATATTGGAGGGGCAGATAAACTTGTCAACACTCCTATATGAATGGTCAATTGTCAATTGTTTTTCTCCTTCCACAACCTCGCCCATCTCATCACTTATTTGAATATCAAATTCAGCTTCATACTCTATGTCTAAACTCAATTTGGGGAAGCAATAACTAGAAAACAACAATATAACTATTTAATATGACTCATTGTGGATTTGGAAAAAAATAACAAAACAATAATGCTTCTTTAAGTTTTAACCCACTTTGCATTTGAAAAAAAAACAATACAACAATGATGTTCTTCTTTAAGACTTTTAATTCTTTAACCCACAGTCTTTGCATTTGTGAAGCAAAAAAAATCAAATGAAAATAGCAATGCCTTGCCCTTCTTTAAGTTTTTAACCCACTTTGCATTTGGAAATTAAAAAAACAACAATCAGCAATGCATGCCCTTGTCTAACCCACTTTGCATTTGGAAATTAAAAAAACAGCAATGTGAATGCACTTGTTTAACCCACTTTGCATATGGAAATTTAAAAAAAAAAAAACAGCAAGCAAGGGATCATTGTACGTACCTCTTGCTCTTGCTCTTGCTCTACCTCTTCCTCCTCTTGCTCTTCCTCTTCCTCTTTAGCTTAGTTTGATTAGAATGAGTGTGGGTTATCTTTTTTATAAGTTTTTTTGGAGTGCTTTAGGGTTAGGGATGTAGAATAACATTGTAAGTGAGGATAGGAATAAGTTTTATATTTTAAAAGTGTGATTTTGTTTTTTATGTTTAAAAGTGATGGGCCGCAAGGGACGTCGGGATGTCCCTCACACATCCCCAAGATGTCATGGCATTCTCTATGGCATCCCCTTTTGTGTGAAGCACCGGGAACGTCTCAGTTGTGTTCCCAAAACTCAGGGAACATCCTTGGGACGCAAAGCCATGGTGGAGCTTGTAAACTAAATAAGGTTCCTTTGTTGCTTTTTAACCCTAAACTTTGATAACTTTTGTTACATTTATGACAAAGACATTTTACAAACAATGCATTATCAGGAAACCCAAGCTTGTCAACATGTTTGAAGTACCTAAAGAGTGGTCATTGTTAACCGCAGGAAATGGAATCAGAATGAAACTGGCATTGTCACTACACACATATGATATAAGTAATTATCAAATTAGATAATAGCGAAGAAAAAGAAGATTTACCAAAGCAAGAATGCCAAAAAGTATCGAAGATTCTTCTCTCCAATGCAATTATTCTGTGAATAATGCAAAAATTTCAATTTCAGAAACATCCAAATGGCAATATATCCATGTCAATGAAAGTACTATGTATTTATTCACTCAAGGAAAGAAATGTAGGTGCAAAAGTAAACAGACCATCCACCCACAATGATGATCAAACCGTGCAACACAGCGATCACAAATACTGCAATGCTTAGACCTTGCAGGTCTGGATGAACCAGCAACACAGGAAACAAGCACGTTGGAACAGTGTTAGACAAGTCGGCCACTTATTAAATAAAAAATCAACGGCCTATTTGTTGATGTTTCATTAAAGATTGACAAAGGAAAACCTTGGAATCTTGCACGTTGCACATTGCTTTTCAGTATATATGATACCATCATAAGAGTATGCTGAGAGGTATCCTGAAACATTCTTGGCATTGATAGTACCGGGGTCAGAAAAGCTGGTAATTGTGAATAGTATAATCCCCACTAGCACAGCAATCATACTTGTGTACCTGCATAAGCATCATTACACTACCTCTAAAGAATATTCACCACAAAATCAAGTAAATGTCACATATTGATTGCATTTCGAATTCAACAATCCAATAACAACAAGGCTATCTTGCACACTGCAATGGAAAAATCTTACCAATGTATTCCCGAGATATAGTAACCAGGAATAAAGCTGAAAGAAGACTTCAAGACAAAAAAGTAAGTTACTCCAATGGTTGTTAAGTAGAGTATCTGCCAAAGAAAAACAAAGTTCACAAAATGATAGCATTATCTAAAGTAAAAAATAAATTATAAGGCACCAAAAGATTTTTTTAAGGACAGTAACTCAAGTAACAGAAAATTACAAATCAAGGATTTTCTTTATACACACATGCATACATATGTCTGTATGTGTGAATATGCAAATGTACTTCCAAACAAAAACAAACACATAAATACAAGCAAATATAGTAAATACTGGCTCCTGCAGGTTAAAATCAAAAAATTAGTGGGCATGACTGGTGTAGATGAGTGTCAAAACAAGAACCTGAATGGAAATCACACAATATATTCTAAGGCCCAATCAACTGTAGAAACGCATAAAACTGGCTGATAACTTCCATTTAAAGGTTGAAGCTTAAATTAATTCACTGCAGAAAATTTAAGAATAAATGCCACATGGGGAAACCAGTCAGTACACACAACCGGAAACCCAAGGAGACCAAAAAGACAGGTTTACATTAAAGGTGCAAATCTGCACTAAGAGGCCATGATATCTTGGAATTTTACTGAAATTATTTCCCGTGAGATGTTGCCTTTTATTAAACACTTTGTAAACGAAATTAATAAGAAACAACAATAATTTACAATAAATTTCAATGTTCTTACATGGGGGCTACTAGAAGTGGTGAAGGTACAATTAAGGATGGGTATCTACTCCACTTCCCAAGGCGATAGGCTCTTTTTCCTTTTTTTCTCTCCAGCTTTTGGAGACAAGAGAGAACTTTGTTTTCAAGTTTCGTGTCTATTATGAGATATGGCGGAGATATCATAATTATGTAGGGAGTCAGCAAGGTCCCTAGATACCGTCGGTCACTATCCCAGCCAGATGTGCAAGGACCTTTACCTTTGGAAATCTATCACTTCAAACGTCGGGGTTTACGTAAGACACCAGGACTACAATACTGAATAACTCTTTTCCGCCTATTTCAGTTGATGAAGGTGTCAAATGCCCTTTGACTACTATAGTCATCCACACATGTGATGATACTCAAGGTACCCTAGTCTTCTTGTTCTCGCATTAGGCATAGAAGATCAGCTATTCTCCGAAACCTCCCACATTCACACTACAGGCTACATGGAAAAAGTAGCTTTACCCTGGTTTTCTCTCTACTTCTAGAGGATTGTTGGCCATTGATGTTAGAAGAGGTTCTAGGAATACCTTGCTTCCTCCTAAGATTGTCCAACAAGGCTCTCTTAGCCCATACCACTCTCCAATGAACGTCACCAAATCATGTATTGGTTCTTTCACAATAATTGATGAGGATGTTTTCCATTCTTCAGCTCAAAACTCTAGTACAGGTTGTAACCAACATTAGTCTCCATTTGCCCTCTTTCCTTGGGGTCGCTGGTTGTTTCTTTGGCAAGGGGCTGTCCTTCCATCTGGTTTTTTTATCAAATGGCTTTGCCTTTTCTGATTTGGCCACGATTTACATATTTTGAATTCAATTCTAGCTAGGAACTTTATATTGTTTCAGTTTTGGCTACTCAATTATTGTTCTTTTTAGCGCTCCTACATGTTACTATAACTAGTTGAACTTTCGATTTTAGTTTACTTATGGTCTTTTGAGGACATTAATATAACTCCCAACAACATTTTCTTCATCAAAACTCTTGACTACAGAAACATGTTTGAGTTCTCAAGCATGGCCTAGGAAAAAGACTTTATAAGGTTAATGTTGCAAAACAAAATTTCCACAATTGGTGTTTTATAAAGATAATGTGTAATGTCCCCAAATGGACATTTTTTACCCAAATTGGATTTTTGGCCAAACCCACAACCAAATGCAAGCTTACAAAATTAATATCTGATGTTTACTACGCAGATCTGAATTTTATGAGGAAAATGCGACTAGGGATGAACAAGAAAACCATTTACTTCAACCATTATAATCAACCTAGTTCGCTGAGAATGGAAATATTGATTTTATAGACCAAAATCTGAGAAAAATATGCAGATATAAGGTGCAAAACAAATCTGAATTTATTTAATAAATCTGCAGAGATGAATGCCAATTATGGGCTGAAATAAGGCTGATCTTATTGATAAAAATTGCAAAGGAAGATCCAGTTTACAAACAGCTAATACTGAGGGTTTTTGGAACCCCAGAGAATACTTCAAAAAGTGATTGGAAATCAGCTTCAATGCACAGCAACCAAATCTGAAATTTTCCTTCTTCCCTAATGCCAAAATACTGCCCAAACCGAACTGCTCCAGCTGGAAAATAAGTGATGTTCAATAACCAGATTTCTTCTTGAATCTTCAATACAAAAGATGAGCCCAAAGGAGAGTTTTCGTTCCCCTTCCACTCTTTTTTTCTGGGGGTTTTTGTCCCCAGAATTTTATAGCCGCAAGCACTAAGCTTCCAAGCCAAAATTAGAAAATAGAATGATCATAGCATGCCTTCCTCCAAGTCGACCTCTCCCTTTTAAAGAAGAATTGACCCAAAAGCAACCTCTAAGGCCACCAATCAGAAAACAATGATTATTTCTATGCATTTTCCACCCTCCATCCTTTCTAGGCCAAGTCGCCATTTCCCCATAGGGAGGATACAAAAATACATTTCTCTTTTATCTTTTCTAAGTTCCCATTTCCTTTCTAAAGAAAGTCGCCATTTCTCCTAGGATGGATAAAAAATGCATTTGGACCTTTTTCTATTGCCCCTTAGGCAAGTCGAACTTCTCCTAGAAAAAATACAATTATGCTAAGTGTTTTATCGTGTATTTTCTCTTTTCTATAATTTTAAGTTACTAATAAATTATTATAAGTGCTTTCATATTTTCCCTTTGCTACAAGAACTTGTCCCTTTGCGACGGGCACTTTTCCCTTTGCTACGAACACTTTATAATAATTAAAAATAACTTAAGTCACCCTTATTTTCTTCCCTTAGCCGTCGGGTAGACAAAATAGGCTAAGGGTCTTCGATTGGGAAGGGGGCATCACATAATGTTTCCAAGACTCAAACGTTATGCTACTGATATTGCTCAACATGTTTTTGTTGGTTGTGATTTTGCACAATTTGTTTTCACTCAATCACCTAGGTTTAAATCCCCACACAAAATTCATTATCTTGAAGATATTGTACACAAATGGGCACAAAAATGGTTCCAATCTCCTATGTTAAATGGTGTCCCCCAAGTAGGATCTTCTTTTCCACTGGTGTGTGTACATATATGTGTGAATGTATACATATATGTGTCATAGTTTGCATAATCAGTACTCAGCAAATACTCGGTAGACCCAAAAAGATTGACTCGGCAACATAAGAAATACCTAAATTCTTTTAAAAACACAAATTTAATCCAAAATATAGTTACAAAATGTATCAAATGAGTCTTTAAAATGTTGGGTAATTGTTTTCTATTAGACATGAATACAAATAGAATACAAAGTCGCATCATCATGTGAATACAACAACTAGATGATAAGTGTTATGAATTTATGATGATTGTACTTGAAAATTATCATCATAAATTGCATACATATGCAAGTTACAAATTACAACAAATTACAATTTCTTCTTCCTCATTGTACGAAAAAATAAGGGAGAGGATCTAGTGACTCTACTAGTCCTTACACTCAGTTATGAGTGCTCACTCCTCCTAGAAGGATGCGACCGTGGCTCCATATTGGTATTTGATGGCACCACATGTTCAACAATATCTACAAAGATGTCATCCAATCCAATTTTTCTTGTTTTTTCTTTAGCTTCATCCTTCATAGCTTACCTCTCGAATGTAACAATCTCGTCCTCTTTGAACATGGGGATATCCTCTTCTTGCGCAATCCAGTCATATGGATCAATCTCATCTAAATCAATAGGTTCAACGTGTCCACCTTTCTTGTGCGAAGCCAAAGATTGAAGTGCACAAAAACTAGGTCATTGAGTCAACTTGTTACACTTCTTCATGTGAATAGCCTCATACAAACTCTAATTGTGCTCACATCTAGAAGCGCTACAAGAATGAGATAAAATTAGGAGGGCTGGCTTTTGAAGATTTGAGGTATTTCCACCCCAATCTTCCTGCCAAGAAACTACACACAAGATAATCAAAAGTTTGTAAATAATTAAAAATTGAAAATTTGTAACTTGTAACATATAAGTAAATACTCTAATTTTTGTTGCCCAATAGCTGGGTGGATCTCCCTTGGACAGGTAACCTCGAAGAAAAGAACCTCCCCTAACATGCTTGTAATTTTGCAACTCTAAAATAATGAGATCCCTAACCTAAACTTTTGGTGTCATCCTCTCAATCCATGTTGAGAGGCCCTCCATAACCTCCCCATTAACATTTGTAAAGCCATCAGAGAAGAAAAACTTGGTTGAAGTAGTACCCATTTGCATGAATGGGTTGGTGGAGTTGAATGTTTTATCTCCGATCAAATATCTCCCAAAAGGGACCAAATCTGACTATATACCTTTTATAACAGTTTTGGATGCTCTTGTTGACCCTATCTATGGCCCTCATAAATGTATCTCATTGGGTTTTGCTCTGCATCAACAAAACGCAAAACCTTCAAAGGCTCCAACACCTACAAACAAACTAAACTTTGAAGTTACAATCTTACAACAAAAGTAAATAGCAATACATTTAAAAAATAAAAATAAAAGAATTGAATTAAAATTTAAATTGATGTTTGAAGTTACCTAGATAATCTCTACAGCTCTCTTCACATAGACATCATCAAAAATTGTCTTTGCGGTCCTCTCTCCATTGGCTTTCTTTGAATATGGTGAGTCTAGCCATGTTTGACTCTCAAACATTTGCTTTGGTAGCGTCAACAAACTACAAATACTTTACAACGTTGGGAAGTTAGTTGCAAACCTCATGACACCCGTTCGCACAAACTCTTTCCCCTTGGTGTGCTCTCTCATCAAACAAAGAACCCAAGGGTGATTATATATGTATTTTGTTATAGTTATCACATCTTCTACAACCGGTCTCACCCAGTCAATTTTGCCTACGTCCTTCAAAAGAAGGTCAAGGCAATAGGCCGCACAAGGGGTCTGAAAGAGTGAAGAATGTCTCTCCTAAAGTAGTCTCCCAACCGCCACATACACTATTGCATTGTCAGTGACAACTTGCACAACATTCTCGATACCCACCTCTAAGACAACCTCCTCCACGATAAGGCTCAAATTTTATGCATTATTTACTATGTTAAAGGCATCAATTGGCTTCAAAAAAACCATCTCACCATTTGAAACCAATAAAAAATTGATGAGGGTGTGGTTCATTCCATCTATCCACCCATCTAAAAGAATGGTGCATCTAAACTTATTTCACTGCTTCTTTTGATCTTCCAGGATTGACTTTGCAACAGTAATTGCAACCGCACCCTAGAGTAACCTCCCACTTAAGTCTCTTCGAGAGGGTGCCTTGTACCCTTTCCCTGTAACTGTAAATGTCGACACAAAATACTTCCAATATGCGCTCTTCGCCACATTAAAGGGAAGATTGTTGTAATGCCATAAATTTGCACATGTCTTATTTGTTTGATCTTCGTGCACATCCTTGTTACACTTGTACCTTTCAGTAGAAGGTTGTGCCCTATAGGTATGTTTCTCCTAATTGTTTCCAAAAAATTATGTCTTGGCCTTTAGCTTGAACTACTATGGAACTCCAGATGTGCGCACATTGATAGCCTGGTGGACCACAACTTTCAGCCCACAGTTCAGTCTATCGAATGTCCCTACTGTTTTAATGCCATTTCAAGTTCCTAATGGCTACTTATGAGCTACATTGCAGGACTTGCTCTCTAGTTTCTTCACATCCAATAATGTAAGCTTTGCCTTCAAATCTTGTTGTGCCTCTTCCGTAGCATTGAACATGTGACGTCGTGAGGAACAATGCATGCAACATGGTACTTGAGGCAACTGATGCCTCCAGAAAACCTCTTCTCGTAGAAACTACAAATTACAGTCCCCTCAACCACTCCACACAACATAATTTCCAACCCAACAGTACGGAATTGACCAACGAATGCTTCCTTGTTGATGATGTTGAACTTGATGCAGATTCAAGCCATTGATGCTAAGTTCTAAATGTGAGAGGAGTTATGTCAAATACAAAAAAATTTAAAAATGTAAAAACCATTTAACGATTTGTAATTGTCAACCTCCATCTTAAGTACAAGAAAAGCCCTATGTAATTGAAATTTTAAACCTGTTCCATAAAAATAAAGATAAATTCAGTCATTTTTGAAGAAATAGATTTTCCATTTTAGCTAATACATTTCACCTTCATGTAAATGAATGATAAAATAGAGTAGAATCACAATTAAGCTCAGAGCGTGAGGAGCAAGTGTGACCTATGATTTGCTAGGACACATTCAATATTTAATTCATAGGGCATGAACTGTATTTGAGTGCATTGTTAGCTATTGTTGCAGAAGAGAAACAATTAGAATTTAGGAGCATAGGTTTGAGATTGGTGAATCTGCACTAAATGGAATGTCACAAGCAGAGTATATTTATTCTATATATCCCAGGTGGTTACATTTTAGTTGAGATTTGAGCAAGTTACAGGCTGTATAATTGCTACATAGACAACTTTACATATGATTTAAAGCTCTATATATTTAACACCCCTATCTTAATGACTAAATGGAAACAATACCAAGTTTGTCCTGAAATTTTACAAATAAGTCCTAAAGCCCATATGTTGAAGTGGCATTAGATCTAAAGATTGTCATGCCATAGGTTGTACTTCAAAATCAGCATCTCCATTGATTGTGTTGTTAGTTGTCGAATGAAAAGAACCGCAAAACAAGAATCCTGGTCGTATGAACAGGTAAAATATGGCACTTAGTGGTCCACTAATTGGTTCATTTTTATGATGATTCATTGACCAATGTATGAATACATCAATGACTTGCTAAGATTGTGTGATGTCCCCTTTTTGGGAGAAGATGGGAATTTGCAACAAATGAATTCCACAAATCAATTCAAGAAGGATTAGATCCTTTTGAATCAACCTCAAATAATCCAATGTCGACTAATTACAACCCAAAATTGGGGTTGGAAGTAACCAAGGTGGTGGGCTAGATGGGCAGGATCAATTGGAATTTAAATCCTCTTAATTCTGATTTTTATAACAGCAGTGAATTAAATAAATCAGGCTTGCAGACAACTGAAAACTTCTAAAATCCATAACTCTCTTGATACTCAGTCTTTTTGCTAGTGAAACAAAGTGCACAATAAACTTGAGATTTTTCCCTTTTCAATGAACTAACAGATCAGATATTTTTCTGAGCACTAAAACCCCTTCAAAATAGCACTTAAAATTCTCAAATCTGGGCGCTAAGGTTAGAATAAATTAAATAAAATAATAACCAACACTTCCCTCAATTGTTTTCAAACCTCCAAAAGCTTGTTTTGATGCACAAAAATACTAAGATACAGATCTGAACTGAAATCACATTTTTAAGCATCACCAAAATGTGTCAAACAATTACCAGCCCCAGACTCTTTCTAAAATTATTTCCAAGTCGCCTATTTGGCTGGACAAAAATATGACCAATAGTGATAGCAAGAGATAAAGTTTTCGCAGCAAACACGAAACCCTGATTTTCACCCTAAAAAGTAGCTCGCCCAACACATTTAGGGCATTCAAACATGACTCCAAAAAGTTGGAAATTAATTGCAAAACACAGCAGATCTGAAATTCACTTGTTTAACCCTCAAAACATGCAAACAAAACTCAGATTTCCTTCAACAATCAATTTGCTAGGGTTAGGAATTCTTTCCCAAGCAATTCGCCACACAACAAATGCAACACAACACTAATGAGTCTTCAAAATCGGATCTACTTCAATTCCAAATCTAATGAGTTTTGGCAAGAGAAAGCACACATCAAAAAACTAGGGCATTCATCCCTTGGGCATACATCTCATTTCTCCAAGCATGGAGAGACATCAAATGATTTAATCCAACATTTCCAAATGAAGGCCATGCAACCTCCTTTTATAACATAAGGGGTGCAACATTCAAATGGCCGACCTTTTCCCTTTTGGGGGAAAAACTAATTAAACTTAATTAAAATGTTTAAAAACTAACTTTATGTGCACTTTATTATTTTCTAATTAAATAATAAAAAAGTAACTAACCTATGTGCACATTTAAAAACTAACTAGAGACTTCCCCTTCTAGCGCAAGGCATGCATGCCAAGGGGTTACAATGCAAATGAAAGAGATGAACCGATATATTAGTAATGCCTTGAAAAAGGGAACATTACAGAGTGTTAGCCCAATCTCCAGAGTGTTGGAATCAGAAACTCGTAGAGGTGGATTGAGAAATCTGTTCCAGACTTGTGTAGCCTGTTGGAGTCTATACAGAGACTCAATTAGCCTGCAATCTAAGTCACCTTGATCAAGCCCTTGCAACACCATGTAGTGCTCATCCAACCTTTTTCAGGAAAGCAAGGGGAAGTGCCTTCTCAATCAAATTGTGTCGCTAAGGAGAGAAATGTGGCCATTTGTGCAGTCGAAGTTAGAACCAACTCCACAATAGTAGGAGAAACAAACATCTTTGTCTCAGCAGTGGGAGAAATAACCATCTCCGTAGTAGGAGTGAGAACCAACTCCTCTGTCTCATCTATTTGCTCATTTATTCCCCTTTGTTGGGAAAGGTCTTTCACAACACAATGAGCAAATTGTTCACGCTCTACTGTCCTTTGAGCAAGTACCTTTGAGTGAGTGGCTTGGCATGCCATCTCACCATGCACCGTCAGTGCATCTGGAATAATGGCGTCTCCATCCACAACAAATTGTTCTTCAGAATGAGGAAAATCCATCCTCCAATATATTTGGTATAGTTGATGTTCCCTCCAAGGCATTGACTATATCAAGTCCTCAATGAGGAATGTACATTGTCCTCCTGTATGGTGGAGCTGTCCTCCACACGTGCATTCATGTTGATCGTAGCAGGATCAACAAGCCGATATTGGCCACCTTGCCCAATACCAAGGGCAATCATCTGTCTTTGTTTCATATCAGAAACAACACACTTCTTCCCACAAAAATCCACAAAAATATTGGGATTTTCAGTTAATTGACAAATAGATAGAAGATTCTTTTGTAAAGAAGGTACATATCTAACATTCCGTACCAACAGTTTATGAGCATTATTCAATACAATGCATATATCTCTTATCCCTTCTACTGCAAGTGATTCTCCATCAACTAGTGCTATTGATTCAAAACATATATTTGTAGTAAATGAAACATATGAGTCCCTACGATATGAAAAGTGTGCGGATGCGCCAGAATCAATGATCCAACAACTAGTACCATTGTCATGCGAGCATGATGTCGTAAGACAATAAAGAGCATGCCCGTCATCTGAATCCTGTTCTTCTGCAACTGCTGCCACATGTTCCTCATCACATGGCTTTTTGTTTTGTTGCGAAAGATCATACTTCCGCTTCCTACAATCCCTCTTAAGGTGCCCAACCTTGTGCCAATAATAGCATGTGATTTGATACCGAGTGGAGGACTCACCAGAATGACATCTCCACTTTCCTTTTGATTGTGTGACAAGAGCACTCTCTGATTGGTCACAACTGATTCTTCCCTGAATTTGTCTCCGCTCCTTTTGCAACAAGTAGGAACTCACCTTGTCAAACGTGAGAGTTTGACTTTCAAATCCATTAAATGGAGTGCCTCCACAAATGACTCATATGAAGAAGGTAAGTTGTTTAGAACCAGAGCCACCATATCATCATTGTCCACCTTTTTGTTGATGGAAGATAACTGGTCTCGGAGGTCTTTCATCCGAAGTAGGTGCTCAAACAGCAATCCACCTTCTTGTAACTTTACGGAAAAGAGCATATTCTTCAAGTATAAAACCCGACTCTTTTCTGACGTCTGATATTTATCCCTCAGACTGGTCCACAACGTGCTTGCCACAGTGGCATTCCGCACTTCCGGTATCATATCATCCAAACACCAACAACTTGAGAAGTAATAGAGCCTCCTTATGACGTTTGTCATAATCAACAAAGTTCGTAGAAGGTCTGTCTTTGCTACCCGTGAATATCTTATCACAATCACGAAATTTTTCAAGTGTTAGAATCTTATGGCTTCATACATTGAAATTTGTGCCCGTTAACTTTTGCGAGTCTAGACAGAATCAGGTTTGATATATTCGCCATTTTATTATGCCAAAGTAACAATGTTCGAAATAATAAAATAAAATGTTTCCCCTTCGACTCTCGTGACTAATAGAATGAGATAGTATACTGCCCTCTTCAAATGCAAATGCCCTTGAAATTAGATGCTCTTCGTAGTCTGAAAGCAGGCCTACATGTCTGTTGATAACTTGTGACTGTTAAAAACAAACATGAAACATGAAGTTACGACTGCTAAAATAGCAAAACTTCTACCCTCATCGGCTCATGCATGGAGGCCCCTAAATAAACGATTTTGCCGCTCATTTGCACTGGTGAAAATCAGAGGACTAGGGTTCCTTTCGATATTTGCGACTTTGGAGGAAAACACAGTTTGCCCTCGTTTTCCTTCTTGTCGACTGCCCTTGCGACTGTCTAGATATTGATAATAATCGACAGGCACGTTTTCGATTGTATTTGCCCTCATGATGGCTACGACTTTAACAAATAACCTCTGCCCTTACGATTTGCTCTCACAACTGGAAGAAACAATAATTGCGATTTTCTTCATTTGTATTTTCAAAGCTCACGACTATGCATGACTTATAAACGTTCTTCGACTATTTATTCAAGATTTGTGACTTGCAACTAATGACAATGGCCTTCGAAAATAAAGTCCGCGACTATACTAAGACGTTACAGATTTCGAAAAACGTCTTTGATACAACAGAGATGTTTCATTCCTCCTCGTATAGTCTTCTACAAGTAAGCGAAAAAAAAACAACTTGCAGTTTGTGCCCACAATGACTTCAGTTTGTCCCCTATCTAGGGCTTCCTCAAAAGGTTTCACTCTCCCAGTACCCTTCAAGGGCTTCCTCGAACTGCGATTCTGATACCAATGTTGGCAGAAGAAAATGAAGAAATGAAAATAGGAAGAGCAAATCTGCATTGTTGAAATGGACACAAGCAAAGTTTTATTTATATGTAGGGATGCTGGTTACATTTTAGTTATTAGTTATGATAGGTTATAACTCCTATAACTACTCTAGAACCGAATGGTTTCATTATATATTCAACAACATGCTTCAAAAGAAGGGGAAACAAAACTAACCTCCAAATGAAATTCATCAAACTTGTTCTTCAAATTCGCTAAAACTAACCTCCAAATGAAATTCATCAAACTTGTTCTTCAAATTCGCTATAAAATCCCTTCAATTCAATCAAAGGATGTTCAATAGCTATGTAATTAAAGTTATGGAGGTGTGGGATTTATAAAGGAGAAAAATCAGCATTTTTCAACATTTATCCTTCTTTTTTTCCACGTTTGTACCCTATTCCACATGTTTGCCGCGTTTGGCAAGTCCGACTATAAAACTCGTCGTTTTTTGGTGCGTACTTTCTACCATTAATCGCCCAATACTCGTCTATGAGTTTTCATGGCAATTACTCACCTTGCAAAATATCGTGCGAGTGCTCGCCAAGTCTGAAAACTGTGACATGTGTGCACTTGTATATTGTTAGCATGTTGTTGCCATATTGTTAGCATGTTATCAGGTGGTTGCACTAGTTTGCAACAATTAGGTTATTTTAGGATTTTATGTATTCTTGTGATACTAGAAGGATCTCATGGTGTTTTATTTACTTGATTATAAAGACAAGCTCTATGCAACATAATATTCAACTACCCGTGGATTAATCTAATAAGGTATTAGAGTAGGTTTTAAGGCCTCTCACACCTCATAGGCCTACGAATGTAGGGTGTAAGAGGTTGTTGAGGTAGAGATGGAGATTAAAGAAGTCGAAGAAAATCAACATTTGGTATGTGTTTTCTAGATTCAACTACATAGAAAACTTAATATTCAGCATTTTGGACCCCACTACTAGATCCATCTTTAAAGAAAGAAGATTGAAGCCAATGCTCAAAAGCTTCTGTCAAGGAATTCAAATAGCTGGAGAAGGATATTGACAATGAGAATGGCGGCACTGAAGGTTACTATGCAAGATTGATGAAGTGGCATATTTTGGCAAAATGAAGAAATTGTTCTTAAATGGGTTGTAGGATTGTCATGTGGTTGGTGATGAAGAACTTGTTCGTCAATGGAATCCTTGTGAAGCAGTTTATCTTTAGGAAGCTTGCATACATCAACACCAAATTAACATCTCTCTTTATACAGTTTGTTTATCGCTTTAATGCAATGTCCTACTTCAATCGCATGCATCAGCTTCTTCTTCCGCAATTCCTTTGACAAAAAACCTAGAGCATGGTGTCCACAAAAATGGCTGCAGAAAAAAGGAATTGACCGGCTAAAACATTGTTCATTGTGAGAGGGACGCTTCTTCCCTAAAGCATTGGAATGGTGGGCCTTTTTGATATACGAATTACATCTCTATTGGCTAATGCAATTACATCAATACATGACATTGCTCTTGAGCTATTAGATTCCACTGTAGGCTTCAATCTGTCAATGGCGTTAACCTTTCAAATTCCAAAGTTTTTATTTGAAAGCAACTCCAACATGGCTACTAATTGGTTGTTTGTACAGTATATAAAACCGGCTAATAAGGCAAAAAAAAGCATTACATGGACACAAATTCTTCATGGACGAGAGATAATAATTGTCTTTGTTGAAGAGGAAAGGATGACAACATAAGGTGGATTCAAGGACATGGCACCATGTTTTTCTGAAACTCCATCCACATTTAGGGTGTAATCAAAGGAAAGGAAGGTGGTGAGCAAGAAAATCACCTACAAGCTAAGGCAGTTGAGATTTGAGAAGGTGGGGCATTCGATGTCCAAAGAAAGGCTGCAAAATTGTAAATGGCTTCATTTTCCAAAAGCTTCACCGCATTGGCAAAGCAAGGGGGGAATGCATGGAGAGCATGATGTTGTAATGCTCGACCATTTATGTGGACACCTGCATCGAAGGATGTATCATGAAGCCCATCTTGGATTTCTTGTCATGGTCCATGAAAAGGCACTCAAGAAGAAGGGAGCCCGGTCCAGATCCAGTTCTACCCCTGACGGTATTAAAGACAAGGAAACCTTGGGGGCCCATGTAAAGTTTGTCACATCTTTTTTGCCATTGATCAACCACTAAGAGTGGAACAACTGTTGATATGCATTGGAGTGCATGTCATGTTTTGATCTTATGGAGCCGTGAGATCTTTTGAAAGGAGGATTTTTCCTTTTGCCAAGACAAATATTTTGTTCAATGAAAGGGTCTACAACTATGATATTTGATTATATGTGGTAGCATAAGAAGTTGGGTGAAAAGTGGATTATGGTCAAGGAATATATGAGCATCATGCATCATGCATCATGCATCATGTAGAATTTTTTGGGTCATACATAGTGTAGAAGAGTAAAAAGTGATCATGGGATTAAAAAATAAGTAGGTTTATCATTTATAAGGTTTATTTCAAAAAGTTCAACCTTGAAAAAATCAATGAAGCAGTGGTGTTGTATGTGAATTTGAGCGATTTGTTTCTTCAAGTTATCAAAAGTGCAAAAGTCCATGGGTTTAATTTGGAACAAGGAGAGAGACAACATTTCCAATGTTTATTTCTTGGTGGTGGTGTTAAAACCTGAAGAGACAACAACCGTGGTGAGCTGATCTGCTAAAGTAAATGTCATTGTGAATGTCACCTTTGACATCACAACCTTAGGCATAAATCTAGCACTGGTTTTGGATTTTTCGTCTAGAGGGCCATATGGTCCAAACCTGAGTATTCTGAAACCAAACATTATAGCCCCCAACTATAACATCATGGTAGAATGGCAGGGAAAGCTGACAGAAACAACTGACTATAATATTTTGATAGTGAGGCAAATTATTTGCTTATGCACGGTGACTTGCCAGCAGTGCAATGCGTTGGCGGAAGTGGAACTGGAGTTGATTGCAATTACAACAAGTGAGTGAATGGTTCAAGGTTTCAAGAATATCATTAATATGTTCTAGGTATAAATACATGTTGGAAATTGTCTAAAAGAGATGGAATATAGCGGTGAAAGTTGTGGAAAGAAGGAAAGGAAAGGTCTTTTTATAGTTCACAATGCCGGGTAGTCTGTTTTTGGGTCTACAGTTGGCTTATAGCATATGGGACAGTTATGGCATATAGGACGATTATGGCAAAGGTACATCATCTAAAGTTTGCCACATGATTGCAACTTATTGTAGATCTCTGGAATGATATATCAACATCAATTTGTCTATATAATAAACAGTTGGGATTGATGGACGTATTCTCCTGACAAATAATGTCATGTCCCAGCAAGTATGCAATAGATTGCTTGGAAGATGGTGTACTGATCTCAGGTAGCAGAATGAGGGAAAGTACCTCTGGTCCATTGAGATTGATAGTATCGGGTCAAGTTCAAGGATCCAAAGACAATATTCTGAGGCTAAGGTGCATGAGACGAGGTGTTCAAGTGACAAGGTGTTCTGATGTGGAAGACTTTCCGACGAATTAAGGCTGGTGACGTCCAATAATGGATGTGGACATGAGGTTAAGGTGCATCAAAAGAAGAGTGTCAAGGTGTTTTGATGTTGAATCAGCTGAAAAACAAAAGTGGTATTTATCAAGTCATTGATAGTGGGAATTTTGTCAATGGAAATTTTTGGAGGCTAAGAAACTAATCATGTTGCGAAAGGGAAAGTTGGAACAACTGGCGACAAATGGTCCCATTGAGGCAGAGCGGTTGTTAAAGGTGTACCTCCAAGCATTCAATAGGCCACCATAGTTAAGGTGTTTGGTAGGGTAGGCTACCAAAGCTAAGCTGTCTGGTAGGGTAGGCAACCATATTTAGGGTGCGTGGTAGATATTCGAGGAGACTTCAATAGGCCACCATAGTTATGGTGTGTGATTGGGGCATTCATATAGGCCACCATAGTTGAGGTGTGCGGTAGGTACTAGATGTACCGGGACTTCCATGTTGGAGAACACGAGACGTTGGTCATTCAAGGGATCGATGCAAACACACCCTAGGAGCGTATATCATGGCACTATCTTGTTGTTTAGTCTTGAAATTACAATCAGCTAATTATATTTAGCTTATCTACCTCATTATGACGAATCATATAGTTTTTGTTAGATTTTATCAGTCTAACAACAAACATGTCAAGATTGAAACATTCAAGACAGAACAGCATATAGGGCACATGAAGTCACAACTAAGTGAACCCAGATTTCAACGCCATTTCCTAGTGTACTTAGTGTTTGTAGCAGCTAGCTACCTATGTACTCTAGTGGGATGAAATGGAGAGCATAGGGACACTTGGCGACATTTTTTGCAATTGCAAAAAGGTTATGTATTAAATTAAGTTCATGTATGGAGTTCATTGTATTACCAACATATTCACTAAATCCTTTAGATTGTATCCAATTTAGTCATTAAGAGAAAGGACGGGGAGAGTATTATTAAATATATATTGTTAGATATTGTAAGCATATTGATGGCATATGCCTCCCTCAAGAAATCAACTCACTCTTATGTTAGGATTTCATATTATTAGTGCTCTCATTATTATTAAAGTTAGATGATAATTATGTGATGTAATTGAGTTGGTATTACAACTCATATTGTTATAATATATTGTTTCAACAATATATTGTTATAGAGTTTTGTTGTACCCGTAAAGTGGTTGTACTAGTTTGCAACAACTAGGTTATTTTAGAGGTTTACTTATTCTTGTGATAGTAGAAGGATCTCACGGTTTCCTATTTTCCTGATTATATATATAGGCTCTATGCAGTGTTATATTCAACTGCCCATGAATTAATCTCATATATTAGCTTGATGTAATCATTGGGTATTCCACTCAATGACAAGGAATCTCTCTACTATATTAAAAAATTTATAATCTAATGTGAGGTCTATTGCTTTTCTTCACCATAATGGCAAGCATTTTTAGGTATCTAATCCAATGGAGGATGAATTACTTCACTCCTAGAAGGTCCTGACGTGTTACTACTTTCACATTATAGCCTCAAGATAGGAGCCTTTCCATTCAATCTTACTATAAACTCAATTTTGATTGGTCTAGTAGGTCAAACCCAAGCTGAGATGTCCTAAGAGGTGTCATCAAAATCTAATACACTACAGGTATGATTAGCCTATTCAGTCACAGCAGGTAACACTACTAAAAGTGCAGCTTAAAGTTGAGCATCCTTACATGACCTCTGACAGCTCCGATACATGGCATTTGAACAATCAAAGCATGCGAAGGTCCATGTATAATCATTAATTATATTCTCTGATCAGGAAAATGAGTTGCTAATCTAAGGGTATCAGAAAAGGTCCTGATTTAGAAGATGGCCCAGTTTGAGTCACTGAACTGCATAACCCTGCAACAGCAGGCAGTTTTGTTTTCTAGACTTCCAGCCACAACACAGCAATCATCTACTTCAAGTGCCCAAATTCTCAGCTCTTCTGCAGAACATTGGATTGAGATTGGTACACACAAATCTGATCTTCGTCAAGAGCTTCAACAAGAGATCAAGCAAGAATAATCCGCTCTAACACATTTCTGGAGCAGAAACGTTGTCGTTATTAGATGTTTTCAATGTTATAGGTTTTGGCTGGAAACAATTTTTACATAAGCTTTGTTTTACATATATATCTCCCGTTGCTTGCTTACAGTTGTTTCACACAAATAATGTTATTCTCGGTAAAGCAACTCTCCTGTTTTTCATATTGATATGTCTGTCATGATGTTTTTTACACAAAGTGGCAGTGAACTTTTGATATGTACAATTTCTAATCAACTCTCCCTGGTAATTTATGCAGAAAACATTTACGGTATGGACTTTAAAAGGTTGTTAAACGTCTTCAATTTTGTATCATTCTATTTATTTACTTTTCCTACTAAAAAGAGCAACAAACGGAAACCTATCAACCCTGATACACATAGGAATTATATTGAGAGGACAGAAGCTACTTTCTTTAATTTTAACTTTTTATCTTTTTCTATGGATGGCACCAATATATATTTATATATACTGTATGGATTTCTGTAGTGGTTAAAATTACATGCATATAGTCTTTGTTTGGTTCAGAAAATTGCTCCTTGAACACATCTTATCACTAATTTCTGTCCACTGGTTGCTCAATGCGCTGAGTTGGTTGTGCTCAAACTCAAAGCACTCAGGCTTACAGATTCCTTCTGTTTCTCCTAATTCCTCTTTCCTTCTGAAATATTTTTATTTCTTGAACTTCATCAAAAAAAAAAATATTTTGAAAGATACATTACATTGATACAAAAAAATATTTACAAAGAGCAATACAAAACAGAGATGGGTACAAAAAAGTGACAGTCATAACCTCGTCCTAAAGGCCACAAGAGCAGAAATCAAATCAGAATACAACTTAGGATCCGAGGAACGGGCATCCTTATTCAGCAACCTGCCTTTGGTAAGAAGCTGATGGCGAGCTACGTCTCTCCACATGGAGCAAAAGGCAGACAAAGAACTATCCTCTTGAACAAAAAATTATTGCATCTAATTTTCCAGAAGGAAAACAAGGGCGGAACTCTCAAGTAGTGCCAAAACCCAGCAACCACTGAACAGACCTGAGAGTCACTATATTCAAGTAAGGTAGAGCACCAGTGAAGTCTGTTCAGAATTGTTGGCTAGATTTTCTGCTTAGCATCAAACCTAGGCAGTCATGAGATAAATCTCCCTCATTTAACCGGTGAGGCTCCCGTGTCAGATTTGTCAATAAAAATGTGTTATTATCTATCAGGGGTTTTACTTTAACCACTTAGTTCATGAACCATAACTAAGAAGTTCTGCAGCAACTAAGCAGCTGTTCAAGAAAGAAAGTATTTTATAGAAGAAGGAAGTAAAGGAAATACAGAGAAGAAATGGGGAAGATGTGCATCCCAATTAGTAGATAGCAGAGCTAATTGCATACACATAGAAGAAACTTAATAGATATGAACACACAGAATTATAAAACAAAGGCAGCCCTAGATCCAGATCTAAAATAACACAAAGTTTATCAAGAGATCTAAGATTCAAAGCAAGAAACATAGTACACCGTGACACAAAGTTCTCCGAAAACCTGCTCCTTTGTATTCCTTTGCTCCAAGTTGCTCTCAGGGGTTCAGCACAAAGTCTAGAACACAAGATTGCTTCTCACAAATTCTGATCTTTTAACCCGAAGGTTCTTCCTCTACTTATAGAATGTAGAGGGGCAATTACAAGTTGGAAGCTTTAGTTGAACTGGCACATGTGGAAGTCGGAAAAGAAACAACTGGCAATCTTCCTCCTGGAATTCCTCTTTGCGTGACAAGTATGATTTGCAACTGAAAATAGAACCTTCTACTTTGCACGTGCCACCTATCTCCAAGTAGTTGACTTCTTCAAGTAATGGCTTTTAAACCAATCACTTAAGTTGTATAATTTAATTGATCGCTCAATCACTTTGTCGGGGGAAAGAAGAAGGAAGAGGAAAGCTGACTTTGTCCTTTTTTATGTCTGCATGCAGCTGATTCAAACTGGATCTGGAAGCAGCTGGATCTGGAAACAAGCTGGAATTGCAAGTAGTTGGAATTGGAAGCAAGCTAGAATTTTGCCTTCACATTATCTTCTCTTTTATCCTTGAAGGTTTTGCAGTTCTTTTGCTGTACATGCATCAATGTAATGTTTGTTGTAAATAACTCATCATCCTTATTTTTAATTGCATACGAGCAATTAAAAATTCTGGAAAGCACTCCGGATGAATGAAAATTCAATGAAGGCTTCAACTGGAAGATGGGAGCACATGCACAAGATCTTGGAAGGAATTTTCCACGCATTGTCTTCTTCACGGGCTACATTCGAAACAAGAGGATGAAGCCTTTGTGCCGGAAGCTTTTGCAACTATGAGATCTAGATCTGGATCTACATATGGATTTGCATCTGCATCTAGATATGAATCTGCACCTGCATAACAAACTTTGGCAACTGGGCTATGGATGGAAAAGCTGCAATTCGAATAATTCCACTGCTTTTAATCTGTACGCATGAGTGGAGTTTCTCCTGCTCTGGATTTGTTTATCAATTCAGCAAAAGGTTTCGAGCCTAGATCTGTGTCTCCAATATCTGTAAATTTAGAAGTGATGCATGACTCTGTTGTGCTTTCTTTTTCATCTTTTTTCGCCATAGCTTTGTCTATCTTTGTCTGAATAATTCTTTTTCTTCTTATTTAACTGGAATTCTTCAATACTAGTGCAGATCTGGACAATTCTTCAAATTCGGAGGATATATGCAATGTATTGGACATTGATAAAAGCTCATTTTCCTTTGTAAAGCACCTGTAATGAATTCTTGAGCTCCTGTAACACCTGTGCAAACAATTATGCAGACAAAGATCAACCTCCTTCAAAGCATGCGCCAAATTTGGAAGCTTTTAGCCTTGTTTCCACCTTGCCTGAGCAAAATCCTTCTTCTAATGGGGGCGCACTTTTCCACTTGGCTGCAATTCTTTACCTGTGAATCAAATAATTCACCCCTATGGCTGCCCATGCTTATATAACCCTCACAATTTTATAATTAATAATTGCCCTAACAATTAAAGGCAATTAATTAATTAAAAATCATGCTCTTCTCTTTTAAATATAGCATGTTTAAGGACAGCCATCTAATAAATTAAATTAATTCAATTTAATCATCCACACTTCACTTCACTTAAGCTTCACAGTGTGCTTTGATCATAGCCACTGAAAATAGGAATTAATATAATCATTTAATACTTTAAAAAGTATTAATTCCTTCTCAAAAGGGGCTGCATTAAATAAAATAAATTTATTTAATTGTGGAATTCTATTTCCAATTGATTTATTCCCCTTTGCTTTTGTTGACTTTTCCACAAGCCTGGGTGCCAAAATTGGGTGAATAAATATTAACAAATATTTATTTAATGCATTATTATTCACCCAAGGTGGGTCGCACTTTTTTGCATAATAGAATTCTATTTTTAAGAATTTTTGACAATGGGATTCTTTACCCTGCAAGGCAGCCCCGGAAATCCCATGATCCACTTAAGTGATTTGACTTTGACAATGGGATTATTTACCCTGCAAGGCAGGCAATAAAATCCCGTGATTTCACTTAAGTCACTTTTCTTTTATTTCACCATGGGAATTTTTACCCTGTAAGGCAGGCAATAAATTCCCGCCTGTTTGCAGCCTCTAACTTTCCCACTGTAGCTTAAGTGAATTTTCTATCACGGGAAAAAGTACCTTGCAAGGCAGGCAATAAAATCCCACCTGCCTGCTGCTTCTAATTTTCCCACTGCAGCTTAAGTGAATTTTATATCACGGGAAAAAGTACCCTGCAAAGCAATCTATAAAATCCCACCTGCCAGCTGCTTCTAATTTTCCCACTGCGGCTTAAGTCAATTTTATAACACGGGAAAAAGTACCCTGCTAGGCAGGTATAAAATTCCCACCCTGCCTGCGGCTTCTATTTTTTCCATTGCAGCTTAAATCCTTTGTTTTCCAAAAATGCACCCATCCCCGCAGGGGCTTTTCTGTGCACGACTTCACTTTTTCCCAGTGATCCAGAACTCCAATGGTGACTTCCTCCGGGCATAATGTGCATATATGTTTTCCAGCTGCTCCAGGCCAAAAATCGGGTTTACCCGGCAAAGGAATTGTTCTAGAGAAATTTCACAGAAAACGAAACGGGACAACACAAAAACACGAAAAATTGCCAAAAGTCACAAATAAAGCCCAAAACTCATTCCTTGTTAAAATCCTTCTGGTACAAGGGAATAATGATATGTTCGATCATAACAGAGTTAAAACAGAGCGCAAACAGCCTCATACGGGGCTCAAAATAATTAAATACAAATTTCCCGCAGACAAATCCCGACGACAGAATATAACAATTTTGGGCATTTGGGTATTTGGCAAAAAAGGCTAATATGGCTCTTTGGGAATATCTTGACGCAATACAAGGACTTTCAGACAATAAAAACACAAAACGACCCATTATTTTAAAAGTATGAAATTTTTTCGAATAGGGTAGTCACAGATTTCAGTATGAAATCTGAGTGACACCAAGAAACAAACCTGAACACTGATCCTCAAGGTATCTCCAACATTTTCTAACAGAGTGGCACTCCCAAAGGATGTGCTTCACCATCTCGGAACACTAACAAACTAGGCAAAGGCCATCGGCAAAACCGATCTTAGCCACCCTAGCCTTGGATGGCATCCCTTGATAAATGACTGGCCAAGCAAAGACACTCAGCGTACAGGAAAGTCAAAACAACCAAACACTATGAAGATGGTGAATCCATCTCTCTTCCAGATCAGAAGAGAGCCAATGAGCATTAAGGACTAGGGACAGAGGGTGTCTTTAATGAAGCAGCGAATACATACGACAGGAGTTGATTTGGAGTAGTGGACAACTAAAGCACCACCTCCAATCCCTCCAAATCAGACCAGCCATCCCAATATTCATTTTGAAAAGCTCTAACTCGGGAATAAGACCTTTCAACTCGAGGATTGAAGGCCGATCAAAGGCCAAAAGACTGTACTCCTGCACCAGAACACACCACTCCTTCCATGTGCGAAACGCAAAATCCCGTAAGTCACCCCAAGCAAAAATGCCCATCCAGCTCAATCTACGGACTTAAAAGCAAGACAATTTCATTACACACGAGTCTTGATTCCTCTAAGACCAAATAGGGAAGCAAGATCCTAGTCAGCTCTGTTACCTTCGCAAAACCAATGAACCAAACCTACAACAAATTTCCAAGCTACCCAAATACTCTTAAAGATGAGGGATCTCGATACCTTGAAAAGATGAGCTATATCACATAGGCCAAAGGCCCCATGAACTTTGCAAACATGCTACACAGAGATAATCCGATGCCGAAACAAAATCTTCCAAGGTGCAATACCCTTAAGATATCTCATCACCCACTAAGCTGAGAGAATACTACCATGAGTGACAACATCAGTGAGACCCAAACCTCCCTCGTCCTTGGGGATGGTACAAACACTCCAAGAAACAAGACGGAGGATCCTCTCTGCCAAATTTGGACCACAGATACACCCTCAGAATTTGCTCAAGGTGCCAAACCTGGGCCCTATTGGGAAACCAACAAGACACATACTAGATGTCAGAAGCCTAAAGAATACGACTCACCACTATCAACTTCCCAGTGAACAATAGGTCCTTACAATGCAACACATGGAGCTTACTCTAAAGTCTTTAAAGACACCAATTCTACATGGAAACAAGTGATAAGCTGACACCAAAGGGAATACTCAAATAGCGAACAATGACTTTAGGGCGAATTAAGGACCAAGCAGCGGGAATCTAACGAGGAAGTGTGTCCAATCCCACAAGCCAAAAGTCTATTTTATGATCATTGACAACAGCACCTGAGGTGGTACAAAAATGTAATGTCTCTTTCTAGGGCTGATTCTGAAAATAAGGGTTTTGCCACAAACCCAAATGCAAGAATTCAGATTTTTGTAACAGCAATGATCAAACCCTAGAAACCAACTGAAATCACACCTTTAGGGTATCAAAAACCAGCTTAGAAAATTAATAAATAGTCCTCTAGGGCGGCGATCTATACCAGCACTAAGGAGAAACAATTCTCATGCAAAATCTAACCAAAAATGATATAGAATGATCCCAAATAATTAAATCAACCATGTAGAAATTATTTTGTAATATCCCTTTTGGGGACAAAACTAAAAATTACGGAAATTAGCTCAAACACCAATATTAGCAAAGCCTGATTTTAAAATCAGCAGACTGAAATAATTCTGAAATCAGCAATCTACTAAGGCAGCGAACTAATTATGAAATTCAAATCCACTTTTCACAAAGCAAATCAATGAATAATGCCACAACAATTATTCTAGCCACAGCAATATTTATGAATCACAGATACATCAAAAGATGGATTGAATATCAAATTACACAGCTGGAATTAAGTATTTAAATCAGCAGCAGACTAGGCAACACCGAGGGCTAGGAAAAATTGTAAACCCTCGCTAAAAATCACCAAAATGGAGATTCCGGCTTTATAAAATATGTCAAATCAGAAAATGAAGTAGACGAGCTCAATCTTTATTGTATTCTCTAAGGGGCATCCAGAACCACCCTTTCAAGGTAGGTCGCATCGACCTTCAGAGAAGGCTTCGCTGGTCCAGCATGCCACTAAAATTCTGAATATTCAGTATTTTCCTCAAATTTGTAATAATCTTCAAGCTCAATCAATGTTGAAGGGTTTTCGTCCTCAAGTGGAAGAACATGGAGCAACAAGCTCACAATGCCCAATAATAGAAAATGCGACAATCTAGATGCTCCAAATGGGACCTCTAATCTTCTTTTATAGACCTCCTTTTGGCGTCAAGGCTTGTAATAGCAAGACTGGATGACCCTTGTAAAGTATGATTCATCAATGCTTTAATTAAGCCTCACTAAAGGCATTGAACCCAGACTGACCTCATCAATAGCTTATTTCTAATTATTTCTGAGCTTATGAAAAGCTCACCAAGAACCCAGCACAAACCCACTAAGAATGGGAAACTCAAGAATAGAAAATGAATATGAATGATGAAACTGAAATATAATCCATGATTTTCCATTGTTCAACCATTGCTTGCCAAAAAATTCTTTTTTTCAGATTAATTCGGAAAAAGGGGACATTACATATTCCAGCCAATATACTTCATAAATTAGGGAAAACTAAGTGCCAACACACAATTGAATTTATTAAAATAATCACCAAAAGTACAATCCACAAAATTAGCTGAAAATGAGGTTTACAAACCCCAATGAATACCAAAGAAGTAATAGATCAGCCTTATAAATTAGGATAATTTTGAATATCAACTTGAGACACCAAAATGTGCCCTAGAAGGCACTGAAATACTCCACCCAAGTCGCCACCATAGGAGAGGGTGCCAAATTGATGAAGAAACCTTGATAACTCCTCTTCTTCAATGCCCTAGCTGCCCAACCAGCAAGATAGTCTTGTTTGAAAGCCTTGGAACCACCAAATTGGAGAGTTTTCGTTCTCCAACCTTCAACAAAGAAGGGTTTCGTCTTCCTTACTTGCCACACCAAAGGATTTTTGCCCCTTAATGGAATGGAATAGAGCAACCAGCCCTAAAACCAAATAGATAAAATTATAATAGCCAAAAACATGCCCAAAATGAGCCTATACGACCCCTTTTATATCCATATGGTGGCGCCAAAAGTCTCTAAGGAAGAATTCCCCAAGACCAACCTCAATAAGAAGCTTTATTTTATGTTTAGCTTGTCTTAAAGCTTTTCAACCCATCCGACCTGCTCCATAGGGAAAATACAAAAGAAAAATATAATTATTAATTAAAGAAAGACTAAAATATAACTCAAGGGCCTCCCTTGTGCATTTACTTCTTGCCCACGGGAAGAAGAATGTGTAATGTCCCCTTTCCAATCGAAGACCTTTGGCCTATTTTGTCAACCCGACGGCCAAAGGAAAAATATAAGGGTGACTTAAGTTATAATAAATTATTATAAAGTGCTATAAAAAAATAAAATAAAATTATTAAAGCACTTATATTAATTTATTTAGCTTAGTAAAAATAAATTATAATCCCTATGGAAAATACGATTTGCCTTAAGGGGCAAAAGTCATTGTAAAGGGATTTATTATATTTTATTCCTCCTAGAAAGGATAATGGCGACTTGGGCCAAAGGGGAGTAATGAAGCCTAGGAAAGATAAAAACATAATTAATTTATGTATTCCCCCTAGAGAAATGCGACTTGCACTAGGAGGGAAATGTTGGGAAAAACATTTAATATGGGAAAATATTAAATGTTTGCATAGGGAAAATCATGTGAGCTCATTGGCTGGTTTGGAGGTTGGTTGTTGGCCCTTTTCCTTTAAAAGGGAAGTCAACTTGCCTCTTCCATAATCCAGAAATCCAGATTTTTATATGATATTTTCTCTTGCATAGAGCTTCAGCTTTTGCATTAAAAATTCTAAGGACGAAACCCCTTGTGAATTAAACCTCTTGTGGACGAAAACCCCAAGAGTTTGAGAGGGTTTTTCACTCAGAAATTCCCATTGATTGTAATCAGATTTTCAGTCTATTTCAGGTTTTTCCAGCAGTGTTATTGAAGACTTTTCTAAGTATTTTGGTGAATAAAATTGCAGCAGTGTTTTCTCTATTGGATCGACTCACTTTGGGACTGTTTGGGCATTATTATTGAGGTATTTAGATCTGCAAATCATTGTCTAATATCTCATAATTTCTGTGAATGAAAATACCCAAGTTTCATAATTCTTCTGAGGGTTATTTGCCAGTTTTATAATCAGATTTCAGATCTGATTTATGAGTTGATTTGGCATTCAAAAATTCTAATTTTTATATGAATGAGTTCCTAAAAATATAGGCAAGCATCTGGGATAGAGAAAATAATTTTTGGAGCTCATTTGATGCCCTAAATGTGTGGGCTGAAATAGTAGGAGGGCCAGATCTGCATGTTTGGTAGTTATAATTTGGTTTACATCATCTTGTTCCTTGTATTTTTCCAAGTTCGAGGCATATGTCATTTGCCTAGATTGGAGTTGTGTAGAGAAAGTTATGCTATCTTGAAGATTGCAGCAGTTAGGGTTTCAGATTTAAATTATTTTCCAACTGTTGTAAAATCTGATTTTCGCCATAAATTCTCTAGGGTTGTTCCAAGGGATTGGGAGTAAAAATAATTATTGTATGCTGATTTTGGGTGTGTTTGCATATAAAACCCTAATCGCTTTTTGCATAAATTAATCCCGGTTGCCCTAGTTTATTTCCCATAGCTGCCAAAAGTATATTTTATTATTTTATAAAGTGGGAAAATCTCATATTTGGGCAAAAGATCTATTGGGGATCTTTCAGTGGTATCAGAGCAATGTTCCTCCCACCTGTGAGGGTTTTTTCATTTGATGCAAGCCAAAAAAGGTTGGTGATAGAGCAAATCATGGAGTTAGACATTATAAACTTTCCGTGGGATCTAGATAGAGATCTTCTTATTTTGAAATGGTAGACACCCAATAAAAATTGATACAGTCCATGCAATAGATGATGGATGGCTTGGATAGGCCAAGAGATAGGAGATATAGTTTGAGATCCAAACAATGATCGGAGGCCTAGATCCCATCAAATTTTCTATTCACAAAGTTCCATCACCGCAAGACAAGGAAGCAAAGTGATTAGCAATATTTGAGGAGTATAGCATTCTTCCTCAAGATGTTAAGGAAATTTTCCTTTCATGGACTACATGGACATGCACCCGAATATTGGCTACAAGACTGAGCAGGCAAAGAAGGAATATCACACTATAGCTTCTGAATGGTTCGATGTGGAAGGAACTAGAGAATCTTCAAGGATGGATGATACAACTCTTCATGGAGCGCTTTGAGTGACTTCAAGTTCAAATGAGGTATGCAAAAATTTATGTGATGAATTTGATAGACATGTTGATTTGACACATGAAGGTAAATCAGATCTGTAGCCAAAGGAAGAAGTTTCTAAGAGCAAGGTATGGTGTCCATTAATTGCATTAATAAGGAAGAAATGTTGCTTGTTGGATGCCAAGATAAGAAAATTAGTTCAGCCCCAAAGAAGGAGAGGAAATTCATATATGCAAGCAAAGAAGATGTAATGGAAACTCTGAAAAGGTGTGAGGAATGGAATAATAGAGCTAGAGCTGCTAGGTTGATAGCCGCTCAAGCAAGACAACACTTACAAGAGTTCAAGGAAAAGATGTGGGCAATTGATGCAAGGAAGTCTACACCCACGAAAGAAGACTCTATGGAGCAGCTAGCACATGAGGAGGAGCCTCACATAGACACTTGTGTGGAATTGCAGGGTGCTAAAATTTCTAAACCAGCAACTTTTAATCAACTTTCAGATACCTTTCAACAATGGACACTTAGGCAACAATGATGGGGGCAGCTCAACATATGTCTATCTTGAGCACACGAAGAACATTGATGGCATTGAAAGGTATGA
The DNA here is from genome assembly GCA_019776745.2 of Taxus chinensis. Classification (NCBI taxonomy): domain Eukaryota; kingdom Viridiplantae; phylum Streptophyta; class Pinopsida; order Cupressales; family Taxaceae; genus Taxus; species Taxus chinensis. The sequence goes on along the minus strand of CM034154.1, from coordinate 15,320,821 downwards.
AAAACATAATAATGTGTCTTATTTATTGTTGCCCATTCCAATTTGCTTTCATCATGAGATGCATGATATTGTAGAAGATGGAGTCTTCATTTTGGAGTTTGATGAACCATTGCTCCAAGTATATGTATTTGAGCATCTTGTGGATGATATATGGTGGCAAGTCTTAGCCCACTTGAAAGGTACAGGTGTCAAGCTTGCGGATCATTTTAGCATGTTTTGTCTCTTGTGCATAACACTTGGACAAAACAAAATCAAAATTGCTTAAGGGCAAGCAATTTTGGAAAGGGAGGATTGTAATGTCCCCTTTTTCCCAATCGAAGACCTTTGGCCTATTTTGTTAACCCGACGGCCAAAGGAAAAATATAAGGGTGACTTAAGTTATAATAAATTATTATAAAGTGCTATAAAAAAATAAAATAAAATTATTAAAGCACTTATATTAATTTATTTAGCTTAAATAAAAATAAATTGTAATCCCTATAGAAAATACAATTTGCCTTAAGGGGCAAAAGTCATTGTAAAGGGATTTATTATATTTTATTCCTCCTAGAAAGGATAATGGTGACTTGGGCCAAAGGGGAATAATGATGCCTAGGAAAGATAAAAACATAATTAATTCATGTATTCCCCCTAGAAAATGCGACTTGCACTAGGGAGGGAAATGTTGGGAAAAACATTTAATATGGGAAAATATTAAATGTTTGCATAGGTAAAATCATGTGAGCTCATTGGCTGGTTTGGAGGTTGGTTGTTGGCCCTTTTCCTTTAAAAGGGAAGTCGACTTGCCTCTTCCAATCCAGATTTTTATATGATATTTTCTCTTGCATAGAGCTTCAGCTTTTGCATAAAAAATTCTAAGGACGAAACCCCTTGTGAATTAAACCTCTTGTGGACGAAAACCCCAAGAGTTTGAGAGGGTTTTTCACTCAGAAATTCCCATTGATTGTAATCAGATTTTCAGTCTATTTCAGGTTTTTTCCAGCAGTGTTATTGAAGAATTTTTTAAGTATTTTGGTGAATAAAATTGCAGCAGTGTTTTCTCTATTGGATCGACTCACTTTGGGACTGTTTGGGCATTATTATCGAGGTATTTGGATTTACAAATCATTGTCTAATATCTCATAATTTATGTGAATGAAAATACCCAAGTTTCATAATTCTTCTGAGGGTTATTTGCCAGTTTTATAATCAAATTTCAGATCTGATTTATGAGTTGATTTGGCATTCGAAAATTTTTATTTTTATATGAGTTCCTAAAAATATAGGCAAGCATCTGGGATAGAGAAAATAATTTTTGGAGCTCATTTGATGCCCTAAATGTGTGGGCCGAAATAGTAGGAGGGTCAGATCTGCATGCTTGGTAGTTGCTGTTATAATTTGGTTTACACCATCATGTTCCTTATATTTTTCCAAGTTCGGGCATATGTTATTTGCTTAGATCGGAGTTTTGTAGAGAAAGTTATGCTATCTTGAAGATTGCAGCAGTTAGGGTTTCAGATTTAAATTATTTTCCAGCTGTTGTAAAATATGATTTTCGCCATAAATTCTCTAGGGTTGTTCCAAGGGTTAGGGAGTAAAAAAAATTATTGTATGCTAATTTTGGGTGTGTTTGCATATAAAACCCTAGTCGTTTTTTGCATAAATTAATCCCGGTTGCCCTAGTTTATTTCCCATAGCTGCCAAAAGTATATTTTATTATTTTATAAAGTGGGAAAATCTCATATTTAGGCAAAAGATCTATTGGGGATCTTTCAGAATGGGCAAGAAGCCTTCAAATGCATTAGTTTAAAAAAGGGGACATTACAAAAAAGCGCTAAGACAAAAAAATGTCCCATCAACCAACTCTTGCTTCAACCTTACCATGTCATGTCCCCTTTTTAGAATTAAATTAATTGGAGAACCCATAGCACATTCCTTATTTCCCGTAGGTTAAGGGATAAAGTTGGGGAAATAAATTAATAATGATACTTTAAGTTGTCCTGAGTCACTTTTATTTTATAACATAAAAAGGACACTTATGTATTATTATTTTTAAAGAGGGCCAAAAAGTATTTATTATTAAGTGGGTGAAAAGTAATATTTTATTAAAAGTATTTTCAAATGCTTTTTGGGTAAAATTGGAAAATGGAAGTTACAAAAGGAGTTGGGCTCAAAAGAATGATTATTCATTATTCATCTTTGACAATCAAACCCTAATCCAGAGCTTGAGCCATTGTGTTCAATCTTTTCATCTGAGGACGAAAACCCTCTGATATACAAGTGTGGAGGATGAAAACCCTCTAACCCATTGAGGTGAATACATCCAAGGATCATATTCGTACCAAAGATTGAGATTTTATTCCATTTTTTAGTTTGTACAAGTATTACTGCTACAATGATCTATACCACTGCTACAGTGATCCATACCGTTGTTATAGTGATCCATACCCTGTCGTCTATTATATTTATGTTGGATTGTTGCGTTGGGGTTTCATGTACAACTAGGGTTATTGCGTTGGTGTTTATGTGACCAGCTAAGTCTAATTTATGCAAATCGAAGTGGTTGTTGTGGCCTTTACTTCCAGCTGTAACCTTACTTCAAGCTTCATTCAGATCATGATCCCTATGTCACTGTTCATTACTCATTGTTGCATGTAATTATTTTACAGGGGTTTATCCAAGTAAGATTTGTCTTTTGGCCTGGTGATGCAAAATAAATGCTAGGATTTTATTACAGCCTTCTATTATTGTTTAGATTGCTTCATTATCAAAATTTTGTACGCTTTCATCTGAATACAATAAGGGTTTCGATGAAGTTTCAATTAGGTTTTCAATATCAATATTGCATGTGGGATGTTTTAGTATTTGTTTGATATCTAGTATTGAAAAGGAATCACATAAAACTTTAGAGTTGATAAATTGTCCAGAAAGGGGCATTACATAATGAGAAACGGGAATCGTCAGCGAAATGAGTATTAATCATCTTTGAACCATCAGAAAGCCGGATACCACAAATCTGCCTAGCAACCGCAAGCAAATGACCCAAAACAACAATTGTCAAGACATACAAATAAGGGGCCAAGGGACACCACTGACGGATGGATTTGTACACGAGGATAAGAGGAGACGAGGAGTTGTTAACAATAACAAAGGCCGAAACATTAGTGAAGGCACCATGGCAACATACCGAAGGCCAAAGCCCAAGCAAGTCAGCATCTCCAAGATGAAAGACCAGTCAATCCGATCGTAAGCTTTGTCAAAATGAATTTTCAGGATCAGTGATTGCTAACTAGTTTCTCTAGCCCAATCCAAAGCTTCAAAAGCACAAACCATGGTGTCAAGAATAAACCTCCCCTACACAAACCCAGTCTACTCTTGACGCACCACATACTTTGCAACCGAACGAATCCTCAAAGCCAAGGCCTTGGCAATGATTTTATGTGCAACAATAAGAAGCATAATTGGCCACCAGCCCCCAATAGTGTCTACGGGAGTGTTTTTGGTAACTAATTTGATCAGCCCTTGATTGAGACTCAGAAAGACAACCATAAGCACCTATGAGGCCAATGAATAGAAATCATAGCCAGTGGTATCCCACATGGGCTTAAAGAGTTCGCGAGAGAGGTTGTCCATACCTAGGGACTTGACATTCTGTATGGAAAATAAGGCAACATGAAGTTTTTCCTTCAAAATGTCTATCTGATTTCTCCCTATCCACACTAGAAACCTTGCAAGGAACCAGTCTACAATAAGAGTCTTTGGCAGCCACAACTTTGTTTTTAGATAACAGGAGGCAAAGATATTTTGAAAATGGTGGCTAACCATAGTTTTGAGCTCTAGAGGATCCTCAGCCATGTAGCCACCAAAACAACGGAGGCTAAGCACCTTTTCTTCTACAACCTTCCTCTTAAGGAAGTCAAAATAGAACTTGGAGCCCTCATCACCCTCCTGGATCCACTACAAACGAGAACGAATCCAAGCACCCCTGGCAATGTACTACTGACCATGACGAATAGTCGACTCCTATTTCGCTACATACTCTTGAAGGGACACACTATTCAGGTAAGCTTCAAGAGCAATGCAAACAGCCTCCAGATGGTGTTGAGCTTCTCACAGATCCCTTCTCCACTTCCCGAAAATCAGCCTACACAATCCTCTCATAAACTTGACATTGTGACAGACCATTCCTTCCAACCAAAGGATCCACCCTTGAACACCAGTTGCATGGGGAGAAAGGTTCCACACTCTATGAAAAAGGGCACGAAAATCCTTCGACTCCAAATGAGAGGCATTCAATTTGAACAAGGAAGAGGGCAGCAAATTGAGCAAAGGCACAAGAGAAATCATTGTTTGGATCAAAAGATGATCCGAACCTATAATATCCATAAGCACCTCAGCGGGCGGACGCCAACCAGCGAAATTCATGCCCTCACGAGGATCATAGAAATGATCAAGCCAAGTCTAAACTCTATGAAGGCCTTGGCGAAAATCAGACCAAGTAAACCAGCTACCATGCATTAGCCCTTTCTGTTTCCAGTTGGGGTCATATATTTGGAGGATATCTCCGCACCGACCCCAAGCCTACTTTTCAGCTCCACTGATCACATAACACAATCCACCACCTTTGTTACCCTCCCACTCTACCATGTTGAAGTCCCCACCAACAATCCAATCCACAACAAGAAGAGACGAAACCATACAATCCAACAACCTACTCCACTCTGAACTAAGGTCAGAAGCACAGACAACGCACAAGCCAATCACTCTCTCTTGAATCAAAAGGGTGATCCAAACACAACAATTGTCAAAGTCAGAACCAGAGGCAACGACAAAATTTTGGAGATATGAGGAGAAAAAATCACCATACCCACTCCCCTGACAATATTGGGATGCCCAGAAGGGGCCATTCCAACAGTAATTCGTCTTGTTTCTAAGCTCAAAACCAAAAGAATTGACTTCCTAGAGAAAAGCCACATCCAGTCTAAACCACTACAAAACACCATGCACAAATTGCTTACAAATGGGAATTGTCATCCCACACACATTCCACGACAAAAAGGAGAGCTTCATTCCAAAGGAGGAAGAAGGCAAAGGCTACTGAACTGGCTGTCCATCTCTAGGCTGAGGATACAACGTTCTGGAGAACGAATCATCGCATCCTTATGACTTCATACGCGTTTTGGGGCTAAGGTACCCCTCACCCTTGTCAACACAGGTAGGTGAGGAAGCCACTTTCTGTTTATTCCTCTTAACCTGCGAGCCGGATTCAATTTCCATTCCATTTGAAATAGTGATGTCATTACCAAAGGATCAAGGAGACCAAAGAGGGCAAATTCCATAGAGAAGCTGATGGTCCAAGGCTGATCCCCAAGACCTTTGGTAAAAGTCAAGAAACTGGGTCTACTAGCAGCAGAATCATCCACACATTGTCCACCATAGCCTGAGTCCCCAAAAGGCAATGTGCCATTACCTGTATGTCTTGACAGATGAGCTTTGGAACCTTCTGACGCAGAACCTCTTAATCCTCTACTGCCAAAGACTGAATCTACAGGAAAAGCCCCCAATCTCCTGATTTTTGAATGGAGAAGGCGTTGGGATCCCTTCTTCACTAGTCATCGCACCCTGCTTAGGCTTACTAAGAGGACAATCTCTCATCAAATGGTCCTGTGCTTGACAAAAAATGCAAGCATTCAAAAGATTGAGGTAGCAGACCTTCTGCTGCCAGACCCCATTTATGGTGCAAACCAAGATGAAAGGAGAAACTTACCGCTTCAAGTCTACCTCTACACAAACCCCAAGGGTTAGGACTAAAAGAATTCTGTCGGCCATCTAGAATGAGGAGTTTACCAAACCAACCAAAAAAAAAGATCACAAACATGCACAGATCAGCAGGAAAAGCAGGGAACTTCATAAAATTTGCTCTGCCATCATCTCAGACTTGCTCTGTTTATCTTTTCTAAGGTAATTACAAAAAAGAAAATCCCCTTGTGGAAACACAACCCACAAGGAGGGTCACATATGCCAAATCGGTATCTTCCTTGGCCATGACCTAAGAAACAACCTTTACCTTTACCCTTACTATGGAAGCCACTCCAATCTACCACTAATAAGTGAATTTACTAGGTTTTGAGGCCAATTTTGAATTTCAATACCAAATTTAAACATCTTTTCAGCTGGAGATCAATTTTGGCCTGATCATAACATTACACTATTTTAACTTATTCAGTTGTGTAACAAGAAACAAACATGTAATTAACATAGAACACGCATTTTATTAAGGACACTAATATGGTACTTATATCTGCCACGTTTCCAAATGCTTCACTTCACTTTTTCTGGGCACATTGCTCACATTGTTATAAACTGGAACCGATGCATTTATGTTGGAAATCAAACGCATACACACACAGAAAAAGTACCATGAAATCAGCTTCAAACATGCAATAGAAATGTTTGGCATGTTCACATCAGAGGGAAACAGATAAAGGAATGTTTAAGCCCAACCAAAAGGATTTTAAAACCCTCAGATTGAACCATGGAACCAAATATGACAGACAAAACATCACTTTTCCACTTGGAATTGTGACTCGCTCTAATTCTCATCCTGATAATGGATCATGGAGTGTGATCCGAAATGTTGATTTTAAAAATCGCAAACAGTTAAATCCAGAGGCTCTGTGGGCTATACTAAATCGACTGTGGAAATACCATCCCTCTTATTAAAAATTATGAAGTTACAAAAAAGCATAAAACAGATTATGAAGGAATATGTTTTATTTTTAATTGACAATTGTAGCTCCATTTCACATCCAAATTCAGGAAAAATGTACCCAATACGAGTCTTTAAGAAGCTGTAATTCTTCTCTTTCTCTATCATACTCCCTTTATAACAAACTGTAAGAATTAAAACACGTGATATGCATTGGACTGGAGCCTATAGCAAACAGTTCTTTCTTCTATTATTATTCAGCTTACCAGACCTTATTATAAGTACTTCACAAATAATAAAACTCAAATTTAAGAAAAAATACCCAAAACTAGACCAATAAAAAAAATGACACCATTGCAGCTTCTGAACAAAATAAGAAAGAAATTATAAGAAGGTCCACAAGTGACCAATGTCGGTCAATGGGACTCGAAGTACATCCAGTTACAACACAAGTACTAAGCTTCTCAAATAAGTTTCAAGCTCATCACAAATAAGATAACTAATCAGTCCTAGTAAGGTGGGAACTGAAGAACAATAGATTTAAAACTACAGGTAGGAGGATGTATGTATTGTGTATTGAAAATCTAGAAAATTGATGAACAGAAGGAAATATCCTTCGATTAAGTCAACCAATCATTTCATACCTGCAAAATTGGATTTGGTCGATCACAGCAATAATACTCGACTGATAAAAACACATTTCTACCCTTTGCTCCACATATAACTACAGCTGCTCTTCTGCAATGAACACAAGTGTCAAAACATAATGTAAAATTTAAATATATTATTGATGATTCCTAAACCATCCCCTCCCATAACAACAAACTACAAAACCAAAAGAAAGAATCCAATCTTGAATACAAAGTCTCTCTCGCATTGTTCTTTCATTTCTAAAGCATCAAAGACAGAATAACAGCAACCGACAGCAACCCATAACACCAAACAAAGAACATGTTGTAGTGTCCCTTTTTGGGGGGACTCGGGAAATGACCAAAAGCTGAAGATAAACAACACTTTTCAGATTTTTAGTGAGCTGTTAGTGACTGAAATAAATGTATAAAAACCCTTAACTGCTGCCAGCCAACACCCTTCTAGGGCAGCGACCTGTTTTGGGGTTTCACACCCACTTTTATGCCTTCAAACCCCTTCAAATCAGCTTTACTTGAATTTCTAAAATTATGATATATCCTCAACAATCATATAATGCATGAAATCTGATTTTTAATGCCCTAAATATGCAGATATGAATTTCAACAAACCCTTGTCTGCAGCGTTATTTTAAAAATTCATAACTCAACTTAGGAAGCACCAAAAATCGTGAAACTTAAGATATTGACTTTATAAATTATGGAGAACAAGCTAGTAATTCCATATTTGCCAAATGCACATCACACATACCACATTTCCACAGCAAGGTAGGTCGCTCCACTCTAAATAAATATAATATTGCACTAAAAACACCACACGTGCAAGAGAAAGATCCTTTATTGCTTTTCCAACCAGCTTGCACAATCAAAGCCTCATAAAGGGTTTTTCTCCTTCACAAGTTTCCCAACCAAGTGTTTTTGTCCTTGGAAGAGATCCTCAACCCAAGGGGTTTCGTCCTTGAGAGAGAGAGTAAAAGGGCTACACTAGCCAACTTTCAACAAAATAAGAATAATCTCCAAAACATGAATCGTTAATGCCCAAGCGACCTCCTTAAATAGCCATAAGGAGTGCTTTAAACAATCATTACATCATGGCCGACCCCTTAAGTAGGTGCTTTTAAATATTATTTAAGGGTATTTGGAGCCTACATGCCCAAAATACCTTTATTACTAAACTACTTAAAATTCACTATTGGAGCATGGTGCTTCAATAGGATAAATGATAATAAATGAAAACACTATCTAAGCAATAATAAAATATAATTTCAAATTTCCTCTTGCTTTTCTCCTTAGACCCACAAGGAAAGAATGGGTTAAGGCCTTCAGAATTTAGACTCCAAAAAGGGACATGACACATGTTTTGGATAAGATAGGATAAGATAATTATATTATTGTCCAACAAATGACCACAAAAGTAGGTCAAAGGGGCTGCAGAGGACAAATGTGTCCATACAAAGCGGGAAACCAAAAGGTTTCCGAAAGAAGTACAAAGCAAGAGGAGAGGTCAAAAGACCAAAAGCGAAGCGAAGCAAGAAACCAAAAGGTTTCCAAAGAATTGCAAAGCATGAGAAGGGAAGAAGAAGAGAAGGAAGAAGACCCAAGTGAAGCAATGGGGAATGTCTATCCAAGAATGGTAAACCCATCTCTCCTAACATCCGAGGCCAACCGGAAGAAACTCATAATAGTGTGATGATCCAAAGAAGAGGAAAAGGAGGTGAGATGACGAGACCTCCACCTATGTTGTTGTCTGTCGAAAGTAGTATGTCTCAAGGACATGGTGGATGTAGTCCGCCCTCTGGAACTGGAACTGGTATAATAGTGCCTGGGAGATATCATGGGGCTATATATGGAACCCCTGAACCGTACTGATCTGGAGTGTGACATTGTACTGGTATCAATCTGACGCTTTGTGCCTCTCTCCAAGGGTAGAGCCGGAAAGAAGGAAGTAATCCTCTGGGGAGAGTATGCTCTATTAACTGTATGAATAGTGTGATCCCAAAACTTAAGAGCCTCCTGCATGTATAAAGTCAGGCACTTCTGATCTACATATCTGAAAAAGTCAGTAAGTGCACAGGTCCCCCTGATAAGACAATGGAACCTCCCCCTAATTCTCGTAGTAAATGGGACAACGGAAAATGAAGTGTGCTTTTGTCTCTACCTCCTGAAGACTGCATAGCTGACAAGTCCTATCTGACCAATCGATCTAGTCGTCCATCTCACTCCGAAGCCTATGACAACCCACTTTGAACTCACCCAGGGGAATGCGAAGAGCGTGCATCCAATGGCGAAGGGTATACCGAGGACGAATAATAAATCTATCACTCAACTCCAAGAAGCTCTCAGCATAAAAAGCCATCTTCGGGTGTATCCCACCATGAGGGTTCACCCAAGTGGTGTGGATAAAGTGTTTGTAAATATCCTCTCTAATGATCCTGTTTAGCTCTTGTCTGGAAGGTAGAAGATGGGTTAGTATGTCCAAGGAGTACCAAAAAGGAGGAAGACAATCCATCCTAATACCCACCGACTCTAAGAGAGTAGAAACCTCAATGTACCAACAACGAGCACAACCTGGAGAATCAAAATAGGCAATGTTCTCCAAGGAACAATATGCCAAATACGGGTACCTGTCTCTCCCCTCTATCGAGTCAGCAAAGCTCCAGATACGGTGCAAGAAGGAACCCAGATCAAAAATGGTCTCCACCCTGAACGGACGGGCCAGAAACTCCGTAAGCATGATCTGAAGGGTAACGGACTGTTTGCACCTGATGAAGCGATGAAGGAGAAGTGTTTGGACTCTCTTGGCTGAAGCCCAATCCGACTCGAGCAAAGAGGCCCCCCACAGCACAGAGCCATAAAGAACAATGGGTCTGATAAGGGAATCCATGAGGGACATCTTGGAGGAGATGTCCTGAAAACGATGCCGGAAGCACTGTCACTCGAGGAGGGTTAAGGAACCATAACCCTTATTGACACGTGGTTGGAGGGCTTGTCTCAGACTGAAACGCAGACCAGAGAACTACACACCCAAGTAAGTGTAGGTATCAGTAATCTCAATCTCACCCCCGAAGAAGAAATGGAGGTGTGAGCTCTTCAACCCGTTGAAGACCATAACCTTGGTTTTACCCTGGTTGACAGTCAACTGTTGGAGATCACAAAACAACCCTAAGGCATTCAGTTGTCTCTGTAGTCCCTCAGGAGATTAGGCTAGGAGGATCACGTCATCAGCAAACAAAAGGATAGATATAAGAACCTGGTGGAGGAGGCACCCATCACCGTCCTAAATATGCTCATGAAGAAAGGTCCCAAGCTCGCCAATGTAGATCTCAAACAAAGTGGGGGACAGGGGGCAGCCCTGTTTAACCCCAATGGTACTCCTAATGAAATTTGTTATCCCATGAACAGTACAGAGACGACCAAGAACAATCTCATATAAACGCATGATGGCAGTCAAAAGGATCTCGGAAATTCCAATGTCTCTGAGCCTCTGGAAAGAGCCTCACGAGGAACAAAATCAAAAGCTTTCTGAAAGTCTATAAAGCCGCAGTAGACTTTCGATGAGCAATGACGTGCCTCCTCAATGATGGCCCGGAGAGTGAAGATATGGTCAATGGTCTAGTAAGCGGACCAGAACCCCACCTGCCCCCTAGCTCTGAGGTGTTTCGGCTCCAACTCCCTGGAAAGCGGCATGTGGAGAAGAGTAGAATAAAGCTTTGAGAATGTATGGCCAACCATGATAGTCATGTAATTATTGGGATCAGAACCAGGGCCCAATTTGTGTATCAGGTGAATGGAGTGATGTGACCAAGCCGACAAAAAACTAGATCATACCACATGGTTGAAAAGATCAACCAAGAAACTACCCAACCCTCTAAAGCCAAACTTGAAGAATTCAGCCTAGAAGCCCTCCTCATCAGCAGTCCTGCTATTATTCATCACTTTGACTGCCTCTTTAATATCCCGGTAAGTGAACAAGTAACATGAGTAGGGAGGAGGATCAACCTGGATACGAGGCTGTCCAGGGATATCATATAAAGTGGAGGTGTGGAAGAACATGGACTCGGGGTTAAGGTCGAGAGGAAGGGGAAAGTAGTGAAAAAGGATGGTGCGCCAGAAATGTCTAGGAGAGTGTCAGAGAGAAGAACACGAGATCCGTCTCCTTAGGGAAATAAAGAGACGTTTCTTACATCCAAGAAGATAGCAGTAAGAGGCTTTGAGGGAGGGCTAAGAAGGATGGCCATGCATCATAGTCGATGTTCACCAATGAACTTCAGATGCACAACATCAACAATGTGATAGAGAACTATTTCAGTCAGCTAGTCAAAATAAGGCAAACAGGGTTTGTCAAGGATTAAATTCAACAATTCTTTAACTTGTCCCTGTATGTGAAGGATAGCCTAGAGGATAACCTAAATTATCTACTTTTGGGCGGGCTCAAGGATAGCATCCAACATGATGTTTGCATGTTTAACCCAAGTTCGGTATCGCAGTCCATTATCTTTTCTCATAGGGCAAAAGAAACGGATTTGGTCAAAAGGTGACCATTCTCCATGGGGAGAGAGCATTGTACATGATCATTTCCCCAGTCTATCAAGTTTACTCCTCAACAAATTGAAGAGAAATAGTCAAAAGGGTTGTGTTTCAATTGTAACAGCAGGTATAACCGAGGTCATAAATGTGTTGAGAAGAAATTGTTCTACATTGAAGGTGTCAATGAAGATGAAGAGGATGAGGAAATGGAGGGTGAGATTGAGGAAGAGCCAGAAGGGGAATCTAACGGCTCCTAACCAGCCATCTCATGTCACACACTTTCCAGAATAAGCACTCCTCAAACCGTAAAAGTTGTGGTTTTTTAAAGAAACAGAGAGTAACTATATCAATTGGCTCAGGGAGCACACATAACTACAACAATAAATTGGCGGCACAATTGAACTATTTTTTTTACTCAACTCCAAAATATCAGGTCATGATTTGCAGATGAAGGCACAGTCAATTGCTCTAGGAAATGGCATAGTATCAAAGTAGCCATGGGTAAGTACAGGTTAGAGTCTCCTATGTTTTCCATTCCAATGGGAGGAGCAAACATCGTTCTAGGAGTACAATGGCTCATGACATCGGGAACGATTGAGATGAATTTCCACGAATTGTTCATGCGTTTTCACTTTGAGGGAAAGATATTTGAACTTCATGGTGTGCATTCAAAATCCCCATAGCTGGTTAGTTTGCACCAAATGCAAAAGTTGGTCAAGAAGGGAGTGGATGGGTTTGTGGCACAACTATTTTCCATGGAAGCAGTTCCAACGAAAACATCTACACCACCAGATTAACAGTAAGTTCTTGATCACCACTCAATTGTTTTTGGAGCAATGCCAAAAGGTCTATTGCCAAGAAGAGATCATGATCATGTCATTCAACTAATCCTAGGTAGTTAACCACCCAACATCCAAGTACCCATATGTCCAAAAGAGTGAGATTGAAAAGATGGTGCAAGAGATGTTGGAGGCAAGTATCATCCAACTTAGCCAAAGTGCATATTCTTCTCCACTTGTAATGGCGCACAAGGATAAGACATGGTGGGTATGCCTTGATTACAGAGAACTCAACAAGTACACCATGAAATATAAGTTTCATATTCCTATAGATGATTTGTTTGATGAGTTGCATGGAACTGTCTATTTTACTAAGTTTGATCTTTGCTCTAGTTATCATCAAATCCAAATAAAGGATAAGGATATATAAGACAACATTCAGAACACGTGAGGGCCACTATGAGTTTTGGTGATGCCTTTTGGCCTCAAAAATGCACCCTCTACCTTTCAAAGTTTGATAAACACTGCCTTTCACCCATTTTTGTAGAAGTTTGTTTTGTTATTTTTTAATGACATCTTAATTAATAGCCAGACATGGGAAGAGCACTTGCAACATGTGGATCAAGTGTTACTCGCTCTATAACATCATCAACTCCATGCCAAGCCTTCGAAATGTGCTTTTGAGGTGAAGGAGCTAGAGTACTTGGGTCATATTGTGTCACATTAAGGGGTAAAAGTAGAAACTTTCAAGATCAAGGCCATGATGGAATGGCAAGTTCCAAAAACCTTGAAGAATCTTTGTGGCTTCATTGGGTTGACAAGGTACTATCATCGTTTTATGAAAAACTGTGATAGCATAATAGCACTACTCACTGCCTTATTGAAGAAAGACTTGTTCCAATGGAACAAAGTAGACACCCATGCATTTGAGCAACAAAAGGGGGTGATGTGCACCACTCCAATCCTGGCTACCCCTAATTTTTTAAAGGACTTCATTGTGGAATGTGATGCATCAAGGTATGGAACAGGAGCAGTACTCATGCAAGAACGACGGCCCATCGCCTTTGAGAATTGCCAGCTCAAAGGGAAGAATTTACAAAAACCCATATATGAGAAGGAAATGATGTTTATCCTTCATGTCATCAAACAATGGAGGTCGTACCTGATAGGCAAACACTTCAAGGTGAAGACAAATCATGATAATCTAAAGTATTTCTTGGAACAAAGGTTTTCATTGGAGGAACAACAAAAATGGATCACTAAAATGGTAGGTTATGAATTTGAATTCGTCTACAAGAGAGGGAAGGATTATGTTATGGTCGGCTAGTGCACTCTCCAAGAAGGATGAGCTCACAAAAGCACTACCATGTTGCCATATCTAAAGTACAAGTTGATTGGGTGGATGAGGCCAAAACCAAATGGGAGATTGATGAGGATACTTGAGTTCTAATTCATAATCTCAAACAGGATTCAAGTATATCAGACAAGTTTGTATGTACTAGGGCCATTATTTGGTAAAAGGGTAGGTTGTATTTGTGCAAAAATTCAACACAAAAACAAAAGATTCTTGCATAACTGCACTCATCTCCAGTATGGGGGCATTTAAGATTCCAGAGGACTCAAAGGGGATGTCCAGAAGTTTGTGGCAAAGTGTATGGTGTGTCAACAAAATAAGGGTAAGACAATTAAGACACTCGGTCTTCTACAACCCTTAGTTATTCCTAGCCAATGATAGAAGAAGGGTTCAATAGATTTCGTTACAAGGTTGCCCAAGTCAAAAGGGAAAAATATCATCATGGTGGTGGTGGATAGGCTCACCAAATATGCCCACTTTTGTGCCTTATCCCACCCATTTGTCGTCAGCACAATGGCATCTCTTTCATGGACACAGTTCAAAAGTTACATGGTACTCCCAAGATCATAGTAAGCGACCATGATTCTATCTTTACAAGTAATTTTTGGACTGGTTTTTTAGTTCAGGGTACGCAAATGGCACATAGCTTGTCGTATCATCCTCAATTTGATGGGAGAATAGAAGTGGTTAACAAATTCCTAGATGGATATAACCGATGCTTCGTTTCAAATAAACGAGAAAGATGGATTCAATGGCTATCCCTAGCAAAGTGGTGGTATTACACTTCTATACTTCTTCCAAAAGTGTCTCCATTTATCTTTATATGGGTATCAATCACTCTCCATCGCATCGTCCTTAAGGTACACCCAAAGGTTCAAGCAATAGAGGATCACATTCAACACCAATAGGAAGTGTTGGCTAGACTCAAGGAGAATTTGGCACAAGCACGGAACCAAATGAAGCAGCAAGCTGACCACAGTGAGAGGTAAATTGATGTCGATGACTGGGTCTTTATGCGGTTACAAACTAAGTCGCAAGGTTCAAGTTTGCGTTTATGTACAATGAGGATAAAGCTTAGTTCAAGCTCGCCAAGGGATAAAGTTCGAGAAGAAAAAAGTGTCTTTAAGTTCAAACATTTTTTTTCTATCATTTTTATTTTTTGAAAAAAATGCATAAATATGTCAAAGGGGCAGAATGGAGAGAGCTTTTTGACCGCTACTTTTAGGCGTTATATGTATATATACACACATTTGTAAAATAATGCAAAATCGTGTCAAAAACTCCCCGTGCAAAAATAATGGATAAAGTTCCATTTCATGATCGATGAGAGCAAAGTTTGGCAAAATTCAAACTTTTTCAATAAAACTCGGAGAACCTTGTGACATAGGTTACAACCATACAAGCAAATGTCCTTGAAGCAACAAAAGAAGGATAACAAGCTTGCTTCTAAGTATTATGGTCATTGGGCAACGAGTACCCATCCAGACTGAGTAACCAGAGCTAGATGAGGAGGCTAGAGTCATTCTAGAACCAGAGGAGATCCTTCAAACTCCCACAAATAAGTTGCATACTAGGGTGATTCAAGAGTATCTGATCAAGTGGAAGAATCTGGCCAACAAAGATGCAACATGGGAGAATGAATCATTTCTGCAAAAATACCCAGAGTTAATCAACATTGAGGACAACGTTGGTTTCAAGGGGCAGGGCATGTTGTGCCCTTCACCTATTACATGTATTGGGATATGTATAGCCAACGTGTGGCTAACATAATGTCTTGTCCATTTCTCTATGCTTTCGTATTGTTAGTAGGGTAGGCTTAAAGATTAAATGTAGCCTAAGAAGGGTATATATAGGAAGTAGGGGTTAGAACTTGGACCATCATTGCGTCTTTTATTCTTATTGTAAGGTTGAGGAGGTTTGATGCAGAGAGGTTGGACATTTAGTCATGCATTCAACTACTTGAAGAGATTCAACAACCACCTCACCTAGAACTTTGCAATGTGAGGATCATTCCAATGCTTAAAATGCTCAAATCTTTTTTAACTGAGATAATTCATCACAAATGGTTTAACTATTCTCATTCCCCTGTTTCACACACCCTAAGCACCCTACACTACATCACTTCAATCCCCAAATGATCACTCTTCACAAAAACTCTTCTTTGCACCTACCTACCTTGACTTGCTCTTCACCTTTCTTGTACTCGTTTCTTGGCTCAACATGCATTTTTGCCTCTTTGGCCTTCTCTAACACTTGTCAATCATTATACCATGTTCCAAATCTTCAAACAAAGTTAAATCAATCATAAACTTGCCACAAAAGATCCACAACTTCACCTTTTACCTATCTTACTCAAGATTGTCCAATATTGCTCTCAAGAACAAGTATTTGCATGCTTCATGGTGGGAACATTCTAAGTACACCAGAAGGAAATGAAACCATATTTAGAACCCCTTCGTCATTCCTGTGATGTGCCTAAAATTTCAAGAGCTAAGTCTTTGATCTCTTCTCCCAATCATTCATCCTTCCATTTAGTCCTTCCTAAGCCTACTAGCCCTGTCCTTGGACACTGTCAGGCATATCTCTTCTTGTAGGAGGTTTCAAAAGACAATCAAAACATATTCAAGCACCCATTAAGCCTTTTGTTCAGCTCAAGAAGTTTCAAGGTGTAATTCCACTTGTAAACCCTAGTTGCTTTGTTAAATGCCCCTCACAATTAGCCTTTACACTGTGTTGACTGCCCGTGTCCTAGACTGTTAGAAATATCTCATGCGTTAACCCTTAATTTCTTAAAATTCTTTCACAATCATCTTCATTGGATATTCATCATGCCATCTTATGAATTTTAGGGCAAATTTCACTATTTTGAGGCCTCAACCCTCAATTTCCTTGAAACCCTAGCTGTGTAGTCTTCACAAGCCCAAGATGGTTAAATTTCTTATAACACGAATGATCTTTGCTTTCAAGGCTCGAAATTTGGTCTCCATGTCTCTTGATACTTCCTCAAAATCCCTGTTCTATCAGTAGGCTATGACAACAAATATGAAACGATTATTCAAGCAATAACTATCTTGCATGCACGTGTAACAGGCGTTTAGAAACTCTTACTCTGCAAATTGAAGACCTGAGATGCTTTCTTAGGTAAATACCTCACTCTTCCTCATATCACAAAACATGTACCATATTCCTGTAGCCTTCACTCATTCTTATACCCCATGACAAAGACAAATCAAGCCACAGATTGACCAAATTGCACAATGCACAGTCGCAGTCTGAATACTTGTGATTATTTAACATGCAAAAGAAAACAAGGAGGGTCTCAACCACTAAGTCGTTCAAGACCCTGCAATACACATTTCCCACACTACTAAGCACATGATTAGCACCAAAAGACTTTACTTCAAGGTCACAGTTTCAAAATTATCAAGTATTTCCTTACAAGACACTCTACTACAGTCATGCAGATCCCCAGTCTTAGCTTCACATTATGAAAATCAAACATTAGTCATCTAAAACCTTCTTGTCTTATTGAAGGAGCTTCAATCAGACTTCCACACCCTCATAAGATATATTCAAGGATTTTTACACACAACTCAGAATTAGTCATACAAGAACAAGATAATCAACTCAAGAAAACAGAGTTCTATTTATTCAAACATATAATAGATTACAAAATTCTTCCCTTTTCTCCTCTGATCCACAAGGAGATTTCTTCCATTCCTCCTCTTACCTTCCTCAGAAGGTTTCCTTTTTTTTTTCTCTACTTGTTCATTCGAGATTTTACTACTTATGTAACCTCTTTTGAATTCATAACTGATTCTTGGACCTCTCATATGCCCATATAACACAAAGAAGGTATTTTTTTACATAATTTAAACATTTCTTAGACTCTATCACACCCGCTAGGACCCTCAGACACTTGAAGACATCCTTTTTAATACTTCTATAAGCCCATATTGCTCATTACATGCTTTTATAATTTGAATGACAATTTGGAGGGAAACTACATTTTTGAAATTTCACACTCTTGAACACCTAAAACTCACTCCCTCATGACTTATCATGCTCTAGGATACTCAAATTGACCACATAGCTCTGTAAATCTGCATTTGAATGGCATCTTGATGATGCTCCTGCATCAAGGTTGCCCCCTCGAAGTGGCCAAGTCATATATTTTGTTCTGCCATGTACCAAATATCGAGTATATGTTCTAATCTGCTATTATAATTGAGAATTACTACTGCTATTCTATTTTTGTGTTCGGTTATATGATCTGTTGTTGAATCAATGTAAGTAATTTCATTACACAATTACACATTCGAAAATATCATCAAACAGAATTGCTCTTCTATTGTTGTGAACAAAAAGAAGTGAAAATATACAATGTGAGTAGATGTTAGAGAACTGGATTACTTTCTTCCTATTTTCGTAGCTATGTTGTTAAGAGTGAAAGAAGGAATGTATTACACTAGATTTGATCGTGAGGATAGCAACAAGAACCATTTGTATGCCCAATTGGTTCACCTTCCATAAACGTTTAGTCAATTGTGAAAGATGAAATGTTGATCTGTAATTTGGCATGGAATCTATAATAGGATAGGTTTGTTTTCTTGCACACATGAAGCCCAAGAAGCCGACAGTTCAATTTGTGGCTTCATTTTCCAAGAATGTGATTTTGTGAGTTGGGAAAAAGGGAGTTGGTGCAAAAAGAAGAAAGGTGCGCAAAGTAGGAAAGGAGTGCAAAGAATTGGAGGTGCCCAAACAAGAAGTGGAGGTGCACAAGGAAGGTAAGGTGTGGAAAGAGGATATGAAGGTGTGCAAAGTGAGAAGGTTTTCAAAGAGGGGGAGGTGTGCAAGGAGGAAATGGAGGTATGCAAAGAAGAAGAAGAGTGCAAAGAAGGGGGAGTCACGCAAAGAGAGGGAAGGGCTTCATGATAAAGGACGAGCTTTGTGATGAAGGGAATGCTTTGCAATGAAGGGAGAGTTGCATAACAAAGGAAATTATGTGCAATAAAGGGAAAGCTTTGCATTAAAAGATTTTGTTAGAACTGCACAAAAATCTTGCGATGCTTGCAAATTCCTTAAACCTTTGAAAAGGTGTGTAAAATCCTTGGGAATGTAAGAACCCAATCCTAAAATGTTGGAAATGCTCTAATCAATCGCCCTTTCTTGAAAAGCTAGCCAATTGTGGAAATTACATTTGGGGTAATTGGAGTGGTACATTTGCATACTACCTTGTTTTCACTATTCAGAACAACCTGTGGTCACATATCAAGTGTGAGTAAAGGTACTGCCAAAGATTGCATCACACTTTGTTGGACTAAGGTGTGCATAATCCAAATCCAAAGGATATTGGACAGATATAGGCTCGAGAAAAGGTGATGTGTAAGGCTTAAGAATCTTGACGTTTAATACTAGATGCATGCGAAAGTACTAAGGTGGCTCAAAAATGAAACAACAGTCACCAATAGTGTGCATATTGTGTAAGGACCATAACACATTGGCTCGATCTTGCGGTGAGGGCCTTTGAACTGCTACCTTGTCATCAATCTAGAATGTGTGAGCAGTGTGATTCGCATCATATCGCTCCTTGTTGACATGCCAAGATATGCTAAACCTGATGGTGCACTCCCTAAATATGTTGAAGGAATTTCTCTACTTTATTCGACTCCTTGGCCTTTGCGCTAGTCTTTGGAATTGTGGGTGCATGAAAGTTAATGTTTAGAGGTGTTTCATGTTCCATAGCATGTCTAAAATGGACTGTGCCAAATGGAGTTGTGAATAGCCCCTATTTAGGCATGTTGGATGAATGACAAGTTGTCATCCTAAGTGTGTGGATAAGAAATGTTGTACATTTAAAGAAAATGACTGAGTTTGCAGTTCACCACTTCAGTCTAACCATTGTACGAGGATGAAAAGTTGTAGACGTATCCAATTGTGTGTCAAGCATATCCGACAAAGCTTTCTAGAAGTTACTAACAAACCAAGGATCCCAATTAGATAACATTGAAGAGAGGCACCCAAAGTGCATTCAAATGTATGAAAAAGGAGTTTGATGGTCTCAAGTCTATTGTTTTGTTTCTTGCAAAGTTAAATGAAATGCCCCCTTCACATGGCATTTTTTGCTAATGAAATGTTGAGTTGAAATGTTGAGGGTGGATGCCTAGGAAACACACCCTAATGTTTTGGGCACCAATTAAAAAAGTCTCGGACACCACACCATTGTTTCTAGGGAGGTAATGGCAATTTTTAAGCATTTCCAGGCTCTAGCAAGTTTATGGGAGTTTCCAATAAGTTTCTCATCATTTCCGACACCTTTTTTAATAAACTTATTTTTGTCAAGAACTTAAAAAATAGAAAAGAATAACATAATTTTTAAATGTTTTAAATTTTTCATATATATTTCTAATTTTAAAAATCTATTATATGGATGTGTCCATGTCGTTTCCTTTCCAAGAATTATTGGAAAATCAGCATTTCCACATTTCGAATCCATTTTTGTTTCTTAGTAGCTTAACTAAGTGACTGCTACCATGATTGTCATCTTGGAGAATCGATCCATGACTACAAAGATGCAATCATCTTGATGTTTGCTCATCGGCAAAACAAATAGAACATCCATGTAGATAAATTCCCATGGCCTAGATGAAACTAGAAGAGATGTGTAGATACTTCATTTGTGGTTCGTAAGCTTGGCTATGAAACAAGGAACACGAGACTTGATGTGATTCTCAATTTCTTTAAGACCCCAAACATTCCAAGAATAGATATTCATAACTAACGAGGATTAAGGGAAATCTCCACATTGGATATATGTGCCAAGATACAGGTACGGGTTCTAAATGTGAATACGCCGATTTTCAAAAACCCTTGATTTGGGTATGTTTTGAGTACGTCTGTACATATACATATATGTGTGTGTATATGTATATGTATGTGTATGTGTATGTATATGTATATGTATATGTATATATATTCATTTTAGTCAATTTTAGTCCATAAGAAATAAAAAACTTTAAAAATATAGTAGGATCAAGGTTCAAAACATTGAATATGCTTAAAATTTAACATTTTCCTTAATCATGTGGCATAATACATATGGTATATCCTCTAGATTTTCCTCAAAATCAAATTCTTGCATGCCACTCTCACTAGCTCCACTTTTGGTAGCTCCTCTCTCTACGCTTTGTGAACTCCGTTGAATGTCATCTTCGCTATCAAATATTGAAAGTTTAGGGTTTGATTTTTAATTAAATTACAATATTTTTGGGTTTCATTTGACTGAGTCAACAAAAAAATAAATTATGACACAACAAAAGCTCAAAAACAACGTGGATACACCTAGTACATCTAGGACATAACCGAACATACCAGAGACATTTTCCCTACATACCCCTAGCATATTTGTATTGAATACATACCAAGGGGGAACGATGGGGGAGAGAACGTGCCCCTATAGAGTAGCATTGGATTCTAGGTCTTCAAGGGCACTATAATTGTTCTATAAAAACAGTTGTTTATTACTTTGTAAAAAATTGCTAAGTTTAGATGAGCATCATTTGTCAAGATCATACTCTCTATCCTCCTACTGACGAGGAAGACTGCAAAAACATCACACATACGCCTTGTGTGAAGAGGGCTTGGAGAGATGATTGGGAGTCGGGCATGGATTCATGAGCAACTAAAATAACATTGGCCGCCAAAGGGGTTCTTGAAAATTATGGAATAACTGACTCCTTACTCGGCGCTGTTTGGATTTGAGAAAGCTCCTGAGAGAGTTGAGTTGCCACCATGACAATCTTCGTTGTTTCTTAAAGACACCCCCAAGCTAGGGTTTGAAAATATATTCTTACCATTGGTAGTACTAGTTCTGTATACACCTAATTTTTTACGCTTTCTATTTTCATACCTGTTACTAAGAATTTCTCTTTTCAGGTTAGAGGTCGTTAATACATCTATCTCTGGAATGAGTGTCTTAAGGGGCTTGTTCTAAGATACGGATATGGTTATTCACAGTAACCATATTGGGTTAGGGATGATACATGGAGAGAGAATAAATTTTGGTCCCATTTATGTATTTAGTTTTTTCTTATCCTTCTTATTTTGACATCTTCTGACTTGTTCATGACAACATGTCTTTTATCTTACATTCATTTTTCTTCCCGTGACAATTTTCACACACCCTTTTTCATTTCCCCCTTTATCGATGCCATCGCCCATGGGTGATTGCGTTAGTGAAAATTCAAACACACTGGTCGATGCCTTCACCCGTGGGTGATGGCATTGGTAAAAATACCCAAACTCTCATTTTCACAATAAGATAAGAAGATCATTACAAAAAGGAACTCACCATTAGCTTTTCTCTCTTTCACCAACTTGCACCTTCTCTCTCAACTTCTGAATTTATTACATATTGACTCTTTTCTTTGATATTGTTCTTCATTTGATTGGTTTTCTTATACTTTTGGGTCATTTATGGTTAGCTAGGATTATATTTTTTTCCCTTATCAACCTAAATTTCTCTCTCTCTTGGTATATGGTCCTTTGGGAAATAGATGCATCAGCGACCACCCCCCAATAGGTAAGTTCTCTAACTCAATTTTTCATTTTATATAGAGTATTATTCTACATTTGTTATTTATTATATGTTTGTTTAGTATTTTATGCACATGTTAGGTCTGCATATTGTATTTCAATTCTTCATTTCGTGTTACATGTTTTACTTTGGTTAGCATAGAATTTGCATGCTGAATTTGTTCATTATTACACCCTATAGTTCTAATACCTTTATAGGTTTCCTTCCTCTTCTTTGAACTAGGGACTTAGAAACCTTAGGTTTTCCTAGTGTAAGGGTTACTTCCCTTGGGGTCTGTGATCATAATGGTCCATGTACCCCCTTTAATTCTATCTATTTGTGTAACGATCTTGGTGTGTCCCTTACTCATTGCCTTGATACCCTAGTTGAACAAATGATAAGAGTTCACGGTGTCTAGAAACATTTTGTGCCCATCATACATCATTGGTGAGCCTGACGTGAAACTATGTTTTGTTTCTTTTGATTAATAACATCTCATTAAAAGAACCCATTTTCATTTTTGTCTTGTTTCAGTCTTTAAAAATTCTAAAAAAACCCTAAAAATCAATTTTCCCAAACTTCATTAGCCCCTATGGAATTTCTATAAAAGGCCAATCCCATCTATCGTGTCTAAACCTCTTCACATATGTTATCTTCCCATGTTTCATTTTTGTATAATTTTGATCATGTTTGTTATTTCAAATATTTACCATATATTCCTTCAGCCCATGTGAAACACTTTTTTAATAGCCAATTTTATTAGTATCCTATTCTTTCGAGCTTATTTTTGGTTAGATGAGCACTTCATCATGGAGTATCTTAGCCTAGGGCTCTCCAAATTTGTTGAACAGTCACCTTCAGAAACCAATTTTCCATTATCAGGTTTTCCTTTCTATTCAAAGTGTTGTGTGATTTGAGCTAATAGGAAAAAGTATAACACCCTCAACAGTAATGTATCAAGTGAAGAAGAGGAAGAGATTCATATTGAGGACATCTATGATATTCCATCTGAAATCCAAAATTTCCTTGATAAGTTTCCTCAATACAAAGGGAAACCTAAGTTAGTAATCCATAAACACCTCCTTGATTTTATATCTCAACAAATTGATAGTAGGGTGAATACTGGGAAGGATAATATGACAGGCTCACCTATGAATTCCTATAACTTTGATCCTACTAATCTTATCCTATAGCTCATAGACAAAAAGAGTCAACAAAAAAATGCCACTACAACCCATCTCCTTCAAATACAAACCAATATGGTCCAAATGGTGAACCATCCTAACCTAGACCCTGGGGGTGTAATTGACCTCCCCTTACATAACGGAAGTAATGGGGAATCTATTGCACAACCTCCCATTAAAAAAAAAGTCTTACGATAAATACAACAAGAGCCTTTAGTACGTTACATTGCTAGCATGGATATTGGAGGAATTTCCCCTTCTATTTCATATGATGGATCAACCAATCGTAGTTTACTCATTGAGGCCTTTGTAATTTTTTTATAAATAATGGATCAAAGTTAATTCTTATGCTACCACTACACTCTTAGCTAAGACTCTTACTTGAAATTCCTTTGACTGGTATCATAACTTACCTGATAGCTCCATAGTGGAGATAGAATCTCTAGTGAAAAATTTAGTTAATGAATTCCAATATCATGATTTACCTGAGAATAACATCAATGTTTTATTTAACTGCAAACATGAGAATGAATCAGCTCAAAAATTCATCAAATGTTTGAAAACCTTATCTTCTAAGGAAGAACACAATATTATGAATGATATCCTTTTCCAAATCTTCCTTCGAGCCTTAGAGCCTCACCTCCAATATAAGGTTAGGTCATTTTCTCCTACTTCCATGCATGAAATTCTATAACAAGATAAAATACAATATTACCTCATGAGGGAGTTTGAGAAGGATCCATATACGACTCGATCAAATAAACAAATAAAAATCCTTTTAAAATAAAATAACAATAATACCACAGATGATGGGGTCTTAGATACCCTTCCTCTTATAGATTCTACAAATAGGAATTTATTTCATATCAATTCAAAATCTAAAAATATTAAAAAAATAACCTTCTTATTATTATCCATTAACCAAGCATGAGTTGAGAAAATGCATGTGTAAACCATTTAGTCATATCCTTGATTATTCTCTACCTATCCCCCAATGGAATAGTGATAAAAATCTATGTTGGTGGCTTGCAAATTGGGGCCATTCTCATGAGAATTGTCATGCAATTCACACAACTTCCATCACTTTATTTTTAAGCCCTCAATTTGACCATGAATCCATCTCTAGAGAGAATTTTACTGAAGCGGTCAAGGATCGAGATGCTCAAAGAGAATGGATCCTTATAATTCCATTAATCAAGCCAATGAAGAACTTAAAGTTTTTGTGACCCTATGCCTAACCATAGTTCAGGAAAAAGCTCTAAGAAACTAGAAAATTTCACAACAAACATGGTTTATCTTGACTATCCTCTTGAGAACACATAGTGGCTAATGAATGATGTGAGATATGTGATTTCATATATAGATCTTAAATACCCTCCATCAGTTAATCCTCAAACTCACAAAGTTATTTACCCTTGTGTCTCTCAAAATCAAACTCCCAAAATCAAAATTTCACCTTCTACAAATGCCATCGGCTCCTGTGACAAAACTGCTACAGGGCCGAAGGTGTTTGAAACTCTTTCTCTAATCACAGACGCCTTCAGTCGGGCCGATGGCGTCGAGCATAAACAAACAGCAATTTCTGAAGTATCTCTAATCACTCCTTTTGAGCATGTTTCTGAGGATTCTAAACACTCTCAGCCTACTGCTCAGCCCAGCCACGACGAGTGGGTTCCTTTGGAAGCACTTTCTAAGATTCCTAGACCAATTCCTTTTTTAGATCTCATGCGCATGTCACCTCACCATCGTGTCTTATGACTGCGCTATTTGATATGAATATACCTTTCCCTTGTACTTTGGGGCAGTCTCCTACATTGCACAGCTCAGAAGAAAGTATTCGTCATCAGTGTGAAGAGCTCTCCATCTATATGGACCGTACCACTAATGTCCAAACTTGCATCCGTTTTCCCGTTGCTGCCAAGATTCCACACGAGCTCTTGCTTCAGGCAAACGATCCTCCACTCTTTATTTCTATACAAATTGATCAAAACACGATCAAGTGTGCCCTCATTGACGAAGGTGTCGGCACTTGTGTGGCCTCTTTAGACTTCATCAAAGCCCTTGGTTATTCGATAGACAATCTCAAGACCACGCGTACCACTTGTCAGGGATATGATCGTAGGAAGATGCCTCCCGTGGGTTGTATTTGGTTGCCCATCACTATTCCTCCCAGGACCGTACATGTGAAGGTTATGGTCTTCAATTTCCCTTTATCGTACAACATCCTTCTTAGCCAACCTTGCAACCACAGCATGCATGTGGTTGCCTCTTCTGCATATCAATGTGTTAAGTTCACATATCAAGGGGTTGTCTATAAAATCCAAGGCGACCCAAATCCTTGGAATTATGACACCTTACAACAAAAGGGGACTTATAAGTTCCCAACCCTTCAAGAATTATCTCCAAACCCATTCCGTGAATATCAGGGCTTTAACTATCCAGTTGAGTCTCTTTGCAGTAATGCGGGCCATCCGGAGTTGGTTCAGGCGCACGCCTCCCAATCTCTTGGATTCTGATGACGATGAACTTAATGAGATTACTGTTAGAATCAACATTGTTGATCTACCAGATCTTGTCATCTCACAACTTCCTCCTAACTTGCGACCTCGCAAGAAGGAGCCATCCGTTCCTGCTACCATTTCACGAACACCTCAACCTCCGCTCAAACAAAAGGTTCAACTTGAAACCACAGTCAACTCTTACCTAATAGACACTTCTACGCCTGATTATGATGATTGTTATGCCTTGGACAATCCCCATTTGGCCAATTATGCCCAAAATTTGAGATAGAGAGGTCTGGCATTACCAAAGCTCCCTCCAACGCACACTCGCTTGCGATGTGAATGTCATTCTTGTGCAAGAAAACTCCTCACATTCTGTAATGTCCCTTTTGAGGGTTTCAAACAATATGCAGATCTAGGAAAAATTAAAATTGCAGTAGACTGTAGAATAAAATCAGCGACTTATACTTGCACCAAAAATTACCAAAATCGCCATAAAACAACACCAACCAATTTGCCAATATTTTATATATGATTTACTGAATTTTAGAGGCCAAAATAAAAAGAAACACTGAAGAATACACTGCTGGAAAATTAAATATGCACTGGAAATTGCAGCCACAAATAAAATTAGATATCTAGAGCATAGAAACCCCAAAAATCACCAAACTTCAGATTCCGGCCTTTAAAAATAGTGCAAATCAGATTACAAACTCAGATTTATCAAATTCCTCTTCAATGTTCCCAAACCCTACCCAAGGTAGGTCGCTCCACCCAAAATAATTACAATAATGGCTGGAAATTACATAAAGATCTTCGAATCAACTCTTCTCATCAATACCAAATGATGATGAAGGCTTTTCGTCCTTCACCTAAGCCACATAAAGGGTTTTCGTCCTTCAATGAGGCCTCACAAGAAAGTTTTCGTCCTCAAGTGGATGACCAAGGAGCAACTAGCTCTCTTTGCCCAAGTGTAATAAAATGCACCAAGACTAGTCTCCAAATGGTGCTTATAATTCCCTTTTATATGCTCCTTTTAGTGTCAATGCAGAAATAGAAAATTCCAACCTCTTATAGATGTTATTTTCCTTCATTAACTTCCATTAATTAATTGAAACCCAGGCCGACCTAGGAAAAAAAGAAAGAGAACACTAAAGAAATATAAAAATAGTAGATAAAATATATTATAAAGAAGACGAAGGGTCTTATCCTTAATTTTATCTTCTTTATCAAGGAGAAGGAATGGAAAGAAGAACAATTTACATCTCTTAAAGGGAAAAAAGGGGACTTTACAGTCCCTTCCTTCCCAAAATTGCTTTGTCCTCAAGAAATTGACAAATGCCTAGATCCCAAACAAGTTTCAGCTGCTCATTATTATTTGTTCCTACACAACTCTCATCCATACATTGGCTTATCGCAAAATAGCATCATGCTGCTCCAAAATCTGCCGAAATCATACATTTTATAATAAAAAATTATAATTAGAGTGGTTGGAATCCACCTAAAAACAACCTTGCTTAAAGAAACATTAATTATGAACAAAAAACCCTTCAACTGTATGGTTGGAAACCCAACTATGGAAGTGATAAGGGGGATATAAAAATTTATGAAAGTGGTAAGAAAATCATGGCAACAACTATCATTTTTCAAAATCCTTACAAAATAAAAAAATGGCAACAATTTAGGGGCTGGAATATTTCTTATAATAGTTGGAAACACATCGTAAATGATAATAGATTGCAAACCTTTCGTTCTCATGATTGGGCACTCCTTCATTGTCAAAAGAATGGGTAGAGAGCTGGAATTAATGCGGGAAGCGTATAAAACAAAGATATAATAGCTGTCATGATGCTTACCTTGGCCTCTAAAAGATGCTACCAAGCTGCCCCAAACCAATTTTTTCAAAATTTGACTCGAACCACAACTCATGAGA
This sequence comes from Taxus chinensis, assembly GCA_019776745.2. Lineage (NCBI taxonomy): Eukaryota > Viridiplantae > Streptophyta > Pinopsida > Cupressales > Taxaceae > Taxus > Taxus chinensis. The sequence goes on along the minus strand of CM034154.1, from coordinate 15,292,633 downwards.
ACTGGCATGTAAATATAACAGCCATACCATGCCCGGAATCTTTCCCCAAATGACACCAAGTATGAGTGAACCCTCTTACCCATCATTTTGTATAAAAAGGATGTCTTCAAATCTGCCCCTCTATTGCTTCCCCAAGAAGATATCCACAAATCAACAAACAAAATTGGGAGAAACACCTCATCTTGGTTGTAGAATTGCAAGTTTATAAGTGAAATGGCCACAAAACATCTTATGAGAGTAACCCTTACCTTGCCCATGATGCTAAAAGAAGAACACCACTTCCATGTAATCAAAATCCACTTGGTGGCAAGTGTGAGTAACCTTTGATGTGGAGGGTTTCCTGATTGCAAGTGCCTTACCCATTGTCCCAAAACATCCGTCATAGGTTGTTCCTTCATGCAAACTTCTTCTATGATGTTACTAACAAACTGATTTTTGACATCCTCATCTATAACAATATTTTTCCAATCAGCTGTTATGATGGAAAGCAAACCACAATGTGAATACCAAGCATTCCCTAATGTACTCCCTTCATCCTTAATACCTTGAAGTCTAATTTCTTTGTCTTTTTCATAGAATTTCACTTCTTTATCATGACAATTGAGGGTGAATTCCCTCAAAGATTGCAGCCATTGAATTCCAAGAACTACTTCATCATCAACTAACATAATCACAAGGAATCCATCACATACCTCATCTTTTCCTAGGAGAAGTGATAGCTGCCCCATTTTCTTTATGCAAGGTACGGTAGTGTCACTCTCAACAAGCCTAGTGACCACTTGGTTATAAAGAAAACCTTTCACCCTAAATGAATGAGAAGTTGGTGTGCCATACATTGAAGAAAGGGTGCTGCTCTTACTCTTTTTACAACTCAAAATTTCTGAGTTAGAATCAGCCCTCCAAAAATATATTAAATGTACCTTACCTTCATGGACTCCTAGCAAATCTGATTTATCTTGCGGATGGTGGAAGAAAAAACATGATAGGATCATAAGAAAGTGTATGTAGTCACCATTCCATACCAATGTAACTTCAATTGGCTTAGTTTCAAAAAAATCATTACATACCTTGCACATTTCCACGAAATTTGACAACATGAAGATGCTATGGGTGACCGTGAAGCCTTTGAAATCATCCTTGCTTGACCCCAACCTTCCTTTCCCATTCTCCTTTGTTCAATTTGATGCATATGGCTTCCCAATCCTCCCAACTCTTCCATACTGATTTTAAACTCAGATATTCCTCCCTTTGAAGGACTCATCATAGCATCTATATGCCACTTGTGAGAACACCATAGAAATTGAGCCCAAGTGTCTACATGTCCTTTGCAAAAAATAACACCTCTTACCTCCTTACCCCATGAAGTATGATGTGCACAAAGGTGTTCAATCATTGGTGACAAAAGAGGACACATCATATATGAAACATGACTATTCCTAACCATCCACTCATGGTAGAAAATCTGAAATGATGCATGGGCAAAAACTGAAATACCTTCATGCCCTTTTGCTTTTTGAGTGCTAACCTTCACTATATCTTTGTCTGATGTTTGCTTAACAATACTCCCATGTCCTTGAGATTTCATTAGGTTGAAATTTCCCTCAAATGGCCTTCCTTTCACTGTTGTGATGTACAGACCAGCAACTCCATCTTTTGTGATCCTCAGACCTTCATGGAGAAATTCTTCCTCTCTCCTTGACCATATCAATTTGGGCAAGTTGATTTCTAATACATTCACCATTATGATCCCAAAATTCCTTTCTAGGCACATGTATAACAACTGACATATGAATCAAATGAAATAAGGAATTGATTATCTTTTCAAACATACCATAGCCTTTGGGAGGGGGAAAGCTCTTCACCAATTCTCCTTTAGGATCACCCGGATCCCATTCCTTCATGTGCATGCTATTAGGATCTTGCAAGCTTATCATTTCCTTTAGTATCCTCATATCATTACTCAAGACATGTCCCAATAAATGACAAAGATGGAGACAATAATTCGGAAGTTGTACATACCAATCCGTGGGCTACCCACCCATTGAAGCCACTTATCTTCAACAATTGGAGCTACCTTTGCCATGCAATCATCCGTACTTTGTACACACATGTGTGTACCATCCTCATGGCTTGTGCTTGAGTCCCCAACCTCATTCTTTTCATCCTTATGCAAATCTGAATTTTCTTCAACACCTTGCCCCATACAATCATTAGAAACCAAAGGAATATCATTAAATACCAATGAACTATTACCTTGGGACTCATCCTTGAAAGCTTGCATATCGAACCTTCCTATGATCTTTTCACTGAAATCATCCAAGAAGCAAACTGCATCTTCTCCTTGGGTCTCTATCACATGGTACCACCAATCCCTTGTTATCCCTTCCAAATGACAAGGGATGAATTCCAGGGCATCCTCCACACACATAGGGTTTGACTGCAAGTATGTCTCCAATTCTGACAACCATGATTTCACTGAAAGTTTGTTTAGTGCCATCAAAAATAGAGATCTTACCCTTCTGTGCCATCAATCCTTCAAACTTGAAACCCTAGGCCTTTTGAAGATCCGTGCTCTGATACCACTGTAATGTCCCTTTTGAGGGTTTCAAATAATATGCAGATCTGAAAATGAAATTGCAGCAGACTGGAAAATAAAATCAGCGACTTATACTTGCACAAAAAATTTACCAAAATCACCATACAAACAACACCAATCAATTCGCCAATATTTTATATATGATTTACTGAATTTTAGAAGCCAAATCTACCAAGAAAAGCTAAAGAACACACTGCTGAAAATTAAATATATCACTGGAAATTGCAGCCACAAATAAAAATTAGATATCTAGGTGTAGAAACCCCCAAAATCACCAAACTTCAGATTTTGGCCTTTAAAAATAGTGCAAATCAGATTACACACTCAGATTTATCAAATTCTTCTTCAATGTCCCGTAACCCTACCCAAGGTAGGTCGCTCCACCCAAAATAATTACAATAATGGCTGGAAATTACATAAAGATCTTCAAATCAGTTCTTCTCATCAATACCAAAGGATGATGAAGGGTTTTCGTCCTTCACCTAAGCCACATGAAGGGTTTTCGTCCTTCAATGAGGCCTCACAAGAGGGTTTTCGTCCTCAAGTGGATGACCAAGGAAAAAATAGCTCTCTTTGCCCAAGTGTAATAAAAATTGCGCCAAGACTAGTCTCCAAATGGTGTCTCTAATTCCCTTTTATATCATCCTTTTGACGCCAATGCACAAATAGAAAAGGCCCGCCTCTTATAGATGTTCTTTTCCTTCATTAACTTCCATTAATTAATTGAAACCCAACAGCACTGTCAAAAAGTAAGAGAACACTAAAGAAATATAAAAATATTAGATAAAATATATTATAAAGAAGCCCAAGGGTCTTCTCCTTCATTTTAGCTTCTTTGCCAAGAAGAAGGAATGGCAAGAAAACCAATTTCCAACTCTTAAAGGGAAAACGGGAACATTACACATTCAATCAAGCCTTCTCCTAGCATATTGGTGCTTGAGCCTCAGACAGCTCCGCCGACCTCATTCTCCTCTCACAATACTATTAGATCACGTAAAATACCTCCTCATCTAAAGGAAGGGGAGAGTATATTTGGCTTCGACTACGAAGCCGATGACCTTATGAATGACAAAGCATTCGATGGGCTGATATCATCCATGCTGACCCATAGCAGTCATTTACATCCTTCCCTACCTCTTTCCCTTATGGCTCCTCGGCCTTCTGGAGTAGAGGCATATTGCACATGGCATGAGGCTCTGGGGAATGATGTATCTGATTGTGGAGCCTATAGAAAACATATGAAAAAGCTTGAAGTTGAGGTTAGATAGGATCAAGCTCAAAAGGTCAAACAACCTTTTGCCTCAGCTCTATTATACTGTTCACACCATGGTTATTGCTCGCATACTGACGCAGACTCTCGGGTTATGCGCAGCAGGCGCCCGGTTCTTGAGTCCTCTTCGCGTAGAAACAAGCGTAGAGCTGACTCCTCTCGGAGCCGCCCATCTTCCCCTAGACCACCTAGATCACAACCTACATATGGGCCTCCACCTCGCCCTAAGCCCCGTCCCACTCTTAATGATATTTGGCATGGCATCCTCGTTCGGTTGGAGGACCAAATTGATGACACTTTGTTTGTCACACGATCTGAAGTCCATTGTTAGGTAGCTATAACACAGCATGTTATTGAGGACCTCATGACTAGTGTGCATAGTCATATCTTGAACCAAGTAGACAATATAATTACCAATACACTACATTCATTCGCCCCTCGTGGCTAAGCAACTCCTTTAGAAACACCTTGATTTATCTTTGGCTTGTGCTCTCGCCTCCGCTTGGGCTCTCGACGCCCCTTGGGTTTTACACGTCTCCAAAATCTTCTTATCCTTGCTTGGGCTCTTCGCCCCACTTGGGTTTATCATCACTTCTCCTTTGCCCTAACATTCTTACTGTTGGAATGTTGTGGTCTTGATTCCGCTTATCTTGGCTTCTTTTGCCCTGACATATCCTACCATTGGAATGTTGCGGTCTTGATTCTGCCTATCTTGACTTCTTTTGCCCTGACATCTCCTACTGTTGGAATGTCGCGGTCTTGTGCATCCTCGCTTAGGCTCATAGTCTTGTTTGGATCTATTTATCTCTTTTATTCCTATCATATCTTACCCCTCTATGATCTTATGACACAACATCGATCCTATGAGACCCTAGCTAGGTGATTTATGTCTTATTTTACCGATGATCCTCTAGTGTTTCTTTTCAGTTTTGCTTCTTCGGGGTTCTAGCAGCATGGATTGCACCCGTACATGGCAAGATGACCGACACTATTAGGTATGCATCGGTGGGTATATTTCATTTTAGTTGGTCCTTTCTTTAATTTCAGCATTACTTTCAGATTCGGTGTTACATATTGTTCTTTCCGCTGACTACCCCATGTTTCGCTATTGCGACATGCGATAATCAACGGTTGGGGCATATGTATACACCTAATTTTTTACACTTCCTATGTTCATACCTGTTACCAACAATTTCTTTTTTCAGGTTAGAGGTCACTAATGCATCTATCTCTTGAACGAGTGCCTTAAGGGGCTCGTTCCGGGATAGGGGTATGGTTATTCACGTAACCATTAGGTTAGGGATGATACATGGAGAGAGAACAGCTTTCGATCCCATTTATATATTATTTTGCTCTTATCCTTCTTGTTTTGCTTCACATTCTTTCGACATATGGCTTTGCCCATGACCTCTTTTCTTCTGCCTTGCATGATCTCCGTTTTTCATGACATTTTGCACACTCCCCTTTGCATTTCCCTCCCTGGCCGACGCCATCACCCGTGGGCAATTGCGTCAGAGCAAATTCAAAGCCCTAGCCAACGCCTTCGCCCGCGAGCTATGGCGTCGGTCCCCAACTCAGATTTTCACATCATGAACATCACATCAGATCAAAAGGAACTCGCCATTAGCTTTGCTCTCTTGCGCCAACTTGCACCTGCTCACTTAGCTTTTAAATTTCTTACATCTTGACTCTTTTGGCTTGGAGATTCTTCTTGTTTGGATTGGTTTGCTTGCACTTTTGGGTCATCTATAGTGAGTTAGGACTAGATTGTTTCCCCTTCTCCACCTAAAAGTTGTTCTCTCTTGGCGTATGGTCCTTTGGGAGATAGATGCATCAACGACCGCCCCCCCAACGGGTAAGTGCTCTAACTCAATTTGTCATTTTGTATAGAGTAGTTTCCTACATTCAATATTTACTCTATATTAGTTTAGTATTTTATGGACATGCTAGGTTAACATATTGTATTTCAGTTCCTTATTTCATGTTGCATGCTTTACTTCGATTAGCATAGACTTTCTATGAGCATTTCATATTTCATTACCCCCCATAGTGACGATACCTCCATAGGGTTCCTTCCTCTTCTTCCACCTAGGGCCTTGGAAACCCTACGTCATCTTAGTGTAAGGGTTACTTCCCTTGGGGTATGCAATCATAGCGGTCCCTGTAAGCCTTTTAATTCTATCCGTTTGTGTGCCGGTCTTGGTGTGTCTCTCACTCGTTGCCTCGATACCATGGTTGAACGGATGATAAGAGTGCACAGTGTCTAGACGCATTTTTGCCGGCCATAAAAGTTCCACATATTGAAACAACCTTATTGTTTCATCCCTTTTGTGGTTGCCTAACATCATCCAACCATCTTCACTACCGGTTGAGTAATCTTAGTTGGAGATTTGGAAACAGGTTTGAAAAAGGAAGCTAGCAGAGGACTATCTCTAATTTTATACTCAGAGGATTGGCAATGAAAACATGTATTGGATAAGTTTGTGTATAACACTTGTTGGACGTAGCACGTATCCCCTATCTAGGTATCAATGGTTTATTTCAGGTCGCAGAAGAGTTCAACTTCCAAGCATACACATTTCTGGGGATGAGCTGAATTGAACCTGTTCAGATCATGGAAAACTACATGGCCTAAGGAAGCCGCCAGGCAGGAAATAAAATGCCAACAAGGCCAGGGAGACCAAGAAATTCAACTCAAACAGGGACTTTAAGAGTTGTGTGCTTTTGAGAGAACAGAGTATGCATCCAATGGAGAAGCACAAGCAAAGAGCTTTTGACAAACCAAGGACCTTTTAACAAAATAGTTGAGGAATGTTGGGTTCGGCAAAGTGACATTAAAAAAACTCTCACCAGTTTTATCCCGTGTCTACGCAGATTTCACCCAAGCCTTGAGCATACTTTCAAAGGGAATCCTCTGACAAAATAATCTATGAGCATAGATTGTTGCAAGTTGCAACCAATTACAAGCATAATCAAATTCGAGAACTGACAAGATGATATCAGGCAGAATTTCAGAGCCCTTACCAAGTGGAATGCTTTCGGGATGAATTTCCTGGGTTTCTTGGCCAGTGAAGCCATCTCCCGTAGCTCCACAATCAACAGTCACAGCTTCAATAGCCGAACTGTGTGTGCTATGACATTATATAAGAAAATCGACAGCCCAGAGGGAAAGATACTAAAAAGGAAACAATTATCGCAGATCCGAATCCTGAAACACACGGATTAAAATCCAAGAAAAGCACGGGCCAAGACCAAACGCAGTGAGCATTAAACCTAAACCCTAGCAGAGCTCTCTCTCATTTCCCTCCAGACACGCTTATCCAAATAGAAAATATTTACTTGTTGCGATCTCAAAGATTTATTGACTATTTAAATCAATAAATCAGCCCTCAGCCTTTAAATTCTGCAATTATTAATTTATAGTAAAAATGCTTGCTGAACAATTAGCTAAATTTTAAAAAATCTACTATGCAGTTTTGTCCCAGACATTCTTCTCAAAACCCAGCCAAATTTGGGAGCATTTTCGCCGTCCATTTAAATCAAATTCTTCATGAAAATAAACAATAATGTTCGTTGTAAATGAGCTAATAAATTTGGCCGCACAGATTAAAATTTATGGAACCAATTCAATCGAAAATAAACAAGGACTAATCTCTGTACTTACAGAATTAAATCATAGAGTCCTGATGTGATGAAATAATTGATTTTCTGCACAAATGTGTCTTCAAACATTGGCCATTGTCCACATAGAAATGCGACGAGTACTAAGATTGTTAAGCAGCCGTGCAACAATAACGCCCATTGAAGAGCCATGAATCTTGGATTGTTTTTCTTCGATTGTTTGATTCACATTTTTTATAGCAGACAACTCTGCTCGGGACAATTCAAATCGTATATATTCACGCGTATTTTTTATTATATATGGTGTATGTATCAGATGTATATACACGTGACGTAAAACAACACCGGCAATTAGATCTTGAACAAGCAGCGACTAAAATGGCCATTGGGCGCATCTATTGAAATGAAATGAAATGAAAGATTTTAATAACGTCCACGAGACTGAAGAGTCTATGGGACCACAGAAATTGAGACTTTAATCATATTTCAGACTCCTTTCAATATCTGCTCTTCGGCTGTGAATCTTGAGGATGAACCCCGCAGTCGCTTGAAGCTTTGTTCCTTTGAAGAGTTCTTCTAGTCTGTCCACTTTTAAGTTGTTTTTATACTGAGTACGAATATCATCATATGCTGAACACTCCATAACGAAATGCCATTCTGTCTCGACAACCCCTTTGCTGCAAAAAAGACAAATTCTCCCTTTCCCAATCTTCCTTTGGAATAGTCCATCTACCAGTTTCGCATCGAAGATGATGCGATCCAGCCCTTAACTGAGCCACTAGAATCCTTGCTTTACCCCTGATATCTGCTCCTATATAAGCTTTTTCATCATGTTCCCCATTGGTATTGAATTCTCTGATATAATGTGCTTTCTTTCGACCAATCTGACCCATCCACATGGTAGTCCTGAACTTTTCTGTCACATAATTTTTTATTTCCCTGTTGCTGTTAGGACATTCTTGCAAGTTGATGTCTCGTTTGTTCATCCATTTAAAATTTTGATTCATCCAAGTTTTCTTTCTGCGTTCCAAAGTATAGTCCACAACTATTTTGGGCCAGCGAAGATTGTCCATGCTTGCAACTTTTTTCAAATAAACTTATCATCTGAGATATTGTCGAAGCTTTCCAACGAGAAAGTACCCGCTTCCGCCAACAAGATCTCATAAGGAACAGTTGATTTGACTTTAAGGGTGCTTGTGATTAGATGTTTCTGAATTCTCTCTATCTGTCTCCACCCATGATTTGACATGCTACTTCCCCTAAACTTCGCAGCCATAAAGAACCACCAGAGTGACCAACAGTCCAAAAAGGGTTTTCTTAGTTTTCCAGTCCCAAAGTTCAGCTTTCCTACACCTGTTTTGAAGTAGATAGGATGCTTTCCAACCTCCCTATATCCTTTTTGCTTCACAAGTCTCCCAGCTAAGTTTGTGGTGAAAGTCAATCCCAAGATACTTGTATTCATTGACTATTTCCAAAGGACTCCCTTCAAAAAGAAAGGTATCTTGTCTTTCCTTCCTTTTCAAGGAGAAAATCATGATTTTTGTTTTGCTAGTGTTCACTTGTATCCCGACTTCTTGACAGAAGAGCTCTAGCGCTTTAAGTTGTTCCCTCAAACCTTGAGCTGTTTTTGAAATTAGTATAAGGTCGTCAGCATAAAGAAGTAACTTCACCACGTAACTAGCTAACTGAATACCTCCTCCTTCAGTTTTATTTAACTATTCTTCAAGCTTATCAATGTGTCGCCCAAATAAGGTGGGAGAAAGAGGGCAACCTTGCTTGACACCAATGTCACTGCCGAAACACTCGGACATACCTTCTCTGGTTCTGATTTTAGCTCTGACTTGCTCATACAATTTATGAATTGCTGCTCTGAATTCATCTGGAATCCCAAGCTCCTCCATCCTGTCCCAAAGTTTCTTTCTGGCACTGTGTCGAAAGCTTTCCTGAAATCAACAAAACAACAAAAAGCTTCTTCTCCTTGCGTGTCCCAAACCTTCTCAATCAAATGTCTGAGAGTAATACAATGGTCAATTGTTGAATGTTTAGGCCGAAAACCCACTTGCCCTTTTGCTCTTTTATCCTCTCTTTTGGCCCAACTGCTGATTCTCCATTCTATCATGCCTCCAAAGAGTTTACCAAGAAGAGGGTTGATCATAATGGTGCGATAATTAGACGGGTTATTAATGTCACCACTTTTAAATAGAGGGATGACAACGCTAGTCGTCCATTCTATCGGGAAGCCATTCTGGTTGACATCATTGAATATTTTTCTGATGTGCGGCGTGAGGACCTCAACTCCCCATTTTAGAAATTCAGCCTGTAGACCATCAATGTCTTGAGCTTTACCACTTGCTAGATTCTTGATGCCCTGCCTGATGTCTTCTATCGAGAAAAGCTTAATCGAAGTCTCGATTATGGGAGGAATATTTTTTTGTTGAGGACGCTCATAAAGGTTCCTTGCATAATCTAACCATTGCTCCCCTGTGATATTATTTTCTATGTATTTTTTCTTTTGTTGTAGCTCCTTCCAAAAACCTTTGGGGTTGTGTTTTCCAAGAGAAATTAATTATATCCTTCTCTTGCACACATAACTTCTTTTTTGTGTTGTACCAATCTCTCATAAGTCTTTTTATTTTCTTTGTTCATCCCACTTTCTTTCAATGCTCTCTTGGCAGTTTTACACTCTTCATCATACCATGGGTTTGTCGGAAAAGTATTTGCCACTCCTTTTATAGGTTTAGATCTCTTACAAAAACTTAAAGCCTTCTAGATCAAGGATATCAACAGATTACTCCGAATATAACCACTCATTCCTTTGTATGTCATGTTCTCTATATCTTTTCTCGTTATCTGAAATTGATGCTTAAGGGCTGTAACAAATATTTCTTGGTTTTCTTTATTGAGAATGATTTTTCCTTGTTTTTGGAATGTCTTTTGCATGTGCTGAGCCTGATTCCTTTGTTGCTGATTGAAGACGGTCCCAAGCTTTATCAAGAGAGGATTGTGATCTGATTTTAATTCGATAGGACAATCTACGATTTCAAACTCAAGAATCGTGGAGATAAAACTTTGAGAACAAATTACATAGTCTACAACACTTTGACCATTGTATGTTTTACAGGTAATATTGCCTGATCCGGGCCAAGCCCTCATGCCATTGCAAATAACCATGTTGTATAAGCTACATAAGCCTAGAAGCTCAACTCCAAAATACGACACCCCTCCTCTATTGTCTTGAGATAATCTTTCCCAAAGCTTGTTCTCTTCTTCTTTAAGCCACAACGGATTGTCTTCACCTCCTTCCAAGCTAGTCAACTGAAGAGATTGGTTATTTGCAGTCCTCGCATTGAAATCACCCAATAGAATTATTTCTCCAGATGCACTGAAAATAGAAATGTCTTTTTTTATTGAAGCGTATGGGTCTTCACTATCCAGATTTCTTCTCTTATATGTCTTTGAACCTTTCGGTGCAAAGTAACAGGCAACTAATCTGATTGTTGTCTTGTCATCTGTTATTTTCAGCCATATGTATTGCTTATTTGGATCTTCTTTTTCCACTTTGACATTTGCGATCCATATTTCCCTGATTAATACTGTGATTCCGCCATGGCCTTTACCTGTTTCACTCCCTTCGTTCCAAACTGAAATTTTCTTGTAACCTTCAAATTCTGGAACCTTATAGCCTTCATGCTCATGTGTTTCTGTAAGAATAATAATATCTTTCCCTTTTGCTATGGGCCCCAAACCCAGTCCTCTTCTCCATGGATAACCTCTGCAATTCCAGCTTACTATGTGCATGGATTCCCGTGGGGCCCCTAATTCCTATTTTCTGTTTGCAAAATGATCGCTGATTTGGACTTTCCCATTTCTCATTTGTGCCCATTTTCCTGCTTCCCTTGCTTTTCTCACTTTCTCCCATTCTTTCCTTCGGTCTTCTTGTTGTGCGAATGTCAAATCTTCATCTAGATATATGTGTGTGCCTCTAAGAAATCCCCTATTTTTTAGGATAGCATGTTTGTCTTCTATTTTTCTCATGACCACTCGCACGTGTCGGTCCTTTCCTCCCTCTGTTCTCCTGCCAATCCTGTTTGCTTGTTGTATGTAGCCTATCCACTTCAGTTCATCTTTAAGAAAGTCTCTTGCAATATGTCAGTTCTTTCTTTTTCCCCAAAATCTTTTAAACCCTTGATAATAAAATTCACTGCTCTATCTTGTTGTTCTTTCTTTTCTTTTATCTGCATTTTGATGTGTTTCTCTATGACTTGCTTTTGTTCTTTTGACGATCCACTTACTAATTGAGACCAAGTTTTGGCTTCTTCTATCTGATCCTTTAGCTGATTTTCTTTTATTTCCATGTCTTTAATTGTTGATTGAATCTCATCTATTTGAATTGTTTCATTTCCTTTCAATGTTTCGGGTCTTTTTTCTTCCCCTGTTTTCGTATGTCCCAGATCTTGTTTTAGCATAGTTAACTCTTGTTGCCCTCTTTCCATGAGGTTTTGGAGATTTAGAACCTGTTCTTTGAGGATTTTATTTTCTCTTTCTAACTTGTATTTGACTTCTACGAGTTCTTTCCTCTCACTATTTTCTTGCAATTTCTGGTTTTCCAAAATTCCAAGCCTTTCCTTCATGTTCATGAGTTCCTTCACATATAATTCTGAAGACCACAAAAGAGGGGTCGAAGTAGGACTGTATAGGTATTTAGAGTCCTGGACTGTGTCTTCCCTTTCTTCCTTGTATGTTGCAGTTCTGTCGGTTTTGTTCAACTTTGGATCCTTTTTATTATCCTTCGAACTTGATTGTTTTTCTTCCATTTTATGTTCTCTGAAACAAAAATTCTCTTTGTTGTTTGTTGTCTTCGGTAGAATCAGTGTGAGATTTTTCTTCTGGGTTCTTCTTAATTTTTTTGCCTGTCTACGCCGTAGAATCCCTTTGTACTGTTTTGCATTCACATATACCAACTTTTTAGCTGTACCCACTATATGATTTTGGTAAATTTATACCTTTCCCCAAATTTTGTTTTCTATTTCTGTATGTGTTTCTGGGATAATAGAACTCTGTGGTACCATATTTGGATTATCTTTGAAACCCTCGTGTTTAATCATGGTTTACCTGCCTCGTTGGGACTAGATTTGACAGAAATATACAAAGAGTGTTGCAAAGAATAAAAAGAGTTGGTGGGTCTACCTGAGAAAGTGACTTATCAAATACGATTTTACCCAGATTGACCTTTGAATCCCGAATATTCTCAGCCCTGGCCCACAAACTCTGTCTTCCACTCTCAGCCCTAGCCCGCAACACTGTCCTCCACTCACTACCCTCCTTGTCTCAACTTTGACGCAACCCTGTCCGCAACCCTAACCTCCACACAGCCCTTTCGCAGCCCCCCACACAACCCTCCACGCAACTCTGTCTGCAGCAACACTACCCCCGACGCGGGCCCGCAACACTGTAATCTCAAACCCTCGCGGCGCCTGTCATGATCCGCGCCTCCTCGCCTCCGAGCAGAAATAAATGAAATGAAAGATTTTAATGAGAGACTGAAGAGTCTATGGATTAAGCAGTTTTCAGACTCTTTGCCATATCAACTCTTCTACTGTGAATCTTGAGCACTAAACTAGCGATCTTTTGAAGTTTTGTTTCTGCAAATAACTCATTTAAGTTGTCCACTTTTAATTCGCTTTCATACTCGCTTTCATACTGAGTACGGATATCATCATATGTTGAACACTCCATAGTGAAATGTCATTCCGTTTCGACAACCCCTTTGCTGCAAAAAGAAAAATTCTCCCTTCCCAATTCTCTTTGGGAATAGTCCATCTATCGGTTTCACAACAAAGATGATGTGATCTTGTCCTCAACTGGGCCACTAAAATCCTTGCCTTACCTTTGATAACTGCTCCCAAATAAACTTTTTCATCATGCTCCCAAGTGGGGTTGAATTCTTTGATATATAGAGCTTTCTTACGACCCATCTGTTCTGTCCATGTGGCAGTCTTAAACTTCTCCGTCACATAATTTTGTATTTCTCTGTTGCTGTTAAGACACTCCTGAAAATTGATGCCCCATTTGTTCATCCATTTGTTGTTCTGTTTCATCCAGGTTTTCTTTCTGCATTCTATATTATCCTCTATAACCATTTTGGGCCAGCAAATATCATCCATGCTTTCAACTTTTTTCAAATAGCTTATCAGGTGAGTTATTGTCGATGCTTCTATCGGGAAGGTACCCGCTTCAGCTAACAAGATCTCATAAAGAACTGTTGGAATGCTTGTGATTAGATGTTTCTGGATTCTTTCTAATTGTCGTCATCCATGCTTTGACACACTACTTCCCCAAACCTTGCAATCCTAAAGAGCAACCGGAGTAACCAACAAACCAAAAAGAGTTTTCTTAGTTTTCTAGTCCCAGAGCTCAACTTTCCTACACCTATTCTGAAGTAGGTAAGATGCTTTCCAACCTCCCTGTATCATTTTTGCTCTGCAAGTCTCCCAGCTCATCTTGTTGTAGAAATCAATCCCAAGATATTTATATTCTATAACAATTTCCAATGTACTCCCCTCAAACAAAAAGTTAAATTACCTCTCTTTTCTTTTCAGAGAAAAAATCATGATTTATGTTTTGCTAGTGTTCACTTACATCCTGACTTCCTGGCAAAAGAATTTTTAAGCTTTTAGATGCTCCCTCAATCCTCGAGCTCTTGTTGAAATTAAGATAAGATCATCGGCATATAAGAGTAGCTTCACCACGTACTCGGCCAACTGAACACCCCCTCCTTCAGTTTTACATAACCATTCTTCAAGCTTATCAATGTATAAACCAAACAGAGTGGGTGAAAGAGGACAACCTTGTTTGACCCCAATGTCACTACCAAATCATTCAGACATACCTTCTCTTGTTCTGATTTTAGCTCTGACCTACTCATAAAGTCTATGAACTGTTGCTCTGAGCTCATCTGGAATCTCAAGTTCCTCCATCCTGTTCCAAAGTTTGTCACTAGGAACCGTGTCGAAGGCTTTCTTAACATCAACAAAACAACGAAAAACTTCATCCCCTTGGGTATTCCATACCTTTTCAATCAAGTGCCTAAGAGTGATGCAATGATCGATGGTTGAATGTTTATATCGAAAACCTGCTTTTCCTTTTGCCCTTTTGCCCTCTCTTTCAGCCTAACTATTGATTCTACGTTCTATCATGCCCCCAATAGCTTGCCAAAAAGAGGATTGATCATAATAGCGCGATAGTTAGAAGGATTATTGATATCTCCACTTTTAAAAAGAGGAATAACCACGCTAGTTGTCCACTCTAGTGGGAACCCAACCTGAGTTACATTATTGAAGATTTTTCTTATATGTGGAGTGAGCATCTCAACCCCCCACTTTAAAAACTCAACCTGCAACCCATCAACATCTTGAGCTTTACCATTTGCTAGATTCTTTATGCCATGTTTGATGTCTTCCTCCAAAAAAAGTTCTATCGAAGTATGAATGATGGGAGGAATATCATTCTGTTGAGACCGCTCATAGAGAGTCTTCGCATATTCTAACTAATGAGCTTCTGTGATATTGTTTTCTATGTATGTTTTCTTTTGTTGTAACTCCTTCTAAAATCCCTTGGGATTGTGTTTTCCGAAAGAAATTAATCCAAATCTTCTCTTATTCACATAGATTTTTTTTTTTTGTTGAACCAATCTCTCGTATTTCTTTTTATTTTCTTTTTTGTTCACGTCACTTTCCCTCATAGCTCTCTTGGCAACCTTACAATCTTCGTCATACCACAGATTTGTTGGAAAAGTATTTGCAGTTCCCTTTCTAGGCTTAGATTTTTTGCAAGCACTTAATGTTTCGTGAATTAATGGTATCAACAAATTACTACAAACATAACCCCTTGCCCCCTTGTTTGTATTACTCTCGATATCATTTCTTGCCATCTGAAATTGTTGTTCAAGGGCAGCCACAAAGATTTCTTGATTTCTTTCTTTAAAATAATTTTTCCTTGTTTCAGAGATGTCTCTTGCCTACGATGCACTTGTTTTCCCTGTTGCTGATTTGAAATGGTACCAAGCTTGACCAAAAGAAGATTCTGATCAGATTTGAGCTCAATAGGGCAATCTCCAATTTCAAACTTGAGCAATCTACAAATGGCGCTCTGATTACATATTAAATAGTCCATTACACTTTATCCATTGTAAGTTTTGCAAGTGATATTGCTAGATCTGGGCTAAGCCTTCATTCCATTAAAAATGACCATGTCGTATAAGCTACATAGACATAGAAGCTCAACCCCAAAATGATTCACCCCTCCATTACCATCTTAAGATAGTCTTTCCCAAAACTTCTCATTTGCTTCGTTAAGCCAAATCGGATTGTCATCTCCACCTTTTTCGATGCCCAGCTGAAGAGATTGATTATTTACAGTCCTTGCATTAAAGTACCTCATCAAAATAATTTCCCCATATGCACTAAACACAGAGATGTCTTTTTTTAACGAAGCATATGGGTCTTCCATATCCAAATTTCTTTTCTTATGTCTTTGAGCCTTTCGGTGCAAAGTAGCAAGCAACCAATCTAATTGTTGCCTTGTTATATGATATTTTCAGCCAAATGTATTGCTTATTTGCATCTTCTTTTTCCACTTTAATGATCCCTAACCACGCTTCTTTGATTAGCACTGTAATTTCCCGGTGTCCTTTCCCTATTTCACTTCCTTCGTTCCAAACCGAAATTTTCTTGTACCCTCGAAATTTGGGACTTTGTAACCATCATGCTCATGAGTTTCTGTAAGAATAATAATATCTTTTCCCTCTGCTATGGGCCCCAACTCGGGTCCTCTTCTCCACGGATACCCCCCGCAATTCCAACTTACTATGTGCATGGGATCCTGTGGGGGCCCGGATTCCTATTTCTTGTTTGACCAATGATCACTGATTTGGGTCTTTCCATTCTTTTAATTGTGCCCATTTTCCTATCTCTCTTGCTTTTTTCACTTTCTCTCATTCCTTCTTTCGGTGTTCTTGTTGAGCAAATGTTAAATCCTCATCTAGATATATGTGTGTGTGTGTGTGTGTGTGTGTGTGTGTGTGTGTGTGTGTGTGTGTGTCTCTCGGAGAAGTCCCCTACTTTTTAGGATAGCATGCTTGTCTTCTACAGTTCTCATGACAACTCGCACATGTCGATCCTTTCCTCCCTCTATTCTCCTACCAATCCTATTAGCTTGTTGTATATATCCTGTCCATTTCAACTTGTCTCTAAGGAAGTCCCTTGCCAATATGTCAGTTCTCTTTTTTTCACCAAAATCTCTTAAGCCTTTGATAATAAAATTTACCACTTTGTCATGTTGGTTTTTTTCTTCTTTTATCTGAGTTTTGATGTGCTTCTCTATGACTTGTCTTTCTTCATTTGATGATCCGCTTACCACTTGTGACCAAGTTTTGGCCTCTTCTATCTTCTTAGCTGATTTTCTTTTATTTCCATGTTTTTAATTGTTGATTAGATTTCATTTATCTGAAATGTTTCATTTCCTTCTATTGTTTCGATGTTTTTCTCTCCTGCTACTTTCAAATGTCTTAAGTCATGTTTTAGAACGATTAACTCTTGTTGCCCTCTTTCTATGAGGTTTTGAAGATTTAACCCTGATCTTTAAGAACTTTATTTTCCCTTTCCAACTTGTGTTTATGTGTTACACATTATTTTCTCTCGTTGTCTTCTTGCACCTTCTGATTATCTAAAGTCCCAAGTCTCTCTTTCATCCTTGTTTGTTGCAATTTTTTCTATTTTTCTCAGTTTTGGATCCTCTTTATCCTCCTTACGTATTGATTGTTTTCCTTGTATTTGATAATATTTGAAAACAAAATTCCCTTTGTTGTTGTTGTTTTTGGTAGAATCAAAGTAAGATTTTTCTTTTGAGTCTGCCTTAGCTTTTTGGCATGCTTACGTCGTAAGATCGCCTTATACTGCTTTGCATTCACAAAAACTAGCTTTTTCCCTATTCCCAGTGCCAAAGTTTGAGAATTTCCTATATTTCCGTTTGATATTTGGTAAATGTGCCTCTAAAGCAATATACCTCTGTAACTCCAAGTTTGGATTGTCTTTGAAACCCTCATGCCTAACCATGATTTCCCTATGTTTTTCGGCTTATGCCCTAGAACATTCCACCACTTTTGTCTTTTTGTAAAAACCAAAAATCCCAAAAGTCCTTCTATTTTTGTAGTATTCTCTCTAATTCTTTTGTGTCATATACTATTTTTCTTCTTCAATACCTGTCAGTGGGCTCTTCATGCTTGCATGTGGGACTTTCGTTGTTGCCCATGTCTGTGTGTGGGACCTAAGATCTGATCGCTGCCTCTCCACGTTGCCTCTAGTACCTTCAATGTTGCCTCCACGTTGTCTGTCGATGCCTATGAAAGCCCTGTCACTGCCTCTAAAAGTATCCTCCACAAAGTTGTCGTTGCCCTAAATATACCTGAATATTGGTCTGCCTCCACGATGTCGTTGCTTCCACGATGCCCTGGATCCGTTGCCTTCACTGTAATCCCTCGGCTACAAATCTGTGAGACGTTTTTGAATTTTTTTTCCCCGTCGTTATAATCCCTTTACTGTAAATCTGTGAGACGTTTTTGAAATTTTTACCGTCGTTGAAATCCCTCGGCGTTTCGACTGCAAATCTGTGAGACGTTTTTCGAAGCAAGTTAACTACGATTGAACAACTCCCTCGCACCAAAGGACCTTACAACTCTAAATAGACTGCGCTCTGTCAGGGTGCGGTGTGTGTTCGTGGAGTTGAAAATCTGAGCTCTGGCTTTGCGTCCAAATAGATTTGTTTCTACCGTGCCTCCTTGCAATATTTCTCTGAACCCTCGTAAGACAAATCCGTTTAGTAGCAAGAGACGTACATCCCAATGTCTGTCCCAACGAATGGTTCACAAACTCAAAGAATGCTTGTGCTAATGAACAACACCATCTCAACTGCAGAAAATGCAATGCCTATCCACAGTGAGCTTCTCCGGCGTTAAAAAATCACTAGTTGCACAACTCAAAACCTCACAACCCTCAATCTTGAGTAGAAAATGTATGTAAACCCCGATCTGGATGAAACTGGTGTGAAAATGGTCACCAGGAAGAAAAAATTCCCATTCAGAATATCATAGTATAAGCATGTCATTTAACACTAAACTAGAGTCATTCGTGAAGTGTATTATGGAAACGCCAAAGGGGATGGAGTGAAGAATTGTAAATTGAGGAAGCGAAAAGAGAGAGGATGAGAGGCGATTAAAAAGGGGTTTGAGGGATGGTAACAACAAAGTGTTACACTATATTGTCTATATTTTGAGCACATAATTCACGTGAGTGTGAATTACATTTAATGGGGACAAACCAAAAAAATGGGGAAAACCCAAAATGTTCCATGCTCGAGACACAACCGCAAAGTGAGAATTAAATACCTACACATTTTGCACCTCTTTTATGGCTTAAATTGTAAGGCCTAAATAAAATTTATCATCTGTGTTACACTTTATAAAATTATGACTGTAATTTGTGTTTAAAGGTGCCAAAATAAAAAATGGAAAAAACCAATAGGTTTCATGTTCGAAGCCCATTCAAAAAATTTGTCTCTTGGAGCACTTTGTACTCCCACATCACAATTCTAAGCTTGAATAGATGCAAACAAATAGGCAACATTTAAACAATCATGGATAATTGTCCTTTATTTGTGTTCCACTTTATTGTCACTTTGTATTCCCCCTTTACATATCTAAGCTTGAGTCGCTGTAGGGAAATAGGCTAGGTATCAGGTAATAGGTGATGTGCAAACAATCATTGATAATTATTTGTTATGTATTTTCCACTTTACTATATCGATCCCTCTCACACTATTCACATGAGTTCAATTTGCATGAAAGGGGCCAAAATAAAAATTGCGGAAATTCTATAGGTTTGAAGGTCAAGACCAAACCACAAATGATGTCAAAGGTTTTAAGTAATATCCACTATTTATGTTCCACTTTATCAACTTGATCTCACTTGTATTATGTGTGTAATTTTCCCTTAAAAAGGACATCAAACTATATATTAAAACTCTATTATATACTATATAATATAAATTATATTATCAAATATATATTATAAACTATATATACTATAAGCTATATATTAAAATCCTATTTTACAAAGAGCTTAATTCCATTTTGTGATTTATTGCGAACATTACTATTTCTTTTTGAAGGAGTATAATCAACCATAAGAGGGGCATAGAAAGTCTAGGCTCATTCTAACATATTTTACATCCAAAATTTTCCTATGATTCTCAATTTTGATCAAGGTAACATAACTATCATGTAGCTTTCACACTCCACATGTAAACGACCTTGATTAACTGGAGTGCATTGATACAGTCTATGAAATAGATGGCCAAGATAACTACACGTTCATACAATTGTGAAAGGTGAACAACGTTCGTAGCTGTGTAAACACCTTCGGTGTAAATATATTATAATAAATTCATTTATATCAAATACGTTAATAAATATCAATTCCAAGGTTTTTAGGTTAGATTTTTAACACACCTCTTTAATCAATAACTTCAGTAAACTCTCTATCAATTTCACATTGATTCGAGGCAAAAGGAATCATTTAACTACGCGATCATGTCAGTCTCAAAAATATCTATTCAAGGAAAAAACAAACCCTAACATAAGTACATGGCCAAGATATTACAATTTTTTATTGACTTATCGAAGAAAATGGAAATAAAACTATTTAATTGATAGTCCAACATAAGTCAAATTTACGGATGAACTGTCATGTGACAGTCAAACAAAAGTCAAATTTCATGTCAAGAATAAAAGTGAACAACTCACTCCATTACAACCCTCGATGTCATTGTAGGAACGCATCAAGAAAAATCAATAAATCGCATCAAGTGTAGTTATCAAACATATTTATGGAATTCTATCCACACTTACAAATACATAAAATATAGTTCTACAATTCACTTGCATGCCACAACTTATTTCAACAGTAAATTTGAATGATGTAGTATACATTATCGAATCCAATGAAGAACTTGGTTAGACTATGCATGCTAAAGAAGCACACAACCAAAGGACATACAACAATAAATTCTCTGTGTAGTGAGAGACAATATACCTCAACATAATTATTTATTGAAAAACACACACATAATGAGGAGCAGAAGATAGACTGCGTCAATCTTATCAGTAAAACAAATCCCATTCAATTGTCATGCATTTAATTCAATATTTTATCTTTCATTTAAAATAGCCACCTACCTCTAGATAAAGATTAAAATAAAACTATTGTAAATCACTTATGTATATGAAATTGTTTCTGTAAATTTCCTCACCTTTTATCCTTTTATAATTATTTTATATCCCTTCATAGTTATAAACAATTACACATGGGGCATTCCCCTCCGTATCCTGTGTGAATAAGATGACTAAGCTCGGATTCAAGGAGCACATTTGGCTAAACACGTGGGTCGTCAGGTGGCAAATTGAGAATGTAAAGTATAACAAATAGAATATGCTAGCAGTTGTGGTCGTGAAGAAATTTAGGATAGGCGCATGAGGGGCAAAGATTGAGTTGCGCATAGAAAACGTTGCCTCTCGTAGTTGAACCGCCTCTTCTTCCTCTTCCTCTTGAATAATTTTGATCTCTATCATTTCCTTTCCCTTGGTTTCTTCTAATGATGTCTTTGTCTTTGTCTTTGTTTTGTACCTTCACTCTTTGTGTAAATCCAATATTTTAATCTTGTGTAAGTTTCATTTTGTGTGAGGATTATTAAGAAACTAAAATAAATGTTGTAGTTGTGAATGATCTGAAAGACATGCATGTATTTAGTCATTATTTTTTAAATGAAATTAGTTAAATAAATTGCAAGTTTGAGATTGTCAACATTATAAAAAGGGAAAGTCTGAATTCGAAGAGATTAATCAATAGATAAAGAACAGTATGAAATATTGCATTAGTACCTGTTAGAGAGGGACGAATAACACAAGAAATAAACAATATGCATAATAATTAATAAGGGTTTTACACTTGCATAAATGCGCTTGCAAATAATAGTCAAATTGTTAGGTTTATCTTAATATATATCATTCATATGTAAAACTTTATTTAATACATAATGCAATGCCCATACACTGTTTACTGCGATCTTCAACAAAAGATGAGGAATAAAATCAAACAGTTGTAACCATGGGACTCAAGGTCTAAATGTACTTTGTTTATCAGGGATTTCTTTGCAGGAACAAGATCACCAAGCATGAACTCATGTAGTTTCTCAATCTAATCAATATCAATCATCACGCTCGAAGCATTTGTCTTAGTGTAAGTCACACCATGATGCTTCAATACATCACACACATACTCCTCCATAAATTCATAACCATTCTTCAACAGGCCACACAAGGGGACTAACTTATTCCCCTCATCTATCATGTAATCTGATGCACCTGTCATGTATCACTTTATTTGCAATGACAACGACAATGAACACTTGCTCGCTACTTACACCTCTCCCTATTTATAATATTTGGATATCAAATACATTTCATTTCCACTCACGGAATCTAAGGGTAGTACAATATAGCTTAAATTTATTTTTCAATAATGATTTCCACGTCGCCACGGGACCTTGATTTTTAATTTCAGCAGAGGTAGATTGTTTTTGTGCACGAAGTTGTGAAGAATAGTATCATAATCCAATTATTTCTCTAGTGACAAAGAAGAAGCATGTGTTGTGGAGGGTGTTTAAAAGTAGGTGATGTTTCCTGTGCCCTTATTCAACTCTATGAATGTTGGTCCAAACTATTGTTAAAAAAGGTAAAAAATCATGATTGCTCCAATTGCGTCGGATGTCAACCTCTTTGTGACCCAACATATCTAGATTATCAAGAGCCAATAGTTTATGGGATGGAGTTGTGACATAAGTTTCCACACATCAAAATGAGCGTGAGAATTTGTTTTCATCTTTCGAGGTGGATTCATCACTTGAATTTTGTTGTGGGGCTAAGTTGGAGTAGCTAACATGTTAGGGTTCGTAATTATTCTTGAATTAGCTATGATAAGAAATGATTTATTCAAGGTTCACACCAACATCAAAAGAACTAATGTGAAAAGGCTTGTATAAAAGGAGTTCACTCCAACTAAAAATCTCATAAGGCCCCATTTTCTTGTGCGAGGATTTGATTTTTTGTTTGGAGACATGAATAGTAGTTAGAGAGGCACAAGGCTTCCATTTATCCACAATACAATATTTGTTGTAAGTCTAATCTTGAGTAGTTTAAATAAGAGAAAGTAGTTTCATAATAGCAGGGTGTTCCTTATAGGTGTTAAGGAAGAGAGTTGTTTCATGTATTTAAGGCTCTAGTTTTGTGCCCAACCACAATCATTACATCATGTAATTCAATGAAACAAAAGAATCAATGTACAAAACAAAAGGGAATTTCTACAACATGTGGCATACTTCATCCACACTAATATCGTGTTGAACCATAATGACCCATTCCTACAACCTCAAGACATACACACTAATATCCACATTCTCCCAAACCTCACAAGATTTGTAGAAAGAAAGCTTTCATAAGTTTGAGTATGACATGCTTCTTCCCTTGCCCATCATGCCTTTTATCTCATCCTTGACTTCTAGCTTATCCTTTTCATTATGAGATGACATAACATCATTAGAACCAATCAATATTAATGTTGGAGTTATATATTTCCAAGCCTTTGAGTCAGTGCTTGTGTGTGGAATATATACCATGTTTTCACTTGTAGTTACTGTATTTTTTTCCTTTTATGCTTACATTATTAAAACACATAATAACGTGAGTACAATAATCCCTTAAAGTTATAATTCCAAAAAAACATAGGGATTTTCAAGTTGACGGTTGTTGAGATGTCCATATGTCATTTCAACTTCTTCAATGCCTCCATATTGGCATCTTAAGTGCACTAGCTAGGTAGGATTGCATTCATTGCAAAATTTGAGGAATTGTATATTATTTTAATTTTTGAGAGGTTTAAAATTAGGAAAGATATTTTGAGATATATCTAAAAGGTCTGACTAAAATATTTTGTATATCAAGGAGAAAACAAGGAGAGAGTTACATGAGTCAACTTAATCGAAAATACTATTGGTCCTAAGAATAACGTTATGCTACAATTTGTTAGCCATATTGAGGGGTCAACCAATGAGTGTTGTTAACTTGTCTTTCAGTTTAAGGGTGCTAACAAATTGCCCTTACATAACTGAAAAAAACTATATTTTTAAAGAAAATATGGGGAAAATGGGCTTTGCCACTTTATTATTTTATATCCCATGGTGTCAAGGTTCTTGATTGTATGTTGTTCAATTTGTTTAATCAGAAGAGGTTTTCTATTGTTACATGTTTATTGAAAAAGGATGACACACACAAAAACAACGACAAGAAGGGTATACATGTGGAGAGGTGTTAGCACTAAACACCTTTCTTTAAACAAATATCCATTGTTCCTTCACATAAACGTTTTCGTTTAAATCCGATGCACGCGAAATACAAAAGACAAGCACAGGGAAATAAAAGATCTAAAAAAGCAGACAAAGAAGTGAATAGTAGAGAGTATAATATTTTTCTTAAAATTAATTCCTTCCACAATGATTTCAATGACCATTTCATCCAAATAAAAACTCAAAAAATTGAGATAGAAATAACATTATTATATGTAAAGACTATTGTTTTCAAGAGAGATAAAAGATAATAGAAATTTCACCGACAATAGTGGTTGCCCCATCTGAAACATAACTAGGGATGAGATTTGATTGTTGGGGTCACATGTCATAGAAATTTTCAAGGACGTTTATAGATTTTTAGAACCTTCATTTTAAAATAAAGTGAAACCTTAAAATCTTCATTTGAACTGGGTTTTGTAGAATATTTAATAACTATAAACTTACAGTTAAAACAAAACTACTTTTGTATAAGATAATAATATGATACAGTATTATGGCCTACTGCCTAGTAATTATAACAAATTGATGTTTTATATTGGATTGCTAACTATATAATGAATAGTGTTTAAAAAAACTAACCATTTTAGCAAATACATCCGCATCAATAGGTGACGGGTACACATTACAAAAAACTATCAAATACGTCCAAAAACCTGAAAATCACCCACAGATAGATATCAAATCTCAATCATGAACATAACGTCGACTAACCCTCACCATGTTAGACCCCTATCTATCCACATGTGCAGAAACTTTGGCTTTGTTGTGTCTCCCCCTTCATCCACCCCACAGTCGAGAATGCCACCACAATGCTCCTCTTCCAAGGTTTCCAAAAGCCACCTCCCTCACACCAACATCTTGCTCATGGGCGTAAAATGTAACATTAAGAAGATAAAACAAATTGATTATAAATTAGTTAAATATCATGATTTGGTGTTGGTTCTCATTGAGCTTGTGTAATAAATTGAAAAGGTTATGCATGCACCTCATGATTATTGATAGATCATGTGTCCATGTTTTGTTGGAACACCAGGTCATGTGTTTTATATGTTGTGTAGGCACTATCTTTGTTTTAAATACATTAATATATTTAAGCAAAATGAATTGAATCTTTCTCCATAGTCTGTCTTAGAAGGTTTGAATGCGAGATTGGATTACCTCGGTGAAGATAGCAATCCAACCTAGCAATTATTTCAGACTTTCTTATTTAAAGAATATAAAAATATTGGCGATATGTCCGATGTCAAGAAGAATAGTAACATGGTGAAAATCTTCAACAAGAGAATATGGGTGTCAAATTCAAAACCTTTTCCATGGTAACAAAAATTAAAAACCAAGTAAAATCCTATAATTAAGATATTGATTCTAGAAGAAAAAAAGGGAATTTTACCAATTTGGCACATTTTTCAACTCAAGAACCCACATTTAACAATGTTAAACATCCGGAAGAGAATGATCCTAGAACACTAGAGGGTCCAGTAAATAATTGATTATAATGTGTGGGATTTTATGTAACGAACCATTACACCAAAACCTTGAGGTGTTCGTGAAATCCACACATGAATATCATAAAATCCCACCACGCTTCCATAGAGCACGACTCGGGCTAGGTTTGTGCCCGCACTCCCATACATACGAGCCCCGCTTCACCGACGTTTAGGCGCCCCATGGGCCCCGGCTACATGACGTAACCAACCGAGTGGGATTCGAACACGGGTGGTCGCTCTGATACCAAATGTAATGAACCATTACACCAAAACCTCGAGGCGTTAGTGAAATCCACACATGAGGATCATAACATTTTATACTCAATGTTGTATCACTCGTGGGTGTAAAATGCAAACACTTCTATGATATGCCTCATATGGGTCAGTATCAACCATTGACAAAGGCCAGGGATCGATGGTCCTATTGTATCCAAGGAAACACATAATCCTCCTGCTACTCCCCATTGGTCAAATCCTATTGTTGTTGTACTACCTCGTTACACATAACATGTGGACGGTCTCGATCAATCCGTGCGTGAACATCACACAGAAAGGTGATTTTTGTTGTTGATTATATACTGCCTATCAGAAACCATTGGGCTCATTCCCATTCAGAATGCCTTCGGCATAACAAGGCCACCATTCTCTCTTCTTGTTGTGCAACAAAAGAGTAGTGGAAATAGAATTTCACTACATTATGGAATCCACATCTTATAATGACATTCATATCAAGTATGAGGACAGTTTGAAGGTAAACATTCTACCATCTTTGTTTAAAGAAAAAAGGCTTACCTAAACTATGAAATCTCTTGGTTAAGATCCACAATAGGAAATGCAACATCAAAAAGGCAATGGATTCTATGTAAAATTGTTAGGATTTCTCTTGGGGTGCTTTGTACACTCCAATTGTAGTTTTGGGTCCCATGACCTACTTGGTCTCACGGATGTTATTACAATCATTCATTATTAGAATTTATGTTCCCATATTATTAATTTTACATTTCTAATATATGGGTGGTGATTAAATAAAATTTATAATATTAAAATTTTAAAGAAAATCATTTTTTTAAATTTCTATTGGTGATTATGTGATGATTTGACTATTTTTAATACTTATTGAAGTACAAGTTTTTCTAATTTTTGAGGAATTTTTAAAAAGCAACATTTAGTATGACATTTGTCAAATAATTGATTGAATTAGAAAGTAACTCACATTTATTGCAAAACATTGTTTTTTGAAAAGACATTGTTTATTGAAAAAAAAACATAAATATTGAAAATTCATATACAATTGTTGTCATGCTAAATGTTTAGCATGCAAAATTAAAAAATTTGGCTATGACAACTAAGCCCACACTTGAAAATTTCCTCTCCTGATCACTATGAACCCTTCCTCTAGCCAACATCTCGTCAGTTTCACCCTCTTTTTGGCTCAGAGGAACATGCTAACAATATTTTCAAGTGTGTTTAGATATGCAGGGATATATGCCCAAGGTGATTGATGAAATCATTGATATCCAAGGAAAAACAACTACTCCTACAGGCCTAGAAAGGGCCATTTTAGCCATTTTACAGTTGGTAAACACTGTCTAGAAGCTTACACGGAAGATTCAAATATTTTGGGAGTGGTGATGGGGAACAATTAAGTCGTCCAAGGAATTTTAGGAAAGTTTGGTGGAATAAATTTAAGTCAGGAACAACTTGTGCAATATCGGATAATTTCGGGCACTGGTAATGAAGGCTCCAACGGTTTAAGCTACCTTGTACAAATGATTCTGGGAGTTTTGAAAGGAATT
Organism: Taxus chinensis; assembly: GCA_019776745.2. Taxonomy (NCBI): domain Eukaryota; kingdom Viridiplantae; phylum Streptophyta; class Pinopsida; order Cupressales; family Taxaceae; genus Taxus; species Taxus chinensis. The sequence goes on along the minus strand of CM034154.1, from coordinate 15,265,351 downwards.
GGGAGGGAAAAAAATAATCAATGGAAATTTCTTGAAACCCTCTACATGATGGACATATCACTTTTGTTCCAAGACTAAAAAAATCTTCTGTGAGAATTCAAGACACTGTAACTCCCCCTTTTAGTTGAGATTGAAATAGGTCCTGAAAATGAAATATAAAGAAGAATTGGATCCTGATAATTAGTGAAATAATCTTAAAAGGTATTTTGGATTCAAAATCATATAAGGTTTGACCCCAAAATAGTCTTCCATACTCTGGGGGAGGAAAAAGCACTCTCAGGGTCCTCGAATGCACTCGGTGGGTGACATCTGCACTTCAAAACTCCTTTGTCCCACTTTTCACCCTTGGTGTCCCCTTGGATTGTCCTCAAGGTGAAACAGGGACAATATGGACACCAAAGTACTACTCCCGTCATTTTTTAGGTTTTGTCACTTGAGAATATGAGTTTTGGTGTTAGAGTGAGCAAATGAGAGATCTAGGTTGCCTGGCCCACTTTTCATGATCACCAAACCCTCATATCACACTTTTCCACCATTTTTTTCCCCTTTTATTTTCCCCAGGGTGAAAAGGGGATAAGGGGGACACAAAATTGTGACCCCCCATCAAGGAAAAAGTTTTGCGACTCATCCCTCACCACTTCTACACCTAGGTTGCACAAACTAGATTTTTGTCGTGTCCCCCTCTTATGAGCCTTAACCCATGTCACAATATTACACTCTTGATGTCTCAATTGTACCCAAGGTGCAAAGGGGACAAGGGGGATACAAAATTGTGACCCCCTTCCTCCCATGTATCTCTCAGTCATGTTGAAATTTTGGTTTTGGCCCCTGATGCTCATTCCCAACCCCCTGGATCACCTCCACAAGGCACCAAAAACTATCACTTGTCACCATCTAGTGCAAGTCACACTTTGGTGTCCCCTTCCCCACCTTGCATAGGTGCAAATTCACTTCAACCACATCCCAACTCCAATTGATTTGTCAGGTCAAAGGTGAGTCAAAAGTTGTAAAGGAAAATTGAATAACTCTCCACCTCTCAAAACACTTAGCCATTTTCATCATTTAGAGTGTTGTTGAAATACCCTCCCAAACCTCCATTTTCATCGGGCATGCTATTGAAATTTCACTAGACATCCATGTCCCAAAATGGAAAGATGTTCATAACTCCCTAACCGTGCACGCATTTTCAACAAAAATTTACCCGTGCACTCCTCTCAAAAATGCATTTAAGCTAACTGTGAGAGCATCCCCATTAATCATCTATATAATTTATAGTGGCAAGTGAAATTTATAGACCCATAGGCTACCTTAAGATCTACAGAGCTATGGTTGATGAAAAACTTCAAAAACTAGAGCAAAAGATCGTGAAGTAAAACCTAAAAATCTAAGACTAATTTCATTGCAATCCGACATCCAAAAGAATCCCTTCCAAAAATAGTAATGTTTAAGGCTTTGCATGTCTAAAAATAATAAGTTTTTGAAAAAAAAAATTCTCAGCACCCATGATACTCCAAACAAGCAAAAACCATCAGAAGGTGAAAATTGTGAAAAATTACTAAAAATAGTTGTCCTAAATAGGACCTCCTAAAATGGAAAGTCTTGAAATTGAGCTGAAAACAGTTGTGATAACTAACATTCCACCTATCTCATTATTTTTTTAACAAAATTAAGTTATTGTATTTAGGTTTAGATCTCATTTCAAATTTGATCACTAAATACCCTGGTGTGGGAGATAATGATGTCACCCTTATGGATTTGGAGGAGTTAAGAAAAGAATGCTTGGTAGACCTCGTGAACCAGTGGAGGAGAAAATATTCTCGAGTGGGTTATTCAAGTCAGGATGTTACCCATTGTCTTTTCATAACACTAAATCACTCCTGACATGTGCACAACACTACGATGCTGACTCCAAAATAATTCAGGAAAACAAAAACTCAGCCCTAATAGTTTTAACACCAAAGGGCATTTCTCAGTGCCTACGTATTCATGCCTGCAATAACATGGTCATCATAACCAAGGAATATGATTTGCAAGAGTTGGAATATATTGGTTCATATCTGCAAGGCATGTCACTCGATTTGTGGCTCAAACAAGGAAGAAAGCCTTCCCGTATTCCCAAGAACTTGTTAAGGAGTGAATTTCATGAAACCTATTACGATGCCATTATTCTACTGAGTAGAGTGACGATGGAAGAAACGAAAAAATATTTCCAAGATTGGATAGCCTAGTTCATCCTCAACGCCACTAAAGTAAATCAGGTAGTGGATTGGGGGAAGATCATCAGTGCCAACATCCATGGGTAGTTGTTGCAGTTGTTTACCACTAATAAGTTCACCATGAATTCTTACCTGGTATATGCCCTTGCCTTCACGAGGCCATTCAAAGGATTTTCCACAGCTCCCCATGTGCCACAAAAATCATTTGCATATGAGAAGTATCCACATATGACTCATAAGGAGAGAAATTCCCATGATACCAGGGTGAATTATGCATTCACCATGTTCATTATTAGGTTCATTGAGGGTAATTTAGAACATAGGATATCTTCTCAGGTGGTTGCACTAATTGAAAAATACAGGAACCACTTCATTGAGCTCCCTACCTTCACCTACATCAGAGTCTCAGGCTATGATCTTGCTCCTCATAAGCTACCCAAGTACCCGAGTGACAAAATCACAATGTTCGAATTGTGCATGCAACCGGCTCATGTTCATGTCAAGTGTAGTAATAACAAAAAGGAAGGTGTGTCATTTCCCATGGATATATTCACGTAAGAATGTCACAGATGCACATAACATCAAAGCATCCTCCACTTCCCTCAGTCTCTACTCCTACACATCTAAGTATGACTTCAATATTAGGAGAAATCAAGAGACTTTCACCTTTCCAGGATTACACCATACACCTCAAATTGAAGACTACTGGGCCAATTACACTGGTGATTTTGAGGTATGAAAAAGGGACTATATGTGGACGATAGTAGACCAAATGATGGATCTCAATTTTTATTGGTTCATTGAGGGGATAAAATATGATGGGTCAGACTTGTTTGACCCTGAGTACTAGGTAGTGCAATCTTCACCACTTCCTTTCATTCCATGGAACACCAGATAATCAGGTGATATTAAGGAGAGAACTACAATAGCAATCGAAAGATCAAGAGAATGGTTCAAGAGAAAGAGAACTACTTTCATCGAGTCTAGTGCTCTCCAAACTCTATCTACATAGGTATCTCATACATCCTCTATGAGATCATTCGAGAAGGTCATGGGTTCCACTCACTCATAATAATATTCAAAGAGAAAGATTGTGGAAGAAGAGAACATTGAATATTCCCATCTTAAGAGGCTGTGTAAAAAGGCTAAGATCATTGAAGATCCCATTAAGCTTCTATAAAAAGGTGAAATTGATCCTTCACTGTCTCATGTTCACCAACAACATCCAGTGTCTCTTCCTCAACACCAGAGTCATCCCACCATGAGTAAGTTGTGATCCCTATTGTGTACCTGAAAGTTCCAACATGCCTGATATTATGTCTTGGTGTCCCCGAGATTTCAACTTAAAATCTGGGACTACCCCTTTTTAAATTTTTCATTCTTTTTAAATGTAGTGGGTCAATTTTGTGTTTATCTTTCCTTGCAGTTGTTTGCATTGCTCTGAGGTATCCCCCAGACAGTCATAAAAGCCAAATTCGACAAATACCCACATGCCAAAGCTCACTCAATTCCTTCGCCAGACCTTGTCTACAAGCGTTTTATTTATTTATTTATTAGATAAATAAATTTATTTTAAAAATAGATTGAGCTAAAATTAGAGGATTTAGGTTATATAAAGCACTTCACCCCATGCTTTATTACGATAGAACATTTACTCGGGGGGAAGAATTTTTGCAGATTAGCTAAGTGGAGAAATTTTTCTAATAATTGCAAGCAACTGTCTTTTATTTTGTTTTATTTCTTTTTGTCTGTATTTTGGTTTGTTTTCTCCGGCAATTCCCGTAGCCTGTTAATTCTTCTTGTCAAACCTTTTCTCAGGCCCTGGGGTTTTGAATAAACTATCCACTATTTTTAATTACTAATCTATCTAAAGGTGATCAAAGCTCAAGATTCTTTCAGGAGATTGCAAGAAGTTGCTTGGTCCAAAAAGGTGCAAAAATGGATTTTATGAAAATAATAAAAATATTGCCATCAATACATAGAGCTCAAGAAAATATTAACTTTTAGAGAAAACGTCGCCTAAAAGGGAGCCACGGAGAGAAAGTTATGACACTTGCAAGTTTTTGCTGCTACATCTTCCCGGACCCTTTCCAAAAATGGAAAATTTTATTCTATACTCACACAACTTTAAAATAAAAAGTCATGCAAGTCGCACTTTTTGGGAAGAAGCTTTCTTCCATATAAGTCACATTTTTTGGATGGAGGGCTTTTAAGTGCCAATGGGAATTTTGGTGGTGGAAGGAAGGTGGGAATTTGGAGCCTTCCTGGAAGGTTGTTTTTTCCCATCATTAAAGTTAAATCACTTAAGTGAAAGATGGCAATTTTGGAGCTGCATGGAAGGGTAAAAATTCCCTCTTCCTTACCTTCTTATTTTTAACATGACTTCTAGCCAAAAAGTCTGACCCATTTTGGCATAGCTAGATGCCTAAAAGCTGACTTTTTTTAAAAAAATGTTGGGAAGCATCCAGTTTTGGCGCCTAGGGTTAGAAAGGCTTCCTTTTTATTATTCTGGCTATCTGCATGTTGATGTGAGTGCAAAAGTGAATAAAATAATATTTGTAACTTGCTTAACATGTAAACAAAGTCTAAAAATAGAAGGCAATAGGCTTTATAATCAGATCTCAGTGAAGAAATTAGATATTCATGCTATGGACTGCATACTTGTCTGAATTAACTGTAGGAATACTTCACTGGTGCTTATATCGGTGAAAAGAAGACGAAGTCAATGTCTGATACATTGACTATATCTTTAGAATCAGAGGAAGAAATGGATCCAACTCTCATAATTGCAAAGGCTTCCAGAAAAATTCATCCTCTTGTTTCTAACGCAGCCCATGTGGAAGTCATTGCATGAAAAATTCCTTTCAGGAGCTTGTGCATCGTGCTCCCAATCTTCCAGTTGAAGCTTTCATTGAATTTACTTGTATTTGTCTTCACCCGGAGTGCTTTCCGGAATTTAAAATTGCTCATATGCAATTAAATATAAAAGATGATGAATTATTATTTGAATTGTTTACGGGCCAAAAAATTTACTAGTGCACGTACTGGAGAAGAACTACAAAATCTTCAAGGATAAGAGGGAAAACAGGTCAGAGGCAACACCCGCAAGCAAAATCACAGTCAGCTACTTCCAGATCCAATTTGGTGAGAATCAAAGGAAATGATTCAACAACATATGGGAGAAAAAGGCATCTCAGATTCAAGGCAGAGATATCATTCAGATCATTCATTGCTAAATTGAATGAAGTAGAAGTGCAATACAGGTTGGATCAACATGCAGAGTATGGAAGAAAAACAAGACTGGGAGTGTTGCAGTAGTTTTCTTCTAATTTCTTCTCATCGTTTCTTCTTCTTTCTCTTATTTTCTCCAAAAAAATAATTGAGTAATCAATTAAAATTGTAAAACTTAAGTGATTGGTTATAAAAGTTGTTACTTCAAGTTACTGGAAGAAGTCGATTACTTGGAAATAGGTGGTAGACATGCAAAATAGAAGGTTCTATTTTCAGTTATAAATCGCGCATGTCATGTAAAGAGGAATTCCAGGAGGAAGATTGCCAACTGCTTCCATTGTTTTCATAACTTCCACATGTGAGCAATTCAGTAAAAAAGCTTCACTATTTGTAATTGCCCTTTATACACTATAAATAGAGGAAGAGCCTACATGTTAAAGGATCACACTTTGTTAATCAACATTATTGAGTTTCAGACTTTGTACTGCAGCCCTTGATGTCATTTCTCGTGAAAGCTGAGGAATTGAATAAAAGTGCATATTTCTAGAGAACTTTGTGTCCATGGAGCATCTTGCTTCTTACTTTTGTGTGGATCTTTAGATAAACTTTGTGTTATCTGATATTTAGATTAGAAGCTTTTCTTTTCATTTACTTCTGAATATTGTGAGATTTACTTGTTTATTTAATCTATATGTATGAGACCAACCTTTGTCAACTATTAGTCAAATTACATATCTTCCTTTCTTCTTTTTCCAAATTCCATTATTTCCCCCTCCTGACAAATACTTCATAAACAGTTGCTTACTTGATGCAGAATTGCTTTGCTATGGTTCATAAGCTTTGTAATTAAAGTAAAACCCCATAAATAGTTATTAGGACTCATACCCACTACATTAATAAACATCTTACATGGGAGCCTCACCGTTAAATAAGGGAGATTTATCTCATGACTGCCTAGGTTTTTAGGTGTGCAGAAAATCTAGCCAACATGTCTACTTCACCATAAAATTTTGAGTGTTTCCATGCATATAGGGGAGTAGGTGGGAATTTGTCTCTTTATGTATTTGAGTTTCAGAGATTATTTTTGAACGCATATTTTTGAGTGATTTGACTAAATTTGACACTTTTTGTAAACTTGTACCAAAATGGGGAAAACTGTTGTAGGACATGATTTAAGTCATATATCTACCAAGAAACTTGTAAAAACTAGCATATGACTGTATGAAAACTCCTTTTTATGCTTGTTTTGAGAAAATTGATTGTGCGAAAAATGGCATTTTCTCTCTTCTCTCTCTCTCTCTCCCGTGTTAGCTTTGAAAATATAATGGAAACACATTTGTATTTTGACCCTCTCAGTAGTGTGTAAAATGTTGTTTTTCATATAAATTAAAAATTGTGAAATCGTGCTAGATTGTAGGAAGGTACCATGCCAACTTTTATGTTGACCATGTGGTTGTTGTAGGTACCTTGGACATGAGGAAATCAATAACATGTTGAATACATGTACCATTGAGATGAATACAATGTATATTGTAAATAGTAACACTAATTGATGTGAATTTATAGAATGAAATTGTTGTATTAGGAAAGAGAACATTTTATTATTTTTGTGATGAAATGATAATATTAATTGTAAGGATACGTAGTTAAGATATATTTGGTTTTGCGTGTTTTAAAGTTAGTAAATTTTGTTGTGGAAAACAACAAATGAAATAATTTTGATTTGTATGGTATGTTTTAATGTATTAACCACTATTAGGATGTTACTTTAAAAGTTATCTAAATGACTCTAATCTAACGGTCCTTAGGATTCTTACCCCTTGAGAAACATGTTAGTCTTTTGTCTTTCACTTCAATGGGATTCATGTGAATTAACGATCTAAGAATGGTTCAAATTGGTGGTGTCTTGCTAATGGATGACATCATTTTAGTAACTTCCATTATCTTATAGTCTTAAATATTTTATTGGTATTCTTAATGTAATCATGATTCTTCCTCAAGAACTAAGCAGAGGGGTTTTCATGTATGTGGAAGTGTTTTAGATGCAATGGTTAAAAGGTACAGTGTCACCTTGTGACACGAATGATGTAATATTTTAACAACGTTTTAAAATGGGTGTCTTAGAAATTAAGCTTCTATGGAAGGGTTAAACATTGTAAGTGTATGTGATCATAAGGAAAATTAGGGAATGTAATTTTTACTTCTTGTAATTTAATGGAACAATAAAAAAATTATTCTAAGACGTGATATCATATGATAATAACACACCACATTTTAATAAGGTGAAAGGAAATTGTCAAAATAACCTTACAAAAAGATTTACAAACAAAGAGCTAAAATATCATATATGGAAATCCATCATAATCCATAATGCTCAATACATTACATTACATTTCTCGATAATGAGAATGTACATATAGGATGAGGGAAATGCAACTACTACCTAGATCAGTGGTGAAGAACTCCCATTAACTAATATTTGTAGTTAAGTTAACTCCACAAGACTAGTAAGCTAACTCCACATAACTGGAAAACTAACTCAACACAACTAGTAAGGTAACTCTACACAACTAGTACACCTAAGCAAGCGAACCCAACAAGTGTAGGGATGACCCAAGTGCAATAATTATCCTAATAAAAAAATAAAAGGATAAATAATAACATACACTAACACCCCCGTAATCATAGCTTAGGTGGGTGGAAAAGAAAGCGGGTCTTGGAAACAAGGCTTGATGAGGTACCCACGTACAATAACTAGGAAAAAGGGACACTACAAGTTACTCAAAACTAGTAATGACAAAGTAGAGAGAGAAAAATCCTGCTGCAAGGCATACCAAGAAGCTCAGCTAAAAATCCTTGTATAATATTGAAATTTTTTGGTGTGCACTATGGTTTGAATCCACTACTCGATCACAAAACTAAAAAACAACTGACACTGGGCTTCACCAGAATAGCTCCATACAAAGAGATTGTCAATGGAGTGATGTCGAAAGTGCAAAAAAAAAAACAAACATAATCAATCAACTGCGACAAATAGGTGTGCCACAATCCAAGAACAATAACCAAGGCAATAAAGCAAGAACACAGGATCCAAAGAAATAGGAGTGCCGCGATCCAATAAAAGCCATGGTAACAAGGAAAGGACACAAGACCTAATGAAGAAAGATCAACAGCTACAAATAGGTGTGTCATGATCCAAGAAAAATAACCAAGGAAACAAGGCAATGACATAAGATCTAAAGAAATAGGAGTGCTGCTATCCAAGAAAAGCCAAGGTAACAAGGCAAAGACACAAGATCCAAAGAAATAGGAGTGTCATGATCCAAGAAAAGCCAAGGTAACAAGGCAAGGACACAAGACCTGAAGAAGCATGATGAACACCACACGCCACATGAGAGAATGTCAACATGCCTAAAAGTGCCAAAAATATAGATCTAAAATCTCTCAACAAACAAGAGAGATATAAATGTTTCGCACTTTATAATTGAGTGTGTGCTACAATAATGACATTTTATAATTTTAGTGTGTTTCTTAAAATAAATAGTTCCAATGGAACAAGGACGAAAAAATAAGCACTTTTGAAAAATATGACACTCAGATTTGAGTTACTGATAAAAAAATAAAAGCTTTTCAAATTTGTACTTTAATATTTATTTGAAAAAATAAAATACCCTTTTGCCTCCACTCTTCTTTAATTTATATTTTTTAGAAAAAACTTTCCAATTCTGGATCTGCAAAACGGAAGAACAAAAAAAAAACCATTACCCAATGCGAAAAACCTAGAAAAACCCAGAAACTATTTTTCTAGATTTTTTGCCTCACCGACATGGATTTCCAAAATCCCCAAAATTAGTGCGGATCTATAAGATTCTCAAATCCTCGACACATAGGAACTCTGCAAAGCGGAAGAAAAAATACCATTACCGAACATAAAAAACCCAAAAAACATTTTTATGGACTTTTTACCTCCTCGACACAGATTTCCCCATGACACGAATTTCTAAGATTTCAACATCTTCATCAAATAGGAACTCGGAAGAGTGAAAAAAAACCAATTACTAAACACAAAAAACTAAAAAAAAAACAAGAAATTATTTTTCAAGATTTCTAAGATTGTCAGATCTTCGCCAAACAAAAACTCTACAAAGCGAAAGAAACAAACCCAATACCGATTGTAAAAAACCTAGAAACTATTTTTCTAGAATTTCTACCTCCCTGGCACAAATTTCCCAATGGCACGGATTTCCAAGCAGATGTGTCCGCCTCTACAAAACCATTACAGTTGTGTTTTTAGGGTTTTTCCACCTTTTGAATCCAACAGAGCCCTCCATTTTGAGTAAAAATGGAAGATGCAACAAAGTGCTAACAAATTCCAAAATATATGAAAATAAATAAACCCTTTCTTGCAAATTTTTTTACAAATGGATGTCTACATCATCTACCACTCTGAGACCATGAAAGGAATGATAAATAGATTGTTCTAAGCCGCAATATCAAATGATAATAACACACCACATTTTAATAATGTGAAAGGAATTTGTCAGAATAACCTTACAGTAAGATTTACAAACAAATAATTAAAATATCATATATGGAAATCCATCATAATCCATAATGCTCAATACATTACATTACATTGCTCAATAATGAGGATGTACATATAGGAGGAGGGAAGTGCAACTACTACTTAGACCAGTGGTGAAGAACTCTCATTAACTAATACTGGTAGTTAAGTTAACTCCACAAGAGTAGTAAACTAACTCTACATAACTGGAAAACTAACTCAACACAACTAATAAACTAACTCCAAACAACTAGTACACGTAAGCATGCTAACCCAACAAGTGTAGGGATAACCCAAGTGCAAAAATTATCCTAATAAACAAAAAAAGGAAAAATAATAACCTACACTAATAGTAATGTGATCAAACAAACTTTGGTAAATTGAAAAACACTAACTCTTGTTTGAACAAAAACTTTATGTGACACATACATATTTTATAAATACTTCTAAACAATTATAACTACAACATGTATTATAAGAATAAGGTAACTTGAGATAATTTCCCTTTAGCGTAAAGTGAAGTAGAAAGTGTGATCTTTCCCTTTGCTAGATGCAAACACTTTTTATGTTAATATAAGTGAAACAAGTCGTTCCATGCGTAACAATTTTTTTTGAAACATAGGAATATTTTTGGGAACAAGCATATTTACGATTCAGATGTACTTCACAAATAAGGAAAAATGAATAGTTAAATTACATAGTAAATTACATCAACACAATAGGTAAATGAAGTGTATACTGGATATTTAAACATTGTAACGAAGATGGAAAAGAGATTTTCCACTCTTAGACCTAATTTTCTTCCCTCTTGATTTCATGTTAGTATTCCCCTATGTGATGGAAGTGAAATAGAATGTAAGTAAATATGAATTAGGGAGCAAGAAATATTATCTTGAGATCGAACATTAGGTGTCTCATATGTGTTTAAAAATGTTCTAACCATTAAAGGGTTTTACAAATTAATTGCAATAAGAGATACGAACCAAATTACATATACTTATTATAAGTTAAATGTTGAATGAAATGACTAAAATGTAATTTATAGAATGTGAATATATGTTTAATTATTAAATACTCTTCATGTCTTTAAATTTAAACAATGGAATTTGATTGCATTAAATATGCAAACATGAAAATGTGGTGTTGTAGAAAGTGTTTATATGTGATGTTCATATTGTGGTTGGATTGTTATTTTGTACTTGTTAGTATGTTTAGTATGTGTGATTTTAGGGTGTATCTTATGTTATAATATTGTATATATTTTTATCCTTGTTTGTGTGAGTTCGTATCATTGATATTGGAGGAATAAGGTGTTGCTAGTGAAGGGAGGGATAAAGGGAAGTGTGTGTTTTGTTTGGGGGAAACAAATGAATTCGTGGCTAGTCTTATGGTGGATGGATAAATTGCATCTTATAAAGAAGGGATAAGGAACCTGTTGAAGTTTTTGTGGTGTGTTTACTATTGGAGGAACCAAATGCTAGCCATGATTAATTCTTGAAGTGATAAGGCATAGTTGTAATGATGACCTCTTCCCATTGTATGCCTCATAGGTAGGCTTAGTAATGTGTGTTTATTTACTTGTGATGTTGATTACTTTCTCATCCTGTTGTAAGTGTGGGTCCATGTTGGTGTAAATGTCTATCTTTAAAACAACATAAGAAAGATAAAAAAAATTCACCCAAATATTATGCCTCTTATCAAGTGTTGCAAAAAATTGAAAGTGTGGCATATAAAATGGATCTTCCTCAGTTAACTAAAATGCATCCAATTTTCCATGTTTCTTTCTTGAAGAAGGTCATTAGGAAAAATGTGTTTTCTCAGTCAGTGTTACCGAAGCTTGATCAGAAGGGACACATCATCTTTGGTCTTGAAGGAATCCTATAGACACGTACTAAGAAATTGAGGACAAGGGTCATCATTGAGTATCTAATCAAATGGAAGAATTTGGACCTTAAAGACGCAATATAGGAAAATGAAGCATTTCATTACCAACATCTAAAGGTTACCAAAATTGTAGACAATGTTGCTTTGAAGAGGAGGGGCACACTACCCTCTTAACCCTAGGTCATATATCAAGATATGGATAAACAACATGTGGCTAACATAATCTCTTATCATGGTGTATCATATTTATTTAGGGTTTTATTTGCTTAGTGGGTAGGTCTTGATGTTTTGCATAATGTAGTATGATATATATAGGAGTTATAGAGGAGCATATTATCATCATATTGAGCACTTGGATTTTATTATATGGTTTGGAGGTTGCCCCCCTCAAAGTGGCTGAGTCATTCTACTTGCATATTATGACCAATTCTCTATATTTTGTTGTTATTTGGTGTTATATTGATGCTGATATTCAGATCTATCTTAGTAATTTCATTAAATCCTCTTGCATCTTTTTATATCCATGACCAATTCCACATCTTCCACGCACATTGTGGCTTCTTCTATGGGTCCTTTAACTCTTACGTGCCAAATTTTATTCAAATTTGATGCTAACTGATAAGCATGCTCCACAATTTGAATGCACGTAAGACTTAGCTCCTCTTAGAAGCCAAATCTAAAACCATTTGATATATCTTGCGAATTTTTCTTGGTTTAACTTAGTATGTGTTGGCAAGAAAATTTATCGGGTGGAAAAACTTGTGGATTTCTTGCCAACGCTCTGGGAATCTAAGTCCCTCTACTTAACCGGTGCAGCTACCATATGTGCATGCGCATGAAAAGGTGAATTTCTGTGGTGGCCTTTCGACCGGGGATCCAACAGGGGCACTCCACTGACCCTGCAGAAAATGCTTGCATATACCTGCAAGAGATGACTTTGTCTAGGAAGTGGGAAAGGGAGTGAGAATGGAGGTCAGAGAACTAATACTGTAGGTAGAAAATCAAATTCCTGCACACACACTAGCTAGAAACTTCATCACATGCATTTATGAGAAGAAACAACCCTATAAATGACAACAATACCAAATAGAATTTGATGAGAACAAAGTGTCATGAAATCCCTTGGTCAAAGAAAGCTAGAAACTCCTTCTTCTTGTATTGATGCTTGAACAAAAGTTGTACATAGTGTAGGAATGGAAGAAATTTGAGAGGGGAAGAGAGTAGAAGAAAATGACTATCTCCTTTGCTTTCTCTCAAGGTAGAATGCACTCTTGAGTCTACAAGATCAATCACCAACCCTTTGAAATGGGAATGGCTTTACAATTTATAGAATAGAATATGACTCTTCATCTTCCTCATGACCTTTCGAATACCTTAATATGACGTAAGACTGTTCATATTCCACTTCAAATATTTAAGTCCCTTTTATAATAGCAAGGTGAATTAATTTACATTATGTTTCTAAAGTCTCTTAAGTCATATTAAAAGTGCAAACCCCAACGCGAAATTAGAATATTGGAAAGTGAGAGAAAGTTGGGGGGAAGAGGAGAGAGAAAGAGGGGGAGAAGAAGAAGAGGAGATGTCATTCCTGATGAAGTCTGTTGATCCTTGTTGATGGAAAGCTCCAAATGCAGTGAAACTCTGAATCTTCAAACTCCTTGCACACTGTGAAATTCCTCCAAATTATCTCATGAACGCTCGCTAAGTTGAATGAACTAAGGTGGATCTTGAATGCCCTGTTAAAAATGACTAGGATGATCTCGAAGAATGATGTCCCCCTGAATGATTATCCTTGTACATTACATTGTGCCAAAACTTCTCTTTAAGTGTAACTTACTATTTTTAGTAAGTGTGAAAAAGGCAACTCTCTCGATCCTTTGTTGAGTGTTGTGACCTTGATTCCCCTTTCTTCTTGCGTTCCTCACTCCTTTGGATCAAATTTCACATATTTTTAGCAGGTGCTCGAGGGCCCACTTACTATTTTTAGTAAGTGCCAAAAATTTCCATTCTAGTGGATTCTCAGCTGTAGTGCACCTCTGATATCTTCATCTCCTTCGCAGGTTCTTCTGTTAATGACTTTCCCAAAATAGCAGCTCCTATTTAGTAGACCTGCTATTTTTAGAAAGTTGGCCTCTGGGAGTCGGATTGACGTGGAACAAAGTTTTTTGATATGGGTTTTTGCCCAATATCATCCCTTTGAAATTTTAAGCCCGCCCGCTTAACAATCCAGGAGATTTTAAAGTTTTAATTTTTGGACCTGGCAATGCTTCTGGTTACGACAACCATTAATGAACCTCAAAATTGTAGGTCTGGTTTTCTCCTCTTTTTGTGAATAAAATTTTATTTTTGATGTGGGTTTTGTCTTCTGGTGATTCACGTGCGATCTTGCTTCAATTCGACAACTAGTTTGATGAAAAATCTTACTTCTTTCTTCATTGAGCCGGAAATGAGATTTCTTCATTGTGGCTACTCTATCGCATGAGGGGATGGAGTTTGAAGGTGTCTTTCTGATGGTCTTGGATAGTGGAATAAAATGGCAGAAATGGTTTGTTTTTTCATGCACCGGTTTGCAACATTTCTTTAGATCTTCATTTTTAGGCTATGGGGATTTTCATTGTTCTCTCCTTCTTGCTCTTCATTTCTCCTTAGCTTGATGAGGATTCCTTTTGAGACCTGTGCATCACCATGGGAAAGGTATTTCAGTTCCTTTTTTGATCTGGTCTGAGCATTTGTAATGGCGGAATGATGGTAGAATGTTGCAGAGGAAGAATGGAGGAAAGGAGTGCAAATAAAACTGTTAAAAGCAGAAGCTGGGGGATGCAACACTTGGAAATTTTTCAAAAAGATATGCATAGGTAGGGATTGGGCATAGTTTTCCATGCTTTATCTCCCTAACCTCAGGGACGTGAGGGACATCAATTTCCACAATGAGCAAGACGGTGACATGTGGCACTAGATCCAATGACAGGGAATGAAGGAGGAAAAAGTTGATTTGAAGTACTGGGAGCTGAAATGAGGTCACGTGAGTGTCCAAATGACTCCCCATAGGGGCTGGGAAAATTTTTCAAGGTATGATGCCCCCCACCTCAGGTGCATAAGGTACATAAAATTCCATGGTGGTCCTGGAGTTGACACGTGGCAACTGATCTGACGACAGGGAATGCATGCTCCAAATAAGCACTTGAGGGCTGAACTGCCAGATTCTGGAGGTCATATGAGGGTCCCAAGGGTCACATGAGGGCTGGGAAAAAATTTCAATGGGTGATGTACCTGACCTCAGGGACGTGGGGGACATGAAATCCCACCAGGCTACTGGTGCTGACACGCGTCCTCTCGAAAAAAATGATTAAGTCCTGAACTGCCTTTGAGAGGGTAACTTGGAATGCAGATAACTTGAGCTTTTGGTGGAATTTATTGGTGAAAAATTTATATGATCTTGACTATAAATGGAATTTTTAATCCAATGATGTGGATCTCATATCTTGATTCGATCATATGATCCCTAAAAAAATTGGAGTTTTGATATGGGACTCCACTTTGTACCTGAGAAAAACTATCTTCCAATCATATGCACCAAGGTGTTGTGAAAAATATTATATTTCACCATCATGTAGGTCTTGCAATCCTATTTTTGAATATGTTTCGTTTTACTTCCAAATCCATTCGGAGCTCTCAGAATTCTTCTTTTGAAGCCTAACAGCTGTTTTAGGCCTGTGTACTATCTAGGCTCGTGAACCCTATTTTCCCTCAGACTGCTCCAAGTATTTCAAAACTTCCCAAAGCCTTCCAAAATCATTTCCATGACGTTATAAGGTCTTCCATTCACCTCTGTGTTGAATTTGGCCCTTCTGATCTGCTCCAGGGGGTTGATCCAATCTCGGGAAGGCCAACGATAGCCCTTCCCTATACTGCCAAAAGATAACATTTTCAATGAACTCCTAAAATCACCTAGGGGGAATGAATAGAATTTCCTAAATCACCTAGGATAACATCATGACATTGGTTGGGGAATTCATTTGGATTGACTGAACAGGGTCAGGGTTTCTTAGGAATGATAAAACATGAAAATTTTGGCATAGGGGTATAGTTGTCGTGCTCAGAAATTATCAATTTCCCTGTTGCACATTCTCATGACAACAGTATGTCTAGACATTTTCATGATTCGGTGAAACTCATCTATGTAGTATTTGACTGACATCTCCTTTTGCCTTAGATTTTTTCTTAAATAAAGTCATTTGATAATTAGAAGGGAGAAACTTACTCTTCATCTTAGCGATCATTCTATCCCAACAAACTAATCTATATTTTTCTCTCTTTCTATGCTCATTTTGAATGTCTTTCCACCATAGGGCCACATGCTCCTTCAACTTGGTTTGTGCCACCTTGACTCTATGTGAGTCATTGATATCTTCAAACTCAAAGTACTCTTCTATATTTGTGAGCCAATCTACCAGCTCTTCTATTAAGCACACACTTATACTAAGTGGGTTATGAATCAATTAAGATAAAATTTAACTTATGAAGACTTATATCTGCAATTAAAGAATTTAAAAGCATTCAAATAACATAGAATAAAGCAACACCAGATTTACGTGGAAAACCCTCTCTAGGGAAAAACCACAAAATAAGACTGTTTGGATCTACTGCCCAAATCCAGCCCAAAATTAAATGCTTTACAAGTGTTCATAGGCACTAACCTATTGGAGACACCAATCCTCAATGCGAAGCACCACCTCAGCCAATTCATGAGTGTCAACCCACTGGAGACACTAATCCCCAATTTTTTGAGGCACTAACCTCAACAATATAAACTTCCACCTTCTGTAGTTTCTTCTTCAACTAGATGATGAAAATTATTCTTCTCTTCATACACAAAAATCAAATATACTTATAACATGGACGTTGGTCTAATTAATGAAATCAGACCACTTTATATTTCTGCTCTTCCTTCTTACTCTTTATTCAAATGATATTATCATTTTACTTGTGATCTTCTCTTTTTCACTTCTCTCAAATGATGTATCTATTTCATTTTTTATTATCTTTCTCAACCTTTTCATCTATCTTTTATAGCTTTAATGTGCCTCCTCCCAAGAGGGGTGACTATCATTATATGTGTATCTTAAATCAATATTAATGAAAATTTTTAACTCCTTCCAAATGGGTCGACTGAGCTTGTATTTAATATTTGTTTATTTCTTTTATTTCCTTAGATGAAATCACTCTCCCTTTCATAATTAAAACACTGGTATTTAATATGATTGTTGTTCTTTACATTCACTGTTATTATATTAAATCTGATCACTGTAATATATTAAGGACATTATTTCTATTTGATCATTGTGCATTCTCTTTTGACATCAATGAATCCTATTCCATGCATTCTCTTGTGACAGCAATAACAATATTTCCAAAAATCCCCCCTTTGTCATTGAGGGTAACCGTACAAAGAAATAATCATCTCCAACCAAAATACTCCCTATTTTTGGACTTCTTCCTCTTGTTGTAATGCTCCCCTTTCTTTAACTCCCCCCTTTGACATGAATAACAAAGGGATATAAAACACAATCACAATGTATATCACCAAAATATCTATGGAGTTGAATAATGAAATTATTATCTCCCCTGAATCCATGCTTCTCTTGATGGTTGTAATGACTAGATGAAGAATGGATCACTCCCAATTTCTGCCTTAGAAACTCAAAATTTTCTTTTAGGAGGGTCTTCGTGAAGATATATGCTATATGTTCCTTTCTGGCAATGTACTCTAGCTTTACTTGTTGATATGCAACATGTTCTCTCAAGAAGTGATACTTGAAATGGAATGTATTTTGTTCTAGAGTGCATAACTATATTCTTCAAAGTGTTTATTGCACTAGTGTTATAAAAAAGAATTGAAATTGGATGTTCATATTTTTTGGCCAAATAATTTGTCGCTAGGAAAAATTAGTTAATTTTCACCAATGCTCTAGGACTAATTCCCTTCTTCTTGGAAAAGGGGAGGCTCCATTTATTATATGTAAAAAAAACTATGTGATTGGTCAATAGGCTGAGGATCCAACAGGAACACTCCATTGCACCTATAGAAAATACTTGCACCTCATGCAAGGGAAGAAATTACAAGGAAGGTTAGATATTAGGAGTGAGAATTTAAAGAGAGGGAGCTAATATTAAAAGTAGTCTCAAACAAATTCTTACAAGTATTAACTAGAGTTTATTAACACACAACTAGAAATAAAAACACCTTTTCTAGTTATGACAAGACAAAATGAACCATGGACATAAAATCTCATTCATTCATTCATCAAAATATTTTACACTCTTCTTAGTTTTGCAAGATTGAAATTTTCACAAAACTGTAAAATAAGAGGGAGAGGAAAAATATGGATGGAAAATAGAAGAGGTGTTATCTTTGCTTGTTCTTTGCAGGTATCTACTCATGAACTCACAAAATTGAAAACCCCTTGAAATGAGGAAGTTATTACAATATATAGTTTTTCAAAATGACTCTTTTCCTACCCCCACATGATTTTTAATTAACCTTGACAATATGTGACCTTTTGTATTCCTAGGAAATAAATTGAGTCCCTTTTATTAATTGGAGGAAACTCACTACAAATTACAACTATAGATCACATTTTAATGAATAAGGAAAAAAGTGAAAAGTAAACCCCCCAATGAAGAAATAGAACATGCAAGAAGAGAGGAAGGGGGTGGGAAAGAGAGAAAGGAGAGAAGATAGCTACTCAGATGAGAATGATGCACTTACTGATATCGATTCACTTTTTAATGGACTCTTGGAGAGTGCTTCTAAAAAGATCTTGATCCCTATGAAATCTTTACTATACCGGGTTGTTGTAGGCATAAACTCCTCATCCTGAGGAATGTGTATAAATCTCAAATAATTGAGACAATTCTTAGAGATAACATTGATGTTTTTTCATTTCATGAACCATGTTTGATGCTTCTTTGCGGTGTTGGATATAACAGCCCTTATTTTGGCAAGATACTCCAGTGTGTCTTCATTGAAAGAAAATGGATCTCCAACGTCCTTCTTGACTAGCTCTTCGAATGGTTTCACTATATCATCTACTGAAGTGTTTTCATCCACCACGGGTACTCCTAGTTTATGTACCTCAACATTGATATATTCCTGCATCTTTGAAGTATGTTCCTCATAGGAGTCCAATTCATCAACTGCACCATTTAGCATTTTGTATCGAGAAATAAGAGTTTTGGCCCAAACTTGACACAATTCGTAAGATGTGGAATTGAATAATTTTATACTCACCAATATAGAAGAGTTGACTTTGCCCATTTTAGTTACCAGTGGAAATACCTAGTCTCAATGTTCCTCCTCTTTTTCAATTGAGTTTCTATTCATCCTTACCTTTTTAGCAGTTACAATCATATACTCAAATAATGAGATAATCTCAGGAAGAAGCATCATACCCTTTTCAAGAATCTTGCTCATCCACTTTATCATTTTCCTTGCCCTGCATCGTGAAGCCTTGAGTCTTACAGACAGATTCCGGATTGAAGCTAGTAATCGGAGTAACTTCCTCAGTTGCAAAAGATGGAACAACATTTAGATCCATGAAGGTTTGAACATACAAGGAAGGGTTCTTACATGGCCTTCCAGTTGCTCAATTTTCTCCTTATACTCCTTGTTTCTCATAAGAAGGCGAGTGGGTGATTCCTTAAACATGTGGGAATATCCCTCATGCATTTCCAATCCTAAAAGAATGGCTCTCATTTTATAATCGGAGGACGTCATCTCAACAATAGGCTTGATTACCTTCGGTCGGACTACCTCCACATAATAAATCTCTGAAACTCCACTGAAGACATGTGAAACAAACCGGGATAACTTTCTTTTCTTCATATTCACCATCGTGGATATGACTTGAAAATCCAGAACCACACTTGTTGAACATTGGGCATGATTGTTGTTTCCATATCCAAGTTAGATGATACATCTTGTATTGGTTGAGCTAGTGTAACTACAAAGGAGAAGATACTTTGAGACTACTGAGGGATTGATGGATGAGTTGGGTCAATTTCTCCTTGTTCCAAAAATTATATAAGATATTGTGTTTTTATTTCCTTTTTGTGCAGTCTCTTGTAGTGTGGAGCCTCAAATTCCATTGAATTACTTTTTGAGGGATATATTTAGTGAGAAGAGCTTAAGTTTTCTTAGTTACTTTTGAAGTAGAAAGGAGGGATGCTTGTATTTGGAGAGTTGGGAAACCTCCTGATTCGATAAGGGAAATTTTCTTCTTTTTAAACCATTCCCTTGATCTCCGGATTACCACTTCGGTTCACTCATTTATGTCCCCTGATTCACTAATGCTCCAAGAGACTTATGGGAGGGGTGAGGCTTTCACAACTTGATACTAAGGATCATATATTTCAGTACCATCATCTTCAATTCCATCCTCATACCAATTAAACTTGAGTTTTCTCATCTTTCCAACTGTCATCGTCATATGATCACGCTCCATGACTTTAAAATCATCTGAGCAATTCACCCAATAGTCCTCGATTTACAAAACATGGTGCAAATTAGGAAGGTGGAATGTTTTTGGGTTTCTCTGAATGTTGAAATAAAACCTTGGTGCGTATGAGTAGAGATTCATAGGAGCGAAGGAAGATTCCAAGTTTGTGGCATCATTAACATTCTTACAGGAGAAGATCCCAAGAAATATAGGGAATGAATTAATTTTTTTTTATGATTCTTGAGCTTACCATTGATGTGAGCAAGATGCTCTCACAACTCAAATATCAGAATTTTGTTATTGAAATATATTGGAAGCTTACGCGGAGCATGATCGAACCTAACTACTCAGATGTATGAAAAAATTGAGAACTATGTGAAGAAACACCCATACCTCTTGATCAAAGTAGTAGCTTGTGAAGATAACCTTGATCCCTGATTTCCCTCCAGCAACCATATGACATACATAGTGAATGCATCATTCACTCTTACAAAATGGTCGTTTATCTCCTTTAGGGTTGATTGTGGAACTTTTCATAGGCAGGAGCCTTTTGAGATATATTCAGAGTGAGGGTCAGCCATTTGAACAGTCTTGTGATTGTGAGAGCATAGACCAAGTAAGATGTGATTGAATTTTTATTTTAGCTGACAACTGGAGCAATTGTTGATGGATATTATCACTGATTATCTGCCCCCATTCGATCATCTTCTTATCCTCAATGACCACAAGGATGAACTATGCCATCCAACTGAAAATACCTTGTAGCCTCTTCTCCCATCACCCTGCTCAGTAGGATGATTGCATCTGAAAATCCTTCATGGAATTCACTTCTAGATAGGGATTTTGGCATGTAAGATGGATTTCTTCCCTATTTCAACCATGACCCCAATGCAAGGCCTTGAAGATATGATTCTTTTTTGGACCATTCACTTGATGTAAATTCTTTTGTGATGATAACCATGTTGTTCAAAGTGGGAATTTGCATACATTGAGAAATTATTTTAGGGGTGAGCACCATCAGAATTGAGCTATCATCTGCCATTATGATTCTTATCTTTGACTTGTAGTGATGAGAACATGCAAGTACTAACTCCAAGCTTTAAGCAGATACAGGATGACCACCCACATCATACAATCCACTTGTGAATACTTTATCCTCTACTGGTTCTCTGGGACCACCTAGCATTTGATTCTTAAGATCCTCCAAGTCCATATGAGTAACATCACTATCACCCACACTTGGGTATTTCGATACCAAGGCCGAGACAGGATCTAGACCAACAAATTTGAACTTCATACATGCAAAAATCAACAAAATGAACAAAAATGATGATGACAACAAATTTCTGCAACTGAATCAGACACTTTTTATTTTAGCAGTTAGGGTTCATGAGATGCTATTTTGGGAAAAAGTGATTTTTTTCCCATATTCACTTTTCTGAAACCATTAACATGTTTTACATTCAATTCTTAGTGATTTTTGATCTATTTTTAGAAAGTTACCCACTGAAATGTTTGGAAAAAAAATGTCTAGTTTGTCATCTTCATTGTTCTCTAAGTGCATCTTCTAAGAGAATGAAATTTTTGATAGTTTTATTTTTAGTCAGGGTAAAAAATTAGGGCAATAGACACTTATCTACTTTGATTGCAATGAAAATTCTTTCATTGGATTCAAATGGTTGCTTGAGACTCTGTGAAAATTTCACCTCGATCCATCCATGTCAGAATGCTTAGAAATTGAAAAAATAACTTCTTAGTGAAAATTTCATACCATTAAAAAATTCATGTTTTACAACCTTACTGAAAGGGTTTGAAGAAGGAAAATATGATTTCAGTTTTTTGATTTATTCTTGTTTGGTGTTTATGGAAGCTCTGGAGAAATTTTGAATGAGTTTCTAGTAAATTTTAAAGTTTTTGGAGTTATGGACCAGAAATAATGGAGGCTTGGTGAAAAAATGAGGTGAGGAGAGGTTATTTTAAGTTTATAAAACTTCTGATAGTGTTTTTTGTGTTCGAATGAGGTAAAAGTAGGTAGTAGCAAGTATTAGTAGTCAGATTATTTTTTAGGTTTTTAAAATTCATGGTATGGGATAGGGTTAGGAGGGATAAACAAATGCACCCTTATGTGGGCTTGACAAGTGGCATTGCAAAATTTCTCGATGAGGGAAGGAGAAAAATCAACTTTCTAGCACCCGAGGGTTGAGACTGGGTCACATGGAGAATCATGGAAGGGGCTAGAGTGGGGCACATTTTATTGTCTCCTCTATCCCCTTGGGATAGGTATATGAGGGATAGAAAAATGCACCCTCATGTGGTGATGACAAGTGGCGAGGTTTGATTCAGAGCGGGGGAAGTGAGAAAGGGCTTACTTAAGCACTACAGAGCATATTTTTGGTCACATGAAAATCTAAAACATGGGAAGGAGTAGGACATATTTTATTGTCCCCACTATCCCCTTGGGACAGGGACAAGAGGCACATAAAAATTTCCCCTATCTTGGTGATGACAAGTGACACAACTCCATTACACGACGAGAGCGGCTAGAGGAAGGCATATAAGCCCTACAGAGTACTTAGCAAGGTTATGTGAAGAACCAGAGGGAAAAGTTGGGGTGGTGAGAATTTTACTGTCCCCTTGGGACAGGGTAAAGAGGGACAAAAAAATGCACCTCAACCTGGAGGTGACATGTGTCCTCTTGGAAAATTGGCTAAGTATGAGAGACGTACCTTCTGAGAGAGAGACTTGTTGATGACATTGGCAGAGCTCCAGGAAGACTTTTTTTATGAACCCTTATATGATTTTGACTCCCAAGAGAATTCCAAAGACAATGGGATGGGTCTAAACTTCCAATTCTTCCTTTTACTACCTAAAATTTCTCCTTTTTTCTTGGGATAGTAGCGTGTGTCTGCTGAAACTGAGCTGCCATGAGAGAGACTTGAGTCTTGTGAAAGATGTTAAGATTCCATCATGTAGAGGACTCTTCAAGATTTCCAATGAATAATTGTTTTATTTAACTCAATACAGAGCTCCTGGAATCCTTTTTTGAAGCTCAAGTACCATTTTAGAACTTTGCAAGCTCCTTCGTCCTGAAAACCCAATGTAATTATCCTTAAACCTTCTAAACTTCCCTAAATTTCCTAAATCTGTTCCATCACTCTCTAAAATCTTCAAAAACACTCTCAAATTTTTTTTTATCTTTTCGGTCCATCCCAAAGGATGTACACCTGTCCAAAAAAGGCTAAAAATAACCTTTTTAGGCTTACAAGAGATTTCAACATTGAAAGCACTTTATTGAAAGAATTGAATGAACTTATCACAATGTTTCAAGCACTTAGGGAAACGTTTTACAACACATATGAATGCTTTCAAGATTGGATAGGCATGACATAGAGGGTTCCCTGATCCATAGAGGTGTTTAGGAGGGTTTTCAAGCAAAATTTTTGACACTAGGGTTAAGTTGTCTTGTTTTAATATTAAATTTTTCCCTTGCAAAAACACATGACTAACAACTGGCTCTCACTTAGGGACTTGTTCTAGATCAAATGAAGTGAATAAAATAAAGCATCAACCCCAAAATCTCATGATACAATACGGACTAGTGCCTTTTCCATTGGACTATGCATATTCTTATTACAAGCAATAGATATGAATGAACAAATACACACAAACACACACACCAAAATGAAACACACCACAATAGAAAGGGAAAAACACACAACCAGAAAGGGAAACAAACAACCTAAATTCACCTATGGTACATGTGGGGTATACCCTGATTTCACTATTTATACAGTTTCAAGTATTACTCACTACAAGGCAATTCCAAATAGGTAACATTCATATATGAGAGATAGAAAGTATTTTCTCTACAAGTTTCCTAGATCTGGAATGATCTTAGCCACAAACATTCAAATTTTTCTATGACTACCTTTTGGCTCTCTCCTTTTATCCTAAAATAAGACAATATCACCAATTTGGAAATATATTTCCTTAGCCATTTTATTTCAAAAATCTTCTTCACTTTCAACTGATGTTCCTTTATTTTATCAACCACCTTCAACTTGTCTTCACTGAGTTTCTCAAGATAAAAAATTATCTTATCTAGAGAATCATGGAATTATCCATCTTCAACTACCTTGACCAATTAGAGAGCAAGAAATTTGATTGTGATGGGAATCTCAACATTTATTCCATAGAGAAAATAGAACGGTGACATAACAAATTCCTTTTTCAGAGTGATTATGTCCACCCACAATGCATCGTAAAGATTCTTATGCCAATTCCTATGATTTTGATCCACAACCTTACAAAAAATTCTTATAATATTATTGTTACTGGATTCAGACTGACCATTCCCTTGCGGCTAATAGTATTAAGCATGTGAGAGTGAGATTTCATAGCTATAACAAAACTCGGTCAACTCCATCGATGAAAAGTATGTTGCATTATCAACTACCACCTTCTAAGGCATTCCAAAACAGATGATGATATTTTCTTTGATGAAGTTACATATTGTTTCAGTGTTAGCTTGTTTGATCAGGATGGCCTCCACCCATTTGGTGAAGTAGTTTGTGGTTGTGAGCACGTAGGAATGACCTGCACTCAAGTGAGGATTGAGAACTACCAATGTAATATAGGCCCCAATACTAGAGTAAATCCTCAATGACCACCGGATCGAAGAGGGAGTATAGAAACATGTGGTCTTCCTACAAATTGTTAATAAGGCTTGCGCTTAGAAACCCATTGTCAAGCATCTACAAACAATGTAGGCCAATAATACCTACTATAGAGAATCTTGTGAACAGTCAGTATGGAAGAGAAATGTCTACCACAATCCTGGTCATGGTAAGATTTCAACAACTTTTCTTGGTGATCTTTATCAATACACCCTAGGAAACAATTGTCAAGTGCTCTCTTGTATAACACATGATTCCAGATGACATACCTGGATGATTTTAGCTTGAGAGTCTATTTTTTCTTATGATCAAGGTCCGTCAGACATTCACCATAAGTGAGGAATTATGTAATATCATAATACCATTCATTGGTGGTGTTTACAAAAATAACTTGGGACAATTCCTTACTTACAAATTTGTAGCACTCACACTCCTTTTCTTCATTATGAGTCATGAGAGACTCATCTTTCACCATTAAGCCTATACAAACCATTTCCTAGAACCAGATTTTAAGGTTGGATATCCAAGGCATACTCCTATATATTGGTCACCCAATTACCTCTCTTAGCTCTTGGATCTTGTTGAGTTAGGATTGATTTGATTGTGAAGCCCATAACCATCACCACATTATGGGAGTTGAGGATGTAGAATTTAAAATTCTTAACTTCTTTGACCATGGCATATACATAATTCTCCATTTGATTGTATTTCAACTTGTGATATTTCAGTGGGAAACTAATAAAGTAAATGGGTGGTTCAATACCTTCTTTGTTCTTTTGAATTAAGATGGCCAAAAAAGTATTTTCCGAAACATAGCAGTACAAAAAGAAATCTTTGTCAAAATTCAAACATACTAGGGTAGGATCCTTATAAATTACTTCCTTGATTGCATCAAATGCCTCCTTTCCCTCCTTATTCCACCTAAAACTTTCTTGAGGCTTCATCATACTTTTGATGTGCTTTATCAATTCAAAAATTCTAGAACAAAGTAGACAGATAAATTTTACCTTGCCGAAGAAAGAATGAAATCCTTTCTTGTTGGTAGGAAGAGAGAGTTCTTGAATTGGTTTTATCCTCTCAAGATCAATTTTGGATCCTTCTTTGTTCACGATGTATCCTAGGAGTTTCCCTTCAGTAATACCAAAGATGCACTTTTTAGGGTTTAGAGAAATCCCGTATTGTCGGCACCTAATCAATACTTGTCCTGGATGTATCAATTGATATCCCTGCCTCTTAGAGAAGACCTTAAGGTCATCAAGATAGATGAAAATTCAATGTTTAATATCTTTGAAGGCAAGATCCATTACCCTTAGAAAATTTCTCCAGCATTGATAAGGAAAACAACATTCTGCTATAGGAAAAAGTGCCCCACGGAGTTGTGAAGGTCATTTTGTGTCTATCTTATTATTCTACCTAAATTTGGTTATATCCAGAGAAACCATCAAGCAATGAAAGCATCTCAGATATTTTGACTCCATGTAGGATATGATCCATGATAGGAAGTGGGTAGTTATCATTTTAATGAAGCATGGTTCAAATTTTGGAAGTTGATACAAATCCTTATTTCACCATTCTTCTTCCACACTGGAACAATATTGGCCACCCACATGGAGTGGTGAATAGGGAAAATGATTCTTGCATTCAAAATTTTCAACACCTCTTCTTTGATTGTATCAACAATCTTAGGGTTATACGGTCGTTGCTTCTTGCCTAAAATGCTTAGCTTCAGGATTGAGTGATATGGAGTGATGCATTTATTTTGGTTTGAAATACTTGAGTTCATCATATGAATAAGCCAAAACATCAGAGTATCTTCTCAACAATGAGACAAAAATCCTTTTCTCCTCTGGTGAACAACACTTTCCAATATTTACCATTCTTGGCTACTCTGGGGTACTAATGTTATCCTTTTCAAATTTAGCAGTATACCGAGAGGATTCTTTAGCTTTTTCCTTGATAAACCGGTCATGTTTATCAAACAAGTATTCAAGAGACATAAGGCCTTTTAGAATCTTGTTTCCCTTTAGTTTAATGACCCCTTCTGAATCAATTCCATCTATCTCTCCTTTGTATTCTTCTGTAATATACTCACAATTCAGAGCATTACTTCCTTCTTAGAAGAGATTGTTGAAGTTGTCTATTTTCTCCAAGAAAGAGAGAAGATGACTGTCATAGTTGAACACCTAGAAGTGATAGAAATTATCCAACACACTTGGCCTGAATACCATCTTGATAGTCACTTTTTCCTTGTTAAAATATGGGTGTGGGGTCATAAGAGAGGTTAGGACTGCAAGAGAATAAAATTTCTCATTTTTATCGTGGGGAATAGCTTGAATTGAGAAAACATCAAAAGACTCGATGCAATCCCATCCCTTATTCCTATAATGCTTGAGCCTCGTGTTCTTGACTTGATATTGGATTCTAACCTATTTGACAATCACTTCAGCATCGCCAAGAAATTTTTAACTTCTTAATGCCCATGGATTCAACTACGTCCATCTCAAGAAGAAGGGCTTCGTATTCCGCAGTATTATTGGTGTTTTCAAATTGTAATTTAGCGGCAAAAGGAAGCAACTCAGTAGAAGGAGAAGTTAGAAAAACACCTGATCCAGAACTGACACTGGAATGGATTCCGTCGAACTCCATTTTCCATAACTGATTTTCTTCATCTTCCATGAGAAAAGGTAGGTTTTCATCTTTTTCCACAGTCAAGAAGTAGTTACCAAGTCCACTGTCTTGAAACAATATATCAGCTTTCAAATGCTCTCATTTTTGTACATTGTACTTCATCTTTCTCATGGGAAACAAATTCTTCATCTCACCTTTCACTGGAATGGTTGATGAGGACCAAACCATCTAGATCTCACCTCCTAAGTCTCTACAGAAGCTTCTTCTTAACAACATTCCAAAAGATGTATGGATTTATGCTAATAAGATGGCTAGTAAAACTTTATTGTTCGGGAAGTCGGCGAGAGCTATTTGTGCATCTTGGATTATCCTTACCAGTGGATCTTCTTTAGACTCCATATAATAACAAGAGCAAGTAGCTCGTGTCAAGGTGAGCCCTAGAGCGTAGGAAACCTTTATTGGAATTACATTATCTGAAGCACCCAAGTCTATTATACAATTGTTAAATTGGTAGCCTTTGATCAAGAGAGAAAGGTAAAATGGCCCAGCTTTGTGAGTCTTGGATGCACATAGGGAAAACATATTTTTTGAAGGAGGTGTGGGTGGTGTTGGTAGTAGCCCTTTGGAAGTGGAGATTGCATCGTTGGGATTTGAACTACCACCCTTGATGTAGCAAACACGTCTTTCAAATTGCTCTGGATATGTTTGTAAGAATTCAAATTTTGAAATCTGAACCTTAGACTTGTTCATATGCTCAATGATGTCAAATGGAGCGGAAGTAGATGGGGTAGGCACTCTTGGGGCAGTAAGTGCTTTGGTGGGTGAAGGAGGAACTGCCTTAGAACTTGGGACAATTTTAGCAATGGGAATAGCTGGTTGGGAGACATTGGCTGATTTTGTAGATACATTTAGAACTTTTGGAGGACTGGCTTTCGTCAAAGAATAATTGGATATAGGAGAAGTACTAGGGGACATAATTGACACAGTAGATTGCTTCTTTCTCGCCATAAGGTTAGGCTTCTCCTTCGCGGACTCCATAGAAGGCAAAAGCGGAGATCCTCTGTTAATTATCTTGTTTTGTAGAGTCACCACTTGAGGATCCTCTTTCTTCTTCTTTTTTGTAGCAACAGAAGAAGAAGCTCTTTTTTGAGACTAAGAGCAGGTGCATACCACACATGAGAAACTGGGAGCATCTTTTTCATCATCGTCATCATCTCTTGAGGAATACTCAATGAAATTGACTATTACCATCCTCTTATACTTCTTCAATATCAAGCATGTTACCATCCTCATTTTCTTCCTCCGGTTTTTCAATTTCTTCTTCTTGCTCCTCAGCATCGCATGCTACATTTATTGGAGGTGCTTCAAGAGCAAGTCTCTAGGGCAACATACCAAATATTTTCTTATTTGGAAAGTTCCTCGTAGGAGCATCTCTGTTTATGGAAGCTTGAGCCAAATCTTCTTAAGGGAGAGAACTTCATTAGCCAGCTTATGCACTAATGAGTTCGTTGTTTCTATATTTGAACATTGGCCTTTCTCCTTATTTGGGCCTTTCTTGATTTTTCCTGACATGATCAAGTCATCTTCAACTTCAACAGTTAGCCTTTGTGCCTCGTCCAAATTAGCTGGTTGATTTCTTCTTAGCATGAAACTTACTTCAGGAAGCTGGGCATTTTTGAATAAACTCAACTTAGTGTCCTCTATAGGTCAGGCAACTTCGAGGATTTTGTACAACATTTTGTTGAACTTGGAAAAAAAATCCCTCATGGGTTTGTATGGCTCCTTCCTGAGCTGAGACCATTGCCGAGAAGGGCATGGGCATCCTCAGAAGGTTTGAACCTAGCTTCAAACTTTGTCTTCATATCATTCCAATTGGTTATATATCTCCTTGACAGATGGTAGAGCTAGTCTGCAGCTGCATCTTGCAAAGATTTAACAAAAAGATGAACTGACGCAGCATCATACCCTACGCCTAACACTCCATAAGAAGTGATGGAATTTGTAATGTGGTCATCTGGGTGTTGTTTCCCATCATCGTAGAACATGGGAACGTTCTTCCTTGACCCTCTAGGAAAATCATGTAAAGGTGGGTTAAGAGCTAATGGACCCTTGTTTTTCCCCAAGGGCAACAATGCTTCTTGAGCCATTAATGGTCCCTCTTCTTTGGATTCTCCTTCTTCTTCTTCGACCCTTTCAAAAAATTCTTCAACAACTTCCTTTTTGTGGAGGGATGTAGTTCAATAATTCAACTGTAACTCTGACAACAAAGTATTCAAGAGGAAAGGTTGAATGAAATTCAAGGAAGTACTGTTGATCTGTTCTCCTTGCAATTTGACTAATAGGAAGTTTGTAATCAACTTGCAATTGTTCTTCAAAATTAGGATTAGTCACAACACTCGCTCTTGAGGATCTTGTATAACATCTTTCTGCTAGCTTGAATGCACAATTCAAACAAAGTTCTTCTAGGCTCTCCTCTGTTGATTGTGAGCTTGTATCACACGTTTTATGGCTTGTGTATGTTCTTCTTCAAGGTCAAAGATTCTCAAAGAAACTGTTAGGAATTATCATTTATTACGCATATATTTGTTATTGCGTACATATATTGTTTTGGTGGTTGAAACAGTTCGCCTATCTTTAGTTTGAGTTGTTCGTGGAGGTTTCATACGACTCCTTAGTTTAAGGATATCCTCTCCCTATAAATTTGTATTGTGCTCGAGATTAATTAATAAGAACTATTATTATGTTCATTGTATTACGTAAATACGATCCAACACTATCATCTGGTATCAGAGTGATCATGGAATCCTGAGATATTATCGGGGGAAAAGCCACCATTATTTTTGGTTGCCCTACTGCATGAGCCAATAATCTGAGGATTTTTGTAACAAAGTGTTTTTTTTTTGTTATTTTTGTGTGACTAGATTGTGGGTTTTGAATAGAATGAACACCATTCAGAGCAAGGATCTCTTGTATAGATAGAAACAGATGGGTATATGGTAAACGTGGTGGAGTGCTATCTCTCATGCATGGATCAGTTCTGATCTTAACTTTCACACGGATCCCCATACTGGTGTCACCACGCTACACAGTCCAGCAATGTGAATAATAATCATCCACAGATTCTGAGAAGCATAATATTTCCATTGATTACGCTAGACGAGTCTACACAGTTTTTAAGGAGATTTTGTAGCAGAAAAATGGCAGACGTCTGAAGCTGCTAATGTAAATGCGTTGATTTTAAGAGTATTCTACATGGAACAAAGAAATTTATCTTTGACAGTTTTCAAAGATCAAATTTGGGATCAACGCGCAAATATAAAATCTAAAGGACTTCAAAACGATGCCAGTTCATCACCATACATTGCAATTAAATATCCCAAAATGTTGCAAGTTCAAAACGCTGCAGTCTTTGCATTGGATCGGTTAAGATCTCCCCCCACGGATTTCTAAAAGCGAAGGTGTAACGTGTTTTTACGTGTCTTCTTTTGATATTTAAGAAAGGTTTATTATTTTTCTATCCTATAGGTTAGTGTTTAAAGTTTATTATTTTAGTAATTTTAAGTTTGGGACAATATTATTTGAGTCTAATTACTTTTGTCATTAATAATCATAATTTATTTGACTTAGTCAAATAAATGGTCATTGGAAGTTAGAGTTTTTAGATTTAAGTCATTGTTTAAAAATAAAATTGAGTTGTGCATGTCCAAAATCTAAAGTATTAACGTCGAATTCAATTCGTTTATAAAGTCACCCTAATGTTATTTAAGTCAAATGCCATCTTTTTATGTTTTTCATTCATTGTGTCTAAACGTATTATCGTAGAGTGTTTTGTCAAAGCTAGAAAGTCAAATATTGTTGTTAGTTTTATAAATTAAAATAATCGTCATTGTGTTATTGTCTCGTCTTGTGGAGTTAAAAATTGTGAAAATAATTTTTTTTGCCTCACTTTTCAATAATTGGACGTATTTTCGCTTGTACGTGACGTCCATCTTGTGGGGATAAATTGTACATAGAGCTCCATGATCAAATCTGATTGAGTTAGCAACAAAATAATTAGAGGATGGAGGCATTGGAGGTTGGAGGTTGATCAATAACCTCTCATCAGTCACCTACGACAGGGCTGCATCAAGGTTTGGTGGCACATTTTGTTGTGTGTTTCATTTCAGTGTTCATGTTTTGTATGGTTCTAGATTCTGGAAAAAAATATGTGTTGGAGCACAAATGACTGTTAGTGATCCTCTGATTGACGTGATCCTCTAACTGTCGTACATCGTTGGAAGATGGTCTGCTTGTGAATACGCTCACTTGCAATGGTGACAATGTGCAGTAAGATCTAACTAACAAGACCCGATCAGTTGCATGTCTTTGATGCAGTTTGTTTCTTAGTGTTTTTGTGTGGAAATTTCACATTGTGGGGGAACATGGAACCAATGTTCCATTTCCATCCTACGCCTAAAATGAATAAAGTCAAATGAAGCTTCCAGTGGCAGTGACAGTTTCTTATGTTGTTCAAGATCGAGTGGCAGTGATCAACAACAGTGGCTGCAATTAAGAACATTGTGATTCTTATAGGAAGTAATGTGAAATACCTTTCCTGTATATGTTCTTGCTACGCCCTTAACCTATCGCTTGTATTAGGATATGAGTGTCGGCTTGTGGCTTACCATATCATTTTATTATATCATTTATACTTTCTCATGCTTAATAGGTCAACCTTGGTGATGGTCATAGCATAGGAAAATATATATGGGATTATAGGTGTATTTCATTATCATTGGAGCATTTGAGTCTTATTATATGAGGTTGCCCCCTCGAAGTGGCGAAGCTATTCTAATTGATATTGAGATCATTATTCTTATTGTGAATTGGAGTTCCTCTTAATCTGAATTATACAAGTACATTACAAGTGATCAGAGCGACCACCCGTGTTTGAATCCCACTCGGTCGTTACGTCGTGTAGCCGGGGCCTTGGGGCAGATGGTCTCGTACGTAAGGAGTGCAGGCACAAACCTGAATGAAAGCGTGGTGGGATGTTATGATCCTCATGTTGCACTAACGCCTGAGTTTTTTTTTTTGGTGCATTATCAGGTATTAGTACTCCTCAAACACTCAAGGTTATTAGCTATCTCAAAAAAAAGTAAGCTTAGAGGGGTATCTACGTTGTTTTGTATCAGATAAGCAAAGGTGGATTAAATGGCTACCACTGGCAGAATGGTGGTATAACACATCTTTTCATACCTCTTCTAAAATGACCCCATTTTTAGCATCCATCTACCTTCTATCACTTCCTCCTTGATGAAAACAAGTCAGAGATTTGAGAAACACATTCAACATCAACAACAGGTTTTGGCTAGTTTGAACGAAATTTCACACAAAACAGGATTCAACACCGTGGAAAGACATTTTAAAATTGGTGACTGGGTTTTTGTACATGATGTCCCTAAAGCAACACAAACTTGCTCCTATTTCCCTTATCAAGTTCTACAGATAATTAGCAGTGTTGCTTAAAACTAGAGTTGCCTCCATCTTCAACATACAGTATCCATGTTTCAAAGAAGGTTATTGAAGAAATTTCCCAGTTACCAGAACTTGACGAGGAAGGAAGAATCATTTTGGAGCTAGAGGAGATTTGGCAAACACGTATTAAGAGGCTGAGAACCAGAGACATTAAGGAATATTTGATCAAGTGGAAGAATTGAACATAGAAGACGCCACCTGGGAGGATCGAACATCCAGGATTATTCAACGTTGAGGATAACGTTGGTTTGAGGGGAAAAGCATGCTATGCCCTTAACTTATTGCTTGTATTAGGATATGAGTAGCAGTGGCTTACCATAATTTTATTATATCAATACTTTCTCATTTAATGGTTCCTTGGTGATGGCCATAGCATATGAATAATATGTGGGGAAAGGTAGTATTTCATTATCATTGGAGCATTTGAGTCTTATATATGGTTTGGAGGTTGCCCCCTCGAAGTGGCGATTTCTGCATAGTTTTGTAATAAGAATTATACAAGTAATTTCATTACAATTCTATTTTGAAGTTTTGTAATAAGCATATTGTGATTCCTATATACATCCATGATGTACAAGCATAGTGGCGAACAAAAGCACCAGAGTAAGTCAGTTCATGGATCTTGAAAGGGTTTATGGGAGGATCCATAAAACCACACGAGGTGGATAGTTGATGGGGCCTGTTCACATCAAGGTTTGTGGTAAACTTGTTGAAAACCATGGAAGGAGAGAGCCTTTCTTTTGATCAAGATCATGAGTCACATTGTAGGACATGTTTCAGAGGGGTGATCATATTGCAGAAGAGTGTGTGGATGTTTTTCTACCATGTTTGCACTAAGGGGGGAAAGTCAGGAATGATCATTTATTAGGCATATATTTGTTAGTGTGTACATATATTGTTTTAGTGGTTGAAACAGTCCACCTAACTTTAGTTTGAGTTGTGCGTGGAGGTTTCATAGGACTCCTTAGTTTAAGGAGATCCTCTCCCTATAAATTTGTATTGTGATGGAGATTAATTAATAAGAACTATTATTTTGTTCATCGTATTACGTAAATTTGATCCAGTACTGTCAGCAACGTGGTAATGGTTAAATCTTTCTTTATCACCCTACATACAATTTATTAGATCAGCTGATAGGTCCTCTTGAGTATCTTCAAAGAACAAGATATTATGCTACAATAGTAGAGGATTTCCAGGGATAGCCATGAAGGTAAAACTGTTGAGCATACATGAAGACTCTTGTGGCTTTTAATATCTATTTTTTTTTGTATTTTTCAGCTATTTAATTTTTATGGATTTTGTCGTTTTGATGTGGTGTATAGACAAAAAATTTTGCCCCATGGTGGGTGCCAAAAACTATTGGCGAGATAATTTTTCACTAGGAAAAATTAGTTGAATTTCACCAACACTCTGAGACTAAGTCCCTCCCGCTTGGAAAAGGGAGGCTCCCTTTATTGTATTAAAATAAAACAACTTTTTGGTTGTGATCTGAATTTTGGATTAGTAATGTTAGCATCATAAGATAATAAAATCACCATTGTGATTATGTATCTTTTTTATCACTTGATTTTTTTTCTATGGATCTCATTGGATGTAACTATAGAACACAGTTCAAGATGAAGTCGTGAAACCATGAGACCTCAAAAAAGATAGTTTCGGTGCAAAGGATTAAAAACTATGGAAACTTTATCAAAATCATAACTTGATTACACATTTGTGTTCCTCTCAAAAAATTATGCAAGTTAAAAAAAACAGCGCCCAATCTCGAGTTTGTATGCAAAAGTTATGGCCTTCGAAAGGTAGTGGACTTTGCATGGTGATAAAACTGCCCTTAAAGCTAGAGTGGTGGTTGTGCAACCACCCCAATGGTTTTGTAAGATTCAGTGGAAATTTCATAACTTCCCCAACGATTTCACAACTGCCGTGGTAGTTAACCATCAGTGGTAGTTATGAAACTGTCAGTCTGTGGCAAGCGACAGTTCTATCATTGGGAAAGTCTGGGAAGAGTAACGACTGTAAACGGTTCCTTTTCAAATTTTGAGTCTTTTGGGATTCTATTTCAAGGTCTTCTTGGTGTCAAACTTTTATATGTGTGTGTGTGTGTGTGTGTGTGTGTGTGTGTGTGGAGAAGGTCTTTTTAAGGGAAGGACGATACTCCAAGCAAATTTTTATTCTTGATCATATGTGGTTTTCTAAATTGGAGTGTGAAAGGAAGGTGTGAGTGAGTGAGTTTCAAAGTTTATTTGAGTGTTTTAAGATCACAGTGTTCATGAAGCCCTTGGGAAGGAAATAAGCTTGTACACAAAGACATGATAGTGAGATGAGGAAGCATTGCTTCACTCTTGCTATAGTTTTCTCGATTTGAATTTCTCCATGATAATATGGTGTCTCTCTAATTGTGTTTGCTCTCTTTCATTGCTTGGTATTTATTTGATTATGTAGCATTCTTAGTTCATTTCTAAAGCAAATTTAATGGCTATTTATGCAAATCACAAGAAATTAGTTTATTGATTAATGATGGGAATTGTGAGGAATGCATAGGATCCGTATTGGTGAAACTTAGTGTGTAATAACCACCTAGTTTATGGACCAGGTTGGCCAATAAGTCGGGGATCCAAGAGACACACTCCACTACACCTACAGAAAATGCTTGCACCTCGTACAAGGGAAGAATTTTCAAGAAAGGTGAGATATTGGGAGTGAGAATTTAGAAAGAGGGGGTGAATATTGCAAATAGGCTTAAGCAAATCCTTACAAGTATTAACCAGAGTTTATCAACACATAATTGGAAAGAAAAACAACTTTGCTAATTATGACAAGACAAAATGAACCATGAACATAAAATCTCATTCATTCATTCATCAAAATATTTTACACACTTCTTAGTTTTGCAATATTGACATGTTCACAAAGCTACAAAATGAGAGGGAGAGGAAATATATGGAAGGGAAATAAAAGAAGTGTTATATTTGTTTGTTATTTTTAGCTATCTACTCATGAACTCACAAAATTGACAACCCCTTGAAATGAGGAAGTCATTACAATACAGTTTCTCAAAATAACTCTTTGTGTACCCCCCACATGACTTTTCACTAACCTTAACAACATGTGACCTTTTTTATTCCTGGGAAATAAATTGATTCCCTTTTTATTAATTGGAGGAAACTCATTACAAAGTACAACTATAGATCACATTTTAATGAATAAGACAAAAAGTGAAAAGTAAGCCTGATGAGGGTCGTCAATCCTCGCCATTAATAATGTCAATCCGGGATGGTGTCCGAAGGCTGTATGCATTAAGAGAAGAAGATCTCGGAAAGTGGATCCTTTAAAAACAATCCAAACTTGCATAAAATAAATCACACACGCCGAAATGTAAACACACTTGCATAAAGGAAATCACACTTCTAGGAATAAAACACACTTGCATAAATTGAAATTTCTCAATTGGAAATAAGCAAAATTAAATGAAACACCTGCAGGTTTATAATAGACTGAATGTTACAATACAAAGAGAAGAACAACACAACAAGATGATAATTACAGAAAAAGAAATAAACACAAATTATTACAAAATAAAAACACAAATATACAGATCCATCTTCCTTAGAATGAGTGGCCAGCTCATTCCTTGGAAGAGGATTTAAATCATGCTTTGATATCTTAACTCAAAACTGTAAAATATTGGAGAGAAAAGAACAGATTCATTTCTTGGTAAAAAACATTACATATCTAAGTGTGGAAGGTTGCATTTATAATTTATGCGTCCAACAAAATCCTTATTTTGGGAGATACAATTTGATCTTATCTTTATTCTAATCCTAACAACTAATATCTCCATCTCCACAAAATATGGAGAGAGATATATTATTGGAGTCAAAGTCTTATCTCACTTATTTTAGGAAGATTTGCTCCCAAATCTTCTCCTTACTTTTTTGTAACAAGAATCACAATGATTTTATTCTCTTACATTATTGGAAGGAGGCTTTTCCTCAAAAAATGATTTTCACGAAATACCTTTCCCAGATTTTCCATTTGACTTTGCTGTTTTTGATTGTGGAACTTTTGATGCTTGTCTAATACGTTTTTTCCTCCTACAATTCACTAAAAGTTAGATTTATCTTCATTGGTAAACCCTGTTGCAAATCTGAATGATTTTTTTGTTAAAAAATTTTCTATGAACAAAAAAATCTCTCTAATTTTCCATTTGAATTTTCAATTTCTTTTTATGGAACTTTTAGTGCTCGTGTGATGAACTTTTTCCTCGGACTGCAACTCACTAAAAGTTAGATTTCTCTTCTTTGGTAAAACTTGTAGAAAATCTAAATGAGGTTTATGTTAAACACATTGCTATGAAAGAAAAAATCTCTCAAATTTTCCATTTGACTTTTCTATTTCTGTTTATGGAACTTTTAGCGCTCATTTGATACACTTTTCCTCGGATTGTAGCTCACTAAAAGTTAGATCTCTCTTCATTGGTAAAACCTGTAGCAAATCTGAATGAGGTTTATGCTAAACACATTTCTATGAACAAAAACCTCTCTCAAATTTTCCATTTGACTCTCTGATTATTCACAGTCCCCATTTGATGCAAGTTCTGGAACTAAATCTGTGAGTTCCAGAACTAAACCTGCGAGTTCCGGAACTAACTCTGTGAGTTCCGGAACTAAACCTTCGAGTTCCAGAACTAACTTTGTGAGTTCCAGAACTAACTTAAAACAAATATAACTTTTGCATACGATCTCAGATTGAGATGATTCTTTTTTTGAACTTGCATAATTTTTCGAGAGGAATCTAAATATGAAATTAGTTTTGAGTTTAGATATACCATCCATGATAAATTCCACTTTTCCCAATACTAGAATTATCTTTCCTTTATGTCCTGCATACACAAGACTTTGCATCTTTTCCCAAATAATTAATAGGATTAGTCAACAAAATAGATAACAAAATATTTCTAAAGAATGAACAAGATATATATCCTATATTCTATCTTAAGCAAACTATAAGTTCCCATATTACATTTAAATCCACTTTCAAAGGTAACTTAGAAGGACAAAATAATGGTAATTTATTTCCAGCTTATGGCCTCATCAAAACCCCCCAAAAAAGAAATAGAACATGAAAGAAGAGAGCAAGGGGGTGGGAAAGAGAGAAAGGAGAGAATATAGATACTCGGATGAGGATGATGCACTTGTCGATGTCGATTGAATTTTTGATGGACTCTTGGAGAGTTCTTCTAGAAAGATCTTAATCCCTATAAAGGTGTAAGCTTCTCATCATGAGGAATGCGTATAAAGCTAAAATATTTGAGCCAATTCTTAGAGATAAGATTGATTTTCTTTCATTTCATGAACCATGCCTGATGCTCCTTTACGGTGTTGGAAATAACTACCCTTATTTTGGTATTATACTCCAGTGTGTCTTCATTGAAATAAAATGGATCTCCAGCCTCCTTCTTAACTAGATCTTCAAATGGTTTCAGTAGATCATCTACTGAAGTATTTTCATCCACCATGGGTACTCCTAGTTTTTGTACCTCATCATTGATATCTTCCTGCATCTTTGAAGTATGTTCCTCGTAGGAGTCCAATTAGTCAACTTCACCATTTAGCATTTTGTACCAAGAAACAAGAGTTCTGGCCCAAACTTGACACAAGTCTTTAGATGCAGAATTGAATACTTTTCTACTCACAAGTATAGAAGAGTTAACATTGCCCATTTTAGTTACCAGTGGAAATACCTAGTCCCAATGTTCCTTCTCTTTTTCAATCGAGTCTTTAGTCATCCTTACCTTTGTGGAAGTTGTAATTATATACTCAAACAATGAGAGAATCTCATGAAACATCATTTTACCCTTTTCAAGAATCTTGCTCATCCACTTATCATTTTCCCTTCCTTGCATCGCGAAGCCTTGAGTATTTCTTATGGATTCCGGATCAAAGATACTAATGGGAGTAACTTCCTCAGCTATAATATATGGAACACCATTTATATCCATAAAGGTTTGCACATATAAGGTGAGGGTTCTTACATGTTCTTCTAGTTGCTCAATTTTCTCCTTGTAGACACCCCAATTTCACATCTATCCTAAATCAATTAATTCCCCTTCCTCATTTCCCACAAAAATACACTTCGAATTAATCAAATATAATTTGATTAATTATACATTTCAAAATCCAAAAAATAACCCAATCCTCACCACATGTCATTATTCTCCATGTTTTTCTACTATTGAATTAAAAATTCAAATTCAAATCCTCACCCACCCTTCGGGGAAGTGGTCCCCACTCATCTAATCTTGCCCACATTCCTCACCTAATCTTGCCCACATTTTCAAACCACTCACCCTATCTTGCCCAACAAACCACTCACTTAATCTTGCCCACATTTTCAAACCATAATTACTTAAATTAATCTAAGTGGGCTAAAATACAACTTTACCCCTCCCCTCTATAAGTTTGAATGCCCTATCTAAGGTCCTTTGAGCAAATAACATCCTTTTGCCTCGTCCTAATGGTGTGCAAAGTAAGAGGATCATTGTTGCAGGAAGGTTTGCTTAAGAAAAGCACCTACATATCACACAATCAGGGCTCAATGTTTCCTAGCCCATTCTTCTACAACGTGAAGGAGGAGGTATGATTATTGGTATTTTACTTCCTTGTTAATAGTGCATTTTTTCCTAGCTTACACTCCTTATACTCCTCATTTCTCGTAATAAGGAAAGTGGATGATTCCTTGAACAGGTGGGAATATCCCTCATGCATTACTGGTCTTAAAGGAATGGTGCTCATTTCTTAATCAGATGAATTATTCTCACCAACATGATTGATTACCTTCAGTTGGACTACCTCCATGTACTGAATCCCTGAAACTCCATTGAAGAAGTGGGAAGCAACCTATTCTAGATTTCCTTTCTTCATTTTCGCCATCATGAATATGGCTTAGAAATCTGAAACTTCCACTTGTTGAACCTTGCGGGCCTCTCCTCCGACCATCTCTTACACCCATGAGAATATCTCAGTTGATTTAGGCTAGACATTAGGCATGATTTTTATTTTCGACTCTGAGTTAGATGACACATCTTGCATTGGTTGAACTTGTGCAGCTATAGAGGAGGAGATACTTTGAGACTGCTAATGGATTAATTGATGAGTTAGGTCAATTTCTTCTTGTTCCAAAATTTTTATAGGATCTTGTGTTGTTCTTTCCTTTTTGTGCAATCTCATGTAGCGTGGAGCCTCTAATTCTATTAAATTCCTTTTTAAGGGATCTCTTGAGTGAGTAGAGATTGAAGTTTTCTAAGTTGATTTTGAAGTAGAAAGGCGAGATGCTTGTCTTTTGAGAGTTGGGAAACATCCTGCTTTGATGAGGGTAGCTTTCTTCTTTTTGAACCATTCCCTTGATATCCAGATTACCACTTCAGTTCACTCATTTATGTCCCCTAATTCACAAATGATCCAAGAGACTTATGGGAGGGGTGATGCTTTCATAGTTTGATACTCAGAATCATACATTTCAATAACATCATCTTCAATTCCATCCTCATACCAATAAAACTTGAGTTTTATCATCTATCCAACTATCATCCTGATATGATCACGTTATTGAACTTTAAAATAATCTAAAAAATTCACCCAATATTCCTCAATTTACAAAACCTAGTGCAAATCAGGAAGGTGGAATGTTTCTGGGTTGCTTTGAATGTCAAAATCTGCCCTTGGTGCATATGAGTAGAGATTCAGGGGGAGCAAAGGAAGCTTCCAAGTTTGTGACATCATTAACATTCTTGCAGGAGAAGATCCCAAGAAAGATAGGGAATGAAACACTTTTCTTTTTATTATTCTTGAGCTTACCATTGATGTGAGAAATTTACTTATATAGTTCAAAAATCATGATCTTATCACTGAGATATCTTAGTAGCTTACCTAGAGCAAGATCGAACTTAGCTACTATGATGTATGAAAAATTTTAGAACTATGAGAAGAAATACCCATACCTCTTGATCAAAGTAGCATCTTGTGAAGACAACCTTGATCCATGATTTCCCTCCAACAACTATATGACATACATAGTGAATGAATCATTCACTCTTGTAAAATTGTGGTTGCTCTCCTTTAGGGTTGATTGTGGATATTTCTCATAGGCAGGATCCTTTTGAGAGATATTATGAGTGAGAGTTAGTCCTCTAAATGGTCTTGTGCTCGCAAGAGCGTAGACCAAGTAGGATGGCATTGAAAACATTTTTATCCAACAACTAAAGCAATTGTTGATGGATCTTGTGACTGATTATCTTCCCCCAGTTGATCATATGATTACCCTCAATGACCACAAGGATGAAATGTGCCACCCAATCTTGAAAATATCTTGTTGCCTCTTCTCTCATCACCTTGCTCAGTAGGATGATTGCACCTGAAAATACTTCGTGGAATTCACTTCTAGATAGGGCTTTTGATAGGTGAGATGGCTTCCTTCCCTGTTTCAACCATGACCCCAATGCAAGTCCTTGAAGATATGATTTTTTTTTGGACCATTCACCTGATACAAATTATTTTTTGATGATAACTATGTTGTTCCATGCGGGAATATGCATACATTGAGAAATTCCTTTAGGGGTGAGCACCACCAGAATTAAGCTATCATCCACCCTTATGATTCTTGTCTTTGGCTCGTAGAGATGAAAACATGCAAGTACCATTTCCATGCTATGAATGGATACATGATGACCACTCGTAACATATAATCCACTTGTGATTACTTTATCCTCCACTGGTTCTCTAGGACCATCGAGCATTCGATTCTTGAGATCCTCCAAGTCCATATGAGTAACATCGCTATCACCCACACCTGGGTATTCCAATACTAGGGCTGAGATAGGCTCTAGACCAACAAATTTGAACTCCATACTTGCAAAAATCAACAAGATGAACAAAAATGAATATGACAACTTTCTGTAACTAAATCCGATACTTTCTGTTTTTAGCAGTTAGGGTTCAGGAGATGCCATATTGGGAAAAAGTGTTTTGTTGCAAATATTAAATTTTCTAAAACCCTTAACATGCTAGGAATATATTTATTGATATTTCTTGGTGTTTTTGGACAATTTCTCTTTTGGAAAGTTGCTTTTTGCTTTTTTTGCTTTTTTTTTCTTTTTTGGAAAAAATTGTCTAGTTTGTCATCTTCATTTTTCTCTGAGTGCATTGATCTGATGAGGTTTTATATTTCTAGTAAGTTGCTATATCTAGTAAGAGAGGGTACTAGATACTTAATATTTTTTTAAATATCACTTATCCATATTTTATTGCAACGAAAATGCCATCATTGGGTTCTACTTACTTTCGGGACTTTGTGCTCCAAATTTCACCCCTATCTGCTTGCTGGAATGTTTGGAAAACAAAAATGCATCTTATAAGGCATGAAACTAGGGTATTTGTCCATCAAAATATTAGGGTATCATCTACTTTGTTGTTACAATTTTCTTGAAGGTGCCTAAGATGAGGAACAACTGTGAAAATTTCATCCGAATTTGTTTATTGATTTGCAAGATATGAGTTTTTATGGTTTTAGTGTGTATGAAAGCTCTAGAGAAACTTTGACATAGTTTATGGTAAATTTAAAATTTTCTGCAGCTATGGAGAAGAAAAAATGGAGGCTTGGTAAAAAAATGAGGTGAGGAGAAGTAATTTCAAGTTTATGAAACTTTCGACAGTGTTTTTTGTGTTCGAATGAGGTAAAAATGGGTAGTAGCAAGTAACAATAGTTAGATTATTTTTTAGGTTTTTAAAATTCATGGTATGGAGTGAATTTTATTTTCACCTATGTCCCCTTGGGACAAGGACATGAGGGATAGGAAAATGTTCCCTTATGTGGCCTTGACAAATGGCATTACATGATTTCTCGATGAGGGAAGGAGAAAAATCAACTTTCTAGTGCCCAGGGGCTGAGATTGGGTCACATGGAGAATCATGGAAGGGGCTGGAGTGGGGCATATTTTATTGTCTCCTCTATCCCCTTAGGATAGGTATAGGAGGGAAAAAAAAATGCACCCTCATGTGGTGATGACAAGTGGTAAGGTCTGATTCGGAGCGGGGGAAGTGAGAAGGGGCTTACTTAAGCACTGTAGATCATATTTCTGGTCACATGAAAATCCAAAGCAAGGGAAAGAGTAGGGAGGATTTTATTGTACCTTATGTCCCCTTGGATTAGAAATAGGAGGGACATAAAAATGTGCCATGCCTTGGTGATGACAAGTGGTACAACTCTATTGTACGACGAGAGGGGCTAAAGGAAGACAGATAAGCCCTGCATAGCACTTAACAAGGTCATGTGAAGCACTAAAGGGAAAATCTGGGGTGGGGCACATTTTCTTGTCCCCTATGTCCTCTTGGGACAGGGACAAGAGGGACACAAAAATGCACCTTAATTTGGAGGTGAAATGTGTCCTCTTGAAAAATTGGCTAAGTATGAGAGACATACCTTCCGAGAGAGAGACTTGTCGAAAACGTTTCCAGAGCTCCCCTTATATGATTTTGAAACCTAAGAGCATTACAAATACAATGGGATTGGTATATACTTCCAATTCTTCCTGAAACTACTTGAAAGTACTCCTTTTCCCTTGGGACATTAGGGTGTGTTTGTTGAAATTGAGATGCCTTGAGAGAGGCTTGAGTCCTGTGAAATATTTTAAGGTTACATAATGTAGAGGAGTCTTCAAGATTTCTAATGACTACTTGTTTTCTTTCCAACTCACTACAGAACTCCCATAACCCTCTATTGAAGCTAAGGTACCATTTTACACTGTAAGCTCCTTAACCCTGAAAAACCCACTTTCACCGTTACTATCCCTAAACCTCTTAAACTTCCCTAAATCTTCCTAAATTAGTTCCATTAGTATCCATACTCTTCAAAAACACTCCCATATGATTTTTGGCTTTCCAATTTGTCTCGAAGGATGCACACTTGTCCAGAAAAGGCTTAAAATAACCTTTCTAGACTTAA
This sequence comes from Taxus chinensis, assembly GCA_019776745.2. NCBI lineage: Eukaryota > Viridiplantae > Streptophyta > Pinopsida > Cupressales > Taxaceae > Taxus > Taxus chinensis. Next base: position 15,221,139 of record CM034154.1, on the reverse strand, counting down.
AAGAGATTTCACCACTGAAAGCAATTCACTGAAAGGACTGAATGACCTTATCACAATGTTTCAAGCACTTAGGGAAAGTTTTTACAATACATATAAGGACCTGCAAGATCATGATAGGCATGACACAAAGGTCAAAATGATGCAAAGAGGTGTTCAGGAGGGTTTTCATGTAAATTTTTCAACACTAGGGTTACGTTGTCATGTTTCAAGTTTGAATTTTTCCCTTGCAAAAACACATGACAAAAATATTATATGTTAAAAAATTTAAAGTTTTCTTCATCCAAAGGACTTGTGTACAACAATACAATGTTGTTATGTATTTTACTTCAGCCGTAGACAAAGAAACTGAAGGCTATTGTTTTCTTAGCCATGACACAAGATTTTTTCCAAGAAAAAATGTTCCTCCACTTGTACTCCTTCTGCCATCAACACTTCCTTCCCAATTTGCATCTATGTATGTTGTTAGTGTGAAATATTCACCACTTGGATACCACAAGTCATAGTCCAAAGTGCCATTTAGATATTTGAATATCCTTTTTACCACTTGCACATGTGTTTCTTTTGGGGTTACTTGAAAATGTGCTACCAAGCCTACAACTTGCATGATGTCTAGTCTTGATGTCATGGTGTATAACAAGCTACCAATCATGGATCTATAATGTGTCTTATTCATTTTAGGAGATTTATCATCTTTACTTAACTTGCATCCTATAATCATGGGTTTTTCTAACAGGTGTGCAGTCTTCCATTCTAAAGTTCTTCAACATCTCCTTTATATACTTGGTTTGGGAGATAAATATTCCTTTGTTAGATTGAGAAATTTCCAAACCAAGGAAAAATGAAAACTCACCCAGCATGGACATTTCAAACTCCTTTTGCATATATTTTGTAAACTTTTGGAACATTTTTTTACTATCTCCTTCAAGAATGATATCATCCACATATACCACAACAATCAATTGATTCTCACCTCCAGTCTTGATATAAAGATTACTATCAACAAATCCCATTTTAAAACCTTGATCTTGTAGATATTTATAAAGTCTTGAGTACTAGGCTCTAGGGGCTTGCTTTATCCCATATAGTGCCTTTTTCAATCTGCACACATATTTCTTGTTTTCTAATAGAAGAAAACCTTCTAGTTATTTAATAAACTTCTTCCTCTAAATTTCCATTTGGAAAAACAAATTTCACATCCATTTGATAAAATTTAAAGTTCTTAAAACAAACATATGCCATAATCAGTCTAATGGCTTCCAATCTCACAATAGGGGAAATTTTTTCCTTCAAAATCAATACCATCCATTTGAGCATATCCCTTGTAAACCAGCCTTACATTATTTCTTGTTACTTGGCCATCTTCATTCAACTTCTTCTTGAAATATCACTTAGTACCAATTACATTCTTGTCTTTTAGTCTAGGAACGAGTTCCCATGTCTCATTCTTTTCAATTTGATTTAATTCTTCTTCCATAACATCGATTCAATGTATATCATTGATAGCTTCTACAAAAAAATTGGGCTCTATTTTAGATAACAAAGAGAATTTTACTTGTTCATATGTACTTACTATTCTTCTTCTAGTTTGTACTCCAATATCCTTATCACCAATAATTAGACTTTCTGCACGATTTTTCTAGACAAATATTGATGGTGCCTTAATATCTTTCCATTCCACTTCTCCTTGATTTTCTACTTATACTTCCTCTTTTTCTTTGAAGCATGGTCCCTTTGAATGATCATTTATTTGTGCACTTACGTTTTGAGGCCTTGTTTCATCCATCTTTACACTAGAACTGTAACAACCCTTCGTTATCACAAACCCAATACCATACATATATATTTAAAAAAAGTAATAGTTTAATGTCTTTTTAGATAACTTAGATATAACAAATTATATAAATAATTATCACAACAATACCTCTAAATTAAAATTGAGGTCCAAAACATCCGTTAGTTACTATATTTCTAATTGTCAAACAAGAGTTGATCCATTAAATTTCATTTAAAATTTATACATTAATTTCCCACAATTTTCCATACAATGTATGATAAAAAATCATTTCATAATACGATGATTAACATCAAATTTATTTCATATTCCATATCATTACTTGAGACAACAAGCTGGTCCCTAGCCAAGCACAACAATATGCCCATACGTTATAAAATAGATTTTAATATCAAATATTTATCTCCAGAAGTTCTTGTGCACATGTGTATCTCTTTGTGCAACTATATAGAGGGAAATAATTATTAGAGCGCTTCTCCTCCAACCACAAAACCTTTCGGTTCCCCCAAAATCCTCTTGCAAGCAAGAGGGGCCCAACCCTTCACGAGGAAGGCATATAGATATATTCAATTATCAACAAAGAATAGTAATTGAGAACCATGTGTAATATACCAAAATTCTAAAATATAGCCCATCATAAGACCACGGTAACCCATACCCTCATATGATTCATGGCTAGTAAAAAATAAGGATAACTGAACTAACAATGCATACAACTAGATACATTACTTTGGCCAAAGTTTTCTAGCTATGCTAATGCAAGCTAATCTTATAGTTTGCAAAAAAAAATAAGATTTTTCATCCTTAACAACACAGCTATCTTATACACCACTTCCATAATCATAAATCCTCATCAAGAGGCAATCCATATCAACATTTAAAACAATTTTTCGATTCATTAAACAAAGAGGTGGAACAACCATTTATTCCAATTTTAAATCCATAATTCTAGATTTTATAAACATAAAGAAAACAATCCATCATAAGCATAGCATAACTAGTTTAACATCAATCAATGCAATACTTCCTTCCGCACAAATATAACATTATTCTCTAGTTGGTTTTTTAGCTAGCACATGATTCAACCAAGCACAAAACTCACATAACACAAAGTGCAAGACTCGAATAAAATAGTCTCTAACATGAGTTGTAGATCTTGAAAAGAGAAATTGAGAGGTTTTTTTTCCTTTCATTGCTGTGAGTAAAAACCTCTCTCCGTTTTTACACAACAGTAAAAAATCAAGGAGATATTGTTGTTTAAAGTTTCAACAAAAAAATGTTGAAGAAAGGTAAAATATACAAAAACGCAGGTTCAATAAAATGACGATAACTTCCTCATTTCTCAACGAAATTTAGAATTTCAAAATGTTCTAGAAATCTTGCAACAAGATGTACCAAACTTAGAAATCTTTTGAATTTATTATTAAAATTAAATTCACACCTACGATCAGAAGATCAGGGATAAATTCCTTCATATGTTGTTTCTTAATTCCCTAATCTTGTAACACATTGAATGTGATTAAAGGAGTATGATAAATATTTATCTTGATGCCAAAAAACAAAGATAAACAACAAAGTATCAAAATCAAATACTGCAAGGCATAGATCTGTTAAAAATCAATAGTTGTTTCTCAAAACAAAACAATGGCGTAACCACCTATTTTACACATTAGTTCTTTCTTGTTTCATACCAAGATATAAGTCCAACAAGGGTTTGATAAAATAATCAATTTGCATTGACTCCAATAGGTGAAATTGACCCAAAATAGAGTGTTATAAAAATACAAATATCCAGATATGGAAATGGATGTGAATCGACCTAATGAAGAAGGTATAATTTTTTATAAACATAATCAAATACACATATCCAAAAAATGGGTTCCCCTAATGACCCAGGAAAAAGTGATTTCATACCAAGATAATGCACAAACATGCAGGTCAAAAAAGGGTTAAAATCCAATAAAGTATTTATATTTTAACCACAAATTTTCTTCAAAAACGCAGACTCAAAAAGATGTATTTTTGCCATCATTTCTAGATTTAAAATAGTAATTTGTCTGCCAAAAATGACGACCCAAAAGGGTGTATTTTAAAATCAATAATTCCATATTTCAAACAAAAAATAAGCTTTCAAAATCAGAGACCCAAATGCATGTAAATCAAAAAAATATTCCATGAAACAAGATTCTTTCTTCATATTTGCAGATAGAAAATAGATATAAATCAATAACACATCTGCATGAATTAACAACAATTTTTCCAAAGCAATAGAACAAGAAGAAAACCCATGCAAATTAAAACCAACTTGATCTCTCTCCAAAAATTCTTCCAATGTTCCAGCCTCCAAGCTCCCAGAAAAAACCTCTGTATATCCCCCAGAAAATAAAAACAAACATCTTGTTATAGATCTTCCCTAACCTTCCTCCTACATTCTCTCATTCAAATTCCAGTTTAGCTTCCTCTTCCCTTTTTTCTTTTTCTCATAACCACACGTATCACAAATCAATTAAAAATCCCAACTTCTCATTACTCTTACTTCCACGTATTTTTCCCCCTTCCACTTTGCTACATGTTTTAATTAAAAACAATTAAAATGTCAAACACCTCATTAACTCTCATTCCTAACGCATCATTTTCCCAATCAAATCAACATTCCCATTAATTAAATATTAGTGCATATTTTTATTTTAAACAACTAAAATTGAAACACTTATCTCCATTTAACATTTAACATTTAACAACCCAACTTATGTTTCATGCAAAGCGGTCAAGTCTATATGCATGACAACAAACAATAATTTTTTTTATGAAAAAGATCTTATATTATATTAATGCAATAAGATACAAGATAACTTTCAACAAAAAAGCGGGCGGTATGAGAGCATCCCCCAAAACCATGAACAAAATAGGCCGGGCCTAGAACAATAAAATTCAAACTAGGTCGAGCCTAGGAAAGTACAACAAAATAAAAAGCATTGATCCTAAAAAACAAAGGCAAAATCATGCAGTAGCTGCAAACATGCCCGAGGTGGGTGGATCCTTATCATCCGGCCACCCCGAACCAGGCAGATCTTTGCTAGTGTCTGGAATCTCCCAGCCAGCAGAAAGCTCTTCCTCAAGGTCTGCTTCCTTGTACATAGGAATGGCGAGGCTGAGACGTATGTATTTGCTAGAGAATGGCAGGGGTAGCGGTGGTTGCCAAGCATCATGGTGTGAAGTGATGGCAGGAAGGGAACTCCATCCCTGCTAGTGAGCTGATGAATGTAGTGGAGGCCCCCACCCATGTTGTTGAGGTGGTGAGCCCTAGCCTTGCTGGTAAGCCGAGGAGTGTGGCAGTGAGCCCTGACCATGATGGCACACATGCAAATGACTATGTCGCTGACTCGATTCTGGAGAGTGGAGGGTGCGACTAAAGACATGACGTTGGGATCTGTTGTGTCGACCTCCACAAGATGAAGGTGAGGAGTGCCTGGTGGGAGATGGAGGCACTCGGGAAACATTGCATGAGGCTTCCCCTAGTGTTGCAATAGAGTTTGGAGGTGGTCCACCTCCAGCGCTACCTTGTTTACTTAGACTTAAATTTACAGAAGCACATTGGAGATCACCATAGATTTATTATAAATCGAGAAAAATTGATCAAATACAAAATTAGTAAAGGAAAAAACATTTCTTTCTTTCCATATCCAAAATAAAATCTCCCCTCTGAAAACATGCAAAATCTGGGTGGACATAGGTAGAAGTTTGGGATTGTCTCCCAAGAGGATATGCTATCAAGTGAGACAGTGGGGCTGTGAGGGAAAGAAAAATGTATGGATCCAGTTTCAGGCAATTTAAGATTTGTGACATAACTAGAAGACATGCAAAAGCATTTCCATATGCCCACAAAAAGGGAATTTGGGATCTGGAATCCCAAATTGAACAAGATGGGCCCTAATAGGAAGGCCTTGGTGTAGACTACACCAAAGAAAGTGAGAAATTTTGGGCTCCACACATATATTCCAAACAGTTTCAAACCGTCTACCCCAGGTAGACAAAGTGGCATAAATTCCCCAACGAGTATTAAGTTTGTCCACCATGGGCAAATGGAGTGAGATCCATTGATAGCCTTTGTTGGCTTTATAGTTACATAAAGGAGTATCAACATACCACTTCTAGTCTGTCCACTAAGGGCGAGAAGAGTGCACATCAATCTTATGTAGCATGTGATCATGAACCAAATTGATCACAATATTTAAAGTATCATGATCTTAGTTAGAAATCTGAAACAGAGCTTTAAAATTTGGCCAAGATAACCAGGATTGTGTGTCCTTGTAGAATAATTCCTCTATGGTGTGAATTCCACACTTGAATAATTTGAGCACGGAGATTCCTGAGACCTCTGCTAAGCATTGATATTGGGATTGAAAAATTGATGACCACCAAAGAGATTGTTGGTTAAGAGATAACCCATTACGAAATCCATCCCCTTTCCATAAAATCCAGGGTTCAACACATTCCCACGCTTTTCAGATACTTTTAAGCATAAAATTTCCAACGATTTTGACAGGAACAAGGGTGATAAAAAAATTGGAAAACCCTAAGCCTTTCCATGTAGGGAGGCCATAAGGAGAGCCTTCCTTGATGCCATGTCGTATGACAACTTTCCAAGCTTCTTGGTCAGTGATGCTTCTGATAATCCACTTAGCACAGAGAGCTTGCCTTTGGCGCTGAATGCGAATAAGCCCGAGGCCTCCAGAGTTGTGAGGAAAACAACATATATCCCAATCTACTCGATGAAAACTTTTGCCAATAGAGGCATTAGCCCAAAGGAAAGGTTTGAGAAGCTTTTCCAGCTTTTGGATGGAGGCCTTGGAAGGAACCCAACAAGACGAGTACTAGACATGGGTAGCAACTGTTACAAATATATTGTGTAACATTATTAATATATTGTAATATTATTAATAATGAGTTTATATAACTCATATTAATAATATAGTTAGTGTGAGTGTGTTGTGATAAACAACTCACATAGCTATTTTGAAGTGTGAGTGATCCTAGGGATAAGCTTGAGAGATTCATGGAGAGATATTTGAGGAAGACTAAGTGATAAGACTTGACTCCTAGATTATAGGATCAAGCATTTGTATAAGAAGCTATCTCTAAATGAATACAATATCTCGAATGAATTCAAATTGAATTATTCTATTATTCGGTGTATAGTTTCCTTTTTAGTATTATGGTTTTTAAGAAAGGTCAGAACAAAATAATATTTGGTATCAGAGCATGGTCGGTCAAACATGTGACCTGTGTGCAGTTTTAATTCTTATATTTCATGAGATCCAGTTCTGTACGCGTGTCCTGTTATGCACATAACGTGTTGATTGAATCTTTCCAATCTGGTGACTAGGTTACTCTAGAGTATATAATTTCATATAGAAAGATGTGATTATTGGTACTAGAGGGACTGTTTGAATCACTCAACATTTGAATCCATGCAATCATCGTATTTATTTAGATCTACCAGCTATTTAATTTAGACGTCTACGTGTGTCTTTATTTTTATTGTCTCGTCATTGTCAAAAATTATAAAACAAAAAAGTATTTGCCTTACGAATGCATTTTTGGTGGTAACCGACGTCCCTTAATGTAAATTCGGATTCAATTTCGAAAATTGCTGAGCAACTAAAGCAACATAAATTGGAGGATGGAGGAAATGGAGGAAGGACGTCAACCAATGATCTCTCGCCAGCCACAAGCGACGAGGCTGCACAATGAAGTTGTGGCATTTTTTAAGTTGTGTGTTTATTTTCCACTGTGTGAAAATAAGAACATATGTCACATTCATGTTCAATTGTAATGTGTGAGAAATTCATATATGTAACCTCCTAGAAGAAAACATTGTAGAGTATGTCTCTAATTTTATTGTAACACTCATAGATTGGAAAAGGGTCAGTGGTAGATCAAGAAAACCACAGATGTAAAAAAGGTAGATAAAATTTTACTGATGTAGCAGTCCTCTGACTGCCTTCCTTCTTTATGAAGATGATCCGCCAGTGGAATGTCGAGTGTGTTATTTTCATGGAGTAAATGTAGGATGCATTCCTTCACATAGTTGTGTTCATGTGCAATAAGACAGTCAGCCAGTTGGAAGTTTACACACCTTTCTTTGATCCAGATTATGAGACAAGCCCGTGCAACATGTTGCAAAAAAAGGAGTTATATTATACCATGCCAACATTAGGGGAGTGTATATTGGAAATTAACAATGTTAACAATAGGGGAGTGAATGTTACAAATATATTGTGTAACATTATTAATATGTTGTAATATTATTAATAATGAGTTTATATAACTCATATTAATAATATAGTTAGTGTGAGTGTGTTATGATAAACAACTCACGTAGCTATTTTGGAGTGTTATTGATCCTAGGGATAAGCTTGAGAGATTCATGGAGAGAGATATGAGGAAGACTAAGTGATAAGACTTGACTCCTAAATTATAGGATCAAGCATTTGTATAAAAAGCTATCTCTAGATGAATACAATATCCCAAATAAATTCAAATTGAGTTATTCTATTATTCGGTGTATAGTTTCCTTTTTAGTATTCTGGTTTTTAAGAAATCTCAGACCAAAATAATAGTAGCCAGAACTTTAGAGCAAATTTGGAATTTCTTAGCCATGGACAGAGGCCTAGTAATCCAGTATTCCAGTTTTTTCACCACCCGTTCATTGACATAATGTCATAGATTAGTCAGGGAAGCTTGAAAAGCAAAAGGAATACCTAGAAATTTGAAAATCTCACCATGCTACAGAATTTCCCACTCAAATTTGTCAAGCTAGTCCGGCGCAGAAAAGAAAGATTGCCTATAACATTGAGTTTTTTGCCATTAAATGGATGAGCCAGATGCTAGGAAGAAAGTATCCAAAAATTGCATAGCATTGCAAATGTTGTTCTCATCCTCGATAAGCGTAAGGAAGGAGTCATCCACAAAATTCCCCTTGAGGAGTTGAGAATTGGGCTCATCAAGTAGCGAGATTCCATACACAAGACCTTGTGCTTTGGCATGGGCTAAGAGATAACCAAAGCCTTCGGCTGTCAGCACATAAAATGTAGGGGCAAGAGGACAACCTTGCCTGATAGACCAAAATAGTCCAAAGGGCTCCAAGATAAGGCCATAGATAGAAATTTGAGCAGATGCATTTGTAAAGAGCATATTGGCGGTTTGAATAAAAATGGATCCAAAGCCAAAGGCTTAAAGCATAGCGAGGATGAAAGGACATTCAATCCGATCATAAGCCTTCTCAAAGTCAATCTTGGTAAACATGGCGACTTGATGAGATCTGTGAGCCCATTCAATGACTTCCCAAACCGCGATGATGTTATCTAGGATGAAACACCCTTGTATGAAGCATGCTTGTTGTGGCTGAATAATAACAGGAAAAATGCATAATTGTAGAGCTAACACTTTGGCAATGATTTTGTAGGAGACATTCAGTAGTGTAATCGACCGCCAACAAGTGATTTTCTCAGGATATCCTTACTTAGGGATAAACTTAATGTTCCCCTTGTTAATGCATGACCTTAGGGAGTGGTTTTGAAACCCTTCAAGATAGACCTGAAAAAGGTCTTGCCTGACAGAATCCCAGAGAGTTTTATAGAATTCAAAAGGGAATCCATCACAACCTAACGCTTTATCATTAGCCATTTGCATAGTGGCTTCATAGAGGTCTTCAATGGTGTCAATTCTTTCGCAGATCACCTTCTATGTCTCTAAAAGCTTGTGTGGCATAACCCCCAAACATTGGTCAAGAGCGGCTCGGAAAGCTACGGAGGGCAACAAACAATAATTTAAATATAATAAAATATCATATTATATTATTTTAATAACCATACCACAGTCACCAATATAATGAATATTTATAATTCCAATTAACTGAATGAATGAAAATTAAACAAACATTAAGGAGTCACACATCACACAATTAAAGTAAAAGATACCTGATCTCGTGGTGTGTGCCAGTTCTCATTACTTTCAATGTTTTTAGTTAAATACCTTAATCTAACAACCTCTCTTCGATGATGCCCTCCCTCACCGTCTCAACGAGGGTATACCTGATCCTGCATCCACCTCATATCACCAACGATAGTTAGTCCAAATCATTAAAATCCAGCATGTCGATAATAAGCCTGCTAATTTTCACATTAGAAAATGATCATAATGAATAATTATCCAATTCAACCATAACATTTTAATCATCATGATTAAATAAGTATCATTTTTAAAATCCAAATAAGAGGGATGTGATGGGAACTTTTTATGATTGTTTGTAGCCTTTTATTATAACATATATACACTTTACTTTTTGAGGAATATCTAAGAAAAATACCTTCATCATCTCTTGAGTCAGACTTTCCCAAGTCTTCTTCATCTCTCTTAATGAAACATTTTCATACCCTTCCATAATTCATAAGGGGTTTTGATATTGTTTACTCTGATTTGTCCTATGTTCAAAATGTAGACTGTGATGTTAACTGCTTCCTTCCAAAACTTGTATGATAGATTAGGTTCATTTAACATTATTTTAGCCATTTCTTGAATACTTTGATTCTTTCTTTCTACAACTCCATTTTTCTTTGGAGTCCTTGCAGCAAAGAGATGCCTTTTTATTCCATGTTACTCAAAAAATTCATTGAATTCATTTGAGAGGAACTCACCACCTCGATCTAATCTCAAGCACTTGATATTTAAATTTGTTTCATTTTCCACCAAGGCTTTAAAAACTTTAATCTTTTGGAACTCAGATTTTTTTTGTAGAAAAGTGACCCATGTCATTCTAGAATAATCATCAATGAGAAACATGAAATAACTTTCACCTTGTATGATTTTCGTTATTGTAGGTCCACAAAGGTTTGTATGGATTAGTTCCAATGGCTTAGTTGTTGAGTACTCCTTTGATTTAAAACTTTCCCTTGTATGTTTCCCATGATGACACTGCATGCAAAGAATGTTTGATGGTTTTGTAATCTTCGACATATCTCTTATGGCTTTTCTAGTGCTGATTTTCACTAGATTATCAAAATTCATATGGCCTATCCTTCTATGCCATAGGCATATTTCATCAATTTGACTCATGTAACATTTCACTCCCTTAACTTCACTAAGTATGTACAGGTTGTTTGTTGTTCTATTTACTTTTGCAACTAATTTTCTTTGTTTGTTTTCCTAATCTCATAACCTTGAGCATAAAATGTGACAGTGTGTCCTTGATCACACATTTGACTGACACTTATAAGGTTATGCTTGAATCCTTCAACATACAATACATTTTATGTTTTTGTTTTTCCATTATCAAGGCTAAGGGCACCTTTTCCAACTATCTGTGTTGTAGCATTATCTCCAAATTTTACAATGCCTTGACTAATTTCCTTAAGGTGAGAAATTTTCTCATGTGCCCAATCATGTGCCTTGAGCATCCAATGCTAATATACTATTGCTGCCCTTTGGTTTGTGTAGGAAATGTCATTTGTAAAATCATAAATTTCTCCTTATCCTGATTAAATTCCTCTTGCTTTTTTTTCCAAATTGTTGTAGGTTCTCTTTTCTTTACAACAAGATCATTCACTTTCTTATTCTGTTTATGGGGTTCTAAAACAACACTTCTATAGAACTATGGTCAGAATTGTGGTATATGTCCATAATTATTACAATTATAACATACAATTTTATTGTCTTTATAATTCAATTATGGGGAAAATGAGTTAGAGTTTCTACTTAAAACTTCATAAGTATTTATGCCATTGTCCCATGCATACCTATTTATTGCATGTGTCTTACACTCCATTACTCTATGACCAAAATAATTGCAAGAAAAACAATAACCATAAAATGATCTTTGGTTAATGATCATATGGAATTTTTTGAAAAGAATGATCTTCTATGATTTCTTATGGGAACATCATGCCACTGATTCTCACCTTTGTTTTCTTCTTCAGGAGGATCGATATTTTGAGGAAGCTTATCTTCTTTCTTTAGTAGCCCATTAGCTTTTGAATCCAAATTCTTCTTACTAACCTTTTGTTTTTCCTCATAGCCAAGACCAATCTTGATGAATGGTGGCCTCTAACGGTTTATTATATCATCCAGAACTTCAGTGCTCTTTTCAAATTTCAAATTTCTTTTCAATTCAGTATTTGTCTTTTCCAATTCCTTCCTCAAGGTAACAATTTTAGACTCTAGCTTCTTACAATCTTCTTCCTTTGTCTTCAATTGAATTATCACCTCTTCTTTTGTTTTTTTTAACTCTTTAAGTTGAATCTTTAGGTTAATGACCATTTTTCTGATTCCTCTAGACTTTGTGACATTTTTATTTCCAAATCACAATTTTTTTCTTCATATTTTTGAATATGTAATATTTTTTTTAGATTCTTTTTCTTAAGCATTTTTATCTCACCTAAAGCACAAACGAGATCTTCTTCAATATCTACCTCACCTTCATCTTCGACATCTTCTTCCTCATCCATGGTGTCTTTACTTGTAAAGGCATCATTTTTTATTTCTATAGTCATGAACATAGTTTCTTCTTTGTCACTTTCTGATATACTCTCATCGCTTTCCTCGGCTAAGCTACTATCCTTTTTGGAATAGAGGCTTTTCTTGTGCTTACCAAACTTTTTCTTATATTCGTCTTGTTTGAAGCTTTTCTTATATTGAGGTTTACTTTCTTTCTTATTCCTTTCCTCATTATGATTTTCCTCATCGTTGTTATCATCCTTATGTGGACACTTGGTGGAAAAATGTCTTATTTTACCACAATTGAAACACTTGAAATCTAGCTTACCTTTGTATTTTTTGGATCCCTTTTCAAGATTTCTGATGAATAGGGCCTCCTCCTCATCTTGTCCATCGCTTGATTCTGAATCTTTATTTTTCCCTTTCTTTGAAGCTTTAAAGGTTTCTTCCCTTTTTGATGGCTTCTTTGATTTTTTCCTCATCTCATAGGTTGTGAGAATTCCATGTAATTCATCCATTTTCAATTGGTCTAGGTATTTCATCTCTTCAATAACAATTTTTTTTGCATAAAATATTAATGGTAGAGACCTTAGTACCTTTTGAACTATTTTAGATTCTTTAACTTGTTCACCAAGCCCTCTTATGGTGTTAACAATCTCATCCACGTGAAGAAGATATGCTGCAACATTTTCTTCATCTTTCATTTTAAAGCTCTTGAACTTTGTCCTATGAGTTTGGAGCTTTGACTTTTTTACTTTATTGTCACCCTCATAGATGGTCTGAAATTTATCCCAGACCTTTGCCGAATTGCAATGCATTACTTTGACAAATACTGATTCTCATAAGCCATAAAAAATAATGATCATATCTTTTACATTATTTTCACTAGCCTTCTTTTCATTCACTAATGGCTCATCCCCTAGTCTTGTCATCAGTTAGTCAGTCATCATTTTCATTTGTCTCACATAGTCATCAGTTGTTTGCATACAGTTTTAGTCGTATCTCAGAGGGTCTTAACTATCATTATTTGGTCATTTATCGTCTTTAGTCTTTGGCTAGGGCACCTGGAAAGGTGTTGGGGCACCCGTCGGTGCCCCATTCCTCTTTTTGGGCACCCCAGTCTTGGTTGCACTTTGTTCAAATTTAAAATTTTGAGGTCAGTCTTTACATATTTGTTATTACATTCCCCTAGGTGCTAGTCAGCATGTTGGCCATTAGTGTCGAAATTTGAACAAGAGATCCCTATATAAACATAACATACTCACTATCTTATGGGCGGACAATCTACTATCAAGAGCTAGCTATATACTAAGGAAAAGGACTGCATTTGGGCATCTTCTACATCTACATCACACAAGCATAGGGGGAAAGGGTTGTATTCATTCTATTCCATCCACCATTTTCATCTTACATCTAGTTATTGCCCCTACTTCTACGTCATTGACACTAGGGCACCCTAGGCACACAATTGCACACACAAGCACACATAACTACATTGGGTCTGGAATGTAGTGCAACACTTAGTCATAAGTCCACCATTGTGGAAGCTAAGGTCAGTCTGAACCCTTCATTTGCATCTTTATTTTTTAGGAATTTGATGCTTTGTATGGGGTTTTGCAGGTAGATCTTCATCACACAACTACAATGACATAAGCGAGGATATTGTGACAACCAGTGACCAAGGTGAAGATGCTGCGAAGACCTTGCGACACTGTCAGATTAAGACCCTGATATTTTTCATAGACCAAAGCACCCAAATTACAGACCAGGGCACCCACAGGCACCCCAGTCCTCTCCCAGGTGCCCTAGTCCAGACATATCTTCATTTGCTGCAATTTCCTGGGTAGCACCATCATTCTCTGTCCTATCCGCACATTATCTTGTCTAGTCTTGCACACAATGAGGTAAGTTAAATTTCAGGTTAGTACCCTATCCCTTCCCATTTCCATTATTTCATTTCATTTAAAATATCAAATAAAATTATTTAGTATTTACATTGCATTTATATTAGTTATTCCATTGTTGTTACTAGTATAGATTAACATATAAAATTCTTATTTTAGTTAATCATTTTGGTGAACCTACCTTTTAGAATACCTTGCCCTAGGATCCACTAAAACCCTAATGGCTAAATCTTCTTCACCCATCATGTCTCATGTTAGCATTAACCCTATCTATGATGAGGTTATCATTCTTAAGCTTACAACTCTCTATAGTTCTCCCATCACTACACCCGACCATATAAAACAACAACTTCAAGATGGAATACAACATGTACCTACTCACTTTGAATATTCTCCTATAGGCATTAGCATTGTTGATGATCTAGTAGCCTTTACTCATTGTACTCCATGCTATACAGTTACTTGTGATCCACCTTCTGATCTTTCACAGGAAACATTAGATGATTCTCTTATTGATTACTTGCTTGGTATTGACACTCGTTCACATGAGCATATTGATTCTCCTTCTACTCTGGCCACTGACACAGTTCCCTCTCATGACTCTACCTCTTCTGACATTGCTTCTCATGATACATCCCCTCCTAGTTTGCATACTCCTTCACATTATGTTGATGATCCTATTGATAGTGTTCTTAGCGATATCCTCATTTCTGAGTCTCTATCAGATAATGGTGAGACACTTGATGGTCATGATTCTCCTTCTTTCCATACTACCGAGTGTGACTCACCTACTCCATTACTATCTTCTCCTGAGATCATATCTAGCACTACACATGAGTCACCACCATCTATCACTTCTTCTTCTCCTACTATTTCATCTCCTCTTGCTAGTTCACCTATGTCTCTTGGTACATCTTCTATAGAAGTTTCCTCCCTAGTTACTTTGAATATTATGGATTTTTCTATGCTAGTCCAACCATTGCTATGGATATTCCATCTCTATCTCCTACTATAGCTTCATCGACACCTACTACTAGTGTGCCCTTAACATCAAATACCCTTCTCCATCACCTTTGGATATCCCTATGATCACTCACAATGGAAAATTGCAACCACTTAACACATTATTGCCATCTTCCACCATCCCTTCATAGGATATCCTTTCTCTCATGCATGTCGTAGGATAGTTACAATCTCAGGTTCAGTCTCTCACTCTAGAAAGTAGGGCTTATTATGCTTCCATTGACAACAATTCATTACATGGAAATCCGGTCCCTAAGAAGATTCATAATTTTGCATTCCCTCATGATTTCACCATGCCTACTTTCACATGTTTTGATGGTACGGGTGACCCTCATGCTCATCTTCTACATTATCGTAGGACTATGGCCTCCTATTCTAATGATAGATTATTACTTAAGGCCTTTCACTATAGTCTTTCCAATGAGGCATTACAATGGTACACTCATCTCCCTTTTGGATCCATTAGTACTTTTTATGACATGGAGGATGCCTTCCTCCATCGGTTTATAATCAACAATGGCCCTAAGGTTACTTATGACCGGTTACCTACTCTACATCAGGGCTCCATGAAACCTATCAAGGATTATATTCTGTGATTCAATGCTTGTATCCATCAGCTTGTCTTCCAACCCATAGATCTTGAAAGCAATTTATTTTTTGTCATGGACTCATTCCTCCACTTAAGAAATGATTACAATATGATATATGTGAGTCCTTATTTCTACTATGTTATGAGGTTATTGACTTAGAACAAGACCTCTCCACACATATCACAAATCCTCCACACACCTCTATGGCTATTGCCTCATCTAGTTCTCCACCAGAACCTCTAGTTGAGCATCCTACAAAGTCTCCATCTTTACCTCCCAAGAAAAGTAAACAAGCTCAACCCACTTCACCACAAAAGCATACTCCTTCTCCAGCTCCATGACAAGCTACTCCTCTTACCACCCCACCTAGGTCACATGAACCTTTACACTTCTCTCACCACACACGACCACATGATGTGTTGCATGTACTACTTAATGAGTGGTTAATTCTCCTACCTTCCAACCAACATCATTCCACAACACTGATTACAACATCAACGTGACCAACACTATTGTAATTATCATCATATAAATGGCCATAGAGACAATGATTGTCTTTCCCTTCAGGATAGATTGCAACAATTAGAGGATAAGGGCATCATCTCCTTTGGTTCTCACCCATGTGAGTGATCCATATCTCCTCTACCTCGTTAGAGAGTTTCTACCACTATTGAGTCATCTCCTACATATGGTGCTTCGGCTATGATATATCCACCATGCTGTTATTCATATATTCCACATCCATCACATTCATTGCATCCACCTCACCCATCACATTCACGCTATCCACCACATCACACTACTACTTCACATTGGTTACCACAACACCCTGATTTCACACATCCCACCACAGCTCCATATGACATTCAGTTTGGTTCATACACTCATGTTGCTTCCATTCCACATGCTTCCACAGCTCCATGCCACCTTGGTCTTTGGTAGGTGAGTACTCTCACCTTACCCCCTAATGATGCACTTGTGTTCTTACAGTTCTTACATGACTGTTGAGGGTTTGATTTAAGAAATTTTCATCACGTGCTACATCATTCATCTGGCACACCTCAATCATTTCCCAATGACACACTCTTGTTTTTTTCGGTTCATTCTTGACTGTTGAGGGATCTTAATTAAATGAACCTAATCATCTATATGTGGGGGGCATCACTACTTTTCCCCCTCCCATTCATCACATTGATATATTATGATTACATTGCATTATTATGACATACATTCATCACAATACCTTAGTTTTATAATCATATATCATCTCTTTTCACATGCATTTTTCTATCATTATCATATTAACTACACATTACGAATTCCATTCAACACACATTGTGCTTAACTCATCATCATACTATGTGTTACACAAAATTTCACTTAGCTCATCCATCACAACACATGTACATTCCATTTGTAATTATTCTATGAATATTACATCAATCAACACTAACAAGATATACAACCATCACACACATTCCAATCATAATCACCAACTCATGCAAAACCAATACAACAAAAAATAACTCATCACATATAAATCACACATGTCCATACATAGGTAGAAAATACAATCATCACTGGGGGAAATTCCCCTACATCATATACAATTATAATAATCAAACCTCATCATCACTATCGCTCTCAGGTACTACGAGATCCCTAGAACTAGATGCCTCACCACTCACTCTACGTCATTGTTCGCGGCCTCGATATCACTCCACTTGCCTACGCAATAAGGTATTCTCCATAGAATACTCCACAAACTGATGCTGCAACTCCACAAACCATACAAATACATCCTATGCACCAAAGGGCCACCACCCACCGCCTCATGGGCTCATCGAGTCTCCTCACATGCCTCATCCCTCTCAGCTACTAATATAGTACATGTAGCTTCCGCTACAGCCACTGGCTCAAATAGATGGGCATGCTCACCCATAATATCATCCACTCACTCCAATATACCACCACCAAGCACATCAGTTGGCACATTCCACGTCAATGTGTGGATAGAGGTATCAACAATCAATGACCAATACACATCACCTACAAACACAAATTACACAACGCATTAGACAACCACATATATAACAATATAAGCCAACAACAATGCACAAATACTTACGCTCCGCTATAGTAGCTACCACAAGGTCAGGGACATGTGCTTCCCCCACTCTTCCTCCTCCTACATGTGGCAACCCTGTTGGATCTATAAATACTGGGAACAACAATACCCATCGATGTACACCCACTATGCACGGTACTCCTCTGTACTACCAACATCATCTGCGTCTATAACCTCTATCACTGCATCTACCTCATCAAACCAGGAGGTGAGTAGCTACTCTATTATGGGCTCTGGTCTGGCCCCAACCCTCCTCAGTGTTCTGATAGCTCTCAGCCATATATATGGCTCTAGGGGCACATCCTGAGCCATACCAAACCGACGTGATACTCTCTCCACCTGAAATAGCTCTGCCACACCTGTAAATCTATCCTCTAGCCACATCATTCTCCGAATACACTATAGCTCTATGACATCCTCGGGCCATCCTCCATAATCACGGTATGGCCTCCATGTGATGGCCTCGGGCCCCATCTTGTCTATCAATTCCCTATAAGTATTTGTATCCATCATGCGCCCACGAATGTTAATCCACCTCCTCGCGTATATCTCGGGCCTGGCCCACTCTGCTCATGGACCCCCAACTAGCCTCAACACTATTATATGCTCATATGCCCACACATGTAACAACGTAGTAGCTCTTATCCCTCCTCCATGCTCATCATGAGTAAATTGGTACAAATCTCTGTACAGGTGGGCTAACACACATCGGGCCCACACATATCTAGTACTCTCCTCCTCTATACGTCGGCATATGTCATGCATCTTATACAAGATTCCCACACCACCTCCCTCCACCACTATAGATGAAGCAATAACAACCACTATGAATTTCCTGCAAGCGCAAAACATTAGACCTCAGAATAACATCTAGACTGATATGAGCCTCGGCAAGGTGTCTGAGTCCCTACAAAATACCATCTCACCACTCACATCTTCCTATCCATGTCCTCCAATGGATCACTATGTACCCTCTCCCCAACAACCAGACAACCACAATATACGATATACATCCTCCAACGTCACTATCATCTCCCCATGTAGGCAACCAAAAGGTACATGTGTCTGCACACCATCTCTCACATAGTTTAGTCAACATCGGCATATTATGGGGCACATCCCCCATCCGTGCTATATGTCATAGGCTAACACGGTCCATAACATCCCAATCATCATCCGAAAAGCCTAATCCAAACAACGTGCTCAAATGACACCCACCATGAAACTCCCTCGAGTGAATATCCCTCTACACAACACAAAACGACAACAAACGTTGTGTTAGAACACCTTATAGGTACAAACACACTCACTTATCATATTCATATACATAAAAAATTTCATTTTTCATCATCCTAGACCAAACACACACATTCTGGACCAGGGCACCCAGATGCAGGACTGGGGCACCCAGGAGCAGGACACCAGTGCCCAGTTCTGGGTGCTCCTGTCCCAAGGGTCACTAGCACCCTCACCACTATTGTCCAGGTCCAAAATGCTGAGAAAATTAAAATTCTCAAAATTGTGAAAATTCAGTATAAACACCTAATACACCATACATTTTGTGAAAAACAAGGCACTTACCAACTCCACAGTCATGCGTGACGCTACGACAGTAACCACCCTCTCAAACAGGCTAGGATGTGTGCTGCTCTCACTTGTGGCATTTTCACTCACCTCGTGCTCACTTTCACAATCGTGTAAACAACAAATAAAGTGACTACTTACTTTTTTCACTTTACTATTTATAGTTACCTTTTTACCACCCACTTTACTATAGTCATTATTTCGTGCTTATTACTACTACTAATACACATTACACGATTTTCGCCATATATTGAGCATTTTTGCTCTGATTAGCACCCTGTTTGCGACATTCTTTATAGAATTCTACCTACCACCATATTGAACACATTACACACACTTTACCTCACATTAAACTTATCTTCCAACCAAATCATACACATTTTTGTGATTTCTATCACTTTTCTATCTATTCCGTGTATACTTTCGGCTTAGCATTCATTCTTCTCATCACTTCCCCTTTCGCCGAAAGGGGGGGCATATCATTGGGGTCATCCTATAATTCCCCTTATATCACTATGTGTTTAAAACATTACCAATGCGACAATTCCAAAGCAATTACTAGTTCACAATGTGACACTTCACCAATAATTCCCCCTAATGACCTAATCTGGGGGCAACAAATGATACAAAATTTTCCATAAAATATACAACATTCTATCAACTTCCCCCTAATGACCTAATTTGGGGGCAACAAACGATAAAAAATCATTCCATAGAATCATTCACCGATTTCTATCAACCCCCCCTAATGACCTAATCTGGGGGCAACTAGCGTAAAACCTCTCCAAGAGTAATCAATCAATCAATCAACACGTTCATATTCCTAATAATCAAAATCGTATCATTCTATAAATACAAATTCAACACAATTGGAATCCCAGATGACATAACTTTGGAGTTACGTGTGACTTCCTAGATGACCTAACTTATGAGATTACATTCATTTCTCACTTCCAGATGACCTAACTTAGAAGCCATCTCATGTTTTGTCCCTTGCTTCCAGATGACCTAACTTAGGAAGCCATCTCACATTTCACTTTCTTCCAAATGACCTAACTTGGAGAAATCTCAAATTTCATCTCATTTTCACTTTGCTTCCAGATGACCTAACTTGGAAGCCATCTCACATTTTGCGCATTCACTTCCAGATGACCTAACTTGGAAGCCATTACATTGCAGTGACACCCATGGAGTGGGGGAAAGAGTGCCTTTCCTATACCACTCCTATATGGGTCAACTGTTTGATCAAATTGTCTGGATCTAGAAACCATCAAATCTTTGATTTGAGTCCATCTGCAGTGGCTAGATCTTGAGGATGTAGTTAGAGATTGGAGAATAACACACTTTTCTCCCTACACTCTTCCTCTGGTGACAAGATGCCCAAATCCTCTGGTTGATAATTTGTATACACGTGTTCGGGTCGGGAATTGATCACTCCCTACCCCACCTCATCATCATCATACATTCTAATCATCACTCTCATTTAGTGCACTTCATCATATTATTACACTTTTCATTACGTTGTATGGATCAACCCGTTGATCCATGGTTCGACACACTTTTGGTTCTTTCGGAATGCTTCTACTACACATTTGCGCGTTCTACTACACCAGGGGATTCTCCAGATTTCTCTCAGGTACGCATCTCTATCTACTTTATGTTATCGAGCTTTCACTCACCAACATAAAGTGGGGGAAAATGTAGTCACAAAATCACACACTTACTATTACATTTTTACCACCAAGTATGTTATTTTATATATGGATCTCGCGTAAGAAAAGTATTCAGTAATGGCTCATCCCTTAGTCCTGTCGTCAGTTAGTCGGTCATTAGCCTCAATTGTCTCACATAGTCGTTAATTTTTTATATAGTTTCAGTCATCTCTCAGGAGGTTTTAGCTATGCCAAAATTTGGTCATTTTTCATCTTTAGTCTCTGGTTAGGGCACCTGGAAAGGTGCTTGGGTTCCCAGTCAGCTCATGGAGTCCTCTTTTTGGTGCCCCTGGTCTCGGTTGCACTTTGTTCACATTTAGAATTTTGAGGTCGGTCTTTACAGTTTGTTATTAGATTCCCCTAGGTGCTAGTCGACATGTCGGGCCATTAGTGTCAAAATTTGAACAAGAGATCCCTATATAAACATAACATACTCACTATCTTATGGGTGGACAATCTACTATCAAGAGCTAGCTATCTACTAAGGTAAAGGACTGCATTTGAGCATCTTCTACATCTGCATCACACAAGCATAGGGGGAAAGGGTTGTATTCATTTTATTCCATCCACCATTTGCATCTTACATCTAGTTATTGCCCCCTACTTCTGCGTCATCGACGCTAGGGCACCCTAGGCACACAATTGCACACACAAGCACACAAAACTACATTGGGTCTGGAATGTAGTGCAACGCTTAGTCGTAAGTCCACCATTGTGGTAGCTAAGGTCAGTTTGACCCCTTCATTTGCATCTTTATTTTTAGGAATTTGATGCTTTGTATGGGGTTTTGTAGGTAGATCTTCATCACACAGACTACATAATGACATAAGCGAGGATATTTCGAAAACCTAGTGACCAAGGCGAAGATGCTATGAAGACCTTGCAACACTGTTGGATTCAGACCTTGTTTAAGACCAGATTTACACAATAAAAATTCATGGAATAATGATATTACATTCAATTCATTCCGGGTACAAACACAACATGTATATTTAAATAATGTGAGCACTAAACAAATGCATTCCTAACATTCCCCCCCTTAGTGTGAACATGGGAGAAAAACAATTGTACTTCCTTTGCAGTTTGCCACATGTGTGTGCTCATGATCTTGGCTCTCTGATGGTTTTGAAAAGGTTGACCAACAACCTCAATATGAACCCCTGTTCATCAAATACAGATCCTTGTCCACCAAAAAAGGAACCCTTGTTCCATGTATGAACCCATGTTCATTGTACGAATCCCTGTTCAACAAAAATGGACCCCTATCCACCAAAAAAGGAACCCCTCTTCTAGGTATGAGCCCTTGCTCATCCTCTTCAAGAAACATAATGTTACTTTTTTCTTGTGCTTTCATTTTTCCACAATATTTTCACATCAGGGAATTAACATATGAATTTGCTCACTTTATTACAACAGGTACATACTGTAAACTGAATAATAACAAGTACACTATAACAGAGAAAATACACTGAAACAAAATGCCACAACCTCATTTTGTGGCCTTGTCGCTTGCGACTGGCGAGAGGACGTTGTTTGTCCTCCATCCTCCTGTGCCTCCATCCTCCAGATGGCTAGTATGCAAATGAGGCCTAGCGGATTGTAATCAATAGACAGGAATCAGCCATGACTTTCTAAGAGCTCAAACACCTTGGTATAGTTTCCATCATACAATGTGAAATTTTTATTTTCTAAAGTTCAGATAACATTACTTTTTGCATCCCTAAGGCTTGTTTATTTATTTTTAATTTGATGAGTATTAACCGACAACAATGAGAATCCTAAAATCACCTTCTTGATAAGTATGTGTATGAGTCACTCTTTTGACCTGCTATGTTGCACCAAGAATTGGTCAACCCAAGATCTAAAATGTCATTGAATTCTACAAATGAACAAAGGATCACAATGCTTGTGAGATTTTAGTAGCTCGAACATACCATGTATAGTTCACTTTTGAATTCAAAGAAATATTATTGAAATAGTACTATTTCACTACACGCTAAGATGTTAGGTAGCCATATTCACTAATGGCTTTCCCCTAGCTCCTAAAAAGAAACAATTATTCAGATTGTCAGTAACCTAAAGACATCCATTTTCTATACAGTTATTAATAAAAAAACTCTAAAGAGACATAAGACTATCGGCTTTGGACCGATTTTGTCATCTTTGTAACATCATGGCTAGGGCACTTTGACAAAGGTGTTGGGGAACCATATGGACTGAGTCATCTAAAGTTTGGGTGGAGTCTCCAAGAAAAGAAGAACTTGATTGGCACTTTGTTCACAGGAGAATGTGAAATGTCGTCCTTTACAGATTTGTTATTACAACCTCTTAAGTGCTAGTCGAGCATGTAGGTCAGGTAGTGTCCAAATTTGAACAAGAGATCCCATATATATTAACATTGCGTCTGTACTAAACAGAGAATCTTCTGGATGGATGTGAATAAAGAACGCCCATCACTATATAAAAGATACGTAGATGGTGCCGCCTCTACTTCAAGACAAATCGACTGCAAAATTGATGCAGCATCTTCTAGATCTACATCATACAAGCATAAGGGGAAAGGGTTGTATTCATTCTATTTCATCCACCATTTATATCTTACATCTAGTTATTTCCCCTACTTCTGTGTCATTAGATGTTAGGGCACCCTATGTAACACAATTGCACACACAAGCACACATAACTACATTGGGTCAATTTAGTGCTAAACGCTTAGTTGTAATCCACCATTGTGGTAGCTAAGGTCAGTCTCAACCCTGATTTACATATTTATTTTTTTAGGAATTTGATGTTTTGTATGGGGTTTTGACAGGTAGAGAATTCATCACACAACTACAAACTACCTTTAGACATAAGTGAGGAATATTGCGACAACCAAGTGACCAAGACAAAGGTACTATGAAGACCTTACTGACTCTGTCACTAAACAAATCAAACCCTGAGCTTTTCTGCAGTCTACAGCACCTAGATTACAGACCAGGGCACCTCACAGGCGCCCCAATCCTCTCCCAGGCGCCCCAATCCAGATAGATCTTCATTTGATGTAATTTCTCTGTGTGGCACCATCATTCTTTAGCTTGTCCACACAACATCATGTCCAATCATTGCACAACAACGAGGTAAGTTAATTTCATGTTAGTATCATATCCCTTCCCATTTCTATTATTTAAATTCATTTAAAATATCAAATAAAATTATTTAAGTACTTTCATTGTACTTATATCAGTTATTTCATTGATGTTACTAGTTTAGATTAACATATAAAATACATTTTTATTTAATAAGAACGTGCTATGATACCAATTGTTAAGCACACACTTATATTGAGAGGGGGGTGAATCAGTATAAGATAAACTTTAACTTATTAAAACTTATATACAAAATTAAAGCATTTAAAAGCATTCAAATAACATAACATAGAACAACACCAAATTTACGTGGAAAACCTTCTCTCAGAAAAAAACCACAAAATAAGACTGCTTGGATCTACCATCCAAATCCATCCCTAAATTAAATGCTTTACAAATGTTCGTAGACACTAACGTACTGGAGACACCAATCCTCAATGCCAAGCACCACCTCAACCAATTCGTGAGCACCAACACACTGGAGACACTAATCTCCAATTTTGTGAGGCATGGACCTCAACAATATAAACTTCCACCTTTTGTAGTTGCTTCTTCAACCAGATGATGGCAATTATGCTTCTCTTCTTACATACAAATTAGATTATACTTCCAACATGGACGCTGGTCTAATTAATGAAATCAAATCTCTTTATATTTATATTATTCCTTCTTACTCTTTCTTCAAATGATATTCTCATTTTACTTCTACATCTTCTCTTTTTCACTTCTCTCAAATGATGTATCTATTTCATGTGTCTTTGCACCACTTACAAAACCTTTTCCAAAGCTATCGCTAATAGATTATAGCCCTCTGCTGTCCAAACTGTGCCTCTTGAACTAAGTGGTTTCATTCTTGGTAGGTCTATCACTGATGGAATATGTATCTTAAATTAATATTAAACCACTTCTTCATAACTCCTTCCAAAGCGGGTCATGATGTGGAAACTTGTATTTAATAAGGCTTATGATTATTTCATTTTAGATTACTCCTCAAATCTTTGCAAGCCATCGGTTTTTGTGACCATTTCATAATCAAAATGTTGATTTTCAATGTGCATAGCTTGCCCTCATTTTTCATTGTTAGTTAATGGTTAAAGGCTGATCACTATAGAGTAGCAGAGGTATAAGGTAGGGAGACCCTATTTCTTTCCTTTTCATCTTTGTTGCGGGATTCTCTTAGTCACATCAATAAGTCCACTATTCAGATGCATTCTCTTAAAGGTCTTCTTATCACATGACAATATTTCCAACACTCTCTCACTAGTAATTCGCGGACGACACCTTTCTATTTGGTCAAGGGTTATTCCAGAAGCCAAAACGCATTTCATTCATTCTAGACTCTTTTACTCTCTTGTTGCAGGTCAGGTTTTAAACTTTCAAGATCAGTTATTTTCTTCTTCAACATGAGCTCGTAGCTTCTGCATACATCAATATATTCTCGGCTTCTCTCATGTGTAACATTCCTCATAATTATCTAGGCTATTTCATTTCCATGGAAATGGTAGGGCACATCTTTAGAACGGGCTCCTTGAATGCATCAGTTTGAGCATCCTCTCTTGAGAAATGTAAGCCTCTTTTTGGCCGGCCGTGCTCTTCTAATCAACCTCAGTGCTTCTGTCAATTACAATATACTTGGTTATCAATTTCACAGAATTGCAAAATCTATTACTCCTCAGGATTGAAAAAGTAGTGCGCACACTTTTTTATGGCAACGTCACAGTACCGATTGCAAATTTCATCTCAACAAATTGGGATTTGGTCAAGCTTTCAAAGCAGTTGCTTGGCATGGGTATTATGGATCAATCTTTAAAACATGCCCTTGGGGCTAAACTCGTATGGAACTTCATTTCTAATCCTGAAAAGTCTTGTTCAGCTTCTGCTCTCAAAGTATCTTGATGGTCAACATAGGATCGAGACAACCCTGAGTTCCATTTACCAATAGGTTCACATATAGTGGGACTGAATCAACCCAACACCAAATTTCTCTAATTGCAGATATGGTCTCCTGGAACATACATCTACAATAATCTGCTCGCTTCTTTCTGGGATGAAAGCTGGAATGGATTACATCCCCTAAATCTATAACCACCCTCAATAGTCTTATGACTTCTTCCAAACAGACCTGGATGGCATTTGGTCTCCAACTAAGGCACTCAGCACCCTGACGGGCTCGCTCCTATCTCTGGCTCTGGAAAGATTTGGCTTCTTGGAGCCTACGTTCAAGAATCCACCCTCCTAATGGACTCATTCTCAAAAATTCCTTGACAACTCACCTTCCAGATGACAATTTACTTTGGCTTGGGGATTCCACTGGTCCCTATTCGGTAAAAGTTGGCTACTAATACCCTTGTTTCATAACTTCTAGAAATGAGACACCTTGCTCCTATGCTTGTTGGCATAGGCATCCACTCCAACTTACTTTGGCTGGTTAGTTTTGAACAAGAAGGTTCTTACTCAAGCCAAGAGGTGCTCTTAGAGCTCTTCTTGTCCCTCCAAGTGTCACTGTGTGGCACTCAAATTCAAGACTTGGATCACCCATTAATGGTGTGCCAAGCTCACCATGGGATTGGCTAGTTCAATAAATTATGTCTTTCCTGGGTCCCTTGCAATAGGCCATTGTAGCAATCATTCTTCTTGGCGGTCCTATAATCCCAAAAGCCTGCTCAGCTCTATTTGCACGTCAGCCCATAGTGTTTGCTCTGGCATATCAGCCTGGGACCGTACTCTGTCTCTTCAGGGAGCAAGCTGTTGATCTTCCCACCTTTCTCAACTAGCTCAAAGTGGCCATCTCGAAGCGTATTAGCTCTAATCCTCTCCTTTTCTACACATCTAACTTCCAAAAAACACTCTATCATGCTATTGCACATGCCTTTCATCACAGCTCCCCATTGACCACGCCAATTTTTATAAAAGGGCTCACTCAACTCGAAAAATTGATTCAAAGGATTATACTAATGCTTTCATCCTACATAGCGATCTCCATGGAAATTGAATTTCGATCGTGCTTCTAGAGGTAACCCAGGTAAATCAGGAGCTGGCTTTGTCAAGCTTGAATCACGGGTCACCTCATCAGAGCTGGCTCAAAACTTTCCCCTCAACGAGGGCATTGTAAACTCTGCGGCTCGTTCTACTAGAAGGGGTCAAGATGGCTCGCTATTCTTGGTTGCTCAATTCTCTTGATTGAACTGGACTACCAAGTAATAATTTTTGCGGTCTCCAAAGCTGTCTCACCACAAGTGGAAACTTCTTAAGAATTAGTCCTCAAATGCTTTATTGGCTGGGCAAAATTCATTCTTGGAGCATCTCTCACAAGTTTCAAGACAATCGTGCAGTGGATTACTAAACTTCGCCATTGATAAGGACTTCGGCAAGCATATGTTCCTGATTGGCTCATGATTGGTCACTAAATTTTTGAGCGTTCTTTACGATAGCTGGTCCATCCGAGTAGCCTGGCCGGATCTCTGCGTAGTGGCTATCCTCTTTCATGTGTGTACAAGTCCATTCCTCACCTTCTCGATGGTGAATCTCTGTTACTTAACCGATCCTTCTCACGAGGCCCATTTACTCAGACTGGTTCGCCGGCTCAATTACCCCCAGGAGGTGAAGTTCCCCTTCTTTTTCGCATGGTTTCTGTTCTTATTAAGCCGCATCTCCATTTCCAGCGATTATCTTCTGAACGGTTCCTTATCACAGTGCATTCTTCTTTGCCATAATGTCTTCATACCAGACTTCCATAATTTTCCTACGAGGTTTTCGTCAAATTGGCCGATGTAGGCCATTGCATAGGCATTGGCTTAACAATATAGGACACATACTCCTCGTCCTAAGCTTTGAAGCGATTCAAGGTATACTCCTTTCATTTTCATGCCCATAGTCCTCGCACTGATTCAAATATTGCCTCTGCGTTTGTTTCCTTTTTGCATAAGGCTTCATTTGGATACATCAGATCATAGCGGATAGCCATCGAACCAAATTTATATACCATATAGGACCTTCACGATCAACTAGTCGACTTCTCTCCTCTGGAACGTGGGTGAAGGAATTTGATGATATTTGCTCTCCGCCCTGGACGCGACATACGGTGGCTAATTAAAATCAATAGAGAAATTTAGTGCCATTTACCACATAGACTAAACACCCCACTCTGGATCAATGTTTCATCCCAGTGGTAGACATCGATGCAGCTCTATTTACCTATACACACTGCGGTTGCACCCACCCTAATGCACTTAACATAGAGCCCACACGTTCATTTCAACATAACGGCTGATACCTTCGCTTTACTACATTAGGAACACACCCTAGGCTGCGAATTCATAGGGAGTTCCCTTTCCTCCCTTCGTCTCTTCTTCCTCTTCCTCCTTCTCTTCAACACCTTATCTTACTACATTGTTGGGTTGGGGCATGCCCTTTCCAACCGGTATAGCTAAATTTACATCCTAAGGTACTTGACCTAATAATGGCACATGGCCCCATCTACATTTACGTGGAAAACCTTCTCTTAGGTAAAACCACAAAATAAGACTGCTTGGATCTACCATCCAAATCCATCCCTAAATTAAATGCTTTACAAATGTTCGTAGACACTAACGTACTGGAGACACCAATCCCCAATGCCAAGCACCAACTCAACCAATTCGTGAGCACCCCCAACACACTGGAGACACTAATCTCCAATTTTGTGAGGCATGGACCTCAACAATATAAACTTCCACCTTTTGTAGTTGCTTCTTCAACCAGATGATGGCAATTATGCTTCTCTTCTTACATACAAATTAGATTATACTTCCAACATGGACGCTGGTCTAATTAATGAAATCAAATCTCTTTATATTTATATTATTCCTTCTTACTCTTTCTTCAAATGATATTCTCATTTTACTTCTACTCTTCTCTTTTTCACTTCTCTCAAATGATGTATCTATTTCATGTGTTTTGCTTATCTTTCTCAACCTTTTCATCTATCTTTTATAACCTTAATATGCCTCTTCCTAAGAGGGGCGACTATCAAAAGGTATGTCTCTTAAATTAATATTAATTAACTTCTTTAACTCCTTCCAAATGGGTCGGTTGGGCTTGTATTTAATATTTATTTATTTATTTTATTTCCTTAGATGAAATCGTTGGCCCTTTCATAATCAAAATTTTGGTTTCAATGTGATTGTTGTTCATTACATTCATTGTTGTTATATTAAATATGATCATTGTAATACATCAAGGAAACTATTTCTCTTTGATCTTTGTGCATTCTCTTTTCACATCAATGAATCCTATTCGATGCATTCTCTTGTGACATCAATGACAATATTTCCAACATCTAATGTCTCTAATCTCCCTGAGAATTATGGAACATTCATCCTTGGTCCTCAACCCATTTTTAAGATAGTCCTCAAGAGTCGTGCTTCTCCAACATCAATATATTCTTCTTCTTCATGTGTTACATCTCTTGTTGCTATTTCATTTCCTACACCTTTGGTTGCTCCTTCATCATCAATTGAGCATCTCGAGCCATGAAGCCTCTTTTTTGATCTTCTTTTCAACCTTGAGCTTAGTCATTACACCCCTTGGTTTATTCATGAATTACTCTATTGCTCCCATGATTGATGGATTCGATGCACCTCCATTGAGATCTCTTCTCAACGACATATTTTCCTCTTCAACCAGTTGCCTCATGCTCATCAATCTACACGCCCTTCTACTTATCTCAACTTCTATCCAAGAGTCTTATAGTTGTGCTCTAATACCACTTGATGGCAACGTAGGGATCGAGACAACCCTAAGCTGTTTGCATAGTTACACATAGTGGGATAGAATCAACCCAACACAAATTTCTCTATTAAATCCAAATCCTTAACAACATCTACAATAATCTTCCCACTGATGGGGTTGTTACATATTTTATAACATAAGTCTTATACTATTAAGTGGGTGGTATTTACATTAAGGACTCTTATAGGCTCCTTTATCTCTCCTCCCAAGATTTGGCTTTTGTTTACTCAACAACTTCCTAATCTTATTCTCCACAGCTTGACAACTCGCCTTCCAACCAAATTCATCTCGTCCTCCAACAGCACTACTACAACCCCAAACACAACTTCAAATGAGACGTTGAATATGCTTTCATAAGCATCCACTCCCACTCTTTCTCAATTTTGAAATTCCTTCGACAGTCTTCCCCTAAACCCACTCAAACTCAAATTCAAATTATGCCCATTAATGGTGTCGAGCTACCATGGCTTGGTAGTTCAAAAATATGTTTGGAATAATCCATGTCATCATCTTAGTTGGCGGTTTTCCCCCTTGTTTGCCACATATGTTTCATATCAGCCTCCACCTACTCCCTTCGTCATTTTTTGGTCTTTTCCTATAGTGCCTTAATCTATTGCTCAATCCTTCAAGACTCCTACACATCTAACCCCCAAAAAACACCACATGTTATTGCACATGCCTTTCTTCACACTCCTATTGCACACCAATTTTTATACGCACTTTGAAATACAAACATTATGCAATGCTTTCATGAACTCTCATGCGATCTCCAAAACATTCAATCGTGCCTTATTTTCCTTATCAACCTTTGTCAAGCTTGATCACTCCAACACTTAGCCAAAAATTCCTAGGTTATGAAAACTTATAGCCTTTTCAACAATGCTCCTACATTAATTTCTAAACTGGTTACCACATAAAATCCTTACACCACCACAAGTGAACAAGAATTGGTTCCTTTAAGGGGTTAGTAACACCTAGTCAAGTTCGAGGCATTAAACATACTAAAAAAAGGACTCACAAAATATGTTATTCAAAAGGTCCTAAATACTAGTGTTGTCTGCATACCAAATGGGGGATCAAGCTAGTGTATTTCTTTCATGTGTGTACAAGATTCATACCTTTAAGTAAATGACTTGACCCCTTTCAAGATTTACATCGTTGGTTCCCTCAGTTACCCCCACGAGGGAAGTTCTCATGGCCACTAGGTGGCTCCACTCTCGATTATCCTCATATTCTTATCACAGTGCTTTTCAAAAAGTCAATAAAGACACCATAATTTTCCTACGATTTATAAAAATGATGTAGGATGCATACTTGTTAACAATATAGGGCACATTGTCCTACTTATAACACAAGGTATACTCCTTAATTCCAACATAGGGAAAATCCTCTATTGACTGCATAAGGCACACACCATAATCCAATCATAGATAAAACAATTTATATACCATATAGGACACACACCCCGATTCCAACGTAGGGAAAACACCATATTTTCTAAATAGGGAACATACCCTAATTACAATCACAGATAAAACACGCCATTTACCACATAGAGTAAACACCCCATTTACAACATAGGGTAAACACCCATTTACAACATAGGGCACACACCCTAATTCTAACATAGAGCCCACACCCTCATTTCAACATAGGACATGACACCTTATTTACTACTTTAGGAACACACCCTAATTCGAATCATAGGGAAAACACCTTATTTACTACATTGTACACATGCCCGAATTCCAACATAATAAATTTACATCCTAAGGTACTTAACCTAATAATGGCACATGGCCCCATCTACATTATAGTGATACATTACATGTCTACAATATGGAGTCGGCCTACTATTATATTGTAAAAGAAAGATAAATTTATCAATATTAGAGAGCAACAAAGGTAGTCGACCAATGGTTGATGACAAAAAAAAGATGAGTTAGAGAGTGGGAACATAAGGGAATACATACCAAAAAGATCCTAACTCTTACCAATACCCACTAGCTACTTGAGAATGAACTATTTTATTCCTTTCATTTGTGTGCCAAATAGTTATATATTTGGATAACTATTCCAAAAATATTTGAATTTGTATTGGCTCCAAAAAATAGACTACTTATTGTATAAGAACACTTATCAGGCATTGCTTTTCAATTTTTAATTAAATTGTCTTTTTTTTTAAATAATCCTAATTGCAAAGGAAACACACTTCATTCATTCAACATTGAGTTGCATTGTGTTGCAATCTTGTGGACAACAATTTATTTGCAATGAAAGATTTATAGAAACAAATTGAATTTCTTTTAATTTTGTATGTATACAAATTGACAAACTCAATAAGGCAGATGTATTCCTGGAGATAAATCCTTGTTCAAAATAAGATACTTTATAGCTATACAATGGAGAAGTTGAATAGTTGCTGAAAATAGAACATGAATGATTTTGAAAGGGAAACAAAAGATCATCCTAAATGAAGAGCATATGTATCCACCTTAGGAGTGGAGTTAAAAAGAGAAGTGAAAAGTTTTAAAGTTATATTATTATTATTATTATTATTATTTCTCCTTATCAAGGTCATATCTCATAGCCCATTGACCTTATTTGAAAACTAAATGAACCATTAGAAAGATGACAAAGTAAATTAAAAAAAACGTTATGACACTACAATCCACTATTGTCATATAGTTTAGAGCCCAAAAAAACTCTGAATGCCCTTAAAAATAAAACATTCTAAAAGTTTTCAAAAAATACTAAAAATAGATGTTTAGGAATTTCTAAAAATAGATTTTAAAAACCATGTGCTAGATCATTTGTCCCTCCTTTACAAGCAATGGGCCCCATTCCTCCCAACTTTTGGACCAAGTGTGTAAATGCTTTCTTAATTTGGTTCTTGGTGAACCACTTCCCTTGGTATGTCACTTCCCCTGCCTTTACCACTTGGTAAATTGTAATCTATTGATGTTTCATGTCCTTAACTACACTATCAATGATTTGATCAGAGTTCACTGGTATTGCAAAGTCTAGTTTTATCTTGGACTATTCAATTGCTCACCAATGTATAATGTAACCAAGAGAGGTGGAAAATATGGGAGGAACAACTCAACATTGAAAACTATATGCAACTTGAGGTAGGGTGGATGATTAAGCTCAAACGCATTTTCACTAACTTTGTTTAGTGATGATGTATGACCCATATCGCCGGTGTATGAGTTTATTGTATGGACCTTTGACTCACTTTCTGAAAATGTGACCTACCCTTTTCCAACACTTGGAAATGATTAGGAACTCGATGGGCATCATGAAGTTGCTTGTACTTCTAATTGGTCTTTTCTAGAATCTTGTGAACATGATGTTGAATGTGTTCTAAAAATTTGATTTCCTTATCCATTTCTTTGTACATATAGGAAAATTCTTCTTCCAACACATTGGGATATACTAAATATACTCCAATGGCTAGGATCTAAGACATATCTGAAATGGGTTATGTCCCGTGGAGCTATAAAGATCTCGATTGTAACTATATTAAACATATACAAGAATCATATCCCGTGTGTGTGGATGTTTGAACTTATATATGAGAGGGGAGCTGCACAATTATGTAGTTGAATACCTTTGTATGCTATTTGTCTAGGGTGGAATGTAATGGATTTGCTCAATTTTATATCCATCATTGACCATAGTTCAAACAAAAATTTCCCGACAAATGTACCTTCCCTATTTAACACAATGCTTCTTGGTAGGCCAATATAAATGAATAAGCTCAATGAAGAGTTTTTCAGTCTCCTCTTTTGGGATCCTCATTTTGCATGTGTGGAAAACCAAGTACATGCATGTGATAGAAGTTGGCTAGTCTCAAGAAACTTCAAAGTTATGAGTCTTTAGTGTTGTCCAGTCTTGGATGACTTGTATCTTTTATGGGTTCACATACACACCATCCATGTTGATGATCTAACCCTAGTATTAGATACTTTTCATGCCAAAGGAACGCTTTTCTATGTTGACATAAAGAGTATATAACACAAGATTTGACTAACCTTCTAGACATGTCAATTGTGCTCATCCCATGTCTCACTAAAGACAAGAATGTCATCTAGTAACATAACAAAAAATGAATTGATGAATGGTCATGGATTATCAATAATCATTCTAGTAAATCTGACAATTTGTTGGTGAGTCTCTTTTTCAATTGTCAGCCCTAAAAATTTACTTTTTCTCAATTGACGTTATCTTGTTCAGAACAACCATTCGAAAATTGGCTAAAGAAACTCCTTGAATCTTGTAAGGGTTCACAATTTTCCAATTATCTAATGGATTGATGAAAACTTAGTGGTACGCTAACTTTGTATCAATATTTGTGAAAAACTTATAAATTTTGTTGGTGTAATTGTCAGCCCTCCCAACCATTCGAGTTGATCCATGAGGTCATCAATCCATAGAAGTGGGTATCTACTTTTAATCTAATTTTGTTCAAGGTTCGATAATCAATACAAAGTCGCCACATCCCAACTTTCCTTTACAAAAGAAGAATAGGGATCCCATAAGGTGATGCACTTGTTCAAATGAGCCCATTCTGAATCAACTCCTAAATCTAACATTTAATCTCTTCATTCTCAAGTAGTAAGTGTCTATTGAAATGCTCATTTGGAAGTGGGGTTCGAGGGACTAAATCAGCTAGATGTGTCACCTAACAATGCAAAGGTACACTCTTATGCAGTACAAATACAATTGTGTATTAGGATATCTTCTTATCCATTTGTTTTTGTTGCATTGTTTGGCTTGGTGTACTAGATCTTGTGGTCTTTGCAACTTTTTGTTTATCCTTAAGCTTGATCATGAGTAGGATAAAGGTCATGGTTTGAGAAATCAACCTCTGAGGCTATTTTGTTGGGGTAGTAATAGTTGTGGGGAGACATTCACGTGGCCACCACATTTAATCTGACTCCAAAAATAAGTTTTATAAACTTAGTATATAATTATCTTGTAAGTTGTATATAAGTTTTATAAATTTATAAACGATTAATTTAATTAATCGTTATTAAGAGTGGAAGTGTTCAACTAAAAGGTTGTAACTGAATCATTGACCTTTTAAATAGGGTGATCACCTATTGGAGGTTGGTGTGCAGGAAAATAGTTGTGCATGCATTTATGGATGCAATAATTATGAAGAAGTTTGAAGGGAGATCGTTGTGTTGAGTTGTCTCGTATTTATCAGGCATTGTTCCTTGTTATTATTAATATATTGCAAAGTGCTTTTTTAGTGGGTTTAATACCTATTCACAAGTTTTCCCGCTTAAATATTGTGTTATATGTTATACGTTTGTATTATTTTATTTATTATTTTGCACTACATTTAATTCTTAAATTTGTGGTTTTTTATTAATACCTACATATAACTTGAAACCTATAATCCTAATGTTATGTTAATTTGATTAAATAACCTCACTAGTTCTAACATCTTTTGCATTGATCAAGGCCACTAAATTAACAAAGGTTGCCTCTAGAATGCAGCAATACTTACGACCTAGAGTGATGATAGCACTCCTAAGCTTAACCTCCTAAACAACGTGGAGATCCCATATGTAGGGTTTCCCAAGAAGCACATCACAGACCACCACATCCTTGAATAGTTTGATTAAATAGGGAAGATGACATTATTGATTCACTTAAATGTCTCTTTCTTGAATAACCCAACCAAAAAAGTATGATTGTTGGTAAGGAGAAGTTACCAGATTTAGTCTCTTCATTATTTCCTCATATGTCATATTATTTTTACTCCCACTATCTAGAATAAAGTGAAGAGACGTACAAGTTACACACATTTACAAGTGAAATAGTCATTATGCATCCTCTTATGGTGGAAGCATTGTTTGTGTCGTGACAACATTGATGTATGGATCTACATCTACAATCAACTCCCCTTCATGGACACATTGGGTATCTGAAGAGGTTTCCCTTGCATCTAGCTCCTGTGACTCTACTAACAAAATTTTGTTAATGTCAAAAACCCTTTGTGTCATGGAACTTGTTCTTATTCTTCTCACACCTCATTCATGTGTCTTTTCATGGCCTTTCTTATCATGTTTTTGTGGTGGTGCATCCTTTCCTTGTT
The DNA here is from genome assembly GCA_019776745.2 of Taxus chinensis. Lineage (NCBI taxonomy): Eukaryota > Viridiplantae > Streptophyta > Pinopsida > Cupressales > Taxaceae > Taxus > Taxus chinensis. The sequence continues at coordinate 15,184,903 of CM034154.1, read as the reverse complement.
TCTTGGCTTCAAACTTCCCTTTCTTTGGATATGAAGAATCTTTGTTTCCTCTACATATGGAATTTTCTTACATCTTGACTACAAATCAATGGACTTCACCTATTATCCTAATGTCTACAAACTCCATATCTTCTTGGAGTTTGACTCTTGTGTTCCTATGTGCCAACTTTTTTCAATAGATCGTGAAACTCATTGGTGTAGTCTTGCACTGTCTAATCGTGACATTAGCACAACCAGTGCAATTTTTGAACTTGTCCTCATAATTATTCATCGGATGGTTTTCTTCTTTGATAGTCTCCAAAATATCGTCCCATGTTTTTATGGGTTCAATATTGACAAATACAAATTCATGATCATTATCTTGAAGGAAGTGTGGTTCCTACCATTTTTTGACATGCAGAGAAGATTTCAAGAGCCGGAATATCATCTTTTCATTATCAAAGAAATTATTAATGGAGAAATAAGAATCTAGTTAGTCAAGCCATTCACATAATTCATCAACATCAATTTCTCCTTTAAATTGAAATATGTCAAATTTTATTTGTATCTCAAAGGGTATTTGACCCCAAAGTGTTTGCCTAATGTGGCTGTAGTTGAAGAGGTGGGTGCCTTATAGGGAAAACTCGTGAGATACCATCGACAAATGTGTCATCATCTCCTTCCTCTACTTCTCAAGTGCTTCATTAAGTAAATTTTAAGAGGGATATCCCATTTCCTTTTGCATTGATTGAGGTCATTTGAAGTGACAAGGAAGGTAATTCAACGGATCACAAGTCTCTCGACCATGTTTGTGGTATTATGACCTCGTGGGATGTGACATACAAGAGCTAAACGAACTTTCGCTTATACCATTGATCAATATTAGGTTATAATCTAGTGCACAACACACTAATGATGGTGTTTAGTGTGTTACAATAATCAATACACAATGAAAAAGTTATAGAAATAAAATAAATTTATTGCAATTCTTAATGTATACAAACTGGTGAACCCAAAAAGAGAGATGTATGTGCGAAAATCTCTCTTTATTCAAAAGAAGCTACTTTATAGCTATACGATCAAGAAGTTAAACGGTTGTTAAAATAAAACATGAAGGGTTCCAAAAGGGAACCGAAAGGCCATCTTACATGGAGCCCATATGTATCCCCCTTTGAAGTGGAGTTGAAAAGACAAAAGTGGAAAAATCAAAAAATTATTCAATAATTATTATTTGTAATGCTCCTTGTCAGGATCATATCTCTTAACCCTTGACCTGAATTGTGAACTGTATGAACCAATAAAAAGATGACATAACGAACTAAAAAAAGTGCAATGACCATTTGTTCCACAATTATTATAAAATTTAGAGCCTAGAAATCCTTCGAAGACCCTAAAAATTACAAAATACCAAAAACTATCAAAAATTGTTAAAAATAGGATTTCAAGACTTTCAAAAAATAGCTTTTGAATTTTTTTGTTTTAGATCAAATGTTCTAATGTATTTTAATATATCATTAAGGCACTAAAGTGCTTATTGTTTATCTACTTAACATTATAAATTCAAACAAAACACATATCTATTTATATAGTTACTTTTCCATATAATAACATGCATACATTAGCTTTATTTACATAAGCTTAGGATTTCTAAGATGCTACAAGATATACACCCTGTCAATGAGCCACATGCCTACAAATTTTAATATAATCTTTATTATAAGGTGAACTATAACAATAGTCCCTAATGTGCTCACAAGTAAACACAAGCTTCATCATTTTTTAATATACAATAAATCACAGACCAAGTGTCGTATAATAACTATAGAGCAACAATAGTTTTATCACTATTAGATGCGAGTATATTATTTTATGAGGAATTCCAAGATGTATTAAAGTGACATTGTTGCTGCAAAATATACTAGCACCAAATCATTTAGTCTTCTTCCAAAACAAGGTGAAAAAAGGACTCCATATGATAAAATTCACGCGAAGATGGAAAGACGAAGAGAATTAAAAGAAAACCCAGTATGCAGATGATATTTTGGCCTTTGAAACAACAAATCTAAGAGTGTAGACTATTGTATTAATGTTATTTACTTTCAAAAATATAATGTGACAACAACTAGAGACTTGTGCATGTTTACAAGAAATATCAAATCCAATCATGTGGCAAGGAACAACATGATATCCAAACTCAAACAATATTAATTATAAGTCGCATTATTTTTAAAATTTCTTTCACCAAAACTAGATATAGCTTTTATTATTGAGTGAGTTTTTATTTTTTTGGAAATGAATCTACCATATATCATGGGTGTAAATGACGTTCATTTGGTATAAAATACTTTATTAAAATATTTTTTTTGGTTTTCTTATATTAAAACTACAAAAAATGTACATACTAAAATGTTAAACTTGACCTACACTTGAGTTTTATCATAAAAGCATATACATGTATGTAATTGTTATGCAATATCAATGAAGCTTTCTGTCAGAGTTAAAATTTAATGATTTTTTACATGTTTCCATTTCTCCCCCTTCATGCCAACCCTAGAACACATTCATGGTGTACTTCCCATGGACACGGTATGGGAATCTCTCTCATTTTACATTGTATCCTCATTTTATAAAACTTGCTCTTTTTTCCCCTCATATGTAACTTTCACTTATTTACGATTTTTTAAAAACAAATTATATATATATTTTTTACTATTTTATAATTATTCCTTATATTTTTTAAATTTATATGTGTATGTGTACATATAAGTCTATATCTAATACATAGAGTTTTGAATAAAATTATTTAAAATATTGATGCGACGATCATGCATTTGCCACATATCATATTGATTAACAACTTTATTACTTTTTCCAATATACAATTTCCATTGAAAGGGAACAATCAACATTGATCAAACTACACCACAAACTTGGGCTCGAAAACCCCCCATAAGAAGCTAACACAAAACTTGACCAAAGCCTAATATAATGAGATTTAGAATGACTGCTTGAAACAATAAGAAAGATTAAAAACATCTTATGACAACCAACAAAGACATTGCAGGACAAGGAGCTAATGCAAAACAAACACAAGGATGCTAAGCCATGATTATCACAAAACAAGAAGGGCATTACACATCATATCAAACAATCTAAAATTTTATAGAACCTAAAACAAAGATTATCATAAAATTTGAGATCCATTTATAAATGCGGTTAACTAATTAATCATTTTCTAGTCAAACATCAAACAATAAGATAGTAACAATTAAAATTTATGTCACACCCACTATTTCAAATATTATCGAGCAAAACTTATAGCCACTAGTCTCTCAAGTGGATCTTGGATCAATTACCTTGTAAATAGAAGTCCATGCTAAAATATCAAACAAGGGTGCTTGGTAAAGCAACTAAACCGTTTACCAACTTCAAAATCTTATGAAGCACACCATGTTCATATTAAGCCATAATATAATTGTTTTTCAAGAACTAGCTTCTAGTTATCTTCCACTTCAATATAAGTTTGATTGTATTGTAATACATAATTATCAAAAGGTTCAACATGCACTCTTTTATGGTTAGAATTGAGTTATATAAAATCCAACATTTTTATCAAACATCTTCATAAAAGAAAGAATACATTAATACAATATAAAAATTGCAAATCAAGAAAATTTCCTCCAAGTGTGAATCTCCAAGCATAGTTGAAAGTTATTAAAAACAATTATTTTCTTCCATATGATAATACATTCCACTTCCCCCAATCCCTATTTGTTGTTCCCCATTCGATCAAAAACCATTTGTTTGTAAATATGTGCACCAAAGTTATGTTATTTTCACTCACTCGTAATTATATACCTAATTTCTTATATGATCTTGAACATTCAATAACTCAAAAATCCAATCATTGCATTTAAAAATCTAAAAATTTATAGAATAGAGAATATAGTTCAGCATGTAACTTTGAAGTAAATTTTGATCTCTATTCATAAATGTGGTTTATTGTTTGATTCTTTCCTACTCAATAAACATCAAAATGTATCTATATAGCCAAGGTTTTAAACATGGAAGAGACTAAATTATAACAAGTAAATCAACTTCTACATATAAAAAACAAACTAAACCATCTATGAACTTCAACATCTTATTAAAAGAAAGGTTAAGCCCTCAAGATTATATCTTTGATGTACTTACTCACTGCAAGCTGAAACATTTATACAAGTACATACCTGCATATGTATTGCCTTTTAAATAAATTGTAAAAAGTCTATTACAATGTACATATTGGGTGGATATAGATAGCTTCATCAAGGGTCATCACTAAAAGTGGATATATATACATATTTTTTATTGGTGTCACTAAAGGTGACACACTAATGCTATAGAAGTTAACTAATCTAAGTTAACCTAATTATTAAGTGCATATAGAATGTTTCACCAACCCCCCTTCCCCTCACCCTCATCAAGTGCAACTTGGGGAGATCTATATCAAAGACAAAAGAGGCTCAAAATCATGCATCCCTAACATCAATCATAGATAAAGATAGTGAGGTGGTGCCAAAGGTGTAGTGAAGATGTCAACAACCTACTCTTATGTAGGCAAAAACTCAAAGTTGAGGATACCATCTTGGATGAGTTGTCGAATGAAGTAGCTGCAAATTTGAATGTGTTTCCTACATTGGGTTGATTAAAAGGTGTATGGAACTCTAACTATCACACCAAATAATGGGTTGTGTGTGCAGAATACAAACTTTGTCAAGCTAGAACAACACCTCAAAACTTCGTCTCTTTAGACGATAATGTAATAGTTGATTGCTTCTCATAAGACCAAATAACTAGACATGAACCAAGATGATAGAGAACTACCTTCAAGATGATGAAAATGAATTTGTAATTGTAGAGAATATATTCTTAAAATACCTTTTGTAGCAAAAAAGTAACATTCAAATATGCCAAAAAACTAAAAAAGTGATTGATTTCAATGCCTGAGACACAATAAATTTGTGTTAATTTCAGACAAAGTATTATGTTGGGTGTGTAAAACTCATCTAGAGACATTAGAAGAGTCATTTGAACTATTGGATGCTAGTCTTTCTATGCAAAGGGCGTTAGAACCTGAGTATGCAAACCAATAGCGTGAATTTAATTGTACATTATTTAATGTGTTCCATGTGTTAATTTGAATTGTTGGAGTGCGATCTAATTGTAAGCTTTAAAGAATATTGTTCATAGATTGCAATTTGCTATGTGGTTGTCATAACACGAGGAAGTATGAAAATTTTAAAGTAGGAAAACAACAACAAAAATGAAGTGACATCTATTTCCTGGGTGTTTGATCGGTAAAGAGCAATATATGACAAAGTGTGGTTCCCATTTAAAGCTTACTAGAAAAAGACGTGAGTATATATTATCATTCACTTCCTTTTATCTTACTCAGGTAATATCTTATATCCATTTTTACTTTACAAGACACACTAGAGCATAATTATATAAAAAATATTATATATATATGGAGAAATAATTGCAATAGAAGTTATATTTTTATGTGTTTGAAAATGCAAAGTTAAATGTTATAAATATGTATATATGTGGGTATACATATATGTGTGCATGTGTGTGGGCACGCACGCTCGTGTGTGTTTGTGTGTGTGTGCGTGTGCATGTGCGTGTGTGTGAGTGTATGTGTGTGTGCATTTGTGTGTGTATGTGTGTGTGCATTTGTGTGTGTGTGTGCTAATTTGAATTATTTGAGTTTGATTTAATTGTAGGCTTTAAAGAATATTCAATACATTGATATGTATTGTGGTTTCCACAACGTGAGAGAAGTTTGAAAAATTTAAAGTATGAAAACAACAACAAAAAATGAACTGTAACATCTATTTCATGGGTGTTCGATATGTGAAGAGAAATATCTAACAAAGTGTGTGATAATTTAAAGTTGTTGGGCATGAGTATATATTGTCATTCACTTCCTCTTCTTTGACATAGGTAATATCTTATATCCATTTTTACTTTGTAAGAAACATTAGAGAAAATTTATATAAAAAAATTGTTGTGTGTGTGTACACACAGACACACACATATGTATTTATGTATGCGGATATATATATATATATAATAGAGAAATACAATAAGTGGAAAACAACATGCTTTAATGTGTTTCAACATGCAAAGTTATATGGTATGCTTGTGTTTATGTGTATGTAGGTATACAAACATACATATACACACACACACACACACATATTCTTATGTATGTTTATATGTGTGTGTGTTAGAATTAATTTAAATATTACTAGACAAAGGGTGTGTTAATTTAAATTTGGTGTGAGTATATATTATAAACCATTCACTTATATCTTACACATGTAATATCTTATATCCAATTTTACTTTACAAGACACTAAAACTTAGCTATATACAAAAACATGATGTGTTCATCGTTGTGTCTTTGTGTGTATTGTAAAGAGAAATACAACTGGCAGACGACATATTTTAATGTGTTTCAACAAGGAGTGGTCATAAATTCAAGTCTCATCTCTTATTTTGTGCATGAAGTTCATCAATTTCCAGAATTAGAATGCAAATTCAAGTGTTATACATATGTATATATGTATGTGTGTGCATGTGTGTTTGCGTGCGCGCACGCGTGTGCGCGCGCGCACACACACACACACACACACACAAACACACACATGTATATATATACTTATATGTATGTGCATATGTGTGTGTGTGTGTGTGTGTGCGTGCGCGCGCGCGTGCGTGTGTGCATGTGCATGTGTATGTGTATGTGAATACACATATATGTGTTATATAAAAAGTTGTAAAAGCCATGGATTTGGGGTAAGAATCTCTAAAGAAACCCCAAAGTCTTTTAACAATCTGATCAATGGACCATGTGATAAGAAATGAGCAAGGTTTCCTTCTTTGCATACATTAATTTGAATTAAACATGCAAAATAAGCAAATGAAGTTAATCTCTATTCTTTGAAAGCTTGAAATAATGAACCTAAGAGGGTCTAAGCATTCATTTTATGTGTTTTTTTTGTTTTTTTTATTATTGGCAAATAGTTTTTTGAAAGGGACTATACCCTTTTACAACAGTACTCAAAAGCAAAATTTAACCCCAAAAAGCCCAACAACAGAAAACTGTCAAGAACCAACAAAAACAAAATAGCTGCTTCAAAAACAGCTAAAAAACAACAACTTAACAGCAACACAGCTGCCCAGCAACTGTGCAGTTGGCCATTTGCCCAGATGTAACAATAATAGCACTAACAACGACAAGAATCAAACCTTGTCCGGAGTGGTGGGGGGTTTAGATTTGACATTACCCTTCTTTTTCTGATCCACCACTGTCCATTCAGTTTATGTGTTAAGAGAAAGAGATCTCCCCATTACTGGCTTCAAGGCCAATGGATCTTCCCTTTTACTCTATGTTAATGCTATGAAATACAAGATTAAATGCTTTTAGCTCAAATGAAAGAAGATGACATACAAACTAAAGCCTAATCAAATTGCTATAATTTTTTCTAGGAAGAAGAGAGGATTCTTAGGAAATGAGGGAGGGGGTATAGCCCTATTTATAGTTTTGGTTTGGAAGAAAAGGGAGATTTGGGTGCATGTGGGACAAAGGCTAAAGTCCAAAAATCACTTTAGCAAGTCAAAGTGTGATTTGACTATGTTAGAGGGTAATTAACCTAGGTTAGACTAATTAATCTCTCTTAGAGAGTAATTAGGGTTCTAGAAGGGTTCTAAAGGGCTTACTCAATCCAACAAAGTGGATTGATCTTCCGGGGAGCTAATAGAAGCAAGCTAGAAGGGAATAAGAAGCTAGTGTAGTTATAAAGAAACGATAACTACCTGTTTAAATGGTTTATAAGAGGAAACACAACCAAAAGGGTGTCGTAGGAAGGGAGTTAGATAGGCCTAACTGGCGGTATGCCGTCAATTTGTAAAAGGAAGGAGTGTTAGTGCACCATTAGAAATAATAGTGTATTGAGAAAACTATAGGTGTCTACAATATATACATAAATACATATGTACATGTAAAATTTTCATTACTTTTATTTCTCCCTATAATCTTTTTAAATAAGCTTTCGGGAAGGTAGCCTACAGTACCCAACCAACTAGAGCCCCTATTCCATTATTCCATTCTATTGGGTTGGGTTCAATATGGGTAAACCCAACTCATTTTCTGAATAACAATTGAGATTCAACACATTGTCCCCTCTCGGAATCAAGTCAAGCCACTCCAATCATATTGGGCCAAGCTAAATCAATTTTTGATATAACTAACCCATTTAACTGCTAAAAGACTAATACATTAATTAAAACCTATTATCACTAAGGGGGTGTCTTTCTCAAGAAGCACCCCACAACTAAATAAACATCCTAATAAAAACAACACATAATAACAAATTTGGATCATGTGTCTTAGCATGCAGGATCAATAATAATATTATCATCATCATTAAGAAGTAAAGAATTCTAAAGATGGAGACAATGAAGGAGTGAGTGATGGAGACAGTGAAGGTGAGGACTATAGAGGGGTGAAATGCTCATCAAAATTGCACATCTTGTCGAAATATAATTGTTGTCAAATAAACACTCATGTTTATTTGGACAACTTGATTAAAAATAAGGGATTTTCTCATCTTCCTCTTCTTTTTCACCTTCTTCCTTTTTTCTTCATCTCCCTCTTTTTCTCATCTTCCACCTTTTCTGTGGATCCTTAAAATCTGTGGGTTCCTCTTTTTCCATGGATCCTTAAAATCTGTGGGTTCCTCATTTTCCGCGGATCCTTAAAATTTGTGGATTCCTTCTTTTTCGCAGATCCTTGTTTTTTGCGGGTTCCTTCTCTTCTGTGGATCCCTGTTATCCATGGGTTCCCTCAAGTTTCTCAGATCAAAAATGGAGGCTCCAGGATCCAATGGGGAGCCGACACATAAACAGGAGTGACCCGGAGGTTAAATTTGACGGCCGTGTGGCTCTCAACTATGCAAACGTCATGGTGAACTTCAAACACTCATAACTTTTGATCCAGGACACCAAATAAGACAAATTTTATATCATTACAAAGGTCTTGAAGAGTACTACATGATGGAAGAATATTTGGGTCATGAAAATTTACTTTATTGAGACGTAATAGTAAAAAAGGATCTTGTGGTTATTTTTTAGGTATTCTGCAAAAAATTGATGGCACCCATGTTGTCAGGTCTGCAAACTTGATTGTTGATTGGTCCTGGGTGGTTGGGCTCCTTAATTTTCAATTTTCTCTCTCCCCTATTTTTCTTCTATATATGCAACTCATTTTCCTTATAATGAATCCTTCTCCATTTTTCGCAAAGGCACCATGCCAAAATGGTGTCCCAAACAAAATTTGGGTTACAAATCTACATTTTGGAGCTTGCAATGCTCTTAATGCCTCCCAAATGGATGTAGCAAACTGTGTATACTCTAAAAAAATTAAATCTAGACATTGTGGCTCTTCTCTGCCCTTTGCTTGCATTTGTTTGTCTATTACCTCTTTTCTCTTTCATTTTATGTTGCGTATGAGTTATACTTGAAGGTTTTCCTTTTCTTTGTGTTTGCAATCTGTGGAATGAGATATCTTTTCTTATTTTAGGCCTGTGGCACACTTGGCTGCCTTCATCTTCCTTTATTTCCTTCTCATTTCTCCCTCATGGAGATTGATCCCTCCTTTTCTTGGTGTTATCACCTCTTTCATAGATTAGGATTTCGTTTCCATGCATCTCTCTCTCCCTAGTCCCTATGAATGCTTAGATTAGGCTTAGATAGTTTTGTTTTCAATGGTAGGAGTAGTTTTACCATTAGGATAGGTAGAGGAACCAACCTTCTCTGGAGGTTTGTCTCAATTTAAAAGTCCCACACTTGGAGACAGTCCCATGTTGACCCAACATTATCATCTTCCATGATCATATATGGTGCGCAATTTTGAGCGACAACAATAACATCATGAGCGACTGCGTCAAACATACAATAAACTTTTGAATCCTCGAAGTAGTCAATAAAAACGAGTGTTTGAGTTTTCCTCTTCATTTTAATGTATTTTTCATCAAGAAATAAACACCCAAGCCTCACTGCCAAATACTAAAAAGGTGAAAACATCACGCTTGGCACCAAGATTCCTTGGGGATCACGACCCATGTTGCATTGTATGACATTTAATTTTGAATGTAATTGGCATAATTGACCGCCTCAACCCAAAATGCAAGTACCATGTTCTTGGACTTGATCATACAATCGCTCATCTATCTCAAGGTCATGCTCTTTCTCTCAACAATGCCATTTCGATGAGTGTAAGGTATTGTTTGTTGTGTTGAGTACCTTGTTCCATACAAAATACCTAAAATGTTTGATTGCTTACACTCCCCATTCTTTGTACATAGTTTCTTGATAGAAAGTGAGGACTACTTCTTACTAAATGCCTTGAAGTCCTTGAATTTTTCAAAGACTTCACTCTTAAAATTTCACATGAGTGACATGAGATGTCGTCATTTAAAATGAGAACATACTTGACGAGTGAAAAGAAAATAGCGAGAAATGGCATGAGGTCACCATACCCCAACTTAGGTGAAGTCGTAGATAATAAAGCCTTTACCTTTGGAAAAATGGTCTCAATGATGTTTCACATGTACACAACCTCTACAAACATTATCTATACAAGACACCTCTAGAAGGCCATGTACCAAGTTTTATGATCTCATGTGCTCAAAATATTTGTAGTTCAAGTGCTCAAAGTGATGTAAAAGCATATGGGTTCACAAACAATCATGTATCAACCAAAATAATTCGAGTAGTTTGTGTGGCATTATGTGTTAAGGGCGGTCCGTGCAAGCCTAACAAAATTCATGTAAGTCTATCGAAGCCATGAAATACTAAAGGAAGGCATGGAATACTACAAGTCTATTCAATTTGCAAAGTACAAAAGAAAACCGCATAATACTACAAGTCGGTTGGAAGTCGTGAACTAATAATGAAAGCCACGGAATTCAATAGGGTGTCATGAAAAATCATAGCCAAATCTTGGTTAAGTCAAATGGTTATGATTCAAGTCTTGTGATGGGTCCTTTGGCACGTGTCTTTGTAATGTTCCATAATTTTAGGAGTTTAGTGGTAGCATGTAGCTAAGTTCGATGTAACATTTTGGTGGCTTGCATGGATATATAAATAAAGCCCAATTATTTTAGGCAAGTAGATGACAATCGGCGAGAGTTGAGCCCGCAAGAGAGATATATAGTTTAAGCGAACTTTGGTCTTCCACTATTTTCTAAATGTAATATTGAGGCTCCATCGCTGGCAATCAATATTACATATGTGGTATTCTTTTAAATTAATTCAATAAAATAGATATGTTTTTCTACTATTTAGATCCAGTATGTGTTCTTATACATCAATTGTATATTTCCGCATTAATATCTTAGGATTGTGTGGTCCAAGGCAATTCTTCATTGAGCTCCCCAAGCGTGTTTGCATTGTTTTGGTATCAAAGCTAGGTTTTATTTCCTTATGAGTTAAAGCTAAATGAATCTTAGCGATTTTCCACATTTGCGAGTATGGGTAGAAAATTATTATGGACATCTATGATGAGTGATTGTTGCGTAGATGTGAGAATCGCACAAAAAGCATTAACAATTTTTCACATTTGCGAGTGTGGACAAAAAATCATTTTCCAACAAGAAGATTTTTGGGTGGGTGTGAAAATTGCAAAGTTCGCTGATCTTGCATTTTTCAAGGAACAACAATGACAAACAAGAAAAAAGTTGTAAAAGGTTGTGGAGACCAAGGTGCAAAACATGAGGACTTGGTCAAATTGATGAGAATTATTCAACCATGTTACAAGGTTGTGGAAGTCGCAGAATGATGAGGTATTGCAGTGGATCACAATGATTACAGAGCACAAACCTCGAAAAAAGAAAAAGAAGACGTGCAAGCCAAAGGGCAAAAAATATAGGCATTTACGTGTAATTGGTAATACGAGTGTTGACAAGAGTTTTATGCACACTAAAGAAAGCACTTACAAAAACAACGGGAAAGTCATTTTAGTTCTTTCCCCCTCACTTATTTTGGAACCTAATTTGGTTCAAGATACATAATACTGAACATGTATAGCTTCAATTGGGTGACTATATGGCTTACTGTTAACCTACTATGGGACTGGTGTGTCTTAGCAGACCACCTATTGGATTTTGGATTGAATTGGTCTAAAAATTATTATTTAAATGAAGCTTACCGTACTAATTATTTATAATGGTTATAAGTGACTTGAATCTCGTCAAAACTCAAAGGGGGGAAGGGCAGGGTAGAAAATAACTTAGACTCTCTCTCTCTCTTTTCTCAAGCATGACTAAACTCTTATCTCAGCCAAATCATACACCAAAAACCAGAGAAAACAAAAAATAGCATTGGCTCATTTCGAAATAGACTTCAGGTAATCAATTAAAGGAAAATCAACACAACTAGTCATAACCCTATATAAACCCAAACAAATAATTGTTATACATTGACCTCGATCATAATAGGGGTTAGCCAACCTAGAATTGGCTCTAGTTAACCAAATTCAACATAAAACAGAGTAATTATCCATAAACTAACATCTCCAAACACTTAATCGCCCAACTGCATTGGCACATTCAAGAAACTAAACATCATAAATCCTAATTCATGAAAATGAGACTAGTCAGGCTCAATCTCTTACTATGGAGACATAACTGAAACTAGAAGTGCAAACTCTACTTAACAGAAAAAAAGAGATTTAAATGTATAGGGCTCTCAAATATAAATTCTCAGTTGGAAGTAACTTGAATCCCACAAAACTTTGTGAAGTTCCAAGGTATTTCCTCTTTATTGAATTCAATTGACAATGATTTTATAATGTGATTACATCAATTTATAGGCTACGGACTAAGCCATTTCCTTTACAAATGTTGAAACTCCAAAATAAGCCAAAACTATAAACCAAACAATAGATACAACTTGAAAAACAGACCGTGAACTCCTAATTCATGAAAATGAGACTAGTCGGGCTCAATCTCTTACCCTGGAGACATAACTGAAACTAGAAATGCAAACTCTACTTAACAAATAAAAAGAGATTTAATTGTCTAGGACTCTCAAATATAAATTCTCAATTGGAAGTAACTTGAATCCCACAAAACTTTGTGAAGTTCCAAGGTATTTCCTCTTTATTGAATTCAATCCACAATGATTTTCTAATGTGATTACATCAATTTATAGGCTACGGACTAAGTCATTGCCTTTACAAACGTTGAAACTCCAAAATAAGCCAAAACTATACAACCAAACTAAAGCCACAACTTGAAAAAAACACCGTGAACAATAAAGAATGGAGAATTTCTACCCAAAACAATAAAGAATGGAGAATTTCTACCCAAAACAAACCTCTCTTGATTACAATTACAATAATTAAGCACAGTTGGAAGTTGTGAGATGCATAAAATTGAAATATGCCAGCAAACATTCAATTTGATCAATGTGATCCCCAGAGATCAGGAGAACGGTTGAGTTTAGATTTGCCACATGTCCAAAACAGCCCATTGTGTGTTTTAAGATCTTAATCTTGATAGACAACTCATCTAACTTTGCCTCTGCATTTGGGGGGACCAAAAATGGGATATCTAGTTGAAATACCATGATTTGGCTGCCAACAAAATGAAGTAATGAGTGGAAAAAGGGCACAAAACTATGTCACTAAAATATTACCAACCACACAACCATTTTCTCTGAATTTGGTCTTTGTGTGTAGCCCCCTGAATTACACTCTTGATGAAACAAGTCTCAAACTAAACGGATGCTCTGGTCAAACGATACGAGAAAATAACCAGGCCCCTGTCGTTTTTCCATGCTCTCGGGTTTTTTATGTTTCTTTATTTTTTAACTAGTCAATTTAGTATTTCAATAAAACATTCGACTAAACTTTGGCCTACCTTTAATCTCTAATGAGACTTTTTCCACTTGTATCTTCAGACTTTGACTTAGCCTTTGGTTTACTTGATTTAATTGTGTGTGGCTCCGCTGAATCCAATTCCATGTGTGCCTTTGTTATTGGCCTTGATATTTTGGCTTGGTGACTCGGCTAATGATTTAGCTCCACGTAGCTTTTTAACTTGGCTTGGTTGTCTGCTTTGAGTCCTTAGCTTCCCTGATTGATGACACATGGAGGCCATCGGTCTCACTATGTCCTTTTAATTAATCAAGCTTTAACACGTGTTTATGGCTTTGTACAATAGGAGAGGCATCGGTGGGCACCATGTAGCATCCATCAGTGCTCCCATTCATCGCACACCCTCAAGACTTGCCCCATTGCTTAAGACCACCATACCCACACTATGTTGATTGATGGCACATGACACGAATTAGTTTCACCACTCTTTGAAAACCTTTTCAACTCTGAGATCACTAATGAGTGGCATGTGTCGCCCATCAGCGAGTCTTCTCTCTGACTGATTCTCCAAGTTATAACTCTATATCAACAATGGGTGACACTTGCCACTCATTGAAACTCATGTACTACGTGAACCTTATAATGTTTAGGCTCGACCCAAGCTTCTCCCCAACGTCGATGAAGATGCATGTTCTTGATGACTGTTGTCCTTAATCAGTTGGCACTACAAACCTGTCAAATAGTTAAAATAGTTAAGTTACACTTAACCGTTATATATATATATATATATGATCCGGAGGAAATTTCGAAGGAAAATTTTTCTCTAAATCTCAAATGATTGGCATAGTACGGAATATCACTCCGAGAGCTTTTCGGTGACTATTTGAATGCTGCAAACGGAGCCCGTACGCACATCTAGTGGCTGGTCAAAGTTTGGTCAACAACTAGTCAACATTAGTCAACGGAAAATGGATGATTTTGAAATCATCTAACATCAGCAACATTGCGTAGAGCTCTCCAAGACCTTTCCGGTGCATTTTTAACAGACCAAATCCGAGTCCGTATGCGAAAGTTATGATCGGTCAAATTTCGGTTAACTGGTGGTCAACAACCGAAGGATGCACCAAGTGGACAAATGGCATAGTGACACATGGCATAGCTGCATTTGACACATGGCAAAGTTGCATGTGATCACATGGATTTATTATTTATACACATAGCATTAAAGGTTGGTTTATGGTTTTTACCCACGTAAAAAGTTTTATAATCTTTTTATAAATAACAAAAAGTCCACGTGAAAATAAATTTTGGTGGATAAAGCCTATTAAAAAGGCTTGCATATAATGTGAAATTTTGCCCCACATAAAGTTGTTCCATCCACATGAAGCATGGATATTATTATGGGGTTGATTTTTGTAAAAATATGGCTTAAGTTTATTTAAAAGCTTAAAAAAGGGAATTAATCCCTATTAATCCGCTCAAAGCCTATTAAGGCTATGATATTATTTGAAGCGGTTTAAATATTTGGTGGCTAAATTATTATTATGCCACGGGGAATTTTGGCTAAGCCCAATCCGTTGAGGATTATTACGGGCTCTAAAAAATAAGTCATGGATATTATCAAATATCCTTATATTTCGAGCTCCTAATCAATATAAATAGGGGACCCAGGTATATTGTAAAGGACACAAGCCTTAAGCTTATCACGTTTTGTAAAGGCATTCGAAGTGTTATTAAATATAGATTCTAAGCTATATTAAAGGCCTTTATTTTTTTTAAGGCATTATTTTTATTGGCCTATTATTTATTAGGCAATATTTGAAGATGAAGCTTCGAGTTCTCTCCAAGAAGTAGTGATCCATCTGTGAGCCATGTCGAACAACTAGTGAAGTTCGAAGATGATCGTGGTGATGTAATGGAGACATTATGGAGAGATATAAATGCTTTTATTAGTATAAGCATGATGGCCTCTATTACTTGTTATAGGCAATATAAAAATGAAGAAGTCATATATAATTCATTATAGGCACATGACAAAAGTTTGATATTATTGTTATCGGCATGTTGATAAAGTAAGACCTTTTTAATTATATAGGAATATTGATGAACAATATTATTTGTCATCGGAAAGATAAGACCTATTATTTAATAGGCATCTTCATATAGTTCGGGAGTTATTATTTGTTAACTCGCAGATGAAGAGACTTCTCAAGCTGGAGTCCAAAGACGTCGTGAAGCCGAGGGACGTGACAGAAGCCCAGAGAAGCAGTAAAGCTCATAGCCTCACTACGTTGGATGTATCGTCAGATCGTTAGGTTCAGAGGAGGGTCACTATTCAGTATGATCTCGTTGGTGACAATTAATGTTTGTTGACATCTAGAGACTTAGCACTGCACAGCGAAAGCATTGAGGTTTTTAGAAGAAGACTTAGCACTGCACAGCAAAAGCATTGAGGTCTTCATGGATAGAATACTGGATTGAATCTGTCAAGATAGCTACTTGGTGTAAAGGATCTTGTTCCATTTGTATTCAGTATTATTTGTTACAGTCGTGGAAGAAGATAATCTACCAGTTTTATTGATGAACCTCGAGACGTGGGCATTCTACCGAACTCTGTTATCAACCTGTGTGTAGTGTGTTTTAATTCTTGCATTACTTAAAGTTGATTTTAATGGGGTAAATTTGGAAAAGAAATTAAAGCCTATAGGGGTCTGTGGTCGAGTAAAAAAAAATCGGTCAATTTTTCGGATCAATATATAGGAAATGCAAAGTTTAAACATCAACTACACACCTCAAGCATGTTTTACTTCAAAAAATGACTAAGTTATAGATTTAGTCTTCATGTCTATTAAACACTGAAAAAAAACTAGAGAGAGCATATCTAAGACCACAAAAAACAATTTTAACCGAGGCAAACCCATCTTAACTTTGCAAACATTTGTTGAGATAAAAAAGGCTTTCACCCATGAAGTAAAGCAGTTAAACCAAGAGGCAAACTACTAAAACCATAAAAGGCACCTCTAAAGATAAAGAACAAGAGTTTTAAACATGAAGTACATGCAAGAATTAAACTATGAAAGGTTTACAATTTTATAACCAAGTTTTAACTCTTCTGTTTTCATGGTTTTAGCCAAAATTCCTAATCAAAGACCTTTCAGTCACTAAGGAAGCTTATAAAACAAAGTTTTATCACTAATTGAATAAAAAGGGGGTCTTTATTTCCTTGTAAAAGGGAATGAGGTGTGTTGGGTACCAATAGGGAGCAATCTAAGATTAGATAACCTAGGTTATTTTGAAAATCCAACACCTTGAGAGGGTTCATCGATTGGATAATACAACTCGATAAGTATTTTGAGTATGAGGATATGGATAACCCCAAAAGATACAAATTTTCCTACACTAAGTTGAAAGGTCATGCATTCCTTTGGTGGGAGCATATATAGGTAACAAAATTGCAAAGAGGCAAGTTGAAGATCAAGACATGAGATAGGTTGTAAACAAAGTTCAATACCAAATTCTTGCCTGCAAACTATTAAATCAACATGTTCAAAAAGTTGCAAAACCTGTGACAAAGAAAGCTTAGCGTGAAAGAGAACGCATAAAAGTTTTTTCAATTACTACAGTCACTAGAAAAGGCCTATAGACCTCAAGATATGTGAATGGATTGTGGATTGCAATCCAATATGAATTTGGACTTAATCTAAGTATGGTCAGCAGAGGAGGCCTACCAAAATACATTGAAGGTAGAGGAGAAGTTGGCACAAAAGCAGTAAAATTGTTGCCAAAGGAAAAGGAATCGTCACACCAAGTTGCGGACAAGTAATGGTATGGAAAACTCTACACATAAAGGCAAGGCTAACACCATGTAACGTAATGAACACCCGATGAGGAAATACATCCAAGGGAAGAGAATCCTTTGGATGTGGAAGAGGTCGCGGATTTAGTGGCATATGATATAGGTGTCAGGAAACCAGGCGTAGAGCTTTCGAATGCCCGAACACCCATAACCCAAAACCTAGAATGAGGGAAAGTGTAACAATGCAAGTGCACACATTACACAGGTCGGTGAAGATAATGTAACAAGTCAAAAAGAAGACCTAGATATGAGAGAAGCGATGATGTTCAAGCGTGTATTTTTGAAACCAAGAAAAAAATTCAATCCAAAACAAACGAAGAATTTGTTTAGGATGACGTGTGAATTTGGAGGAAAAGTCTACAATTTGATAGTGGACAGCAAAAGCAACGATAATTCGGTTGCAAAAGAAATGGTAGACAAGTTAGGGTTAAAGAACATTGTGCATCCCAATCCCTATAAAGTTTCATGGTCGCAAAAGGAACACCAACTTTTGGTGATTGAGCAATGTCTAGTCAAATTCTAGATAGGGAGATATGAAGATGAATTTTTGTGCAACATAATTCCCATGTACGCATGTCATGTGTTATTTTAAAAGTCTTGGCAGTTTGATCATAAGACGCAACATGATGGCCAGGGAAATACCTGCATAATGATGGATGGAAAGGAATACTCTAAAATCAATGCATGAGGAATGACGCAATGGAGTAGTTTAAGTGAGGTGCAACAAAAGAGTGCATGTTTTTCTTTTTAATCATACCTACGCAATAGAAAAATGCCGATACAACGGAGAAGAAAGGTGTAATAATCTTGCTCAAAGTAAATGACATGTTGAGGGAATTTGGCAAAATAATCTCAAGTGAACTCCTAAAGGGGTTACCACCTCTAAGAAATATAAGTTCCTGCATGGATTTAATCCCTAAACCAAGTTTGATAGACAAGTAGACATACCTGATGACAACATAAGAGAACATGGAGATACAGACTCAAGCCTGGGAACTATTTGATAAAATAAAATTCAAAAAGAGTTTGAGCATGTGTGTGGTGAAAATAGTTCTAGCACTGAAAAAGAGTGGAGAATGGCATATGTGCACAAATTTCAAAGAAATAAATAGGATCATCATCAAGTACAAGATTTCATTGTTGTGCATGGATTGGATCATCTATTTTCTATGTGGAGTGAGACACTTCAAGAAGATTGATTTAAACAAAAAATTTCACCAAATTCACATAAGAGAATGTCATGAGTGCAAAATTGCATTTGACACACAAGAAGGATTGTATGGGTAGCTTGTAATGTCGTTTAGATTATGCAACACATAGTGCAACTTCATGAGGTTAATAAATGAAGTCCTTAAACAATTTTTGGGGAAGTTTATGATTCTTTACTTAGATGACATTATGATATTTGACATGATGTGAGAAAAGCATTCGGTGCATCTAAGGCAAGTGTTGTAACAATTGCACAAAAAAAGCTTCTTGCAAGTTTGAAAATATGCCATTTATGCATGAAGAGCTTAAGTACTTGGGATTTAATATTTCCCTCGCATGTTTCAAAATGGATCCAAACTAGGTTCACACAATAGGAGAGTGGACATTATCAAAAGGTGTTTTTGAAGCACACAGTTTTCATGGGTTAGCAAGCTTTTGTGACAATTTTATCAAGAAGTTTAGTGAAACGTGTGCGCTTACTAGAGAGGTCGTATGAGGGGATAGGTAGGATTTCATTTGGAACACAGATGCAGAAGGAAGTTCCAAGAACTAAAGAGGAAGGTAATGTTGCCTAATTTTTCATAAGTATTCCAGGTAGATTGTGGTGCTAGTAGTATAGCCATTGGTGAAATAGTATGTCAAAAAGGAAGGTTAGTAGCTTACTTCAGTGAGAAATTGAATGTTATGAAGAAGTATAGTGTATATGATCAAGAGTTCTATGTAATTGTGTGAGCGCTCAAGAAGCAAAGAAGCTACCTATTGCCAAAAGAAATATAGTGCAATTGAAGCCCTTCAATGAAAATTGTCCATGTGACACTGAGACCATTCTTTTGCCTTTGAGCACATAACCAAAGATACTAAACGAATTGGTCAAGTTTTAGATATAAGGATGCCATGGTCAACTTTTGTCCTAACGGGATCTGATGCAGATCAAATAAATTCTCCATTTGGTTAATCCAATTGAAATGATCCTTTCCATTTGGTTAATAAATTCTCCATTTGGAATTTCCACTTTTAAAATAATGTCTTGTCATTCATGAGATGATTCACCCGAATGTCTAAAGGATACTCCTTGATTGGTATGATTTGGATCTTTTTGTGCATTACTAGAGGAACTCATTGGACTGAATAGGGATTCATGCTTGAAAGAGCGAGAAAAATCTCCTTCCTCGTTGATTCAAACCCCATCTTCATTTCACCCCTAAGGCTACCTTTCAGATGAAGAAGCTCATTGTTGAGGTCATACTTACTCACCATATTATTAACCCTTTCTTGAAGTTGATTCACTACCTTAAATACTCCAAAACATGAAGATTCTAAATCCATATATTCCTTATTTGGGATCAACTCTGGAGTTGATTTACCTTTTCCTTGGCCTCAAGTTGATCTTCTAACCATGATGTAGGGTTTGGGTCTCGGGAAGGAATGAATAGGATAAAGATTTAGGGTTTGGGGTTTCATAAATTTATTGGCTGGATAGAGGAAATCATAGAGAACAAACCCTGGCTACTTTTTGGCAAGCTTTCTAAAAATATAAAAAAAATTGAAAATTTCCCAAAATTACAACCTAGGTAGCGGATTTATAAAAAAATCTAAATTGATTTCACAACAATCCAAAAAAATTGCTAACATTTCTGAGATATAGTCGAACCTTCACAATTAGTGTTTTGGCACAATTTTGGCCGATATCAAGCTTTGATACCACATGTAATGTAATTACTTGGATAAATCTGAATATCAACATCTATAGAACACCAATTTATAGATAAATGATCACAATATGCAAGTAGAATAGCTTAGCCACTTTGAGGGGGCAACCTCCAAACCAAATAATAAGACTCAAGTGCTCAATATGATGATTAACTACTCCTTATTACCACCTATATATACCCTTCTTATGTTATGGCCAACACCAAGACCGACCTACTAAAAATATGAAAGCACAAATGAATGACATATGACCAGAAAAGAGATTATGTAAGCCACAAGTTGGCACTACATATCCAATATAGCCTATAGGATTAAGGGCGTAATAGATTTTAGTCTTGAGTTTCCCTAGAACACAAAAAACAATTGATTCCATCTATGTTGTGGACAAATTTTCAAAAACGAAATATTTAATTACTTGTAGGATGACTAGTGACAAGAACCATATCACAAACCTTTTTTCAAGGAGGTTGTAAGGATGCAGGGATTGACATGAAAAATTGTGTTGGATAGGAATAAACAATTTGTTGGTCATTTTTTGCTAACATTATAGAAGAAGATGAATAAAAAGCTACAATTTATTTTAACTTACCATCCACATATTGATTGGCAAATTGAAATGGTAAATAAAATTCTTGGATATTTACTCAGATGCTTAGTAGAACAAGGAGAAGGCTACGTGGAAGTGCACTGGCACTTTAAGCAATAAAAATTAGCAAATGCATAGTGCACGTGGAGTGCGCATTAGTGCATGAAAGATTGGTGGCATAGTGTAGAGTAGAGTAGGCACAAAAGAATAACATGCACTGGTGTGCATAGGAGTTTTAGTACCTCGAGAGAATTTTGCCTCAGCTTGGTAGGATGGAAGAATGTGGATATTAAGCGAAGAGTCATGCGTGATAAAAGGCACTGCGAAAAAGAAGGTAAATGTGAAACTCAAGTAAATGAGTGCCAAACATAAGAAGTAAAAGTAAGTGGAAAAGGAGTGCAAGAAAAAAATGCACGATAGTGTTGGCGCTCTCTAAAAAATGACAAAAGAGGGAAGAATTGTCTAATCAAGGTGGCTAACAACGACTTAATGTTCAGAGGAGTCCAATGATCAGATCAATATGGCACAAGCAAAGACGTCCAGAGGCACGACATAACAAAACATTTCATGAGCTCATGTTCAAATTTTGAGTTCGAGTGGGAAGATCTAGAAGAGTATAGGATTCAGAGACGAGAGAGAAGGAAGAATGCATGACAATAAACCAAGGGGAGAGTTCACCATTTCATGGTTAGTGTGGCCAATTAAGAAGGGAAGAGTAGACACAAATAAGAGGTCATTGAATGTGCATAAGATAACATAGAATCCAATTGAGATCGACTAAGTCATTGTAGGCAAGGTTAGTCATTGAGATCGAGTAGTGTAACTAGTCAAGGTTTAGGTCCCTAGAGAACATCGCAAAGTCTATATAAACTCCACGAGAGCAGTTGCATGTAGATGTCGTTAAGGCCTATGAAGATATACATGAAATCTTTGTGTTTCATTCATATGTTTTGGACTTTGCAAATAGCATTTGATCATCTCGATCCACCGCATTATACCACAACAATATGAGGTGAAAACTCAACAATCATTCCATTTCCAAAATGACAAATTTGATAGATGGAAAGAAGATTACTAGACATCTAAGGGACTAAGAGTACACCATTGATGCACCCATCTTACATCTAAAGAGTGGTTGAACCCAATAAATCTATATATGTAGTGTCCCCAACTATAATTTGAGAAGTGTTTCTATGAGTTTGCCAAGTGAGATGCCCATGTGAGTGTGTCATGTAATATAAAAAACTTGAAATCACTATTCAACTATTTGTAGATGCAATCAATGTCTAAATTGAAAGTATCTTCCCTTTGTCCTTGGAAGAAGAAGGAACGACAATGTTTTGTGTCAATGTTTCTTTTAATGTTTTCATTTTATGCCAACATTGTCTCTGATTCACTTGTTTTGATACCGTGAAATGAAGCTTAAACACAGTTGTATAACTTAATCAAGATTTATCTCTCATTTTCTTATTAGCACCACTAAAGATGACATGCTTATATTTATCTTTACTCCAAAGCTAGATACATTGTACTAGCTATAGAAGCTAACTAACATAAGTTAACTTAATAATTAGGTGTATAAAACATGTTGCCCCAACACTTATGAAACATAAGATTTACCTCTTAAAAATTTCAAGGACTTCATAGAACTCAAAACATAGCTCATCATAAAACTTTAAATAAAACATAGCAATCTACTATTCGATTTTCAAATCAAACAAGATCAAAATGTATATTCATACGAAAGGTTTTATACATGATAAAATTGAACTTATAGTAAGTAACACAACTTCTGCATATCCAAAAACAATTAAACCATCTACAAACTTCAACATCTTACGAAGCGAACAAAATGTTCTCATTGTTTTGATTTTAGACCTTAAATATAACCATTTTCTCAAGTAGTGGCTTCTAGTTATCTACCACTGCAATATAATATAATTTAGTTTGTATTATAATTTAAAATTATCATATGCTTCAATGTATATTTTTTTATACTTTACATTTTTTTACATAAATCTAACATTTTTACTTAAAATGAAAAAATAAAATCTAAATGCTACATAATAGGCTACCCTTCAAGTATAAATGTATTAAAACCTCATTGCACATGTTTAAAAAACTGTGTTTGCCAGATTTTCAAGGAAAACACGATATAAATGTAGTAAAATCTCAAAACCATCTTTGCCAAGTTTTCAAAGCAGCAATATAAATTGCATAATAGTGTAAAACTTAGGTGTACAATGATTCAACACTCACTTTTATCATCAACAATTTTTCATATAAAATCTCATTTTTATACTTAACAAAAACATGGAAAATTTAAAAGTCGTGTTGTAAAATCTCAAACCCCATCTTTGCCAAAGGTTTTAAGCTAGGCATATTGATTGCGTTGTAATGTAAAACTTAGTTGTATGATACTTCAACACTGTCTTTTATAGTCAACAATTTGTCACATAAAATCTCAAATTTCTACTTAATAAAAATGAAAAGATTAAAAGGCGTTAGAAATTGCCTCTAACAACACAAATGTAGTAAATCTAAAAGGTTGCACCTACTAAGCTATATTTAACTCTTTTTGGAAGTATACCGATTTTACCAAGTTTTCAAAGAAGGTATACTAATCTCACTATTTATAGTGTAGTGCCCACTTATTTGTGTATTCTCATTTTGATCTATTTGGAATCATTGTATCTGGCCTATCTATATTGACAAGGACATTACTATTATATTATATTGTTTTAATCTGTCACTACTTGTTGATATTGTAGTGCCCCGTCTCGGGACACCGGGAAAAAAGACTAAAAAGTTGGTAAAAAAAAATTTATAGTGGAGTCCAATGTTTTGCCTAACTGTTCTCATTAAATAATTAAATTCATAACTATCTAATTTTAACCAAATTTCTAAAACATTTATTTCTAATTAATTTTATTTATTTAGCTTCTATTAAATTTCATACATTTAAATAAATATGTATATATATATATATATATATATATATATATATATATAGATATATATATTTCCTTTAAATAATTTTCAACCACATCGAAATAAAGATATTCATCCTTAAATGAATTCATCCCCCATTACATATATTTACCCGCATTTCCCCTTTTTATTTAAATTACCATTCCCACCAAAACCCATGACTTAAAGTGAGTAGGGTTTTATTTGAGCCCTAAGATTAAAGAAATCTCAACCCTAGATCAAAATTTTGTGCCATAAACTTCTTTATCTCTTTCATTTCTTTTCCTTTCCATATTATTTTCCTTTCATTGTTAATTTTACTTTTGTTCCTTCTTGCAGGTCAAGGGTGGGGAGGTCATGGAAGCTTGTATTATTTCTTATGTCTCCCTTTTTGAAACCATGCATTCTAAAACATTTTGATATATTTTTTTTTCTTTTTTTTTCTTTTAATAAATATATATTGATTTATGCATTTTTCTATGGAAGGGAGGGGCAGATTTTTTTTTTAGGGGGAGACAGGGGATGCGTGAAGAGGCAGCAGCTGTTGGGAGGGACGGCGGTGGTGGTGCTGCAGGGTCGGATTTGGGACAGGCACAGGGGCGCCGCGGAGGGTGACAGGTGATTGGGAAAGGCCGGAGGGAGGGAGGTCGCAAGGGCAGGGAGGACGGCGACATGTAGGGAGCCGGGTGGGAGCAGGGCATGGTGGGGAGGCCGCGTAGGGATATTGGTGGGGCAGCGCAGGGGTAGGGAGGGTTCGGCCCTCCCCAACCGTGTCTGGTTTTGTCCATATATATATATTTTTGATTTGGTTTTTGTTTTAAGTTTTATTCATATGAAATATATATATATATATATATATATATTGTTTATTTTACTGTAACAATAATAATATTAACTAAGAAATATGGATATAATTGTGCTAACATGATACGGTTCAATTAAAAATCAACAAAGTTCACTATATTACTTTTTTTTGAAATATTTGAAGTATTTCAAATGTGAAACAATCTATTTCAAAATAAAATAAAAAAGAACTGATTTCTTGTTTGTTATTTTAAAACTAAAAGGAAGCAAAAAAAATTCAACTACTCCCATTAACATATTTACCCATTTTGAAATTGAAAAAAATACAAATATTGCAAATGAGATTATTTTTATTTCTAAAACCCTATGTAAAATACATATTCTAGATTTTAAAAAATAAATAAAGTGGTAGCAATCTTTTTAAAACTAGTTTCACTTAGTTTCCTAAATCCATGATAATTTTCAAGAGATGTACATTTCAAAATATTTATAGTTTTCTTCCAATGTTAAATAGTAAACTCCATATAACAAAACAAATTTCTTTTCAAAAGGGAGGATACAATCAAATTTTCATATTAAAGAAAACCAACTAATACAATATTTCATTTTTAAGATTTGAAGTTCACATATACAACCATACACAAATACATAACTACTCAAGTTTATTACAAGACTTCTTGCAAGCTTGAAGAGAGAGTTTGCTCAAGAATAACCTACCAAGTTTAAAAGATAATTTATCAAATACAAAAAATGAAGGATTTTACAACCATAAAGAGGAAGCTTCCACAAGCCATACTTTTCAAGAGATAAGAGGTAATGCTCCACAATAGAGAGAAGAAGATGAGATCCCTTGAGATCCAAATACACATGCCTGCAAGAAAACCACAAGGAGAAGAAGTTTGTTTACCACCCAACCATAAGCATCATTATATGTCTTTCCCAAAGTTGGGATGCATGCTAGCCTCCCCCAAGCCCATGGGAAAGAGGGCAACTGACCACAACTTGCACAAGAATGAGGTGAACCAAAAACACATCCACACAAAAATAAGACAAATATCCAAGACAAGACTCCAAATTTTACAAGGAAGGAAAAAGAGGAGAAACCAAGTTCTACCTCTAAACAAAGTGGGGAAGAGAGAAGAGGAGTTCTCCAAGAGTTATAACCAATAATATAAGCACAATACCAAGATCTTCATACCCTCCTTATTTCTCCTATTTCATTTAAAACCCTCCTTATTCCTCCTCCCTTTCACCAAATCCTTCTTGGAAGGATTTTCAAACCCCAAAGGGGTTTCCTTACCAAGAATGGGAAAGGAGATTCAAGCCAAATGAATCACCATCCCCACCTCAAACCATTTAAAGGGAGTCAATAAAATCTTACAAGGCTTGTCCATCAAGCCATGAGGATTGAGAGGGAAAAATCCCTCTTTCTTCCCCCACAAACTCCAAAATTCTATCATGCCATATAATGGAGGGAGTAAAACAAGCAAACAATAACCAAAATCCACATGCAACAACAACATTTTCAAGGAAACAATCTAACAACTAATATGAATACAACACATACAATAAGGCTTAGGAGCCTACCTCGAAGAAAGCTCTCCAAAACGTTTTCCAACTTCAAACTTCTCCACTTCTTGACCTAAGCAACCTTCTAGTTCCAAATCATCTAAGCATCCAAGCAAAATCCCCAAAAAAGAAGTTATCTTCTTTTCCCATGAAGGGAAATTTGAAGAGGAGCAAGCAAGGATCCTCACAAATGAGGGGGTGACATGTGTCACCCCTCTCTTCCTTCAAGGTCAAAGATGCCAAAACAAAAGAGAGAAAGGGTGAAATGTCTTTTAGCCCTCTTCTCCCAAATTACCTAAATTGATAACAAAACAATCTTTGTGTAACTTTTAACAAACACACTAATACATACCTCTTACATAGATGTGACAAAACAAGAGGCGAAAAGGGAGGTAAAACTCCCTCTAGCCTTGGAAATAAGCCCCCTACCTATTAGGTAGGGTCCAAGGGCTTATTTTTATCTTAAAGGAACTCCCAAACTAAAAAGGGGTCCCTAAAAATGCCCAAAATAATCCAATTTCGGGTTTGGCAACATTGACACAATGGTAGAGGGTGTGGGGACCACCCAAGGGTTCACATGTGACCTTAAACCCTTTTGATTAAGTGCATTAATAAACTAATTCAAAACTTAATGCGAGTGGGGTCATTAATTCCCCAAAACAGTTTTACAACACAAACTAAACACCCTGAACAAAATTAATAATTACAAGACATGACATTACAAATGAGGTCACCCATGGTACCCAAAACAATAATTCTAACGCTAAGGCCTCAAGCAATAAATATGGCTAGGGCTTAGCCCGTGGGCTGCTTGTGCAAAGTTACGTAGTTGGCCTGAGTCTCACGTTCTCCTGTGACCTGTCACCTGCACACTCATTACACACATTAAACACACATGTCCGATAAAATATAAATCAACTACTAAATAAGATATCAATGAATTTTAGACTAACATTTCATCTTTCTGGAATTGAAAGTGCGACAACGTGCACAACCATACATAATTCACCATAAGTTAATCACAATGATAAATTGACATGTATCTGCAAAATCCCAACATGCAACAAACTGAGTATCCATCAATATATCTATGTTCCAAAACAACATCATATTAATTAGTATCCATGACATCATAAGATAATGCAAAAGACATAGTAATCAAGCTAAATCAGCGTTATACACCTAAATGTCCATACATGCCTAATCAGATCAAATGTCCTAATGTAATGTTTAAAATATATCAAGTCTCTGTCAAAACATGTCTATGAGTAAATGAGCAACAAGTAACTGAGCTATAAAAATGTGGGCACTACATCCCCCTCTACTAAAATTAGACTTCCTCCTGGAAGTCACTGAAAGAGATAGGGATATCTAGCCCTCAAAGGTGTCGCATCCTCCCAGGTAGTTGTTGTCTCGTCGTATCGGTCCCACTGCACTCTAACCTGGTCCAAGTCTCAACCCTGAAGGGCCAACCTCCAGTGCTCCAGTATGTGTATAGGCTCCAGTCTCCACTGTCCTCCGTCCTCTACCTGTAATGCTGACCAATCCAAAACATGAGAAACATCTGGTGCATATCTACGTAGTACAGAAACATGAAATACATCGTGGGCCCATGCAAGGCATGGTGGCAAAGCTAGGCAGTAGGCAACTGGACCGATGACCTCCAAAATATCAAAATGCCCCACAAAACGAGGTGATAGCTTAGAACCCTTTCCATAACGGATCGGACTCTTATGCGGACGAACTCTCAAGAAGACTTTGTCACCCACTGAGAAGTGATGATCAATCCTCTTGGTGTCTGCATACGCCTTCTGGCGTGCTCTAGCCTGCTCAAGATGTTGTCTAATCAGAACAACCTGCTGCTCTAAATCCTGAATAGATATGTTGGTCCCAGAATAATCATGTCATCTAGTCTATCCCAACTCAAAGGTGTCCTGCAAGGTCGTCCATACAAAGCCTGGTAAGGAGCCATACCAATGGAACTATGATAGTTGTTGTTGTAGGCAAACTCAACTAAATGCAAATAATCTTCCCATTTCTTCTGCTGGTCCATCACATACATCCTCAACATGTCCTCCAACACCTGATTAACTCTCTCTCTCTCTCTGTCCATCTATCTCTGGATGATAAGTTGAACTGAAATTAATCTGAGTACCCAGAGCGGTCTGAAAGGAAGTCCAGAAAACTGAAGTGTAGATGGTATCCCTATCATTGATGATGGTCTTCAGGAATCCCATGCAGCCTAACAATGTCCTCCATAAATACTTTGGTGATGGCCTGTGCATTATAGGTGACCTTGGTTGGCGAAAAGTGCGCAACCTTGGTCAACTTATCCACGGTGACCATAATGGCATCATGACGATAAGAAGACATAGGAAGTCCGACTATGAAATCCATGGAGATCACATCCCATTTCCACTTGGGAATATCATGAGGATGTAAGAGTCCTGTAGGATGAGAATGCTCTGCCTTGACCCTCTGACACTCAAGGCAATATGCAACAAAATCTGCTATGTCCCGTCGAAGACCTAGCCAATAATATAACTCCCTTCAGCTGCATTTTCTTCACGTGTGCATATTCGATGAGCCTTCTACCACTGCCTTAGGCACGTAGATGTGCCTATGGAACCGAAGTAAACCATCTGTCTCTAAAACACACCCAGAATACCTGCCCTCTAATGAACCCTATGACTCCAACATCTGTCTAGCTCCCTCATAAAACTTGTCCTCTGGAAGGTGCTCAAGAATCTTGCCTCTCAAATCTGATTGAAGTGTCAAAGAAGCAAGCACATGTCATCATCTACTAAGTGCATCTATAACAACATTTTCCTTTCCTTTGATATACTGCAACTCCATGTCATACTCACATAGGAACTCCATCCAATGCCGTTGAAGAGCATTGAAGTTCAGCTGTGAGAAGATATGTTGCAAGCTACGATGATCTGTCCTCAAAATGAAAGGTCTACCCAAAAGGAAGTGTCGCCAACGCACAAGTGCATGAACAACTATTGCAAGCTCCAAGTCATGAGTAGCATAATTAAGCTCGTAGTCCTTGATCTTACGAGACTCAAAGGCAATAACTTGACGCTCTTGCATAAGAACTGCTCCCAAACCCTCTAGTGATGCATCCATACAAACAACAAAATCCTCTATCGGGTCTGGAACTGCTAAGATGGGCACCGTGGTTAACCTTTCCTTAAGCAACTGAAAGGCCTGCTCACACTTTTTTGACCAATCAAACTTTTTCCCTTTCCTCTGAAGAGAAGTGATAGGGTGAGCAATCTTAGAAAAGTCTTGTACGAACCTGTGGTAATACCCTATTAAACCCATGAAACTCCTCACCTCAGTAACTGATGTGGGTGCTGGCCAGTCCATAATAGTCTGTATCTTAGAGGGATATATTGAGATACCCTTGCCTAATATGATATGACCCAAGTACTGAATCTTTTTCTGAAATTTTTTTTATTTTTCCAAGTTCCCATACAACTTCTACTCTCTCAAAACCTGAAGTACCTGTCTCAAATGCTCCTCGTGTTCCTCCTCAGAACGAGAATAAATCAATATGTCATCAAGGAACACTAAGACAAAGCGATCCAGAAATGTCCTGAATACTCCATTCATGAGGCTCATGAAGACAGTTGGGGCATTAGTCAAACCAAATGGAACAACGGTGAACTCATAATGCCCATAACGTGTGTAAAATGCTGTCTTATGAATGTCTGCATCTGATATGCGCAACTGATGGTACCCTGACTTGAGATCGATTTTGGAGAATACTCTCACTCCCCGCATCTGATCAAACAAGTCATCAATCCTAGGGAGCGGATAACGGTTCGTTATTGTGACTTTGTTGAGCTGCCTGAAGTCAACACAAAGCCTGAGAGAACCATCCTTCTTCTTCACAAATATGACTGGCGCTCCCCAAGGTGATACACTAGGGTGAATGAGACCCTTATCTAACAACTCCTCTAACTGAATCTTGAGCTCATGAAGCTCTGGAGTCGTCATCTGATAGGGTGCCCTAGAAACTGGTGTAGATCCAGGTACTAGATCAATGGTGAAATCCACCTCTCTGCAGGGTGGTAACCCTGGAAGCTCGCCTAGAAACACATCTGCATACTCCCTCAAAACTGCATGATCATCTAAGGGTGAGTGCTCTAGAGTGCTCTCTGATCGATCACTGATGGTGATAGCAAACAATTGACAACCCTTACGCATGCTCCGCTTGAGTTTCTTAGCCAAGATCATGCGCAAGGAGATAGGCCTCTGCATCCCTGAAATCATAACTACACTCCCAAGATCATCCTGACACTCAATGACCTTGTTTCTGCAATCCACCTTAGCTCGATGAGCCTCAAGCCAATCCATACCCAATACTACCTGATATGATCCTAGAGGAATAACTCGGAGGTCAAGTGTAGTGGAGAAGGCTCCTAAATCAAGTACGCAACTCTCCACATACGAGTCCACGACAAGTTTGGCCCTAGAGGCCAACTCAACCTGCCAACTATCTGGTTGCCTAGCCACCACTAGCCCACATTGGTCCACTATAGAAGGTGATATAAAAGAATCTAAAGCACCTGAATCAAAAAGTACTGAGACAGAAATACCCCTGATAATACCTGTCGTCTCAATGACTGTGGCCTGATGCTCGGCCTGGCGGTTGTCAACCACTGCATATACACGATGGGTGCGTCCCACGTCACCCACCGTCTGCTCGGATCTAGCGGCTCTCTGTGCATCCATGGTATTGGGTTTGTGCGGGCACATACGCACATAGTGATCAGGAGATCCACAAATGAAACATCCTCATGTACCCCTATGAGATGGGGTCCCTCCTGTACTCTGGTGTACTGATCCTCCCAGTCCAACCCTAACAGACTATTGCGTGCGAGATGGTTATGCCTACTGAGTACCCTGCCTCCATTCCCTGGCTCCACCAAAACTACCTCTAGAACCACCTCTCTGAAAACCCTGTGTCTATCTAGCCCCCTACTACGGGTGGTCCTACTGATGTGTCTGCCGTTGTAGGTGTGGTGGAGCCCTCGTTGCTGCTGGCGGAGGCCAGAATCCTCCTCTAGGGGGTGGTGCTGTACCCCATGACCTCTGACTCTGAAAGGCTTGTATCCTCTCCTGAAACTTGCTCTTGTTTCTATCTTGGTGCTCCTGTGCCTTGGTCCTGTTCTCCTCAGCTAAGTAGGCCTTCTCAATGGCCTTCTCAAGTGTGGGAGGAGATAACATCCTAACTGCTCCTGCTATATCTGTATTAAGGCCTCGAATAAACCTATTAACCTGCAATTTCTCATCTTGCAGGTAGTCCACATACTGCAGAAGATCCAGGAACTTGCTCTCATACTGCGCTACTATGCCAGATCCCTGTCGTAAGTCATGAAACTCATCGATCCTCTTCTGCATGAAATGCTCTGACATATAACGAGCCCTGAATCACTCCTCGAACATCTCCTAGGTCACTGTCTCTCGAGTCAGATGGAGCTTACGCTCCTCATTCCTCCACCAAATGCCTATTGCGTCTCGGAGGAGGTGTATGGCGAACCTTGCCTTGACGTTGCTCTCGTAAGAGTGCAAGCCAAAGCAACTATCCAAGCTAAGGAGCCATGACTCAGCCCCAAATCCATCTGTAGAGCTGGTGTAGGTGGGTGGCTGCAAGCGAAGGAGATCTCTAATCACACTGCCTGTATCTCGATCCTGACGATGTAGTCCAACAGGTGAAAGGGGTCACCTATCCCCAAATGGTCCCTCGAGACTATGTGAGTGGCTACGACGGTACGAGGCTACCCTCTCGTGATGAACGGAAGGGCTACGTGACCTCTCCCGCCTTGGTGTATCGTGCTCTGGCAGCTCTGAATGTGCGTCCTCGCCTATCGGCTCCTCATCTCCCAATGGAATCTCCTCTCTCACCTCCTGCGGTGGTGGAAGACGCTGCTCCACAATGCCTATCAGCTGCTGTAGGACCTC
The DNA here is from genome assembly GCA_019776745.2 of Taxus chinensis. Lineage (NCBI taxonomy): Eukaryota > Viridiplantae > Streptophyta > Pinopsida > Cupressales > Taxaceae > Taxus > Taxus chinensis. Next base: position 15,152,314 of record CM034154.1, on the reverse strand, counting down.
TAATATCTGAGGCCCAAATTCAGGTGTTGGCGGCTCCCGCGTAGGTGCACTACGCCCCAAGCCTCTAGCTGATCGTCCCCTCTTGGGTGCCATCCTGTGCACGAGGTGAGCGAAGAAGTTATTAATTGGTTGCGGAAAATGTTTAATTATTTTATTTATTTATTTACTTTTTAATGTTATTACCAATGTTGTTAACCAGTTGATTTATTACCCAGAGTGTCCGCGTGTGCGAACCTCTGCTCTGATACCAAATGTAGTGGCCTGCCTTGGGACACCGGAAAACAGATTAAAAAGTTGGTAAATTTTTTTTTTGATAGGCGAACTAATGTTTCCTATTTAACTTTTTCCATTTAATCTTTAATTCATAACTTAATTATTAATCCCTCATGGTTGCCTAAAACATTTATTTCAATTTAATTTAATTTATTTTAGCTTCTATTAAATTAATACATTTCAAATAATCAATATATATATATTATATATATATATATATATATATATATTTCCTTTAAATAATTTTTCAACCACATCGAAATAAAGATATTCATCCTTAAATGAATTCATCCCCCAGTACATATATTTACCCGCATTTCCCCTTTTTATTTAAATTACCATTCCCACCAAAACCCATGACTTAAAGTGAGTAGGGTTTTATTTTAGCCCTAGGATTAAACAAATCTCAACCCTAGATCAAAATTTTGTGCCCTAAACTTCTTTATCTCTTTCTATTCTTTTCCTTTCCATCTTATCTTCCTTTCATTGTTAATTTTATTTTTGTTCCTTACTTGCAGGTCAAGGGTGGGGAGGCCATGGAAGCTTGTATTATTTCTTATGTCTCCCTTTTTGAAACCATGCATTCTAAAACATTTTGATATATTCTTTATTTGTTGTTTATTTATTATTATTAATATATATATATATATATATATATATATATATAATTATTATTTTGTTTAGATAAATATATATGTATATTATGTATTTTTCTATGGAAGGGAGGGGTGGATTTTTTTTTAGGTGAAGACAGGGGGCTATTGGGAGGGATGGCGGTGGTGGTGCTACGGGGTCGGGTTTGGGACAGGCGCAGGGGTGCCGCAGAGGGCGACAGGGAACGGGGACAGGCCAGAGGGAGGGAGGTCACAAGGGCAGGGAGGACGGTGGCGTGCAGGGAGCCGGATGGGAGCAGGGCGCAGTGGGGAGGCCGCGTATGGATATTGGTGGGGCAGCGCAATGGTGGGGAGGGTTCGGCCCTCCCCAACTATGTCTAGTTTTGTCCATATATATATATTTTTTATTTGGGTTTTATTTTAAGTTTTATTTATATGAAACGTGTATTATATATATATATATATATATATATATAAACCTATATTCATTATTTTATATAAATACCTATATATATATATATTGTTTATTTTACTGTAACAATAATAATATTAACTAAGAAATATGGATATAACTGTGTTAACATGATACGGTTCAATTAAAAATAAACAAAGTTCACTATATTACTTTTTTTTTGTAATATTTGAAGTATTTCAAATGTAAAACAATCTATTTCAAAATAAATAAAAAAGAACTGATTTCTTGTTTGTTATTTTAAAGTTAAAAGGAAGTAAAAACAATTCAACTACTCCCATTAATAGATTTACCCATTTTTAAATTAAAATATATATAAATATTGCAAATGAGATTATTTTCATTTCTAAAACCCTATGTAAAATACATATTCCAGATTTTAAAAAAAAAACATAAAGTGGTAACAATCTTTTTAAAACTAGTTTCACTTAGTTTCCTAAATCCATGATAATTTTCAAGAGATGTACTTTTCAAAATATTTATAGTTTTCTTCCAATGTTAAATAGTAAACTCCATATAACAAAATAGATTTCTTTTCAAAAGGGAGGATACAATCAAATTTTCATATTAAAGAAAACCAACTAATACAATATTTCATTTTTAAGATTTGAAGTTCACATATACAACCATACACAAATACATAAATACTCAAGTTTATTACAAGACTTCTTGCAAGCTTGAAGAGAGAGTTTGCTCAAGAATAACCTACACTAGTTTAAAAGAAATTTACAAATACAAAAAGGAGGTTTTACAAATATAAAGCTTCCACTAAACCATTACTTTTCAAGAGACATAAGGGTAATGTCCACAATAGAGTGAAGAAGATAAAGAGCTCCAACCAACAACCCACTTTCCATCTTGAGATCCCAATGCACATGCCTTCAAGAAAACCACAAGGAGAAGAAGCTTGTTTACCACCCAACCATAGGCATCATTACATGTCTTTCCCAAAGTTGGGATGCATGCTAGCCTCCCCCAAGCCCATGGGAAAGAGGACAACTAACCACAACTTACACAAGAATGAGGTGAACAAAACAATGACATCCACATAAAAATAAGACAAATATCCAAGACAAGACTCCAAATTTTATAAGATGAAAAAGAGGAGAACCCAAGTTCTACCTCTAAAACAAATGGGGAAGAGAGGAGAGGAGTTCTCCAAAAGTTGTAACCAATAATATAAGCACAATAACAAGATCTCCATACCCTCCTTATTTCTCCTATTTCATTTAAAACCCTCCTTATTCCTCCACCCTTTCATCAAATCCTTCTTGGAAGGATTTTCAAACCCCAAAGGGGTTTCCTTACCAAGAATGGGGAAGAAGATTTAAGCCAAATGAATCAATTTCCCCACCTCAAACCATTTGAGGGGAATACACTAAAATCCTACAAGGCTTGCCCATCAAGCCTATGAGTATTGAGAGGGAAAAATCCCTCTCTCTTCCCCACAAACTCCAAAATTCCATCATGCCATATGATGGAGGGAGTAAAAACAAGTAAACAATAACCAAAATCCACATGCAACAACAACATTTTCAAGTAAACAATCTAACAACTAATATGAATATAACACATGCAATAAGGCTTAAGAGCCTACCCCAAAGAAATCTCTCTAAAAAGCTTTCCAACTTCAAACTTCTCCACTTCTTGACCCAAGCAACCTTCTAGCTCCAAATCACCTAAGCATCCAAGCAAAATCCCCAAAAAAGTTTCTTTCTTTTCCCATGAAAGGAAATTTGAAGAGGAGCAAGCAAGGATCCTCACAAATGAGGGGGTGACATGTGTCACCCCTCTCTTCCTTCAAGGTCAAAGATGCCAAAAAAAAAGAGAGAAAGGGTAAAATATCCTTTTAGCCCTCTTCTCCCAAATTACTCTAAATTGCTAACAAGACAATTCTTGTGTAACTTTTAACAAGCACACTAATCAATACCCCTTACATGGATGTGACCAAATAAGATGACAAAAAGTGAGGGAAAACTCCCTCTAACCTTGGAAATAAGCCCCCATACCTATTAGGTAGGGTCCAAGGGTTTATTTTTATGTTAAGGGAACTCCCAAACTAAAAAGGGGTCCCTAAAAATGCTCAAAATAACCCAATTTCGGGTTTGGCAACATTAACACAATGGTAGAGGGTTTGGGGACCACCCAAAGGTTCACATGTGACCCTAAACCCTTTTGATTAAGTGCATTAATAAACTAATTCAAAACTTAATGCAAGTGGGGTCATTAATTCCCCAAAACAAATTTACAACACAAACTAAACACCCTAAGCAAAATTAATAATTACAAGACATATTACATTACAAATGAGGTCGCCCATGGTGCCCAAAACAATAATTCTAATGCTAAGGCCTCAAGCAATAAACATGGCTAGGGCTTAGCCCGTGGGCCGCTTGTGCACAGTTACGTAGTTGGCATGAGTCCCACGTTCTCCTGTGACCTGTCACGTACACACTCATTGCATACATTAAACGCACATGTCCGATAAAATATAAATTAACTATTAAATAAAATATCAATGAATTCTAGAATAACATTTCATCTTTTTGGAATCGAAAGTGTGACAATGTGCACAACCATACATAATTCACCATAAGTTAGTCACAATGATAAAATGACAAGTATCCATAGAATCCCAACATGCAACAAATTGAGTATCCATCAATATATCTACATTCCAAAACAACATATCAATTAGTATCCATGACATCATAAGATAATGCAAACATAATAATCAAGCTAAGTCGGCGCTATACACCTAAATGTCCATACATGTCTAATCAGATCAAATCTCCTAATGTAATGTTCAAAATATATCAAGTCTCTGTCAAAACATATCTATGAGTAAATGAGCAACAAGTAACTGAGCTATAAAAATGTGGGCACTACAGATATCGTTATTTGCTAACACTATGATACTAATTCTTGTTGACAGGGCGTGTATGTGGCACACACTACCAATTTTTCATTGATCAGCTATTGTGTTGTGATGATATCATGATTTGATTCGGCATGATCTTATATTGTTATTGGATCTAAACTCGATGCATGGTCATAAATCGTCTCATTATTTCGATGGTTCATTTTATGGTATACCGCTTAATTAGCATTGATAGTTATGGATGATTGATTGTGATGCATATGATATAGCGTATTTTCATTATCATATTTGGCAGATATGAGGTTTTCCTTGAGTGTGCAGGTGGCAAGCATTTGGTCATGGGAGAACTTAAAATTCAGAGAACATAGTCTTACTAGCACAAAAAAGACCTTAAACACCAAACCATTCATCTCTATCAACTACGACATCTCATTTCACCATGTTTGTACCATGTTGTATGTTGGATTCCTTGGGCTAGGTGACTGCTAGTCTATCCTTCTATCATTGTGATGTATGTTTATAATGTCTAGATCTATGTTTAAATTTATAATCCTCATTGGTTAATGTTATCTAGAGTTTCATGTTACCTTTTTGTGGCCTCTTCGCATTTCTTCTGGCTTGGGATGTTGTGTAAGGATTATGAGGGATTACGCCACCTAATCATGGATTAGGTGAGCCTAATTGCCCTTCATAAATGTCACATTTTTTCCAAACTCGGATTTGGGAAAAATGTGTCATTTAGAAAGGGTAAATGGCAAGCAAATAACTTCATTTGCATTGAAAGGAGGCCTTAGCCCCATATCTATGGGTGGGTGAGCTCTTTTCAATGCAAATGACGCCAATTCGTTGATATTGCCCCTTCCCACACACTTCAAATTGATGAAGTTTTGATCCTTGGGAATGTTTTGGGAATTGGGTAATCCTCATGATGGGTTGGGATTAGTTTATTTTCTTTCCTTTTTATTTTTGGTTACACTTTAGGAGCATGTTTATTAGATTGAATTTTGGTGGAGGGTGACACTTGTCACCCTCCCATTGGTTGGCTTCAGTGGCATTTTTCTCTTCATAATCCCTCATGTTTATTGTTAGAGGGATCTTTACTTGGGAAAATTTCGGGGGAGCTTAGAGTGGAAAAAGCTTGGAAAAGTCTTTGGAGATCTTGGAGAGCCTTGGATTGGAGTTGTGCTTGAGTACAAGGTAAGATCTTACACACCTTATTCTTAGTTGAAAGGTGATTTTGAAATGGTATATATGAATTGACTTTTGCTAATGAAAGAACTTGAATGTTTTACTTATTTTCTTTTTGTTAAACCGCCCACCCTTTAGGGGCGTGGGTTTTGGAGATGGATGGGAAGAGGGAGGAATCCCTCCTTGTCACTTTCTATGCTTATCGATAAGCTTGAAAGCATTTTTCTTTTGTTTAACCCACATACATATGGCTTGGAAGTAGAGATGTATTTCCATTTGGTTTGGGAATCCATCCTTACCCCCATTGAAGGAAACATGGTGTTTGAAAAACCTTCATGGGGGAGGGACATGGAGGGATAAGGGGATAACTTTGGAGAGATAAGGGGTGCTTATTTTATGGAGAGATAAGGTGGAAAAGTGCTTATTTACATCGAGTTTTGGCTACACAAAAAATGGGATTTTCATCCCCTCTTCCCTAATAACAAACATGGTGTTTCTTAGTTGATTTACCTTGGTTGAAATTGTGTTTGTTGTGTTGAAACCAAGTATTAGAATGTGTCTTTTTACATCCATTTTCTTCATAAGTGCTAGTTGGTTGTGTTGTTTCTTTCCCAAGGGCTTGGGGGGAGGTTAACAAGCCATCTTGGATCCCTTAGTGGCATGTAATAAAATCAAATGGTGGGATGGTCAACCAGGCACATTCTCATGAACTTTGGAAGATTTTACTCTTGTTGTTTGGAGTTGCATGGAGTTGATCAGAAGTCGCAGTTTTGTTCTTGCAAAAGAGTTCATATTTTGGTAAAAAATGGACAGGTCTCCAATTCAAGTGGAGGGTTTTTAAACTTGCATTATTATTTATTATTCCTCTTGTTATATAAGTTTAAAGATGTTAGATTGCTGCCATAAAATGATTTGTTTCAAACTTGTAAAGTTGTTCGAAATGTCCATTAAAGAACTTATTATTGGAAAAATATGACTTGTTATGAATTTTGGAATCTTGCTTCATGGCTTTGAAATCTCAATTTAAATCTCTACTTTTCTTTTGAAGAAGCTTCTTGAAAATGAAAGAGTCCAGCTTATTAAATGAAGGACAATCGTAAGGTTATGAGATAAATTCTGAACAACAAACTATTATACTTTTTCCCTTTTGAAATCAAAAAACTTTGCATTTCATTCCTTAATAAGATTCTGAATTAATGGATTTTGCTTTTTAAAGCTCTATATTACCTATTGTTTACTTTGTGTAATTAAGAAAGGAAATGGTAGCAATTCAAGTTTACATTTTGTTGTTTGTTGAGTGAAAAAAGAAACTGTTGTTGTAAATGTGGACATTGTAGTATTTTCCTCTTTTCAACCTGATGGTAGAAATTTGCTTAAAGTATTTCATTATTTCTGGATTTGAAACCTAAAGTTTCATTGTTCTCTCATAACAAAAAAATAGCAAAATATATTCACATGTTTGTATGAAATAAAACATCATTTTGATTAAACACAGCTTCCTGTTAGATGTGTGTGTGTGTGTGTGTTTGTGTTTGTAAATCTATATATCTGCATATATACAAATATGTATTACTAAGTAGAAATTGGATTCATGAAATTAAAATAAGTTTTTGTTGTATAGTCGTCTTAATATATATAGTGTATAATAGGATCTAGAAATGAAATACCTTAAAAAGAATTCGAGAGAAAAATTCCCACCCATCCCACACACCCCCTTTGTAAAGCATTTGGGGTTGTCGCATGGGCCATGGCCCCACCCTCACCCCTCTCCCTTGGGCATGGCCATGACCACAAACCCCACCTCGACACACATGTCAGATGCCTTCCTACACATTGCCACCCATTTGAGGGCCCTCACAAAGCGGCCGACAAACTATTAGAATCACCCTTTTGGGCTCTCCTCTATGCGGTCGCACCGCCTCATCTGCATATATATACACATACATTTTTATATATGTTGGAATTTATTTAGACCCACTCAAAATATGAGCTCTAAAACAAAACTAAATAAATGAAAGAGAGACAAAACTTTGACTCAATAGAGCCTGCAGATCCATTTGGATCATTTTGAGGAAAATAGAAAACTCAAATTTGGTACAATTGATAAAAAAAATACAAACTGTGTGCAACTAGAATGGAGTCAAATCTGTAATCAATTGATAAATGAGTGAAAACCCTTCTCTTGAATCTCTTGCTTTGGCTCAACCTTTCTCCTTTTCCTCGTCCCCCCTGCAAAACAAGAAAGCAAAACAAAAAGAAAACTAGGGCATCCAGATGAAAGGAGAAAGGGAAAATGAGATAATAAGCTTTATGTTTTATTATATCCTTCAAGTTTGATTTTAGGGCCTAGCTTATCCTACAGTGGAAAATAGCTTAGATTAAGGGCCCTAATTTAATTCAATTTTTACTCAACTTCTTATGGTTGCACCTTTTAAATGGATAAATTGTTAAGAGTTTTAATTTTGGGAAATGACTTAAGACTATGGTTGCGGATAATTATTTTATGGGGGAAATGAGTAATTAAACAATATGATAATTTGGATGTATTAACTAACCTTTCACTTTAAGAACCACAAACATAATAAAATTCTTGGTCTCCCGCAATGTTTAAATTGTTTTCAATACAATTATTAAAGTGGTTGAAATCCATTTAACCTTGTGTTATCATTCTGAGCACGATAGTTTTATCGCAAATAGATTGTTTAGCCTTACCACCGTCGCAATATAATTATCATCGACATTTACTAAACTATGAATCGGAAATTTATCCTAACTCGTGAAAGTGGCATTACGATGAATCTTTGCTTCGTAAGCCGAAAGTACGACGCTATCGCAACGACGTATTCAACGTTTTTCTCACCTTACTGTTTTGTGAATGCGGTTTGGTGTCGCTTTGTCATTCTTACGACTTGGTAATCTAACCCGCCCTTGAAAATTAATACACCTTTTTAAAAAATCTTACCATTATTATTGATTTTCATATCTGGATATGGATTCCTAGTTGCATTTTTATCATTTTTGGAACTCGCATTGAGTAAGGCACGACATTTAGGATAAAGATCCATAATCACAACCAACCAAATTCACTAAATTTAACACATTAAATGCCTATGTTCTTTTATACCACACTCAAATACAGTTAAACAATAGATATAATCCACTCATACCTTGAATAAAATGTTAACATATGAATTAAAATGAATACATGTTATATGTTAGCGAACAATATTTATGGGGATCCGAACTTTAACAATAATGGCCCCTAAATATTTAAGACTCTTATTATGAAGTTCAATTTTATTATAAATTAAATAATATAGTTATATTATTTAATACTACGCACAATTATAATAAGCATAGCAATTACTTTATAATATATAAGTAATTAAATATATCTATAAAATAGTTATAGGTGAGGGGTTGTGACACCATACCAAGTTAGAATAGATGGTTGTGACTCAATTATCCTCCGTTTAGGGAAATCCTTGAATAAGGAAAACACATGCAGTTACACATAACCACATGTTGTACTTACAAACCCTGTGTGGGTAAAGTGGATTCAAAATAAACAATGCATGCATTCGTGTGTGTGCATGTGGTAGAAAAGAGGTGAGAGAGGAGGTGTTAAAGCCATGTTTTTGTTGTCGATAATGGTGAGACATGTTTGTAATTTTCAGATAATATTTTAAATCTCCTCAATATAATACATGATTGTAAGTTTTCTTTGGTTATCTATAACTAAATTATTTATTCCAATATTATGTGCATTTATGTTATAATGCTTTTCAATTCATTACCTACAATCCTAATTCCTTGGTTTTGTTAATCATTTTACATGTTGAGAGCAAGACAATTTCTTGAGATTTGGCACATATTTACTTATTTATTAAATCCTCTTCATTGTCTACCTAAAGTTTAATTTTGTGTTTGTAACAGACTCCGACATTGCAATCTATTTAGCGTTGTCCCTAATTTGTGCTACCAAGCTTATACTCAATAAAATATGTTGCAAACTAGGAACTATTATATCGTTATGAAATGTAGAATTTACCATCATCTTTCTTTTTATTTCTGAAATTAGGAGTTGGTTAACAAACATAAACTATATGCTCAAAATTATTTATGAATAAGAAGTTACTCGTGGTAATGGATTATAATGGTTTCTCTTCCCTTTGCATTGGTGATTATCCTTTTCAGTGCACCCAAGTCATTCGTAATAGAAGGAACTAGAATTCTTTGATGGCATGTGGGATGTGTTAGGTCCTCGTGGATTACAAAATGATATCCATCATTCTAAAATTATTATTGAATATATACATATAATATCTAGAGTTGGCTTGGTTTTTAACTCCACATTTGTTGAAATATGGCCTTTATTGGCCATTGTAAATTTATTTCGCTCTCCTAGATCAGAGTAAATGAAAGGCTTTGTTTCATAAATTTGCAATAAATCCATAGTGAATGGAACAATGGAGAAAAGTGTTATCTTCCTTAACAAGGAAATTCTATTTATCAAGTTCATCAATGATAAAAATTTGTTAGATATGAACCACTTTAACCAAAGATGTTAAGAGCAAGCTTATTATTTATATGTTAGTGATGCAATCACGATTAGTAGTCTCAATGAAGGGATGCACTAGCAAACACGACCTTAATCGAAAACAAAACTCGATTTATATAGCAACAACAAAATTCCTTTCATTGGTCAACAAAAGGCTACATGCTCTGCCAATCAAGCATCTTATTTCAAACGCAATCAACACAGAAATGTTGCCCAACATCATCCAATCCTATATATCCACTCCAAATCTGCACACAACTCCTTGCAACAACACTCTAGGTTATATTCATGTTCTAGACTTTGATGTGTTCTACAAAAGTAGTGATGTGTTTATATATGCACATGATCCACTACTTACAATAGTTGACCCAACCACATCTAGGCCATAAACATATTGACTATGTTACAAATAGTAAATGAAGGATATGCTTTGAGGGACAAATAATATAGTTAAACTTGATGCAACCACAAGTCGGCTCTCGTTTGTAATCTCGAAATTGTCCATTATATGGTCCTATCATTTGCGTCATTACGAAACCTTGTGCGTTATTGTGCAGGGGCAACACATACATTGTCTTCACAATCTTCTTGCACAGTTAAATTCAATGATCAACCAATCGTCTTCTCTTCTTAGTGTGGGATATGATTGAGCCAAGAAAAGCACCATATCTCTATTTCATATTATTCTTTCCACCACACTCCCAACTTTATATTTTGTAAGTATGACATGACCAAGCAAGATACAAATGATTTCCCCATAATCTAATGAATTTGTTGGTTCATACATGGATTTGTCGTATCAAGATAGGTATTGTGCGCATCTCAAATTACCTAATGTGTTACCACACACATTTAAGGCTCACTAGTTTTGTGTTATACTGGCAATAGTTTGTGTAGTGTTTTTGTCCCGCACCAAGGCTTACAACCTTGTGCCCCCTTTGGAGTGTGTAGGTATAACGCAAAATTCCCATAATGCCTTTCAGGCATCCTTCTATTTGCTGAGGACCTTCTAGTTCATAAAATCAATATTTTTTCTCTAAATCATAAAATATAGAGTCGCGCCAACTTCTAAAGAGTAGTATGTAATTAATGAAGTATTGCATACCTTTCAAAAGCAAATTGACAACACCATAAATAAATATGTACAAGCATAAAACATAACATATACACACTCGTACACAATGCAAAATTACTTAAGCACAAACAAGGCTTGCTCAAAACAAAGAAACCAAGTTTATGTGCAATGGCACACTATTATACTTGGCTAATTTTCCAATTCTATCATTTTTAGGTGATGTAAGATTGCATATGAACCCAGATGTCTCCAAATCGGCTAGGGAATTACGTTAGCTTCATGTTGCTTAGTGGTCATATGAACGTCATTAAGCTTAGATAGATTTATAAACCATATTGCACTTGCCTTTACCATATAAGGATGAATGTAAAATGAGTTATTTTTATGTGGTTCCTTTCATAACTAAATGATGAGGGTTTGGAAGTTCAAAATTTCATTCGAAAAGCTTACAATATAAAATTTAGGAAACAAAAGGGCTTGTGGTATGCAAGTCATTGCCTAACAATAATATTTTGACAGGTCAAGACATGTCATATGATAGATGTGAGTCCTATAAAAACATGGCTTCTAAAATTATTAGAAATGATGACAACCTATTATTTTGGGCTTCCATTGGAATAAAATATCTTAACGGGTATATTTTGGCATAAATTCAATGACAAGTCGAGGGTGGCATGTAAATAATTTCTCTTGACCTGTAATCCCACCTTATCCTCTATGTGGAATCAATGACAAGTATTTTGGCTCTAGTTTGGCCTTCACATATGGAATGTTCATTGCTCAACAAGCTCTTGGGCAAGGAGCTAAGCCAACAAATGTTCCAGATGGAGATCGGTGGGTTTGCAATTGAAATTGATTTTCATCACACCCCTTATCTATCTTATGACAAGTTCTGGTGTTTTTAGCTATGGTGACAGATAAAATATCAACCTCTTTTTTTGGTGCAAGCCCTGCTAATCTCCGGGGTGCCACTTATATTTGGGTGTGGGGCATTCTTCCCTTTGGTCATACCATCTTATGATCAAAATGGCATTCAATGGCATTAACATTGCATGATTAAATTAAAGCATTTGGAAATGCGTATTGTTATTCAATCTATTACACTACTTGGTTGCCTTCATCGCCTTGTTGAAAGTGTATTTTTTCCCTTTCATTCCTTTTTAAGAGGATAGACCTCATAAAGAATTTTCTTGTAAAATCCTATGGATTTTAACAATTTCATATTTTTAACATGAAGCCTATATTAAATGTTTTCACAAAAGAGGCTTGGTGCAATGTGATATATGTGTTTTTACTTGTTACTGCCCAATATATTTCATACATATATGAGTTGTAGCTCACGTGAATGCTTATACTTGGAGTCACTTGTATTACTTGGGGGAAACCAACGTAAAACCACAACCGAGAATATTTCCTCCATAATATAAGAAAATGAAACCAAGTTTAGCCAAATTAATATACCAATTGGTAATGAATGTATACACAAAATAAAATCTTTGGGAAAGTAACGAAGTCAGATAAAAATAGAAAGTATTCATTTTACTCTAAAATTTTCATTAAATTTTCCGAGTTGATATGATGACACATTCAAGGGCATGAAGGTTATACAAGCTCATGTTATGTCATTAAATACATCTAAGTATAATGACCAATTACAAATTTTGATGTCTTTAGCCATAAAATACTGACAAATTTTGATATCATTGTCTGACCACTTGCAGATGAAATATGGTCGTCATTTTATGTATAAATCTATATCAAACTTATATATATATATATATATATATATATATATATATATATATATTATTATATATATATTAAAAAACTTTATACATAAAAAAGGAGAGATGATTATGGACTTCAGTTATTTTTGTCCCAAATTGAATTCACTTTTCTTCGTAAAAGTGTTCTTCAATAACATATGTTTAAACTGAACATATAAATTTATATAAGGCTAAGTATTAGGTTTCCCATTACAGTTGAAGGAAAGAGAATACCATTCATTTCTAATAGCTCCCCCCAACAAATAGGTTTTCAACATTTAAATTTAAACTCTAAAACATATATATATATATATATATATATATATATATATATATATATATATATATATATATATATATATATATATATACTTCAAATTTAAACTTGGACGTAAAGGGATACTTATTGGCAACAATTAGTATTATGGTTTCTTAAATTTGGAACAATATTAGTTAATTGTTATGGTGCTAGTGTAGTTAGAGGTTATAAAAGTATATTATTAACCATAATATGCTTAGTGTCCATGGGGTCTGGGTAGAGTGGTTTAAGATGGTTGGTTGTATCCGGCTCCACCCAAATTCAAATCCCACTTAGCCACGATCCTTATTCGAGGTAGTAATGTCCGAGGCGGCACGGCTGGCAGGTTGATTTAACAGAGGTGGATTCTAGTTCGAGATTGTCTGCACTTGAAGTGTGTTCATGTGTGGTGGATCTAGTTCACTAATTGTTGAGCTTAAATGTTATATCTTCGTTGAAAGTACTTCGGTTCATAGCTCTGGTCAAAAGCTTTTATCTATCTAAAAAAGCAATAATATGCTTAGTAGAGCTCAAAACCATGTAAATATTCGGTAGCCAAAAAACCACTAGAAGCCCAAAACACTCTAACATCTAAATTTGAATGGAATATTATTTCCCTAAGAACCCAACGTAGTATATGAATGATAAACCATTTTCTGTTGATCAATACTTTAAGAGCTTGATCTATTGTTCTCATGAGGAAAAATTAACAAAATTCCTTAAACAATGTAAAATGAATAAAACATTGGATCAAATACCTCCACCTTTCAAAGGAAAAATTGTTGATTATTCGTGGCTATGCAAAGTATAACTCCATCGGTGAAGTTGATACATACAAAGCAAACTTAGTCGCTTGAGGCTTTACTAAGTGACATGGTATTCATTGTCATGAACCACTTGCCATGTTGTGAAAACAAACAATATTAAAATGCTTCTTGTACTGGCGACCACACATGCTTTGGAGATTCACCAGATCGATAAGAATGTTTTCCTAAATGGTGATCTTGAAAAGAAGATTTATGTCTCGGCCAAAAGGTTTTAAAGAACTTCACAGAGAGAAATTATGTATGCAAGCTTGAGAAATCTCTCTATCGTCTAAAACCAACTCCTAAAGCTTGGTATTCTAAGATTAATTGTTATTTCAAATCTCTTGGTTTTACACATTGTTATTCTAATAATGATCTGTTAGTAAAAGAAGATGGCAAAATTATCCCAATTGTACTTTATGTGAGTGATATAACCAATAGTCAAAATTAATTAATCCACAAGAATAAAGCTGAATTTAATCAATACTTTGAGATGTCAAATCTTGGTCGCCTTCACCACTTCCTTGGCATGACCATGTCCTAGGATCGGACCCCAATTGTGGTATCTTAAACACAATACACACATGACTTGCTTCATAAATTCAACATGATTGACTATAAACCGAACACAACACCTACGGATGTTTGGGTCAAGCTTAATCCCAAACCTCCAATTAAGAAACCCAATCTTACTTTGTACAAACAAGCATGAAGTTTGAGCTATTTAACCATCATTATACCATATATTTACTTATGTTGTAGGTATTGCTTCAAGGTTTATGGAATACTCGTATTTGGATCACTGAAAAATAGCTAAAAGAGTGTTATGGTATATCACAGACATGTTTTATCATGATATTTATTATTCTTAACAAAAAATATTAATCACTTCTTTATTATGATATTGAA